>OW285242.1:122291787-123014287 GCA_935421215.2 Melolontha melolontha | reverse complement strand
TACATATATGAGCTGTGATGAACTTCATGCGTATGAGAATCAATAACTATTAAATCTCATTTTAAATGCGATTGTCGCTATAATTTTTTGCATTAAATTCTACAATTCGGCAAATCACTTTTGCCCTAGATTGTATACCAAATAAGTTGACGTCGCGGCTTGTTGCGTCTACAATCGAGGGCAAAAGTGATTTGCCGAATTGTAGAATTTAATGCAACAAATTATAGCGAGGTAATGCAATTATTTAAAAAAATTACATTTCATTGGCTGCACTATACATATTCTGAACATTCTATATATTTAATAAATACATTGTTACATGCCGACTGTTATGTATACTTGGATTGTGTAGAATACATTTTGTGGCGCATTTAAAATAACAACACAAATCTAGATAAATGATGCTTTAACGGTAAATGGGGGAAAATATCTATTCAATTTGAATGTGGGTTAAAAGCGAATTTAACTCGAACGTTAAAAGTTGTGTTTGTACACATTGCGATAACGGCAAAATAATTAGAATAAAATGTCTCCGTAAATATGAAAGTAAATGTAAATTTTATAGATGGAATATTTTCCCTATTTCTAAAAGCATTATTAATATTTAAATTGTCTTCGTAATTTGACAAATTTTAAAAATTCATGAAAATAAAGAGATTACTTTGTGATTATTGATCTATTTAATGGCGCACAACTTGAATATAATACAATTTTAGTTCAAGATAAGTGATATTCTAATTTGTCAAAGTCAGAACGCCTAGAAACTGTTCACATATTTATTTATAGTGTGGTTTATGGGAGATTTTTTATGTTATTTTCCTTCCTATGAATGAAAGTTTATAAAAAAAACTATATTTTATTTTTCTACATATGATTCACTAACGGTTACCCACTAATTCCAGCGTTTTTCTAAGAAGGCTATTATATTTATAATTAGAGCAGACCAATTTCCGTGCGCGCCATGTGCGCCGATGCGAGGATGATTGTATTGCATCAGAACTAATAAAAAGCATTCAGTATGTTTTTGGTACTTGCTTAGACTGCATGTAAGTGTAAGCATACGTAATAAAATGTCGTCGACACATAAATCGAGAAAACGACCGTTGACAGACGAAGTGAATAAGTTTATTATGGATTTCCCGGAGTTAATATACGATGGCTCAAAAATTAAATGTTTAGTGTGCATACATATCTAATGTGTTGGTCAAAAACACATTGTAAAGAACACGTAAGCAGTTCGAAGCACAATAATAACAAAATTAATCGACAACAGTTTTTATACATGAACTATGTGTAACTATGATTGTGTGTACACTGCCGTTTACCTTGTTAAATAATTATTCATTTATTTCATTTTGGAATAAATACGCGAATAAAACATTACCGAGCACGATAACGTTACGAAGGAATTTACCATCGGTGCGTAAACAGGTTGAAAATAAAATCAAAGCCGAACTGAAGAATAAAAAATTGTGGTTATGTGTAGACGAAAGAACTGACAGCAAAAAACAATCTGTAGTTAATGTGATGGCGCGTAATATGGAACCACATCAACCAACGTCTTGAGTTTTATTAGCACCGAGACAACTAGAACAATGTAATGCCGAAAAAATTTTAGAGGTACTTTATATACTTTGGAAAAATTTAAACTTTCGATAGACCAAGTATTAATGTTTATGACCGATGGTGCCTCAACCATATGTTCTGTAGGCCGGTCTCTAAGAAAATATTGTCCTAACGTGTTACATATTACTTGTAAACTCCATGCTCTACACCTTATGGCAGAACAGGTTCGTAGATATTATCCAGAGGTAGATGCTTTAATATCGAGTACAAAGGCAGTATTCCTGAAATCTCCAAAACGTATTCGGAAATTTCACGAATTGTGTCCCCATACCCCTGAGCCACGACAGCCGATTCTGACAAGGTTACAGGCGAGCTTTTACTATTATGAACATTTTGAAAAAATTAAGGACGTGGTTTTATCATTCGATCCGAAAGAAAGTGCGGCTATCAATACAAGCCAGAAAAAATTTCAAGATGCCCAGATTAAAATGGATTTACAAAGTATTCGTGAGAATTATTTGAGACTAGAAGAAGCAATAACAAAATTAGAAAATTCGTCGCTGCCGTTAGAGGAATCACTGCAAATCGTTAAAGATGTTCACGCACAACTGTGTGCTGTAGAAGACGCAAAAAGTGAAAGTGTTCTAATTAAATTTGAAAGTGTTTTAGACAGAAATGCAGATTTTGACACCTTAACACGTATTTGTGAGGGCACGTCTAGAGATGCGTTAAGTTGCTTAAAAAAGTATTTTGATTATGCGAATATAACATCACTAGATGCAGTTCAAACGTCATGATTGTCATAAAATAAATTAAAATATTGGATTTTATATTAAATATATTAATCAAAGATAGAAGAATAGGACAATCGTCAAATTATTCAAGCACTTAAAGCCTAACTTGGGATAATTTATCTTACAGCGTGAATATAATAATTGCAAATTTACCAAATTAAAACGTTTTGAGTACGTGTTGCAAGATCTGACAATATTTAGTTTGAATACTCGTATGTGAGCGATAAACTTCCGCAGAATTCTTTCGACACTGTCCGAATGTATTCGGTATATGGATTCTAGATCGTGCAGTAATACTCAAGCCTTGATCGTACCAAATTGTTATATAATTGAGTAATGGCTAAAATGTTCGAAAGATCTCGAGTTTGGCGCTGAAAACCACATAATTTGTTGGCGTGGCAAATAAGATCATCGATATGAGAGGAAAAAGCTAGCGATGAATCAAAGAGAACTCCCAAATTCCTTACCATATCCACCTGATCCAAAATACTGTTATCCATAGAATATAAATATCTATGCGACATTTCTTCTTTCTTGTCAAGGATATGATTTTACATTTATTCATGTTAAGAACAATGTAATAATCTTTACAACAAATGGAGATTGTATTAAGATCTAATTGTAGGCGAAGCCAGTTAGACCATGAAGATATAAAATATACTATATTTTAAGTCATTAACGAAAGTAGGAACAGTATCGGTCCCAAATGACTATCCTGTGGAACACTTTCGAAGAAGAGTGGTCGAATAATTTCCTGTGAGGTTACATCACACTATCATTTTTTCCAGATGTAATTCAGGCTGATGATGAAAGCGCCCTTGGAATCCGAGTTCTACAAATTCAATCATTTTGCTTTTTAACGAATTCGTTAAGAGAAAAACCAGCCTCATCGTCCCTGATCAAGAACAGTGAATAATTACTTTTCATCTCTAGTTAATTGTTGGAACCAGAGTGCATATGCTAAACTCATTTGATACTCAACTGGTTTAAGCGCCTGTACCTATTGAATTCTATATATTCTATATATGTGGAAAATGGTGAAAGCCATGCAAAATACGTTGACGTGATTTACATTTTCGGCTCAATTGATGGATCGTCTGTGAGCCGATGTTTGTTTGACACCGTCGTGCACTTCCTAAAACGCTTGCTTTTGTTTTAGCAGAACGTGGCCAGACAACGCATGGGTGCAGTGAATGGCCTCACCCTGTTGTCTGAAACATAACACTAAAAGACGAATCGCTGACGCAGAACGAGCTTCTTCTCGCACTTCGAGATATTGGCGATATATTTGTTAAGTCTTGATGATCAATTAATGATTTTCTAAGTAGCGAATCAAAATATTCAAGATTTATATCTTGAATATTTTGATTCGCTATGGGGTTGTCAACTACATTATAAATCTCCCTAATCTTGTTGACTACAAATCTTGAAAAAATAATACAAAATCATTATCAGCTTATAAAATTTATTAGAAGATTGAATCTCGTTGTGACTTATAGGTCAGAATATATATTTTTTCAATTTTTTTATTTTATAGTATTTGCAACCAATTTCTTCCATGTTCAATATTCCAAGACTTTTCCATTTTTTAAATAGTACTATTGAACTTTTGTACTTTTTATAAAGTATGTGAGGGAGTAATATTCTACCATAAAAGCATTATGCATATCATTAAAAGCCATTATTTTTTCTTTTGGTCAAACTATATGATATATAATTGACATTTATAGGCGTTTGAATTAAAATCTTACTGACTTAAGTTATGACATACTTTTTATATACACAGCCTGCTACGAATGAGAATTTTAATGATCAATCTAAAATATAAGTGATTGTCACCACCTCTTAAAATCTTAAATAATACAACATTTAAATGAAAGAATTAGATATGTTAATTTTGGCTTTTTTTATTGTGTCTGAGAGTTTAATGCAAATATATCTAGGCGTGATTGTCTTAGGCTAGTTGAAAGTAGTTTCTTGTTTCTAGTTTCAACGCTTAGTATACATAGTACTACTTCTATTTTCGACAAGGTGGCATGCTTGATTTTTAACAACCAACACAACCGTCTCCACTGAGCAGACTGGCAAACAACAATTTGTCTAAGCCAACCACGCGAACAAACCCCCTCCATGGAGGTATATTCATTTCTTCTGGGTTTCTTTACTTTTGAGAGTTTTCTTTTATATAACCGTGCCATAATATATAAAATTTACATAACGTAACATATAAAATTAAGCTAAATAACTTACGAAATTAGATAGAAAATATAACAAGTGTTCATTTGAAAAGTCAATCTAGTAGCATGTGATTTACTGAGAACATTTTGAAGTATGTCGTAAATTAAAATTTACTACTAAAACTACGAAGTCGTATATTTTGACAGTTTCATACATACAAATAAATAACAAATAATAGGTATTTATTGAAAACTATAACAAATGTTGAAAATGTCGTTCTTCAAGATCAATGCACTTTAAAATCCTCCGTTCAAAATTTCTGATGATATTCTGCAACATTACTGGATTGTTATTAATTTCCATGCATTTATATTCGATTCTCTGTAGCATATCATTCAAATTCAGTATAGGTGTTCGAAATATGTTATTTTTTAGATAAGGCCACAAAAAGAAGTCGCAAGGTCTTAAATCGCATGAACGTGCAGGCCAGGCAATTTCAGTATTTCGACTAATTATACGCTCATCAAAAAATTCTCTTAAATAATCCAAAGATTCTGCAGTACAGTGACAAGGTGCTCCCCGTCTTGTTGGAAATATGCATTTTGAAGTTCATCATCATGCAACTGATTGACAAATGGTTGTAAAATTTCCGTACGGTACCTTATAGCAGTTAACGTTCCCTGCAAAAATATTGTTCCAATGATTCGCCTTTGGCTTATCGCTGCCCAAACACCAATTTTCTCTGGATGTAGCGATTCTTCATTAAATTACATGTGGATTTTCACTACTCCAAATTCTTGTGTTTTGTGAATTTAGCTATCCCGTTTTATAAAACCATGCTTCATCAGTAAAGATAACTCTTTGCGAAAGTTCTCCATTATTGTTCATTTTTACAAACCAATTACAATTTATTTAAACCAGAATCGACGCACGATTATTTTATGCACTAACTGATATTTGTGACTGACATTATCAAATGTCATTTGGATTTACGTTTATGGACAACAAACACATACTAATATATTTGCGTCTTATTCTGTCAAAATTTCAAAGTAACCTAGATTGACTTTAAAATGAACACTTGTTATATTATTTGTTCAGCCAGATTTAGCATTTATTTTATTGAACCTACGATATAACAATATTTTACAATGAAGACAAAAGTTCTATTTGATAAGAAACGATACTCCTAAGCAACGTCTACCTAATATTAGTACACATACTGCGGACCCATTTGTGGATTTAATTTCAATTCACTACTAACACAGAATACCACATTCTAATTAGGTATATTCACATTAAACATAGGATTACTTTCTACTTTAATTATACTAACACATTTTGCATACAAAAACTACATATATGTACATATGTGTATAGTGTCTGTATAGGTAGCAGACACATGAAGATAATTACGGAGTGAAAGTGATGGAAGAAGGGTGAGGGAGAGAAAATAAAAAGCTATGTCGAAAACATTATTATGATTGCTATAATTATTATTATTAATTAATAACAAGCCACCTATATTTATATTTAATTACACTGTTTGTAGATTGTGATTATAGTCTCGTGGAAATAACAAAATTTCGTGCAGAGATTCTTTTTATTTCTGGAACGTTATTGCAATTAAACTAGAAATATGAGAAAACATTAAATTAATCAGATTAATTTAGTTAATGTTTTCGAAACTTTATCTTTTCATCGCTATGGAATATAATTTGGATATGTGAATGCAAGGCAATTATCATTTGTTTTTAACATAACAGACTTTAATACAAAAGTATTTTTAATAATATATAATATTATTAAAAATGGGGTGTGAAGAACACAATACAAGTTCATATGTATTTTTGAATGTATCTTCTCCAAGATACATTCAAGATACGTATTTCATATTTCTACATGATTATCAATACGCCCCTGTTCGAGAAGATACACATTCAACAAAACAATACTACCTTGCTATCTCGCAGATATTATTAAGACAGAGCGTGAAGGAATATTCAGCGCTGTCTATATAATAATCGCAGAACTAGCCGGGTGTTCCTTATAGTCGGTAACCACCGTATCTATAAAAAACTGTATTATCGTGTCTTCACTACTTGTCGGCGTAAACCGAATAATTCGGTTACCCAAGCTAGTCCGACCACGTTTACGATAGCAAATTATGGGATAGAATCTCCGTAAACAGCCTCCAACATATTTTTAATTTGGGCAGTCGTATTGTCCTTGAAATCCAAAAATTTAATAACGGTACGATACTCGATTTTTCCATTTTTACAAAAACGCTAACATAGAACTGACACAAACGTCTGTCAAACAACAACTCAGAATCCAAAATGGTTGAAATTTTCACAGGTATCTTTAAAAACATGTATGATTATAACGGGTGTTCAGAAACATTCGAAGTCAAAGTAGTCCTTGAACATATGAAGTCATGTCTGAGATAGATTGATACATTTACTTAATACAATTTTATATGTTATCAAATTAGTATCTTCGATATTAGATTCTGACAATTTTTGACAGACAACACTTGACATTTAATAATTATTACAAATCAGATACTTAAGAAAAGATATACGATTTTTTGTTCAGAGCCCACTTGACTTCGAATGATTCTGAACACCCGTTAGTACCAAAAGTGATTTTAACGAGTGTCGCCATCTTCATTTTGAGCCTTAAAACATTTCAGATTACCTTCGTATATTTTTTTTTCAAATAAAACGGAAATCGCAAAGCGTTTTAAATAAATACAATAATTAGGGAAGCTTTCTAATTGATTATAAAATATTCTAAACGATTTCAAACAAATCACAGTTCGTGCATTCATTTATTATTAATAAATACAGGGGCTCTAACTTGAGGAATCGCTTTAACTTATAGAAAGTTTCCGTATAAAAAGCGTTTCCTCCCGCTGAGGTTTCATGAATTTATTGTATTGAGGGAAGGCGGTAGAATGCCTTTTCTCCATGCTACTCCATTCGCTACTATATCGGTACGAACTCCGCTGTAAGCGGCCATAACCTTGCTTTTAATTTAAAATTTATTCTTGGAAGATGTATGGGTGCTTTGCCGGAATTCATGTAACTTTTAAGGTAATTATGGAAGAGAAGGCATTTATTATGTACAGAAAGTTAATATTAAACCGTAAATTATTGATGATAATAAGTAGATCATTGAATTGGAAAAATTTAATTAAGTTGACCAAATATTAGTTGATTTTAATTTCAATTTTCTATACTTGTTTGATGTATAATTTGAGTCGATAATTACATAAAAATCGGAATCTGTGTTTATTATGTTTCTACTTCTTCTGGGAGAATATCAGTACAAACTTTATCCCCCACAGTTGTAAGTTTATCTTATTTGTTTATTTATTTATCTACCCAACAAAATTATAATTCCGTTTACAGGATAGAATTAAAATAGAATTGTAAATCATATACATAACTAGAGCAGACCAATTTCCGTGCGCGCCATGAACGCCGGTATGGGAGTGTAATTCGTAATATATTAGAATATGCGATGGAATAGGGACGCAACATGAGCTTGTTACCGATATAAGTATAGAAGTAGAGACATTTATTCTATCAGAAATAATTAAATATACATTTGGTTTCCTGCTATTAAAGTAATATGCATAAACACGAAAAATAAGAATAGTACATATTATAGTGCGTTGTATGTACCTATAAATAAAATGGAAAATATATGAAATCAGAGATTGTGTGCACGACAGAGGATTTAAAAAAACACTTACCGTTTTAAACGTCTTCCAAGGATTGACAAACTGAAGAAACTCGGTTGTATATTTTCAACATCAGGTGCGTTTCTAAGGTTATTTCTGAAAAACATGTCCGCCGTGTCCGCGGTGAGGAAAAAATATGTTTATACTCGGAAAACGAGCGTTCTACATCTAGTGATGTTATATTCCATAATCATAATACTTTTTTAAGCAACTTAACGCATCTGTAGACGTGCCCTCACAAATACGTGTTAAGGTGTCAAAATCTGCATTTCTGTCTAAAACACTTTCAGAATTAATTAGAACACTTTCACTTTTTGCGTCTTCTACAGCACACAGTTGTGCGTGAGCATCTTTAACGATTTGCAGTGATTCCTCTAACGACAGCGACGAATTTTCTAATTTAGTTATTGCTTCTTCTAGTCCCAAGTAATTCTCACGAACACTTTGTAAATCCATTTTAATCTGGGAATCTTGACAATTTTTTCTGGCTTGTATTGATAGCTGCACTTTCTTTCGGATCGAATGGTAAAACCACGTCCTTAATTTTTTCAAAATGTTCATGATAGTAAAACCCCGCCCGTAACCATGTACCCCAACGTGTCAGAATCGGCTGTGGTGGCTCAGGGGTATGGGGACACAATTTGTGAAATTTCCGAATACGTTTTGGAGATTTCAGGAATACTGCCTTTGTACTCGATATTAAAGCATCTACCTCTGGATAACATCTACGAACCAAGTGTAGAGCATGGAGTTTACAAGTAATATGTAACTAAGAGACCGGCCTACAGAACACATGGTTGCGGCACCATCGGTCATAAACATTAATGCTTGGTCTTTCGAAAGTTTAAATTTTTCCAAAGTATCTAATAGCACCTCTGAAATTTTTTCGGCATTACATTGTTCTAGTCGTCTGGATGCTAATAAAATTGATGACGTTGGTTGATGTGGTTCTATATTACGCGCCATCACATTAACTACAGATTGTTTTTTGCTGTCAGTTTCTTAGTCCACACATAACCACAGTTTTTTATTTTTCAGTTCGGTTTTGATTTTATTTCCAACCTGTTTACGCACCGATGGTAAATTTCTTCGTAACGTTGTCGTGCTCGATAATGTTTTATTCGCGTATTCGTTCCAAAATGAAATAAATGAATCATTACTTAACAAGGTAAACGGCAGTGTACACACAATCATAGTTACACATAGTTCGTGTATAAACTGTTGTCGGTTAATTTATTATTGTGCTTCGAACTGCTTACGTGTTCTTTACAATGTGTTTTTGACCAACACATTAGATATGTATTGCACACTAAACATTTAATTTTTGAGCCATCGTATATTGAGTCCGGGAAATCCATAATAAACTTATTCACTTCGTCTGACAACTGTCGGTTTCTCGATTTATGTGTCGGCGACATTTTATTACGTATGCTTACACTTCCATGGAGTCTAAGCAAGTACCAAATACATACTGAATGCTTTTTATTAGTTCCGATGCAATACAATCATTCTCACTTCGGCGCACATGGCGCGTACGGAAATTGGTCTGCTCTATACATAACTACAAGTACTACTAGCAACAAAAAAGTATTGTTATAAATATTAACCCGTCTTAAATATAAAAAAAAAATGAAAAAAGCATAAAAGAATAAACAAGATTGAAACTAATAATATATACTCGTATGAATATAAACACAAGTCTGCACATGTGAATAAAAGTTATGAAAATAAAAAACAAGAACATCCAGCAATAAGTTAACTCAAGATAAATACTATAACGAATGTTTATCGTAAGTGTAGAAAATCCGTTTTAAGCTCAACAAACTATCGAAATGTATATCGATATCCGAAGGAATCTCATTGAAGTGGCTGCCGAAAACGTAAATAGGAGATCTGACCAACATATTCAATCGAGGAAAAGGAAGATAAAAGGCACGGGAAGGACGTGTGAAGAATGGTGGAATCAGAAAATTAAAGAAAGATAATAGCGTTGTACAGTTAACTTCGTTAGGAAGGAAGTTAAGGCTGGGTACAGAACGTCTAAAGGAAAGAGAAGGCACGTCGATTGTGATCAAAACCCCTATGGTGACATACACCATCCACCTTAAACCACATGTTCTTCAAAAATGGTCGCTGAACTTGCTCAGATAGACGTTTTTGTGCTTGATAAATTAACTCCTATATAAAAATGTCCATTTGCGGGTGACATTTTTGTCACTTTGATAACGATAAAAACCTACATAGCTTTTTATCACCGATAAAAATGCTTCTTCCTCCGATAAAAATGCTTCTTCCTGTTACATATCTAGTAGTCCTGCATCACTTAATTTATTTTGGCAGCTGACAGGTAATAACTATTAAGTATCGTTGAATGTAAAATGTACGAGTCGGTTTGGGGAAATTTCAACAAATATCAAAAGATCAATACCGCAATACACAAGAAATACAAAATCGTCAATATGGAGACAATTTAAAAAGTTTTATTCATGTCGTTAATTTGATCAATTTCTTTTTAACTCAATATTTTTCCAATCAGTAATTTCGCTCGAAAAACTTACATTAGAAAAAATCGCTCGACCTTTCGGTCTCGTAATTTTTTCATGTAAGTTTTTCTCTACGTTTTCACTGTAGTAATTCTTGTTTCTAGTTACCTTACTGTATTGTATTTTAATTAAAATCTTCAATTCATTTATACAGATGTAATCACTTTAATTGTCCTTACTCATTATTAATCTAATTTTAATTTTAACTTTAATTGTTAATCTAATTGGTAATTCAGTCTTTAATCTAAGTTTAATTTTAATTGTTAATTTAATTGTTAATTCAATCTCACAAAAGCAAATACAGTTCTCATGTTTTCAGTGTATTAATTCTTGTTTCTAGTTACTTGAAAAAGACTGAATAATAATAAAAGTCGAAACGTCGTAGAATAAAACAACAAAATTCAATAAAAGGTCGCTAAACCAATAAAAAGTCTATTATTTTTAATATTAAGACACGGCCAATAAAATAAATAAGAAAAATAAAATTCTTATAAACACTAAATATGTGTATATATATAATATATAATATATGTATATAATTGTATATAACTTTTAAATTATATACCAACTATATCTAATAATTCATAGATCCTTTTCACGTTACTTTATTGTTATTTAATATAACTCAACACAGTCAGATGACTTCTTTTTTCATATGTAGCGATCCTTCCCAGATTTGTCCTTCTTAGAATTTCAATAGAGTTTAGACCCTTTTTCTTTAAGTAGGTAAGTGTTTGGCCCGACCTCCCTCGTAGTTTAGATTGGCATGTTAAATTTAGTGTATACGGGGACGCGGTGTATAGTAGTTGTGCGTAAGCGTTTCTCTTGCTTTACTGTGCCCCATGTGCGACTTTTAATTAGTAGTTTTTACCTACTGATGATGACAACTTAGTTGTCGAAATACGTATTTAGGATACGATTAATAATTGTGGTAAGGAGTTATATACCTTTTTTAAATTTTTAAGTTTTTCTCGTCAAATTACTGATTGGTAAAATAATTTCGTTACAAAGAGAAATTTATCCGATAAAAAAAAAGCTCTTATGTTTTTACTTATGATAAAATGGATACCACAACAAGCTGGTATATTCGAAACTTGATCTCACTAATGTATTAAATAAGAAAGTCAATACGCTCACATTAGGAAATTCACCAGAGTTACGGAAAATAAATACAAAAGTTTATGTAGTCTGCCTAGATACATTGCTGATATGCTCATTGAAGGTTAGTTTCATATCGCAGATAACGCCCAAGTCTTTAATAGATTCAGCACGTGATATAATTCATATCTCCAAGTTAATTGAGGGTAATTGAAGTTTATATCATTTAGTCTTTTCATGAAAGATAAAATCTTAAATTTAACAAGGTTCAAAGGTAAATTGTTATTTTTGCACCAAGTCTGCATGTTAACCAGATCTGCATAGAAGACTAGACTCGAATCGGTGACTCGCTCGAGAAAACAACTTCAAGGTATTGGCAAAGAAAAGGTTATTAGACTCGATCTGGTCAGAAAGATCATTAACGAAGCTGACGAAAAGAAGTGGACCTAACTTATAGCCTCGCGGAACTCCAGAAGTGACAATGTAAAGTGATGAAAAATATCCGCTGTAGAATACATGTTGAGGCCTATTGCGATAACTAAACCAGGTCATGTATTTACAAAATACCCATTTCGTCAAACGGCCTCGGTGAGTTATGATCTTTCACCACATTGTGTTTATCTTGTAACCAGGTCACTAGTCTAAGGGGACACACTCTAATATATAACGAAACATTCAGAGGTATCGACAGTCAGTCAGACACAGAGTCACGGTCAGAGTCAGAGAGTTAGGGTCTCTACAAGACTAGTGCCTCATAATTATAATGTAGTTTATTATTGTTATCATTGTTATTATCTTTATTAAATTATATGTTGTTATTTAATCGGTGTCCCGCCTATTATTTGACATACTGGTAAACCTCCGGCGTAAAGGCAACAATGTGACCTCTGGGATCAGGTGACATTACATGGCGATCCTGCCCACGTCTGATATTACATGGCGATCCTACCTTTAGTTAGATGATCAGATATTACATGGTGATCCTGCCATCCCATCATCTGACATTACACTATAAATGTAGGTACGAAGTTAAGAACTCGGACTTCACAAAATCCAAAACACGCTAATTTAACTAGCCAGATAGCGTGATTCACTCGATTAAATGCCTTCCGAAGTCGGTATACAAGGATTGTGTTTTATATTTCTCAAATAGAGTTGGACTAAAGCAGTAGCTAGCTTTCGAAGGTTTTACTTCTTTTCGTAGTATTCGCCACGAAGATATATGCACTTTTGCATGCGCTCAAACCAAGTCTGAAAGCAGTTATTCCACTCGTTTGTTTGAAGGCATCAACTGCTCCTTCTCACGACTGGAACCTTTGACCACGCCGTCTGTCCTTTATTTTCGGGAATGTAAAGAAGGAAGGTAAATCGTTGGAACTGTGCGCAGGATGGTCTTACAATTCGATGTTTTATTGCGTTAAAATTCAGTTGCCTTGCGAGCTGTGTGCGAAATTCGATTGTCTTGGTGGAGGATGATTCGCCGTTGTGAGCTCAGCGATGACTTGCGGCAAATAAATGCTTGTATATTGATCGGCAATAACAGTTCTTTGATATTGTAGAGAAATTGTTGCTACACGACCTGTTTTCGAGACCATCTTTTCGGGGACATTTCGAAAACGGATTATTTTTGTCGGCTTTTCTTCATCTTGGAACGTCCAAACACACGGCTGGCGTTTATTTTCTGTCTCGTATGAGTCAATCCAAGATTTATCGCCGCTCACAATGTTGTATACGTTTTTAGAGCTTCCTGGATTGAAGCGGTGGGTAGTTTTTTGACACGAATTCACCCTAGCTGTTTTCCGTTCTTCGGTCAATCGATGCGGTATCCCGGGAAACTAATTTTTTACACACAATTCTTTATGCAAAATTTTTTGAATTGCGGTCTATGGAAACCCCAATTATGCCTCAATTTCGCGATGTGTTTCATGTCGATCTTCGTTAATTAGCTTGTGCATGGCGACGGCGTTTTCCTGAGTGACTGCTGTTTTTAGTATATCCGCTCTTGGATCGTCTCTAGGACTAATCTTCATACCAACGAGAAATTGTTGACTGATCTGATACTGTATTAACGAAAACAGAAACCAACTTGGCGAGGCATTCTTATTGAGATAATTATCTTCAAAAATTATAAAAAACTATTGCGCGAAAATTTTCACGGTTTAGCTCCACTATTATAGTAACTTGTCAACTTTGAGAATTCGTTGTAGCTACACTATACGTATCTCTCTGAAGCTTTGGTTTTAGGTTAACTAAAGATGAAGGTTAATTTTTAGTACTGATATTTGATTAGTGGCGTCCCCTATGTCCCATTATGCAAAGGATAAAAGATGTCTCTCGTACACGACATCAACCTATATTTCGCAATCCAACGCGTCAGCAACAAATTGAGAAAATACCGCAAGATTAAAGACAATAGATCAGAGTTTTTCATGAAGTCATGCTGATTCAGTGACATTGTAGTTTTAATGAGAGGGTATAATTCTCGGTAAAGTGTAATTTCAAAAAGTTTTGCGAAGTTTGATAAGCGATAGTTGGTAATGTTCAAAGTATCACCAATCTTTAAAACGGGAACAATTTTAGTACTCTTCCCAACAATGGGAAAGATAAATATGTTAAGTACATTCGCCAATGGTGTAGCGAACACGTTTCCACAGTACCTCAGAACAAAAGCGGGAATTGATCAATTGCTGCTTCTCCTGAAGCAAATTTATCCCTTAGCATCGTAGTGTAGTGTTGAGCAGTACATCATCATCAGATAAGTGATGCAAATGGAGAAGCATTGATTGATAGGAGATATATGTTGTTAGCCGTAAAGGCTATATATGAACAGAATTATCAAATGTTCATGTTGCAGAAAATCATTAATGTGTGAGCAAACCAATATGTAAGAAGCTGTATTTTGTTTGTAGTATTCCAATACCAGCTCGGTACGGACTCACAATTATATTGGACTATCTTGAATGCACCCTCTTTCAAACGCATTCAGAATCATTGAATCGAAATTGGTTGTTATGCGCTAACAAACTTTATGAAAATTATGATGAATTATAACCTCCTTCGTTTTGGAAGTTGGTTAGGAAGAGTAAAGATGGCGTTGTATAAAACAATATTCAGACAAACGTTCTTTTTACCATGTTTTTAATTAACTTTCTTGGGAATGTGGAATATGTTAAATATTTAAGGCAGCGATGCACATAGGAATTGTATACGGATTTATGTATTAAGTAAGAACCAATAAACAGTAAATATAATTATTTCATTTAGATTTAAGTAAAATTTGTTACGAGTCTTTATATGAGTTTCATTTGGCTATCTCTCTTGCACCCCGACCCACGACGCTTTCGAAGATATCGCTACCAGAAAATAAGATTCATTTTATTTAGCTATACAGGGATCCTCGCAATCAGGCCTCTGATTATTGGTGGTACAAAAACTTAATAGTTTAGCCAGTAAATTAACCGGCGAAAATCGAACCCAAAATATTTCCACTTCACAAAAGGAACTAATAGGCCAGCAAGCTATGTTTACAAAACCAATTCAAGATACTGAAACAGCTACTGAAGTTAGCTTTGAAATATCTCGAATAATAGCGAAAACTTGTCGGCCTTTTAAAGATGGAGAGTTTGTTAAGCAGAGTTTAGATATCGCAGCAAAAAATGTGTCCGAAAGATGCAAAGAGGTTTGAGAAAATTCAACTAAATCGGATGACTGTTCAAAGAAGACTTACCACATTAGCAGCTAATATAGAAGAGCAATTAGCTACGAAATCGAAAAGTTTTGAGTATTTTTCTATAGCACTCGACGAATCTACAGATAAGTACCACTGCTCAACTCTTAATATTTTTACGAGGTGTAACGCAAAATTTTGAAGTGAGTGAAGAACTGATTGGTATGAATTCTTTGACAAGTTAAACCAAGGGGAGTGACATGCTCAAACCTCTTCTGGAAAAATGTTCTATAATTGATTTGGATTTATCGAAATTATCTGGAATTACGACTGACGGAGCACCTTCAATGGTTGGAAGTAAATCTGGGATAATAATTATGTTAAAAAAGTATTTACAAACTAAAAACATAGACACCAAGGAATTAATGCAGTTTCATTGCATTATACATCAAGAGCCCCTCTGTGTCAAAATTATTGGGATTTGAAAATGTGATGAAAGTTGTAGTACCTACTGTAAACTTTATAAAATCACAAGGTCTCAATCACCGACAATTCACACAATTTCTCGAGGATATTGAAAGCAAATATGGTGATCTCCTGTTTTACACTGAAGTAAGGTGGCTAAGTCGTGGGTTGTCACTAGAGCGGTTTCTTAACTTGATTGAAGAAATCAAAATATTTCTGTCGGAAAAGAAAAAGGACGTCTCCGAACTCGACAACCTTGATTGGCTGTGTGACTTAACATTTCTTGTAGACATCACAAATCACTTGAATGTCTTAAATACGCGATTCCAAGACAAAGATCAATTGATTTCGCAGTTATACTCTCATGTTTCGTCCTCTCAATGCAAATTGAGTCTTTTCAGGACACAAATCAATTCAGCCAATTACAGCCATTTACCGAGCTACAAAAAAATTATGGAGAAATTCAATAAAACTAATGTCAATTTCGCTTATGTTGAAAAAATTGATATTTTAATAAAAGCTTTTCATAACCGTTTTCTAGACTTCAAAAAAGTTAAACCTCTATTACACATTTTCGGCAATCCTTTCAACATTTCACCCGAAAATGCAACGGAATCAATACAGCTGGAATTGATACACATGCAAAATTATGATAATTTACGAAACAAGTTTAATGAAGGTAATTTACTCAACTTTTACCGTTGCGTTGACAAAACCGCTTATAAAGAGTTGCGAACAAAAGCATTGAAATGCGCAAGCTTATTTGGATCGACGTATATTTGTGAGAAATCGTTTTCAGTGATGAAACTCAACAAAACAAAAATCGAAACCGTCTGGCAAATGATAATCGGGAAGCAATTTTACGTGTGGCGACAAGTAATGTGGAGCCAAACATAAACTAAATTGTTAGGTCAATGCAATGTCATGCATCAAAATAATAAAACATGAAATATTACATTGTAATGATTAGATTACATTACGATTACCTAATTACAACAAACATTTTTTAAGGTTATTTTATTTTTATCATTTGTAGTAATTCATGCTATTTAAAAATAAAAATATTTGTGTTAATAAGTATTCTTTGTAGTGGCCCGTCCTTGGCTTATAATTTTCCCGAGTGGCCCCTGTTCCCTATAAGTCTGTGCATCCCTGATTTAAGGTAATGAATATATTTTGTTTGTAAATATTGCTTTCTCGTATATTTTACGACGCTAATAATTTGAATTTTTCTAATAGAAAAAATTCGCAATTAAGCAGGATTCTAATCCACGTCCATGGTTTGCCGGACCATTGCTTTAACCACTAAGCTATTAAGGACTCTGGTTTCGAATACATTGTTGGAGGCCTTAACTCGCATTAAGTTAGTGTAGTGGGCATTTGTTGCAAATTAATTCTATTTTCGCGAAGTAATGTTAATGTAAATATAGCTTTCTACATTTTACGACGCAATTTTACGAAGCAATGTTTTCAACATTTAAATTATTTGTGACATTTCTGTAGCATTAACCATAACTAAATTTTAATTTAATAATCAGTATAGACACAGTATAGACTTTGTTACACTTGCAGCCATCTAGCACTAGAATAAATTTTAAACTACGTACAGGGAATCGTAAGTATTTTTCAATTAAATTCAGGCAATTTATTCTTATACATGCACATATTTCTACTGTGTAGTCTATAGACGCAAAGGGATACTATTTGTCGCCATTGCAAAGCGGCAAACGTGACTTCGGGTGCGAGAGAAGTTTCCTACAAAGCTCACTAATAGATTCATGGGGCGTCTCACGTGTCCTCCACCAGCCCTATCTTGCCTATTTGTTATTCCACATATGTCCATTTCACCCTGTGAAGGTGACGCTTTCGATACAAGAAAATTCTACGTGTAACTCAACACATGTATCTATCTATTCTAATTAGTTTACCGTACAGACAGAAGAGGGCTTAAAGCGGATGTCTTGTGGAAACAGAATTACCTTTTACTCATCTCTATACAAATATACCTACAATGAGATTTACATGTAAACCACCGGTTTTAACGTTAAATACACTTCAATATTCCATTTTGTGAAGAGAAATTTCATTACATCAGGTTAATAAGTTGTTTGATAAACATACCGTTCATGAATCTCATTATATTACTACAGTCTTCAATCATGTAATCTTTGTTAAATTAATTGTCTGTATTTCAATGAATTTGGATGTTGTTCACATTTACAGAAAATATTACACACCGCTTATGTTATAATCTTTCATTGTATAATAAAAATATTAATAATTGATTGTGCAAGCCGTTATTTCGTGATAGTGAATCATATTGAAGCTATTACTTTGTTTTTATTACTTCATTATAACAAATAACATTACCGTAGTTTCGACATAAAAACAAGTAATTTTCAAACGAAATTAACAACACTTATGAGAAACATAGGAATAATTATATTGGTATATATAAGTTACAACCAAAAATCATTCAAGGCTCAAAACATAATTTAGTGGTAATTAAGATTGTTGTGGATTAATAAGACTTTTGGAAAGTCTAACTGGTCATTAAGAATATCGTGTTTCAAATTTTTAATATAGTGTTATTTTTGTTTTAAAATGTAAATGTAATGAGTTACTAGTTATAATAATCTTCAAATTACTTAACAAGACTACCAGCGCTTAACTTTAGTTTATCTCCCGACGAAATTATTAAAAAACGACGAAATTGAGACATTGAGAGAATGAACATTTGAGTTTTAATGTAAACAGACCGATAACCCTAATATTAATGAAATTATATATATATATATATATATATATATATATATATATATATATATACAGTAATGTCCGGTTATTACGAACCCGGTTATAGCAAACTTTCGGTTATAACGAACCAGTTTGAAAAGTACGAACCAAGGTTCCATAAGAAACGTGTTAATTTTTTTCGCATATAACGAACCCGCTTATAACAAACTTTCGGATATAACGGACCTTATTTTCCATTTTGTATGTAAAAAGTTTTCGGTTATAACAAACTTATAATTAGAAAACAAGGGACTTCCCCGAGTATCTCGCCAAAAATGCAGTAATCGATTCTAGCAGTTTGTGCAAGCAGTCGACGTCGAGTCATCAATCTGTGCTTACGCTGATTCTCAAACGTGATTATAAGACCATGAGTGACGCAGTTGCGAAGAAAAATCGTAAATCTTTGACGTTGAAAAGTAAACATGATATTGTGAAACGATTGCAACGAGGTGTCAAACAAAGCGAAATTTGTACTGAAATGGGACTAAGTAAATCAACGGTAATAAAAAACTAAATTCAGGATAATGCATGTATTAAACAAAAACTTCATTGTAGGTTGCCACAATTTGGAAGCGAAGGCAAACCATATTGAAGAGTTTCGAACAAGTACGAAACTCAAATGTGAAAAAAATCAAAAAACCTACTAAGCACGAAGTTGATCAAGGACTTTTGAAATGGTTTTCTCAGCAAAGAAGTAAAAATATAACTATCAGCGGTGCCGTGTTGCAATCTAAAGCTGAAGATCTTGGGAGTAAATTGTTGGAAGATCCTGAATTAAAATTTAGTAGAAGTTGGATCGAAAGGTTTAAACGAAGAAACAACATCAGCAGCGGAAAAATTGTTGGAGAGGCAGCCTCAGTTAATATGGATGTTGTGAATGACTGGTTGGAAAATAAGTGGCCAATAATTAGAGAAAACTTTGGAGATGAGGACATTTTTAACGGCGATGAAACGGGGTTGTTTTATAAGCTCACACCAGACAAGACATTAAGATTCAAATTGGAGACCTGTACAGGTGGAAAGTTATCTAAAGAAAGAATTACCGTCTTTGTTGTAGCAAATTTATTGGGGACAGAGAAAAAAAAATTATTGGTGATCGGAAAGGCCAAAAATCCCCGATGTTTCAAAAATGTGGTACGATTACCAGTCAATTATAAATGTAACAGAAGAGCTTGGATGACCTCCGAAATTTTTACAAACGAACTACGAGAATGGGATGATGAATTACGTCGTAAGAAACGAAAAATCTTATTACTAGTGGACAATTGCCCGGCTCATCCGGATGTAAAAAATTTGGAGTGCATTAAGTTGGTGTTTATGCCTACGAATACAAGTTTGAAATTGCAGCCCAAGGACCAGGGTGTTATCCATAGCTTAAAAAGCAATTACCGACGATTCCTACTCTCGAAAACTATAAATTCTATTGATAATGATCAAACTAACTTCACCGTGAGTCTCTTGGATGCAATTAACTTCATCCATATGGCATGGCAAAAAGTGTCAAAGCAGACAATCGCTAATTGTTTTCGACACGGCGGATTTATCAGGCGTGAGGATGAATTTGACTCAGATGACAATCTACCATTAGTCGAATGGCTCACAAAAAATCAAGAAGAAAGTGTTAACGATGTTCAAGATGAACTCATTCTTGGTGAATATGATTTTAATGAATACGTTCACGTTGATGACAACCTTGTAAATGTGGAATTTTTGGATGATGATGCCATTGTAGCTTCTGTGTCTTCTGCAGCTAATCAGACTGACGATGAGAACGAAGAAGATGAGAACGAAGAGGAAGAAACCAAAAATAACGAAGTACCACTAGTTCCAACTACTTCAAATGCAATCCAAAATATTGAAGTCGTTCGTCATTTTCTTCAAACGCGGAATACTCCGCAACATATTCTTAATAAGCTAAGCGAAGTGGAAGTGCACATCAGAGAGATTAATCTTGCCAAAAAAAAAACAAACTAAAATAAATACGTTTTTTTAGTACATAATGTTTCAGACATGTAATGTTTGTAATGTATTTTGTTATATGAAAAAATAATAAAAATTGACTCACTCAAAATAGTGGTGTTTTTTCAAAATCATCACTTATAATGAACTTCGCTTATAACGAACGTTTTTTGCCGGTCCCTTGGAGTTCGCTATAACCGGACATTACTGTATATATATGTATAAATATAATATTTTCAACAACCCTACATGTTTCGGCAATGATGCCTTTGTAGTGCTAACCAAAGGACAAAGGCATCATTGCCGAAACATGTAGGGTTGTTTTAAATATATATACTTTGAAGTAATAAACCAGACCTTTAATCGCCGACTTATTAAGTTTACTATATATATATATATATATATATATATATATATATAGTTATAATGCTGAATGGCTATGAATAGAAAAGCCACCACGTTCTGTCTTCAATATGATATAATACACCACCTTCTAAGCTGGTGACAAAATGATATAATTCTCTGTTAATGGTAAAGAGATTTATGTATATAAAATTTAATAAATAACTGAATAACTAGCTCCAATTCGTTAATTTTAAAGAGACAATACTTAACAAAAGCACTTCTTAATCTCAGGTCTTAAGGTAGGTTCTAGATCCTCAGACAGTACACATACATACATAAAATAAAAAACGATTTTATAGTGTCAAATAAATATATAATTAGAATGATTATTAATTGTTTTCTTTACAAGATACAAACAACAGGATATAAATATGCACTTAATAGGCTCGATCATACATAAATCAAAGTTGGGTTGCTTGTATACCCCTTCTTATAAATTATATTAGGTTGCCTACACAGTACACGTATGGTTGATAAAGTAAACACAACAATTTCAGGTTATTTAAGAGATTATTATTTAAAAAATTAACTGTTGTTTGAAAATGGTATTTTGCCCCTCAAGATAGCGTGAGTTTAAAAAAACCTTATAATATGAATCAACAAATGAATTAATATCTTTTAAGAAAATAAGAGTATCTATTTTCACTTGTGTACCTGTTGAATACGAAGAGTATGGAGTTTTCAGGCCTTGTATATTTAACAGATGATGCAAGTTCTGGAAATATCCAACGGGTACTGGATGATAGGGAGTTATGGTGCACTTCTGGTACGGCTGGAAAATATCCTCTTGGTAGAACTGCTTACGTGCCAAGTTCTTGAGGTTATCCACTCGGTTATGTTAATTTAATCCTTTTATATGGTTCTTGGTATTCCGAAAAGGATCTAAGTCCTTCTTATAAGCCAATGCTTTAATAATAAACTGGCTTAGACACAGTGATATTCTTGAAAATGATTGTTATATTGTAAAAAAAAGAACTTTTTCTGTCGAAGTCAGTCTTCCAATAAGGTATCTATATTTTCTATTATCACTAACATGACATATATAATACAATTATGTATATATAATAACTTTTAATTAATTTTTAAAAAGATGCGTTGAAAAATCGTCGTTTCTACATCACCTCATGCAAAAATCTCCTTGTTAACCACTTTTGTTTTTGTTGTCCTGACTACAACAGGAAGTTGTTGAAAATTAATTATTTTTTCCTAAAATTCTGTAATAACTCCAAATAATTTAGATAAGGTAATTTTGTCAATTTTGATAAAATAATTTTCTGGATATTTCTAAATGCTTCTTTTTAGTATGCCAACGTTAGATATTTCTCTTTCATATAAGAAGAAAGAAACACAAAAAAAGCAAATAGGTAATAATAGTCCAACAAGATAAGAATAATAGAACCTAAGAGAATCCAATATAAACGAATTGTGAGATCCTAATTAGCTTTTTAATTATCATATCGACATTAATTGAATTCTAATTTACGTACTTATTTTATTATGTTATTAAAGCATTCATCATATTTATTTACCGCGTTAACTCAAGAATTCTAAATTAAAACTTAATATTCAAATATTTTGTATACTAGTGTATATTGACTTTAGAATGAGCCTTGTCAATTGACAATTACAAACAACACCGAACCACGTGACAGGTACATTATGTGGATTGGAATAGTATTTATCATTCAAATCCGGACACAAATGATACGGTAATTTGAAGAAAATTAAGAAAGAAATATTCACCGAAGAAAATTAGTTAAATTGTAGCTATTATATTTAGAAAATGAAAAAGAAAAATTAATTTTTGAGAAATTTCTACCGTTGTCATGGAGAGAAAAAAGTTGTTTAGAAGAGATTTTTTCACTGCAGTTACAGAAAGCACACATTTTCAAATTAGTTATTTAAAATTAATAAAAACCATTGAAATAATATCAAATATATTCTAAAACTAGTAAATATTTAAAGAAAAAGTAGATAACCTGCATTTAAACAAGTTTTCGATCCATAAAAGTGTTCAATTATAATAATTAGAAAGTATCGGGTATTGTACATATAGAAACCCATATTAGTGGTTAAAGCAACAGATAACATTAATATACTGTCATTTATATTTTTAATTCTTTGAAAAAGGCATCATATGCTGAAACATGTAGGATTGTTATATATATATATACATTTTGAAGTAAAACCAGACCTTATATCGCCAACTGATTGAATCTACCATAACATACAAAGGTCACGAAATCATTATCTTTTGAATGGGTTATATATATATATATATATATATATATATATATATAAAATCGCCTACTGATTAGGTTTACTATATATATATATATATATATATATACAGTGTGTATAAGCCAAATGGAATAAATTCATTATTTCGGTTACTGTACATATTTATAAAAAATCCCGAAACATATCATATTTAATTTATAAATTAACATTCTTCAACGTGAAAATGCGATCCCTACCTTCAACCCCCTTCGAATGACAGGTACAACCCCCATTTTTTTAAATGGGAAGTATAGGCTTGTGATATATCGTTGTAAAGGTCTCTTTATTCTCTATTCAAAAATGTTATAATTTTCATGTTTGTTGCAACAATTAAGATAGAATAAAATAAAATCATGTTGTTATCGAAATTCGCTACAATATACTCAAAAAATAAAATTTAATGCAAAATGTAAAGAAAAATTTAAAACGCCAGAAAAAATATGAATGTCAATGAAGTAGATGCTCATTTGCGTTTATAAAGATTTAATACATACATCAAAGGCATCATTGCATTACTTACTTCCCGTTTAGGTCTTCATAATAAGAAAGTGAGTAAAAACCATACCAATGTGCTTTTTAGATGGTATCCATTAAAAATACTTTAAAAAGTTTCCGTGGCAACATTAGTTTGTTTAAAACGCCTTAGTAAATTGTTTTGTATTTAAAAGTTGTCATTTAAATTGACAGTTTGATAATTTTAGTTTGAATTTCGTAAAATACAATTCTGGGAAATGGTTAGATTAACGGAAATGCATAAAATAACAGTCATACAAATGATTAGTTACGGAGATAGAACCCGAACACAACAAGAAGTAACCCGCCTATTTCATGAGAAATTTCCTGATTTACCGCCTATACCTCAAGGAACAATAAGTAAGATAGAGAAGCAGTTTCGAGAGTTTGGTCATGTAAGGCAGATAAAAAAACCAGCTGCCAATGCACTGAGTGATGAAATCAAAGTAGATGTGATGCTTGAGTTTATGGAAAACCCACATACATCGAGTAGACATGCATCCACTGCATTAAATGTTAGCCATACATCGATAGTAAACATATTAAAAGAAAATAAAATGCATCCCTATAAAATGATATATACTCAGGAGCTTATGGAAGACGATTTTGATAGAAGAACTTATTTTTGTGAGCGAATGATGGACATGCTGGATAACAATATTATCAATTTAGAAGACGTTATGTTTTCTGATGAGTGCACTTTTTCTCTTAGCGGTCATGCTAATCGGCAAAATTGCCGCTAGTGGTCTACGTAAAATCCTCACTGGATGAGGGAAGAACACACACAATACCCAGTAAAAGTTAATGTTTGGGCAGGTATTGTTGGAAACCATATCATTGGTCCCTTTTTCATTGAGGGATTTGAATGGCGATCGTTATTTGGCACTACTTCAAAATGATGTCATTCCAACTTTGGCAAATTTATATCCTGATCCAGGAAACCCTCAAGTTCGAATGAATACGATATGGTTTCAGCAGGATGGAGCACCACCACATTACCAACGTAATGTCCGGCAGTACCTCGATGCAATATTTCCCAATCGGTGGATAGGATGGCGAGGATCGATAGAATGGCCAGCGCGATCACCTGATCTGACCTTACTTGATTTTTTTTTATGGGGATATTTGAAGAGCATTGTGTACAAAACTAAACCTTTGGATTTAAATGACTTAAGAGAACGAATAGCGCTTGCGATTAGGTCGATCACGCCTGATATGTTAAATAATGTTAGAAGACAGTTTTATTTAAGATTAGGATGTTGCCAAGACGTTCATGGTGAACATTTTGAACATCTACTTCATTGACATTCATATTTTTTTGGCGTTTTAAATTTTTCTTTACATTTTGCATTAAATTTTATTTTTTGAGTATATTGTAGCGAATTTCGATAACAACAAGATTTTATTTTATTCTATCTTAATTGTTGCAACAAACATGAAAATTATAACATTTTTGGAATAGAGAATAAAGAGACCTTTACAACGATATATCACAAGCCTATACTTCCCATTTAAAAAAATGGGGGTTGTACCTGTCATTCGAAGGGGGTTGAAGGTAGGGATCGCATTTTCACGTTGAAGGATGTTAATTTATAAATTAAATATGACATGTTTCGAGATTTTTATAAATATGTACAGTAACCGAAATAATGAATTTATTCCATTTGGCTTATACACACTGTATATATATATATATATATATATATATATATATAAATCCATTCAACAATATATTTTCTTAACTGGACTTTTTGATTAAACCTCATACCACTTAAAAGAGATTGTTATCAATTTCACTACTACTTCAGCAACATATCCAATTTCGAAAGAAATTACAGAAATTAGGGAAATTGCGGAAAATTATTTCTAATTATTTACATTTAAGCTGTCTCCCCGATTTTCCATGGACCCTGTTCTCTTACCTTCATCTATCAAGGCGGCTTTTTAACATTTCAAGTTTATTATTATGCGCACGATGCCGGTCGGTGTTTGGAGGAGCGCTCCAGCGACTGCTGGCGTATTTAATCCTGGGAATCCGGTAATTTGGCTGCCATATCTGAAGCAGATTAGAGTGGGCGTGTTATCTCGCGACCGCCGGCTCGATTTCCATATGTAAATATGCAAATTGTTTGTTGTTTAATAAGTTGGTTGCACCGATTTTCATGAACGATCCAGCACGAACTACCTGCAAAATTATTATTTTTCCTCGTGACGCTTCAAGATTGAAGTACGTCGTCCAAATATATACTTAACTATGTTAATATACATGTATAATTATGATGGAAATATTTAATTATGAAGCAGTAACACAGGGTAATTGCCCGGTCGGAATATCTAATTAATAAAATTTTAGCCAAACAATATGCTAAGTAGCAAAAACAATTTGAAACATGCCCGAGTGGATAAAACTTCACTATTTGTATAAAAACATGATCGTTTTTAATTACACCAAAAATATAAATTAAAAATTCGGTGCGAAGGACACAATATAAACTAATATTTGTGTGAAAACTACTATCCAGGCAAGCAGACATGTGTTTCATCTTGTAATAGACTCATCAGTGGATGATGCTGGTATAAAAAAAATTTACTGCAAGAACTCTTATTACATACAATCAAATCGCAAAAGATAGTATGGAAGAACACCCAGCGCCGCTCCTTGACTGATGCCAATATCACAAACGGTAAATTAATCATGTCTGGATACCAATTTTCTCGCAAAAAAAACACTTGTATTGTGTTCTTCACGTCTGATTTTTTAATAATATTTCGGTATTAGTAAAAATTATATTTTAAAAAATAATATGAGGTTTTATCCATTCAAATATATTTCAAATTGTTTTTGATTACAATAATCAACAAATTTTCATTTTTTCAAGTTCTCTTTAGAAACTATGTATAATTTTCGTGCCTTTTATAGTTCTAACAATAGTAATAACAACAATTTTTTTCTGGCACCCCAGATTTTAAAAAAAAGTATTGAAAAGCCACGTGGACAATAGAGTCGGCAGATGTTGATCATGGCTATGCGGATAGAAGGGACCGGCTAAGGGACTGAGTTTCTTTTGAGTGCATATTCTCAGAATTGAATACAGGGCAATCCAAATTAAGTGTTCACCATTGGTAACTTTGTTATTATTAAAGATACAAGATTGTTTAAATTAGCAAACTAGTAGTACTTTTAACGCTCTTTAAGATGGAAGAATTAAAAAAAAAGAGCAGCGCGTTTTCGAGTTTTCCCGAAAAATATGTTTTCTTCAAATGGAAACCCCTGTATATTATATCATTTTCTGTTAGAAATTCAATTTTTAAACAAAAAATCTTATAAGAAATTTTTTACTGGGATTAAAAATACTTGAGTTATAGTGAATAAACAAAAACAGCTAAGTCAAGTGCATTTCTATGTTTCTATGATAACGACGTTAATTCTTTCTAGTAAACGTCAAATATTAGTACAGTTTTATTAGTCTTTCACTCATAAATTTCATTTTGCTAGTTATTAATTTGACAAAAAAATGATTTTTACCCATGCAGAAAAGTGTGATATGTTAGAATCTTATTTAGTGTTCAGAAAATCCTCTAGGAGGGCAAAAGAACACTACGCTGAATTATATCCACTCCGAACACAACCAAATGAGCAATTTTTTCTGAGACTGTACCGAAAATTTAGAGGCAATGAGAGTGTTTTTGCCAAAACAAGAACAAGAAGGACTTTTATAATAAGCGAGGCCACAGAAATTCTAGTTCTTGCATATTTTAAGGCCAACCGTGAGAATTCCATACTAGATATTATCAAGGAATCTGATTTGAGTCACGGTACTGTGCATAGGATTCTGAAGAAACACAAATTCATTCCTTATAAGTACAAACCAGTTCAAGTTTTCTTGCCAGGGGATCCAGAGAGAAGAATGTTTTTTTTGCCACTGGTATCATAACTTTTGTCGCCAAAATGTAAACAACTTTCGTTATATTTTATGGACCGATGAATCAAATTTCTCAAATTCTGGAATGTACAATACAAAAAATCATCATTACTGGTCAAAGGAACATCTTCTTTTAGTACATCCAAGACGCCCGCAAGTCCGTTACAGTTTTAATGTTTGGTGCGGTTTAATTGGTTCAAGGATTGTTGGTCCTTTCTTTTATGAGGGCACTCTAACTGGTGATAGGTACATAGAATTTTTGACTGAAATTTTGAATAATTTCTTAGACGATATTGATCTCATAAGTAGACAGAATCTGCATTTTCAGCAGGATGGCGCACCTGCGCACAACTACAGAGGTACTCATCAAATTTTAAATACTATTTTTAACAATTCATGGATAGGAACAAATGGTCCTATTCAGTGGCCTCCCCGATCGCCAGATTTAACACCGCTTGATTTTTTTTATGGGGTTATTTAAAGACAGAGATTTATAAGCAAAGGTACGAAAACGTAAACGCCCTAAAAATTGCAGTTAGTGAAAAGATAAACCAAATAGATGGTAGGACCATACTAAAAGCAGTTCGACAAGTTCAGAAACGTGTTCAAAAATGTATTGAACAACAAGGTGGTATTTTTGAACATCTTCTATGAAAAAATCAGTGATTTTTCTTTTCTTTTAATGATATGTTTATGTATAAAATAAAGTTTATAAAAATTATTTAGCTGTTTTTGTTTATACATTATAACTCAAGTGTTTTTAGTCCCAGTAAAAAAGTTCTTATAAGATTTTTTGTTTAAAAATGAATTTCTAACAGAAAATGATATAATATACAGGGGTTTCCATTTGAAAAAATATATTTTTCGAGAAAACTCGAAAACGCGATGCTCATTTGTTTTTTTTAATTCTTCCATCTTAAAGAGCGTTAAAAGTACTACTAGTTTGCTAATTTAAACAATCTTGTATCTTTAATAATAACAAAGTTAATGGTGAACACTTAATTTGGATTGCCCTGTAGTTTATACATATAAGAGACACAAATAGGCATTTTTACTTATATTAAGTGCCTGACTATGTATGCGTAACTATGCGTAACTGACTATGTAATACGTGGCATTTGTGTGCATATCATGTAGAATGTAACTCCTTCAACTTTTAGAATCGCGATATTTTAGGAATGGTGATTCTTAAGAAAAAAAGTATAAGCACCATTTTTGTAGATAATTTTATGATCTACAATTTTTGTGAAAACTATATTTTGATCAAACTTATCGTTTTCGAGAAAAATTTAGAAAATCTAAAATTTTGCCTTGTGACCTTGAATAACTTCTTTAGCACACATGGTATCGATGGGAACTTTTGGGACTTTATTTCTACTGGTGTACCCAAGGTCTCTACCAAAATTCAGCCTGTCGGAGTTTTTGCTATTTGAAATGTCTATTTTGACTTGTTTTTATAAGTTTTGATAAAAGTAATTTGACTGATTGCTTTTAATTGATGACGATCCTAATTCAAAATGAACATGGAACTCTTAACAGTTTCCTTTTTATTTTATTTATTACTAGCTGAACCCGTCATTGCGTTGGTATTGCTAGATTTGAGTATATACCGGGTGTTGCGCACACCTTCCTAATATCTAAAATCCTAACAAACTTACCAATATGCCACACAAGAATGCCCCGGAGACCCCGAAGAAGTTGAGACGCTAGCCAGTTTAGAGACAAGCAAGGGATACGTTCTTGACATATTAATAGACGCCACCGTGTTTATAGTCTGAACCTGCACAGCTAACACAGAAACTGCCGAAGGTAAGCAAAATAAATTCAAAGGGACCAAACAAACAAAAGTTCAATAACAATAACAAAAGTGGTTTATTATATCATAAACAAATCAAATATTATAACATCCAGGTATCAAGCACATTAGAAAGAAAATACTATTCGTACAAAGAAGGAAAAAAATTAAATAAATAAATATCAGGACTAACACATGGCTTTCAAGTCGCGATTAATAATATAAAAATATTTTGAATCGAAGCAGCCTTTACTTGATGGAAATTCATAATTAATAAAATAATAATTTCACTATGTGTCAAAGAATGGTTTAATAATAGGTAACGGACTAAGCACCCTTCAAGCTGAATTTTTTATGGATAATTTAGAAAAGAAAATTCATGAACACTCACTTTGCAAACATTTTAATTACTAACATAGATACGTAGACGATGTGTTAGCTTGTTTTACGGATACGGACAGACAATTAAACCTTTTTTATCATATTATTAACAATCTCCACCCTAACATTAAATTCAAGGTTCAAAAATAAATAAATAAAACCATCAATTTCCTAGATTTTACAATTTTAAATAAAAACAATAAGCAAGATTTTTTCATATACCATAAACCGTCACAGACTGATACAGTAATACACAATAAATCCACCAGTTGCGGCTTGTAAGTTATGAAAGAGGGTGGGCACAAAAAAATTTGCTATTTTTTGTAGATAAAATCCATTGTCCTATTTTCCACCCTCGAAAAGACGTGTATGATTTTGTTGTCAAAATGCGGGATAGACTGGATGAACTTCTTTTCTATTGATAGGACCGCCAATGCGCTCAGTTGATCTTCTGACATTGTGCTTCTCAGAAGTTTTAATGCGTTCGATAGTGGAAAAACATCGTTCACATTCTGCTGTCGTCGTGGGCGTTGTACAAATAATATCCAACAGTTTGTATGTTTCCGTCACAACCTTTTTTAGGTTGTTGTCTGTTATGAACACTAAAAGTGGCAAAACACCACCTACGTCACACATGTCATCGCGCTCATAAAGATTTCACAGTTTCATCAAAATTATTTTGTGGAAATGAATGACTATAAGTTTTTAAAATTTTGAGAATCAAATAATTTTGCTGCACTTAAGTAATCCCTAAAATCATATCAGTCGTTAATTTGACTTAAAATAGTGTCATATAGTTCCTTTGCAATAACAGCTCTGTTTTCTCCAGCTGTCATTTTTTGTCTTTTCCTCGCAGGTTCCTCATTATTGCGTTCTTGATTGTCATTGTTAGTAGAATTTCTTAAATTTTTTTCTGGCACACCAGATTTAAAAGAAAAGTATTGAAAAGTAAATGAAATAATATTAAATAGGTATGCACATTATATGGGTCTGTATGATAATCTCCTGTAATCTCCTTTTCTATTATATTGTTCTTCGGTGCTTTCTCATATCAATGTCCAACAATAATCAGCAAGCATTTCACTGTTCCACTTGCCCTGATAACGTTTTTCAATAACAGAAATGTCTTGACGAAACTTTTCGCCGTGTTCATCACTCACGTAGCCGAGGTTCGGGGGAAAGAAATCCAGATGCAATTGCAAAATAGTATATTAAAAAACAAGTTTCATAAGGCACCATTTTGCCGCACGAGATCAGTTTAGAAAACGAGCAGCGATAGCGGCGAGTTTTCTAAAGAGCGAGTGCGGCAAAAGGCCTTATGAAACGAGTTTTTTATACTATTTTTTCTATTTTGCGTTTTTATATTAATAAATTGCTTAAATTGGAATTATTTAATTCGAAAGTTCAGAGTTTAATTTTTATATAAAGCATGCAGTTGGTCACATTGATACTTGACATTTTCAAATTTAAATCTTGCTATCCGCGAAGTATATTATATTACATATTATTTACTAATTTTCGTTAACATTACTTGATACTTCATTTAAAAATATAAACATGACTGACATAGATACATATATATGTTGTTGTCAATTGTATACAACATACGTTGTTTGTGTAAAATACTGACATATATCATATCTGTCAAATGTACATAAATTCTTAAAATCAAATGACAGCAATGATATTTATTTCTGTATTCGAACAACGCCAACATTGAAAAATGAAAAAAATCGTATCGAAATGAAGCTCATTTTGATACTGCTTTGGGTTTCATAATGAGTTCATTTCCAACGAAAAATATAAAAAATGTATTTTAAGGTTCATGTTACAGTCCAGTTTATAGTAACTTCTAAGAAGTTCATTAACAAGTGCTATATAATTGTTAGATTTTCTGCTTCCTTGAAAATTTTGGGTCACATTCTTAAAAGCATACCAAGCAACATGCTCCAACTCACTTAAAGTTCCTTCAAGTTTTTTATCTTGTTATAGAAGTTTAGTTTGGGGTCCTACAAAAATTTCCTCCTTAAATTTTTCATCTCAGATTCTGGAAACATTTTTGGTTTAATGTATTGAATTTCACGGGGATCTTTATCCATTGCTTCACGAAATTTTTCATCGATCCTAATTTTATATGTTATGCCGGTAGAAGTATTTTAGCAGGTTCAACTAGTGACTTAAGAAATATATTCTTTTATCCAGAAATATACAGAGCCTTGACTGGCCAGTCTCTAAGAATGTAGTTGGAATTTCTTGATCGACTGTCCTACTCACAAAGAAAATAGCAATTCTTTGGATACCCTAGTTGTAAACCGAGTAGAATTGCTACTACTTTGAAATCTGCGCTGATATATTATTTGTAAATTTGACAATTAATTCTGTCTAGAAGAAAAGTAATATTTTCATAAGGTTCTTTTAAGTGGACTGCGTGGCCAACGGTCATGAATGGATAAACGTTTCCTATGTGAAGAAAGACAGCTTTCAAAACACAATTTCGACGCATCGATAAAAAGACGCCATTCTTTGGGATAATGTTGGTGGTATAATGCCAACATCAAGATGTCGACGTTATTTCAGCATGAAAGACCCTCGTCGGTTGAAAAATACTGTGATAGTTCATTCTAACAATTACCATATACAGAAATATGTGTGCCTGGAACTAACAGTTTCCATTCTTGGGGTTCAGATCCTAGTAATTCTGCTTTAGTTTTTGACGATTCAAGTCTCGGTAAGATCATTTAATTCTAACTGATTTATTAGGTGTGGTCCCTCCTCTTCAGATGACCAATATTCAATATCGCTGATCGATAACTTGACATTTGCTTGTTCTGGTTCTATAACATCATATTCTTCATTCGAAATACCTATGGATCTTGGTACTGGCAAGGCTTTTGAATGAGGTAGGACTAGCATAACTAATATTTTTCTTATTTCTATTGGAAAACCCTAAAATTTCAACGTCTTACGCATGGCATACCGCTTTTCTTATCATTTAACCAGCTCCTTAAAGTAACAGCACAGCGTGCGTAGCGTAAATACTGGCAGCCCATGGTTTGTCTTGATGTTCAATAGTTAACCCTGCTGTTAGATTTAAAAAAATATACGAATCCTAGATTAAAAGATCATTTGGTCCATACTACATGTTTCAGTAAAAAAATTTAATCCAATATAATTATGTAATTTGATTGAATACCTCGTTAATATATTAATTAATATTATTGTGTATCGTGCCATGTGGCATTCTCCACCGTAACACAATGCAAGTGATAAGTACAAATTTAGTTGTGGGATTCCCCTTTTTGCATTTGCTATGAAAACACATTCCAATTTACACTGCTTTGTTTAGTTTGTGTTTTGCTTTCTAAATATCCACACGATTTTTTCATACTGTATAACGAAATGGCAAAACAACGTTACTTGAACGTTACAGACGTTCAGCTATCACAAACCGGCTTACATGGAATCGAAAAGCCGTGTGTAACTGTTTATACACCCACATAGCCAATACTTAATTTGATTGGTTCCAGAGCAAAAATGGGCGTGTTTAAGTACTTTGACCTAGGAAACATGCAGAGACATGTTCAGACATGTCCATTCGATGTTCGACAGAACAATATTTTTAGTTGTATCTTTTTTGTATAAAAGAAAATATCTCAAAATCCTGACGAGATAGAGCAAATTTTAAATCAGATTCAGAATCAGTATGGCAAAAGACATAAACCACACGCATTGGTGTATAAGAAAACCAAACTGTGTTGACCAGTGTTATTAATACCTTAACTTATAATTAGAGAACGGACACGCTTACCACTCAGTGCAGTACTGGCGAAAGGCTGTATTTCTAAAATATTTAATTTTATTTATATAATTGGAAAACGAACGGGTGGTGATCTATAAAATTACGAAATACATACATATTTGTTGAAAAGTTGTATTTATAAAGTTTTTAATTGTATTAATACAATTGTAAAACGAACGGGTGGTGACCTATAAAATTACGAAATACATATTTATTTGTCGAAAAGTTGTATTTATAAAGTTTTTAATTTTATTTATATAATTGGAAAACAAACGGGTGGTGATCTATAAAATTACGAAATACATATGTATTTGTTGAAAAGTTGTATTTTTAAAGTTTTTAATTTTATTTCTATAATTGGAACATTTTTATTTGTTCATTTTGTCGTTCAAGTTGAGTAAAGGAGTATTAATATTGACTAGCAATAGTTTCTCAAGGTTTTCTTCTGTCAATTTTGTTCTCTTTGAATTAAGTACATCCTTATAAATAGAAAACGTCCTTTCTACATCGCAACTGGTTATAGGTGCATACTGGAAATATTCTTTTATTCCTTCATATTTAGCCGTTAGATTTTGTGGAATTGTCTCCATACATAATTACTGCAATGTAATTAAATCTGGATTTCTATTAAGAATTGCTTCAAACTTTTGCCGAAGGCCACATCCGAAGTCACTTGGAATACTTTCAAATTATTAACAGCCACATCTAAGGTGGTTAATCCGTCATTTAATTTGAGATTTCGATTTTCAAAATAAGTGATTAGTTTTGGCAATTTTCCAAAGTGTTCGTGAAGAAAGTACAACTGATTTTTTAAATTTGGGATTTGTGTGAGCTCCTTGCACTCACCAATACTTCTAGCATCCTCCTTTAGCAGTGTTACGAAATGTTTTAGACTATCGAAATTCTCAGCATAATAACTAGTAGCTTCCAGCCATGTTCCCCATCTAGTTATTACTGGAGTGGGAGGCAGTGACAGAGATGGAAATTTTTCCCTGAAAAGAGCTACTCTCAATGGTGCTCTTCTGAAAACTTTTTTAAAAGCTGATACAAGTCTATCAACTTCCGGAAAAGTGTCTCTGATATATTCACAGATTCTGTGGAGAGCATGTGCTACACAAGTAATATGCAGCATATTAGGATATGTTTTCTTCAATAGTCTGCCTGTTTTTAACATATACGCAGCACTATCACTGACAAATAAAAGTATTTTTTCTTTGTACGTGGCGTCCGAATGAAGCATTTTTTGCATATTCTCCTTAATGGTTTCGGCAACTGTTTCCGCATCAACTCTATTTATAACACTTGTTGCTATTACATATGAGTTATAGGGAATAGTTGGATGTAGTACACCAGCTACAACATTTACCACACAGCGTCCTAACATATCCACCGTTTCGTCGGCGCTTATCCATATGTATTGATTTAAAAGATGGCTTCTAATGCGTTCTACTGTTCTCGTATAGCACCTAGAAACATAATATTTGCGTAAAGTTGATTCATCAAGAACATTTCGTATATTTTTTCAGAAATATTTTTAAAGTGGGATTGCTAAGTTTATTTAATGGAATATTGGCCGCCATAAAAGTTTTACAGAGTTCAGATGTGTTTGCGATCCTAAGTGACGAATTTTTGACGATATTTTACGGAATACGATATTTTAAATTTCGAAATCACTGACAATGGACATACAATCAGTATGACCGTCAATCCAACTCGCCATTGTTTTACAATGCCGTTCTCGACATTCTTCCATATCATGTCTGAAAAAGTAACTTAAACAATGCTCTAGATCAAAATAAATGAAAACTAAAAATGTGTGCGTAAGTTATTGAAACTGAACGAAATTCAATGCACACTTACGTCGAAATAATATGGGAGAAGTAGATTCAATCAAACGATATTAAACAGGATCTATCACAAAAATTACGATGCAAATAACAGTTAGAACTAAGAAAACAAGAAACTAACTCACAGCACTTTATTTATCTTACGAAATATAAACTAATAAATAAAATACATTATAAAAACCCCGCTTCTATCTACGCTCATGAAAACACTATAAAAGCACTGTATTCTCCGAATACAATAGCTGGCTTGTCCATTGTAATCGCTGCGAGCCCAGGCGGCCGAGTAAGTCAAACAAATACTTCATTGAATTACGCCGGGATGTACTCAGCGACGTTATACACAATTCCAATTGCCGATTGCGTTTTATGGAAATTGCGTCCGTTCTTTACTTATAACTTATACAATTATGTTTGATGATCTGTGTTCACTATATTTCTCCTGACATGCTAATTATAGCATTGGAGCAATTGCACTGCACTGAGTAGATTATGATTTCACAATCTGTATTTAATTTTTACAAAAGTATTTTTAATAATATAAAATATTATTAAAAATCTGGTGTGAAGAACACAATACAAGTTCATTACTAATATTTTTACGAACGTATCTGAATATAACCCTCCCCAGAGACGCAGATACGTATTTCATCTTTCTACAAATTCGTCAGTACGTATGAGATACGTGTCTGCGTCTCTGGGGAAGGATATGTTCAGATACGTTCACAAAAATATTAGTAATGAACTTGTATTGTGTTCTTCACAACAGATCTTTAATAATATTTTATATTATTAAGAGTATATTGTTTAACGAGTGACGAACGAGTGACGAGTGACGAGTAACAAGTTAAACACTTAAATACTTTTTCGACGACCTCGCCTATGGCATTAAAACAAACTTTAAAATAATATACAAACAAATAATTTATTTTCACTTAAACATTACAAAACTATAGATCATATTTAAATTATTAATTATGATTTAAAAATTGATTCATAAAATATGTAGACCATATGATCGATGACATCAAATTTTCTCAAAATTTTGCAACACAATTTCCGAATATGAATTTATGCTATTACACTGGCCTATAACCATTTTGGTGCTGGAGATTTTAGACCCGACTTTAAGTATGTCTTACATGGCGATATCAAAAATGTTACCCGTTTTCTTCTGTCAGCTCTAGTTCCCGAGAAAAAAAAACACAATTCACGAAAAAATATATATTTTATTGACATTAAACATCAAGAAATTGTCTTTTGAGTGCTTTTCTAGAATGAAACTGACTCGGGCAATCTCGCATGATTCCCCAGCAATAGTCAGCCATCATATGACTTTCCCACCTTCCTTGGTATCTATTCTCCATTGTTTTTAGGTCTTGGTGGAAACATTCCCCTTGTTCTTCGCTTAGATCTCCTAAATTGTGTTGGAAATGATGTAGATGACTATTGAGAGTGTAATTTTATACTCATATTACAGCCTAAATCTTTGAATCGCACCAACATTTCCTCTACTAGTTCTACATAGTTGTCAGCCTTATGATTTCCGAGGAAATTTTGTGCAACTGCTACAAAAGATTGCCAGGCAAGCCTGTCCACATCATTCATACAAGTCTCAAAATTAGTTGTGTCTTTCATCAATTTACGTATTTGAGGTCCATCAAAGATACCTGCTTTTAGTTTTTCAGTACTTAAACCAGGAAATTTGTGAGAAATAAACTGGAAACATTGACCATTTCTATCGAGAGCCTTAACAAATTGCTTCATTAGCCCTAATTTTATATGCAATGGCGGAAGAATGATTTTTTTCTCTTGAAACTAAGGGTCCATTTATAACATTTCTTTCCCAAACAAAAGAGCATCTCTCACAGGCCAATTTTTTGCAGTCCAATGACGTGATTTAGCTCGAATGTCCCAGAGACAAATAAAACATTGGTATTTAGTATAACCACTCTGTTGACCCAATAAAAAATTAACCATCTTCAAGTCGACGCAGATCACCCAGTTATGTTCAATATATTTTATTTTTTGTAAAAGATTTGAAATTACCTCATATTCTCCTTTTACACATGTTGAGTGAGCAATTGGAACGGGAGCATATTTATTTCCATTATGTAGAAGAACTGCTTTTAGACTTCGTTTACTACTGTCAATAAAGAGACGCCATTCATTGGGCTGATAGATCGTTAAACCCATGAAAGCCAGCAAACCACTCACATTACAGCAATACACAAAATTTTCATCAGATGAATAAAACTTCAATAACTTTCCCTCTCTCGTGCGATATGTAGACACTCGAACATCTGATGAAAGACAATTTTTTTCTTTTAATCTTGACGCTAGTAACTCAGCACGTTCCTTCGAAAGATCTAAGTCTCTGATGAGGTCACTAAGCTCATTCTGCGAAAATGGCTTAGGATCTGATGTTTTTCCGCAGTATTGAAAGTCATCATCTACTTGGGAAGAAATAGGTATTTCAGCTTCATCCTCCTGAGATTGCAGCACTACCTGGCGAAAAGTTGGTATTGGAACATTTTCTGAATGACGAACAGGTCTTTGTACTGAAGAAATATTGGGGTATTTCCATTTATGGCGATTGTTTTTGTTGAGTCCCACTATATTAATCATACAAAAGTAACAGTCGTCATAATGATTTTTTTGTTCTCGCCATATAATAGGCACTCCAAACTTCAAGGACTTACGTTTCCCTCTCTCCCATTGTCGCAAATGTTCAACGCATATTTTACAAACACTATGAGGCACCCACACTTTATCTTGGTGTAGAATTTCAATACCGAAGTAAGCAAAATACAAACGACGCACTGTGTTTGTAATCGATTTACGCTGATTTTTCAGTATGTATTCACCACAAACATAACAAAATATATCAGGATCGTTAACACAACGCCTGGTCGTACTAGCCATAATGAAAGAGTAACACAAACTTTATCGATGATATTGTAATAATGACTAGTTACGAACAAGACCATAACAAGACCGACAACAATTCACAATGAGGGTAGTAGGTAAACTAGAGCTGATGAGTTAAAATGACGTATGTCAATATACTGTACATTACCTACGTTATCGACAATTCAAACAAACAGAGATGCACCAAAAAAAAAAAATTTTTTTTGTAGGCCTGTGTTATCAGCCCTCTATTCAATGAATTTTACATAGACTTCTTCATACCTCTTTCTCGATTTTTCTCGTAGCAAGCCCGCATAGGTTTTCTAAGCTTGATTTACTATTTCTGGTGGCGTATTCGGAATATCTAAATCACTTTCTGAATCAGAAATCATGATAAAGTTTCAAACCGTGTAGAGTGATGTGATTTAAAAATGACGGAATACATCGACAGTAGGCATCTAGATTCAGGTGAAATTTCGAAACTTTTATCACTAGGGACGAAAGTTAACGTTATGGGACGTTCTTTCATTAGTGACCGAAATCAAGTTTTCGCTGCAATATTTCGGTGACGAAAAATGCCTTTATTTTAAGAGTCCTAGAAAAAATACTTTTGTATTATACAAAACTGGTTTTACCCACTCATGTATGTTTCAAATTATTCTGTTACATTACACTTGCGGTTATCCCGTAAGGACACGTGAAGATACTATAAATACAGTATCCAGAGGTACGGCAGTGCCATCTGATGGGAAACATTTTTGCTAGTTCGGCAATTATTATGTGGACAGGGCGTAGGTACTTCGATTATTTGCTAATCTTGGTCTTAATAATAATTTCTGTGAGATAGCAAAGTTGTTCTTGTTTGCGAATGTGTCTGAATATATCCTTCTTCAACAGGGGCATACTGATGAATCTGTAGAAAGATGAAATACGTATCTGCGTCTTTGGGGAAGGATATGTTCAGATACGTTCACAAAAATATTAGTAATGATCTTGTATTGTGTGTAGCCACTCATGTATGTTTCAAATTATTCCGTTTAATTTTTAATTAATTTTAAATATTTTCTCACTAATTATCTAGGCTACATCTATTTTATGTTTCTGCTTTTCTTGAATAATAAAGAAATTTAACTTGAATAGATTGAAATGCTTTCCGTTAATGAGGCGCGACCAGTTCGAGATGGGACTTGATGCTGAAGACAGTGGTTTTTCTATTTAATTAAAAATAATTTATTATCGTTATTATTTAAATCAATATTTCTACGAATTTTAATTGTTCTATTATAATCCTCTTCCTCGTCTTTCATAAATCTCCTAATATTTCCTTAACTGACTGTTTCTCTATCCTAAACGTCTATTGTTATCAATGCCATTGTTACTCTGTGCGCGACTATGTTAATAATAGCCCGCTCCTGCTTCGAATATTGATGGAAAGTGGTAAGCTGGGATCTGTGATCAGGTCCTTTCCGTCACAACATGCTATTGTAATCCTAATTCTCTGCTATATATGTAACTATATGTAACTGCCCTTCTATTTGCATTCCAAATTTAATTGATTGTTATATTTTAAATAAATAATCGATAAATCCCAAAGTATTTCTTCTACAAACAGTTGATTGATATAGCTTCACTAAAGCCACTGCTTCTACAAATATTAAGATGCCTCTGTTTATAAGATAAAGTTCGTTGACATACACGTTTGTAAATAATAAAATCCCTTGGAGAAAGTATAGATTTAAAGTCAACGGTAAATAGTATATTCCCTTCTTATGGATCCCTCGTGGATTACACGCTCTTAGATGTCCGAACTATGTATTGGCCTCGAAATATGAAAAGCTTTACCTCGGTGTCTCCTTATCGTAATATTTGCTTCATATTCTTTATGCCGTTGCATAGACCCGGTAATCCCTAAGGTAAAAGAAAATAATGATGTAAATCTTTTACGTAAAATGCCAGCTTTAAAGCACGATTAGAAAATGTTAAAAACCAGAACGATCCCACAAGAACTTTGACAATGATTGTACTATTGACAACACTCATCATGAAAGACTATTATGTTCGAACTGCTAACAAAGCGATAAATAGTAAACGATAAAATATTCAGTATTCAGTCTTTATTTGTCCAAATAATATAAAATGCATGTCACGTCATTAACAAGTAAAAGTACAAAAAATTCGCAATACAAATAAATATATATGTAAAGCAAGCGCCAAATAAGATAGTGAACGGTGAGAGTAACTTCGCGCAGCATTAGAAGTAGTGAGGAGATTTGTATTTGGTTTTGCATAAAATTGATACCAAGATACCAACTACACATCTATCACTTAATAATTAATAATTTATTAGAGTAAAATATATTTGATTGAATCGGCCGATACTTGCTGGAAATCCATAATATGTAAATGGGATTTACGTAAAATACTTATACTATACTAATACACTTATACTTATACTTATATACTGGAAATTAGTATAAGTGTTTTACTTAAATCCCATTTACAGTAAAATATATACATAAAAAATAAATATAAATATATATATATTTATTATTTATACAGTGCTCGAAACATTTTTTTTATAACTTGTAACTTTTGAAATAAGAGGTCAAGGAAAATCTAATTTGGTATACTTCAACGGCATATATTTAACTAAAGAAAATTACAAAAACAATGTTCCAACTCTTAGTTACTTCTAAGGTACACTTAAAAATGTAAATTAATAACGCAAAACAAAACGAAGACGACTGTCATAGTATCAATGAGAGTAGGGTTTTCTGTAGGTAGGTTTAATATCGTGTATACCCTCCACGAGCACGAATCACTTCCTCACACCTGCGTGGAATGCTTCGCACTAGTTTGTGAAGAGATTCTTTGGGTATGCTTTCCCATTCCTCAATCAGGGCTTGTGTCAGTCCTTGTATGGTTAGTGGTGCATTAGGACGTTCCTGAACACATAGGTCAAGCTGATCCCACAGGTGTTCAATAGGATTCAGGTCAGGACTTAACGCCGGCCATTCCATGACCTGAGTTCCATGTTCTTGTAAAAAGTTTCTGATGATGCCGGCTGTATGTGGCCTTGCATTATCCTGCATTAGGATGAAATTGGGACTGACGCCATATGCAGCAGGTACCACATGGTCCTCCAAGAGATTTTCGATGTAATTCATTGCATTTAGTCTATTAGGAACCACAACAAGATCAGTTCTGTTGTCTACACCGATTCCAGCCCAAACCATCACATCCGAGGAGGACTCATTAGAGGCTGATTTCATTGGTAGAATAAATAAAACACTCGGTAACAATATAAAATAACGTTTAATAAATACATAACATTAACATTACAAGTTACACTATTCACTTGTATAATATTGATAAAATAAGATTTGCAAGACTGACTCGTTCTCCTCTGTCTTCAGTATATACATTTATATCACGTCTACTTACTTACTGACCTACTTATTTACTTAATGTTTCGCTATCCCAGGTACATTCTAAAACTAGAATGCGAAAATGCAGTAATTAAATGAGGACGGGTTGCATTAATTAAGTATTACACTGAATATGTATAAATAGGTGTCCTTCTTTAATTATCACATTAATATTAACAAATGCAGTCCTTCATCTTAACACAAAGAAATGTAATGCCTTGATAACTTCTTATTTCGTCCATGATGAACCTGTTGCGCGTTCCAATACTGTTTTGGAATTGAGTATCACTTTTAATAACCAATTGAACTTTCAACATCTAATCAACATTACCTCATCAGCTGTCAAGTCACTTTGCTTTATTATACGTACCACCAGGAATTTCGATGGCCCCAGAACATTAACAACTTTATGTTACACATATGTGCGCTCTATGTTGGAATATGTATCAATTGTGTGGTATCCTTATTATGTAATCCAATAGCAGATGGTTGATAAAGTACAGAGGAGATTTTTAAAGTTTATGTCTTTCTCTCTTGCACTGACACAACATGGAATGGTTGAGGGCGCGTAGAGTGCAAATGAGTGCTTCATTTTTAAAGACAATTTTTAGCAATGAAATTTATTCGCCGTGATTGCTTTTTCGAGTTAGTTTTCATGTACTACGTCTTTAGTCTAGAAACGTTTCCACATTTTCTGTGCCTAGTGCTAGAACTAATATCATGATGAAAGCGCCCCTTACGCATGCTTTAGTGAATGCCATAAACTACTTGATGACATATTCTTATTAATAGACCTGCAGTGGCAATCTCTAATTGAAATAAGTCGAAGTGACATTGTGCTACCTTAGATGGCGACACCGTAACTTATATTTGTCCACTACAAATAAGATGCCATTAACTAAATTTTATCAAGCGCAAATAACCACCTTCCCAATTAGTTTTAGGGCGAATAAATTTTCCTTACTGCTGTTTGCTCTAAAACAAGCAGTTCTATTACTAGCTACTATAAAACCAAAACATTTTGAAAACAAACTTTACTCATACCTCTGACATCTCCATCATATATATATATATATATATATATATATATATATATATATATATATATATATACTAATACTTACGTAAGATTACAGAGCGGAGGCCGTAGAAACTTCAATCTACATTCCTGCTCGAATAACGTCGCTGACCCGGATGATTTATAACTTCGCGTACACTAACCGCAAGGTTTAGAAATGTTTGTCGACGATGCTGCGGCTACCGTGTACGTATTCAGTCCTGGGAGGATATTGAATCGCACAATCACAACTCCGGAACATGCATATGTATGTAAATATGACCGCTGTAACATCAAATTTGCTAATCGGAAGCCTGCTTGATTAGATAACAATATATTCGGACACACCGTAGGGATAGGAATGAATTATATTAGATTGGCGGTCGGTGGTTAGCAGTTACTGGCTCTATGAATCACACACTGATCGCGCTTCTGAATATTTTAATAACAATCGGTAATTACCATTTAAATTGAGTTGAACAGTATGTCACTGCTGTCCGGAAAATGTTTATAGAGGCCCAAGGGCTGTTAATAATATGATAATATTAATAATTTACTTTATTTTCGTGAAAATGAATATGAACAACAACAAATGAAAAATCAAATTATCTTTGTTCAGACGCGTGTTCTAGTTTCATACCATAAATAACTTTTTAACGTTTAAAATTCTTTCAGTTCGAATTTATATTAACCCATTAGTGGACAAAGTTATTTTTTCGGGAAATTTTATTATTTTGTTCAATATTCATGATGCCATGACAGTAAAAATGCTATAAATAAGCTGGGTTTCTAAATCCATTTGAGAATTTGCAAAATGTAGGCCGTCCCTTATAGGGGACGCCGTCCTCTCTGACATTAGTTCTTAATATAATTGCATCTCTATTATGTTGGTTCAATGTTAAATTAATTATATGAAACTTGCAAGGTAAGATAAATAACTTATACACTTACAAGGAAATTGTTACTATTTATTAAGAAATTATCGAAGATTACAGCAAACATATTTTATTTCAAGTGAAAATCTTTGAAACATTGTTTCGGATGCAAGGCAATATTACATTTCTCGCATATAAACTGACTTTTCTTTCCACAATGTTTACATCTTCGGTCGGTATTAGTGTATATAATCATGTGTCCAGTATTGTCAAACCTTACATCAGTGAGTGGATTGGAGACACGTCCCTGGTGTGATTTTGAACCAAAACATTTCAAGAGTGTCAACGCTATATATCGGCGAAATGCTAATAAAGACTGTGCATTATTTCCATCTGGCTTCAGTCGTTTCATCAAAAGCCATCCATTGACAACTGAAACGTCTAATAAGTACACTACTAATGGCCAGTACCACTTCCTTTGCCGTATTCTAGTTCTATAAACAGCTACCAAACCATCCAACTTATCAACGCCGCCCGTTCCTTTATTGTATCAAGGATTTTTGGCTGTGGGAGATTTTTCCTACATTCGGAAACTCTATCCCAACGAGTAACATTTCCAATTGAATTGTCCTCAAAATTTGAAGCTATGGACACCACCTTGTTGTCCTTCCATTGCACTAAAAGTGTAGAGTGTTGATTAGCATAAAACTTGTAGCTGCCTCTACTTTCTTTGTTCCAACTTTTTTTACTTGGAACAGAACACTGTTCAAGTTTATTCTCGCGAATAGTTCCTGTAGCGCAATATTTTTGTGCAGATAAGTGAGCTAGCAATGGTAAACTCGTAAAATAATTGTCGAAATATATTTTGTAGCCTTGATTTTTAGGCACCTCAGTTTGCTGAAGTAAAGCCAAAACAATATCACCACCAACTCCAAAATGTTTTTCAAGACTGCTATTCTTTCCTGTGTATATATCGAAACCCACCATATACCCTTCATTTGTACATAAAGCCCAATTTTTAAATCCGAAGCGTATAGGTTTCCCACGGATATATTGCTTAGCGTAATGTTTCCCGTAATAAGGAACCATACTTTCATGGATTGAAAGATGTTCCTGCAAACCTCCATGTTGTCTGAAATTTTTGGCAAGTTTATCAATGAGCGGCCTGATTTTGTATAACCGGTCTTCCTGCACGAGTGTAGCGTTGTCACTGAAGTGAATATGTTTCAATATTTTTTCGAATCTTTTCAATCGCATGCTATCTTGCACAATTTTCGGTACATCGTCTTCATTAGACCAATAAATTCTTCTGTTCGGATATTTTCCATATCCCGAAAACAAAAGAATTTCCATAAATACATGTAACTCATCTGTAGACAAGTCTAAACTGGTATTCTTTTGCAATGCATATTTGTTAGATTGCTCTACAATAGTGCTTAACAGCTCCATGTCAAAGAAAAGCTTGAAATAGTCCAATGGAGTTTTGGCATTTCTGCTGTCAGTAGATGGCTGCTCCGGATCACACTCTCTGCGTGTTCCATCTGCTATTACTGTGGGATTCTTTGTCCATTTAGATTTCTCATATGATTGTTCACCTTCATCGTCTGTTTGAAGAATGATATATTTTCAGTAATAAACTAGTTTGTATATTAGTTTGTCGTTACCTTGCATGCTCCTCCTCAGCTCTGCTAAACTCATCAAATCTTCTGCTACTCGTCGTCATCGTCATCCTGCACCAGTTCACAGGGCTGATTAAGAATCCCTCGAGGTAAGTGATTCACATTTCCTACATGGTCATCATCTGACTCATCACTATCAACATCTGTCTCATTAGAATTGTCGGGAGGAAGAATAAATACATCAGGCGAGTTGATATCATCATCCTCTATAATGTCCATGAGTTACGCGAGAGTCAACCTGTAAACGTGTAAGACATCAAGTTACAATGAGCGACGTCCCCTATAAGGGACATCACATGTTTTCAAGTGTTTTGGAAAACACACACATTCTAACACTGATTTACACAGCCTATTTATTACAGTCATTTTTTTGTCATCAATATGAAACAATCAGCACCAGTAGGCCAGTCTTATATAAAATAAGTAAATACTTACCCATTATTCCGTGTGGAGTAAAGTACAGGATCCATTTTGAATTTGAAGACACACTGTCACGTTTCCAGCACAAACTGCAAATGAAGTTTGTTGACCTCGGTTGTGATAGTGCTACTCCAGTGCGCAAGTCCGTATATACCCCCTCCAAATGAAATAAATACAACAAACAACGCCGTCCCTTTAAACGGACGCTGTCCACTAATGGGTTAATTTTTTAAACAGTGTTTTGCTATAAAATTTTTACACAAAAGTAATATTTTGAATCGAAATAGCCTTTACTTGATGGAAATTCATTATTAATGAAATAAAAATGAAAACGCAATATTACTTAGTTTCCACTTTATTGAGGTAAAATCCTATTACAACTGTTTCGACACACAATGTCTTCCTCAGATGGAGTTGTATTCCAAACTAAGCCTAAAGGATATTGACAAATTTAAACTTAAATTAATATTACAATGAAAAAATAATTACACTCGTTATACAAGGATGGTTCAATAATAAGCGCTTTCTTTTCAAGATATAAACTTTATTACACAAAGGGACCAAAGTTTCCCGAGTACAAACTTTAAAAACGGGAAAACTAAAATAAATAAAAGAATCAGATATAAAATAGGCCGAAACCTTTTTCTATCATATAGAGGGACCGAGCACGAGAGGCCGAAATTACGATGGACCATATAAATGGTCTATAACATCGCTAAATACAACACGCAGTTATTGAATAGCACTATTCATTCGGTTAACCGCACATCTGTTTTCTGTTGTTGAATTCTGACGCAATTACTTCAATTTTACAGTAAAATTGCTTTCTTCATGGGCGTAGATAAAATAAATTATAAAAGCCACGCTTCTATCTACGCCCATGAAGAAAGGAATTTCACTATAATATTGAAGTAATTGCGTCGCAATTCAACGACAAAAACCAGATGTGCGGTTAACCGAATGAATAGTGCTATTCAATAACTGCGTGTTGTACTTAGCGATGTTACAGACTATTTATATGGTCCTTCGTAATTTCGGCCTGATGCGTCCGGTCTCTAATTATTATACATGCATTTTGTAAAATTTCGAATAAAATATTGATATAGTATCTACATATTTGTGGTATATCCTAATTAATGTTGACATTATTTAATATTTTGACAATAATTTAGTTGTGTAATTAACACTTAAAGTTTACATATTTTTGCATATTTTAATAAAAGTTCTGCATACTTTCAGCGAATTTTGGAAACATATACTAGGTACACTTATGTACCATCACCAAACATAACTAAGAACAAGTTAAATGCACATATAATGAAAAAGAATCGAGAAATGAACAACGTGAGTATTTTGTTTAAGACTTAATATTGTATTTATTAATTTAGCCTTTTATTTATTCCTATTTCATATTGATATTTATTTAAGAAATACAAGAAACCGTTTGCAATCCTTTGTAATTATTTATTTATTGATGTACAAAAATGTCACACTGTATCGTAAAAATTGTAATCTGAAATTAGCCATAATGATGTTGTATGATGTATATAAAAATGCATCAAAATGAATACTTATTTACGAGTAACACCTATTATTTTCCATTTAAAAATTTTCCCTAAAATAATTAATTTCCATATTAGCTTTTCTATATTTGAATTATCATTTTTATTAAAAACTATTTCAAATATTTATAACCGTTGGCAACTATGTTCATGGCGTACAGGCAAATTCCAAAGAAAAAAAGACGATCGCGATGAAGAATCCTTGCAATCGGAGTTTACACGAAAATCGCCAGGGCGAGAAGACGCGTTCGTGGACCCTACGAAAAATTAAATTAAAATTATGCGGAAATATTCGTTGTGCGATTATAAAATTGGTGCAGAAAGATACGCATTTTAAAAGTTATTGTGTGGCTGTATCTCCTAGTGGAGCAGAGATATTTCCGTTTAAATCATATCTACTACCGATTCCAAACAAAAATTCCGAGAAAAAAACATATTACTACATAAAATCTACGAAATCGAAAAAAGGGGCCGATATATCGAAGAAACATTGTTCCGAGGTTAAATTCGCCCGAAGAGATTCATCCCAGGCGATTCCAGTAAGAAAATTTGGATGTTTATAGCTTTGGAGGGAAACATTCGACAAGTCCCCTGCAATTTCGAGCTGTTTACCGCGCGTTTTGCAAACACCCAACCAGGATGCTGCTATCAAGACCAATAGAATTGCAGCGTGGGAAGAAAAAACGAATTAATGGTCAGGTATTTGAAAAAAGAAATATAAAATTGAATTTAATCCTGCTCTTAAAGTATTTACAAAATAATTTCGAAATAAAATATGTTTTGATTTACAAAAAATAGAGAATACTAACCTTATCATTGTTAGATTATTATATCGTTATACATAGATTGCTTACTTACTATTGCTATAACCATCAAACATCTGCATGTCGACGATTTTGACATAACCTCCAATACTCATTTATGACATGACTTATTTGTGCTTATGTTAATGCATTTACCACGATAAATCCCTAAAAAGATATTGTATAATGTTTCTTCACATTAGAAGGTAATCATTTACGTATTACTTGAATATATTTGATTTTATTACTGTTTGTTTACTTTTCATATGTGTGCCTATTTAGTTGTTTGTTGCTGATACTGACAGTTACTTTTATTAAAGCTTAATTTAATGTTTACCAGTGTTTTGTTTGAATTCTACCGGAACAACCTTCTGTTTGAAACCAACTAAAGAAAATAAATGCACTGTTCAGCACACCTGAGACGACATTAAAAATCTGGTAAGTACAAAGTAAGATTAATACTGTATTTGATATACGACACTAGAACGCCCTGTAGAAGACAGAGCACTCTCATGTTAATTCGGAGCACTAAAATAAATTAATAGTTTATATACGAACACTGCTTTATATTTATTTAAAGAACCCCAGAACGTTTAAATTATCAACTAATTATATTGGTAACGCTATTTTCATAGAATTTAAACACCAATATACGCCTCTAGTATATTTTAATATTTTACTTTCATTATTATCTAATTGTTTTTATTAGTAGGTATTAATTAATTCTGCTCCGATCAGTTGGTTCTTTATAATATGTGTATATAATACAGTTTCCGTGTGCATATAATTCCCAGCTTTGGTTACAAAGTGCCAATGGAAAGTGCAATAGCATGCTTGTTAATATTTAATACTAATTTGTTACTTTAGCACAACATGGGGAGAGTATCAAAGTCGTCTTACAGTGACATCGGCATATATTAAATAATTTGAATATTGGATATAATTAACCTTTATGTGATTGGGAAAAATAACACCTTCTAATGACGACGTAGGTACCTGGGTACCCCACCAGCTATACATATGCGGGAGACAGTGGTGGAGAGACATAAACTGCGCTGTTATGAACAAGATTAGACATGTCTGAAAATCAGTAACCGTCCATTTTTCGAAGTGCTCGTATATAATTTGTTCGCTACAGTACATTTACTAAATATTTTTAGTGTTTTTAGTAATAACATGTGCAAATTTTATTATTTTTATCGGAATGTGTTACGCCTGGTCCTAGTTCGGGTTCATTTACAAAACCAAGATGGAGGAGAACCAGGTATGATGTAGAAGTTAATATAATTACAAATCCTGTAAAAGTAAAAGTAATAGTAATAATAAGAACGTAATGTGATATTTTATGGTTTTCAGACTGACATCAGTAGAATTACTAGCAGCGGAAGAAGCATTAGAAGAAGAGCCATTTACTGCTTCGGATGAAGACGAATACATTCCGGAAATCTAATCTGAAGAATCTGATGCAGAAATGGAACCTGTAATCGAACAAGAGGAACCTTATTCAGATGAAATTAGTGATGAAGAAGAAACGCCTGCATAGCCTACTGTTTTAGTTGCTAAAGATGGAACTCATTGCACTAATGCTCCATTACCACAAGCGCAGACAATTAGCCGAAATATCTTGCGCGAAAAATGTGGCGCACCAAGTTTTAGTGCATTATATACTGCTAAAGAAACTTTTAAATCTATCATGTCCAATGAAATAATTTTAAGGGAAAGTAACAGAAAAGGCACACAAGTAACTGGAGATTATAATGAAAAACAAGCTTAAAAGTACAAAGATTCTAAGCGGCAACCACCACCACGAAAGGTTTTCAAGGCATTTACTGAAGAGGAATTCGATGCATTTTTAGGAATCCTAATTGCAGCTGGTGTACATAAATCTAATAAGGAACATGTATCTGAAATGTGGAAACTTGAATCCTTACCTCTTATTCGTGCGGCTATGTCTCGTGATTGCTTCAAAATGTTTTCACGATTTATTCGTTTTGATAATCAGAATACACGTGCTGAACGATCTAAAAGTGACAAAGCTGCTCCAATTCGTGATATATGGATAATGCTAAATAGTAATTTAGAAAACAACTATAAGCCGTCTGAATGCATAACGGCCGATGAGCAATTATTTCCTTATAGAGGGCAGACAAAATTTACCCAACACATTCCTTCAAAACCGGCAAAGTATGGAATAAAAATTTTTTGGGCTTGTGATGCGGCAAATGCTTATCCTTTACAAGGTAAAATTTATACTGGAAAACCACCAGACGGTGAACGGCAAGTGAATATTGGAGAGCGTAAAGTTCTAGATTTAGTTACTAAATATAAAGGTTCTGGAAGAAATATAACGACAGACAATTTGTTCACAAGTTTACAGTTGGCTCATAACCTAAATTCTTGGAACTTAACTTTAGTAGGAACCGTTCGAAAAAATTAAACTTTTCTTCCTTCCAATATGCAATCCAATAAAAGTAGAGTTATAAATTCCACTAATTTTGCATTTACTAAAAGAGCAACTATATGTTCGTATGTTCCCAAAAAGAACAAATCTGTCATCCTATTATCATCAATGCATACAACAGGCAAAGTAGAACATACTGGTACTGCTAAACCCGAAATTATTAAATATTATAATAAAACCAAAGGCGCCGTCGACACGATGGATAAAATGTTATCAGAGTATACAGTAAAGCGTAGAACAAATCGTTGGCCCTAGCATTTTTTGACAACATGGTCGACCTTGCTGCACTGATTGCATACATAATTTACACGGAGCACAATCCTAGGCTTACATCAACCGACCGACGACGGAGATTTTTGAAAGATCTTGCAAACGAGCTATGCATGTCTGCTGTACTAACTCGAAGCAGTATTCTAAGAGTTTTGGACAATCATTTTACACGTACATCACTAGAAATGGTTCTAGGATGCCAAATTACACAACCAGTCGTTACAGCAGTCAGAGATCAATCATCTCGAGATACTTCTGGGCGTATTTTGGTAATTGGAAAATGTTACATTTGCCGGGAATTGAATCACAGACAAAGAAAAACGCGAAAAGCATGTAATTCTTGTTCAAAACCAGTTTGTAATGAGCATTCTGTTACTAATGCCGTCTGCGATACCTGTAACCAACAGGCAGTTTAATCCTATTATTATTTATTTTCGTTCTTTTTATACATCTTTTTTATAACATATATAAATAAAAAAATGTAAAAATGCTACTTTTGTTCTTTCACATCCATCCATATGTAATTTTAAATGGAGGTACCCGGATACCCATACCGGTCTTAGAGGTTGTAATAATTTCGGATGCCATTTTTTCTTTAAAAATTAAATCTAAATAACTAAGTATATATAATAAAATGTAACATAAAACAAGTTTAGAGATGTCACAGAATTTCCAAGCTCAGCAAGTTCAAACACAAAAAATATTAACATTTAAATCTGAAAAAGGCACCCGGGTACCCTTCCAGTCACATAAAGGTTAATCTTGTAATTTTGTTCTTTTTACTGCTTTTTCTAAATAAATTCTAAAGTATTCAATGCGAAGTAATAGTGACAAGTTTGTTCAACGTTTTATTGATTGTGCTTTTAATATGACCCTATTTATACATCTCTTCAAATTACTAGTTCTAGAAAAACAATTTCGAATTAAATAACTTCGTCGGCAGAGCAAACTCACAGAAAATATAGCCATCCCTAAATTGAAACAATTTTAATCCTCCTTTCTCGCTTTTGTTGGACGGATTTGTGACCTACGTAAACTTTAATAGTGTGTCAGAGTAGAGTTATCCTCCCTGTTTCTGTTCTCAACGTTAAGACCGAGAAATAGACTTACAAATAACATAGAACCCTCAATAACAGTGGATATATTGCCTGGACGGAGATGTGTGAATAGACATGAACTAACTCATCTTCGAATGTGGCTCTGGGATTTTCACCAGGCCGCATTTACAGGACCAACTGATGATTAATGGAAACAGTTTATCCTGCCGAGTTAATTTATGTTTAGCACGTGTAAACATTTATCTGTATCATGTTATAATGTACAGTTTGTCTCGGTATATATTGTTCGCATGAATGTAGTTTATTTGTTAGAGTGTCAGTGTTTCAGTATATGATGACACAAAAGCCGAATATTGCTGACGCTCCCAAACCGTATTAATATTTAATACATGTTATTAATACATATTATAATTGTCGTAACATGAATTATAAATAAACTTCCATTTGTTAATGATAGTTCAGGTTATACAGGGGCTTTTCTTAAATTAATTACACAGAAATAATATTTAATTGTGAAGAAAATATAAATTTTATGGAACCGAATAATAAAGCAAACAATTCGGCAAAACTCCAAGTTTAATTTACAAAATATCCAATATATAGGGACCGGACACGAGAGGCTGATGACTCATCGCCCACGGGCGTACTATTGAAAATTTGTATTTTTATAGAGATTTTTAAGAATTTCGTTACATGTTTAAATGACGATGCTCGAAGTATTTGTGAGTGCAAGGAAATAATACAAATTCCTAATTAAAACAAATCAGTTGTAATTTTTCAGGAATACTTTGGAAATTTCCGTAAACTAATCACTTATTTTGAAAATCAAAATCTCAAATTAAATGATGATTAACCACATTAGATGTGGCTATTAATAATTTGAAAAATATTCCAAGTGACTTAGAATGTGGCCTTCGGCAAAAGTTTGAGGCAGTTTTAAATAGAAATCCAGATTTAATAACACTGCGGCAATTATGTATGGGGACAGTGCCTCAAAATCTAACTGCTAAATACGCTGAAATAACATATTTCCAGTATGCACCTATAACCAGTTGCGATGTAGAAAGGACGTTTTCTATCTACAAGGATGTATTTCATTCAAGGAGAACAAATTTTGCAGAAGAGAACATTGAAAAAGTATTGCAAGTTAATATTAATACTCCTTTACTCAACTTGAACTACAAAATGAACAAATAAAAATGTATTTCATATTTTATAGATCACCACCCGCTTGTTTTCTAATTATGTAAATATATATAAAAAAAAACCAGGCGTAAGTTTTGAAATCAGATGTCAGCTTTGAAAGCAGATGTCAGTTTTGAAAGTTTGAAATTGCTAAATATTACTCCATAGGTATATGTGTGTTTAGATAATTTCTTAGTTGTTCATTTGATATATCAATTGATAAATTCTTGGAGTTTTTCGGCTTTAATATGAAATATTTACAAATATTATCAAATTAGTATGTAATTGCGAAGTAAATGTGAATGTAAACATTGCTGTCTACAAATTACAAAGCAAATCATACGAAATTTTTAATCGAAAAATTTTGTCTATGTTGGAACTTGAACCCAAGTCTTCAGTTTGCCAGACCGTTGCTTTACCAATTAGGCCACGACGGACTTTGGTTCGAGCTAATTAGAAATGCATTATAAAGTAACAGTGTCAATGATTCAGATGTCAGTTATTGAAAGTAGATGTCAGGTTTGAAGGCAGAAGTCAGTTTTGAAAGCAGATGTCAGTTTTGAAAGCAGATGTCAGTTATTGAAAACAAATGTCAGTTATTGAAAGCAGATGTCAGTTTTGAAAGCAGATGTCAGTTTTGAAAGCAGATGTCAGTTTTGAAACCAGATATCGGCTATTGAAAGCAGATATCAGTATTTAAAAGCAGATGTCAGTTTTGAGAGCAGATGTCAGTTTTGAAGGTTTGAAATTGCTAATTATTACTCCATAGCGATATGTGTGTTTAGATAATTTCTTAGCCGTTCATTTAATATATCAATTGATAAATTCTTGGAGTTTTTCGGCTTTTATATGAAATATTTACAAAATATTATCAAATTAGTATGTAATTGCAAAGTAAACGTGAATGTAAACATTGCTGTCTACAAATTACAAAGCAAATTATACGAAATTTTTAATTGAAAAATTTGGTCCACGTTGGGACTTGAACCCAAGTCTACAGTTTGCCGTACCGTTGCTTTATCAATTAAGCCACGACAGACCTTGGTTCAAGCTAATTATAAATGCATTATAAAGTAACAGTGTTAATGATTCAGATGTCAGTTATTGAAAGTAGATGTCAGGTTTGAAAGCAGCAGTCAGTTTTGAAAGCAGATGTTAGTTTTGAAAGCAGATGTCAATTATTGAAAACAAATATCAGTTATTGAAAGCAGATGCCAGTCTTGAAAGCAGATGTCAGTTTTGAAACTAGATATCGGTTATTGAAAGCGGATATCAGTATTTAAAAGCAGATGTGAGTTTTGAAAGCAGACGTCAGTTTCGAAGGTTTGAAATTGATAATTATTACTCCATAGCTATATGTGTGTTCAGCTAATTTCTTAGCCGTTCATTTAATACATCTATTGATATATTCTTGGGGTTTTTCGACATTTGTATGAAATATTTACAAATATCGAATTAATACGTAATTGCGAAGTAAATGTGAATATAAACATTGCTATCTACACATTACAAAGCAAATCATACGAAATTTTTAATTGAAAAATTTTGTCTACGTTGGGACTTGAACTCAAGTCTACGGTTCGCCGGACAGTTACTTTACCAATTAAGCCACGATAGACCTTTGTTGAAGCTAATTAGAAATGCATTATAAAGTAACAGTGTTAATGATTCAGATGTCAGTTATTGAAAGTATTTACTTTCAATAACTGTCAGGTTTGAAAGCAGAAGTCAGTTTTGAAAACAGATGTCAGTTTTGAAAGCGTATGTCAGTTATTGAAAGCAATTGTCAGTTATTGAAAGCAGATGTCAGTTTTTAAAGCAGATGTCAGTCAGTTTTGAAAGCAGATATAGGTTATTGAAAGCAGATGTCAGTATTTGAAAGCAGATGTCAGTTTTGAAAGCAGATGTCAGTTTTGAGGGTTTGAAATTGCTAATTATTACTCCATAGCTTTATGGTGTTTAGATAATTTCTTAGCCGTTCATATAAATTTTTATATGTATAAATAAAATTAAAATCTCTTTAAAAATACAAATTTTGAATAGTACGGCCGTGGGCGATGAGTCATGGGCCTCTAGTGTCCAGTCTCTAATTATTAAAAACAAAACCACATAACGTGCCAGCTTTTTACCAATTCAGAACTGCCAATATTACATAAGTACTTTTTTATAAAAATAGAATACGCTAGAAGAACGCTTTTATAAAGTATTAGTACTTAAAATAATCATATAAATCATGATTTTTTTTATACGAAAATCTACGATTTTTGATTTTTGATTTTTAAAAATCGTGATTTTTATCAACCCTGATTAATAGACACAAACACGAAAGTATCAAAAGCACGGTAAATAGATTTAGATTATTTGATGAATTAACAAAAAACATTGCCATGTGCCCCTAAAATTGCAAACTGTTTAATACTTTATTTTAAAAAAATTTCAAATAAACGAAATTTATCCAGATTTTACAAACTCAATTAGATTAAATCGTGAAGTGGAAATAGACCAATAAAACATTTGTTCGTTTTTCGCAGTACATTTCTAAGATCTTTTTAAGCAACCTGTTGATCAAGTTCCTTATATCTTCACTTTACTAAAAGTAAAAGACGTAAACGAAACAAAAAATATATATAAGAAGAAAAACAAAAACACAAAAATCATTTATTTTAATTAGGATTTGAGAGAAAAAGCAAGAAATGGGGGAGAAAGACGAAAGGGCCTTCAGGAAACAGCGGGATTAAATGGAAATAACGGAACAAAACGAAAGGATTACCGGATGTCATCATTAAATAAATAAATGTTTTCGACTTTTCTCCTTTTTTACGCTCCGCTTCTTCAGATAATGAAATTGGAAAAATATATGTATTTTTTTTTATAATTCGCCTAATCCTGTCGATATTTATGAATGTTGTTAATGCTTATGAATGTACTTTTATGAAGGAAGGTTTTTATGTGATTAAGAAAGAGGAGTTAAAGTAAAAGTTTGAAGTATACATAAAACTTTTAGAAAAATATCACACAACAAATTCTCTCTCTTAGCCTAATGAAAGTACTTTACGAAATTGGGCTTCGTGTTTTTCTTATTAATACCAACCGAACATATTGAAATAAATGAATACAGATACAATGCAAATTATGCAATAAAGAAGTATTGCTTTTTACGAACGTATTGTATTGAATAATGACAAATTGACACATACGTTTCAATATAACATACTGCTGTATAGTTTCGCTTTGAATTTGTTTTAATATAAAATGAATGATTGTGTGGACTTCTACAAACAAATTTTTGTTGAGACTCTGTATAATACAAGGTGTGTATAAATTGTCGCAAAAGCTACACGTAGCGACATTCTTCGTTCGGTTCTGAATAAAAAATCTTAATGTGAAAATGTCGTATCATGCTTCGTAAATTCGTAAATGTCAAAATTTGACAGTAATGATTTTGATTGAACTCACTTTGAAATACAAACTTATTGTTCTACAACGTTGCCAAATGTGTTTTTCGTGGAAGTACGTTAATGAATAAATGTTTAAAACAAGCTTTTAAATCAAAAAGAAAACATTTACGAAATAATACAAGTAAAATTTTTTCCATTAAACTAAATTGCATCTATCTCTATTAACAGATATCGAAGAGCAAAGGTTAGTTACGCACTAAACGTCTCAAATTCAAGAACCCCGTGAAAACAAACGAAGCATGATACGACATTTTAACATTAAGATTTTTTATTCACAACCAAACGAAGAACGTTGCTGCGTGTAGCTTTTGCGACAATTTATACACACGTTATATATGGGTATCTCATGGCAATCATTTTGGGTTCTACTCAAATGAATGTCTCAAACAACTTTTGACTTTGACTTTTGAGTTATCGCCAGACCGTCGCCTGACGTATTTCAGATTACTCGCATCACAATACATAAAGATTATTATTCCTTAAACTTTGCACATTATAGTAGATTTAGATAGTCGGTGATTTAAGGTCTCTTTTACTTTAATATGTACATATTTAAAATAATTGCATATGAAATATATACATATTAAACTAAAACAGAACTTAAATCGCCGACTAATTGAAACTACTATATATATATATATATAGATATATAGATATATATTAAAATAATAGACTTTTTCTTGGTTTAGCGACCTTTAATGAATTTCAGTTTTTTACTACGTTTCGACTTTTTTATTATTAGTCTTTTTCAAGTGATTAGAACTAAAAAATTAATACAAAGCAAGGTAAGAAATATATTTACATTTGTACGAATGAATTAAAATTAAAAATAATAATTAAAGTAAGGAAAATTAAAGGATACAAAACTCACCAATTTATTTCGTGTCAAAACACATATTTTGTGTAAAAAGTATGGCCAGACATGTCGAACCTTTTTATAGGGTCGAACTGCCTTTCTCGGAATATTTAGTGTAACTAAATGTCTTGGTGCAGAAATGAAATTGTTTATTCCGTTTTAAAATTAGTTTGGTCAGGCCAGGTGTTCGGGAAAATACAGTATATTTACAATGGAAATTTTTTTTTTTGTGTTGTTGGGGTTGTCTTCTATTGTTTAATGAGCGGATAATAAAGTTTATAAAGTCCATCAATCTCGTTACGATCGTTGATTGTTTTGTTGTTTTTTAATATATGAATCATTTCTAAGACCTCCCTAGCCTTTGTATTTTTTTGCTTGGTTATTATTTTTGTATTTTCAAAATCAAAATTATGTCTTAATGTTATCTGGTGTTTTTTTAAAGCTGAAATTCATTAAAGGTCGCTAAACCAAGAAAAAGTCTGTTATTTTAATATTATGACACGGCCAATAAAATAAATAAGAAATAAATTTTAATTCTTATTAACACTAAATATATATACAGGCTGATTCATTTTCGGCCCTCACCATGGGGATCTCGCTTATTATTGGAGATAGAGTATAGGTTTAAATTTGGCAAAGTTGTTAAATTTTGTGTTTGTTATAAATCCGTAAAGAAAATAGATCTGTAACAAATGACCTTCGTTATTTAAAAAAAAAACGCGAACACCACATTTTCTTCTTTTACCTGTAGCACCGACATTTGGCCTTGTAGAGAAAATATAAAAACACAGAGAAACGAGATATGATAAGTATTTTTTATTTTTCGAACCGAAATTCAACAGTAGCGAGTACAAGATATCTACAATTATATCCAGAACGACAACAGCCTCATCGTACCATTTTTCTAGATCTCGACAGAAATTTGGTCGAGAATGGATCGTTTACTAAGCCGCGTAATGGTCAAGACAACAGGAATTTAATGAATTAAATGAATTAAATGAAAATCGACAAGATATTTTACAAATGGTAAATTAAAAGCGTGTTTTCAAATTTCATGTTAATCTTATATTTTTATAGATAAATAATAATCCATCAATTTCTACACGCGAAGTAGCGTCAGAATTAAATTTGTGCCAGTCCAGAGTTTGGAGAACTTTACATAAAAGTAGGTTTAAACCATACAGGATCCATGTTAGTCACTCTTTACTGCCTGGAGATAATTTGAGAAGGCTAGAATATTGTAATTGGTTAATGGGAAGGATAGAAAATGAAGAAAATTTTTTAAGCAAAATCATCTGGTCAGATGAATCAAAATTTACAAATTCTGGAATGTTCAACAGAAATACGGAGCACTATTGGGCAGTACAAAATCTCCGACAAAACAGGGCAAGAAGACCACAACATCGTTTTGGAATAAACGTTTGGATGGGTATTTTGGCAAATCGTCTCTTAGGACCAGTTATGTATGAAGAACATTTAAATGGAGAAAGATATTTAAACATTTTACGTACATACGTGTCTGACTATCTTGACGACAATATCCCATTAAATCAATTACAATATTTATGGTTGGCAACAAGATGGCGCACCAGCACACAATGCAGCTGTTGTTAGAAATTTCTTAAATCAAGAGTTTGCAAACCGTTGGATTGGAAATAGGGGAGTTGTTGAATGGCCTGCGAGATCACCTGATTTAAGTCCGCTAGATTTTTTTTTATGGGGATATGTTAAAAATAATATTTATGAATTTGATACGCTACAAAACATTGAAGAATTACGAGACAGACTTCAGAATGCCTTCGATGCAGTTCCTAGAAGAACTATACAAAGGGCAGTACAAAATGCCAGAAGGCGTTCCCAATTGTGCATTACCGAAGATGGCCAGATAATTGAACATTTACTGTAATTGTTTATTGTTTACTTTTCTATGTATTTTTATTAATGTTTTTGTTATCTTGTACTCGCTACTGTTGAATTTCGTTTCGAAGAATAAAAAATACTTATCATATCTCGTTTCTCTTCGTTAGTGTATGACATTTTTGTATTATTATTAAACAATAAATGAAATGTTTGACAGATTGAAATTCCAAAGGCTACCTTAATTAATCTTATAATTTATTCTTTCAAATGAAACCTAATGTCAAAAACTATAGTCAGCATGTGGTACATGGTTGAAATCAGAAAAAAAGCTCTTTCTGAAGATGTCTAAATCCAATATGGCACCTATAAGAAATTAGATAGTTGATTATGGCCAGAAAGAAACGAAACGTCGTATAAAAATTTAGAGTACACCACTGGATAGAGGTTTAGAAATGGCCACAAGGATGTGTTTTTATATTTTCTCTACAAGGCCAAATATCGGTGCTACAGGTAAAAGAAGAAAATGGGGTTTTCGCGTTTTTTTTTTAAATAACGAAGGTCATTTGTCACAGGTATATTTTCTTTACGGATTTATAACAAACACAAAATTTAACAACTTTGCCAAATTTAAACCTATACTCTATCTCCAATAATAAGAGAGATCCCCATGGTGAGGGCCGAAAATGAATCAGCCTGTATATATAATAATTTCTTGACCTTTGTATATTATAGTAGATTTAGATAGTCGGTGATTTAAGGTCTGTTTTACTTTAATATGTATATATTTAAAGTAATCTCTTACATGTTTTGGCAAATACTACCTTTTTCAAAGAATTTTAAATTATAAATGACAGTATATTAATGTCATATTTATATGATATGTGATATTGTCATGGATAATATATATATATATATATATATATATATATATATATATATATATATATATATATATAGGTAAAATCCTTTGAGTGTAAAATGCTCTAATCTAATAAAACGAAGCACCCAACAGCACAGTGATTCGAAGGTAATCCCCAAAACATGTGCCTTGAGATCTCACATCAGTACTTACAAACACAATGTCAATTTTAATAGTGTAAATTGCTTATTCAGCGAAAATAATTATTGCAAAAGAATTATAATAGTAAATTTAGCTATCAGAAAAATCACTAATAATCTCAACACCAAAGAACGACATCCACGTTTACGAATGCTTACAATGGTCTCATGAAATACATTACAATTAAATTAAATTGATTGTTTTATATCTGCTGTCTGATTTTGTGCCCAATCCCCGTATTTCAATTTAATTTTATTTCAAACTGTTACATACTTGAGTATATATTTTTGCTACATCTGATTTTTGTATCCCTTATCGCTTCACGTCTTCTTCGGAGTTATTGCATTGTCGTGCAGCCTTTGTCTAATGCACTGGCATTTGAACCATTACATGATCAACTTTGTTTTTTTTTAAATTCTTATAAACGAATAAAGTTTCGAAACGTTATGTAGCAACAAATCGTTTTATTTGATTATACGTTGACCCAGATTCTGTTTATATTAACAGTAAAATTAAAAAAGTAAAAAATAAGGTAATCGATTTTAACATGCTTAGTTACACCACTGGTAACTTTTAACTTAGTATTTGATCTCCTGAAGCAGCAACCAATGATTGCGAAATATAGAGAGTGAAGTAAATGAGTTTTTGTTTGACCGACCGCTTACCCGTTTTAATTAACTATTCACCATAAATTTATATTTACGAAAAATGTTAGTTATCGTATCATTATTATTTTAAATTTACCTTTACAAAAAAAAATCTAGTATTATTAACAATTATTCTAGTAGTTATCAAGCCGAATTCCAAGAAATAATTAACCATTTATAATGGCTATAGAACGGCTAAGAAAAATAGAAGGATTAGAAGAATGTGATCCCCATGATGGGATGGCAGGATCACCATGTAATATCTGATCATTTAACTAAAGGTAGGATCGCCATGTAATATCAGACGTTGGTAGGATCGCCATGTAATGTCACCTGGTCCCGAAGGTAATATTGTTACCGAGGTAGTTTCATTTATACAGCAGGTTTATCAGTCCCATAGATAATATACAGGACAATGATTAAATAATAACAGAATTTAATAACGATAACAACAGTAAATACTACATTATACCGGGTGCAGCAGGGAAACTTGCTGATTTGAATTGGACGCCAATGAGCGAGGCGTGGTCAGAAAGGGGTGGGGGAGGGTCTCATTAGAAAGAGGGGGTTCTGAAGTTTTGTTACCCCACAAGCCAGTTGTCGTCATGCGTTGGACTAAGGAACAGCGTGTGTTCGCCGTCGATGCCTACTTTTCCAACGGTCATTCGGTGGTCGCCACCCAACGTGCCTTCCGAACTCGGTTCAATATTCATCCCGCGGGTCCCGTTTCTGACCGGCAATCGATTGTTTCGTGGGTGGACACATTCAGGGAAAGTGGGAGTGTTGCAAAAAAAGGCACAGGAGGTCAACGGACATCCAGAACTCCAGAAAGCGTCGAAAGGGTGAGGGAGTCGTTTTTGCGCTCTCCCCGGCGTTCGGCGCGTAAACACGCTGCTGCTCTGGGAATTTCTGATCGCACAGTGAGACGAATTCTTCACAACGAACTCCAGTTTCATCCCTACAAAGTTGCTGTGGTCCAACAGTTGAGTGAACGCGATTTCGCTTCTCGCCAAACTGCATGTGAAACGCTCAGTAACTTGCCAGACGACGCTCTCGTGTTTTTTAGTGATGAGGCCCATTTTCACCTTTCCGGCTGTGTTAACAAACAAAACATGCGGTATTGGAGTGATGTCAATCCCCGCGAACTTCATGAGATGCCACTTCATTGTGAACGTGTTACTGTGTGGTGTGCATTGTCGAGAGTTGCAATAATTGGGCCTCATTTTTTCGAGGAAGATGAACGCGCTGTTACTGTGAATGCAGTTCGCTACAGAGAAATGATTGAGACATTTTTTCTTCCACAACTTGAAGAAATGGAACTTGGGGACGTATGGTTCCAGCAGGACGGGGCCACGGCGCACACAGCGAAAACTTCGATGGAGCTTTTGAGGGAACACTTCCACGAGCGCCTTATATCCTTGAGGGGTGACGTACCGTGGCCGCCGCGCTCCCCCGATTTGGCACCCAGCGATTTTTTTTTATGAGGATATCTTAAATCCATCCGTTATATATTATTATTTTTATATATTGTTATTCCCTTAGCCTAGTGACCTGGTTACAAGATGAAAACAATGTGATGTAAGATCATAACTCAACGAGGTCGTATTGACAAAATGAATATTGTGAATACATGACCTGGTTTAGCTATTATAATATATTTATATATTTTAACATTTTAAATATACCATACTTTGTTTAATGTAGCTTTTATCTTCTCTGTGTCATCTATGTAAATTTCGTATCTACATAGAACGTATCAATAAACTAACAGCAAATACATTTTAAAATAAGCAGTAATTTACAACTTCTTTGAAGCATCCTTCATTGGCATACTATACTCCTCCCTCAAAATAAATACGTAAACATTACATCGCAATATGTGGCCACCATACGTAAATAACTCAGCGCTTTTGCAATTTAGTATTGACAATAAAACGGCAAGAAGGTGCAAGTGAATACTAGAAATCGCACGGTCAAATGCGTGAACTGGTAAAAGACCGAGTCCACGGTAAATAAAGCCCACCAATGACGGAAAGACTACGAGTTAATGTCTAACAATAAATCACTCCGGTCCGGGACTTACCCGAAACGGGAGGAAAACGACCAGAACATTATAAAATTCCCGATGGAAATAGAATACGCATGTACATCGGCGTATTTCGTTCTGTCCGAAAAGCTCGCTTTTATTACCTGGCCGACCAAGAACGAGCGTAGAACGTACAGGCGTTTACTGTAATGTTTAAAAAGCGATATTTTTTTTCTGCAAAACTGTACCCAATGAAATTGCGTGATTCCAACTTATGAACGATTTATGTGCAGAACATGTTATTTTATAGTGTCGTAAAAACGTAAAAGTCAAACGCCTTTCAAATCATTTAATGGATCTGTTTAGTGTATCGAATATATATTGCATATATTAAAGTAATATAGAGCGATTTTAGCGAATTTTGAAAAAAACCGAATCCTTTATCGTAAACATTACATTTATTGCCGACGCCTTTATACCGTTGATACATATTCGGAATGATCTTTTAACGTCACTGCAAGGATGAAGGTACATTAGGTTATATTCCTTCCGAAAAAGAATTTCGAGATATAATGGTGCATAATGAATGAAGGTTTTTTAATATGTGGCGTGGCAGCAATTTGTAGACAACTAATGATACACTATACAGGGTTTTTTTGAATGTTTAGCATTGGGATCTCAGAAACTACTGGAGATAGAAAAACGCTTAAATGGGGAAAGATGCGCAGTTTTACGAGTTTGATTTAAAACTGCTTTTGTTTCTCCGATAACTTTCATGGCTTATTAGATATTCAAAGGAAACTAAATTTTACGATTCTCTTTAAACATGCTTAGCATCGTTAATAGTAATTTTAGAGAAAAAGTGTTCACACAAAAGTTTTAGATAACTTTACGCCAAATAAAAACATGTAGCTAATATTTTTTTTTCGTTCACCATTATCGAGTTATGACACAAACTTGTGTCTTTTTAAATCGAAATCATAGTTGGTTTTGACATCATTAAAAAGCTTATTTTTTGCTGATTACAATGATATAAGATTTGATATGGTTATTTTAAAAAATAAAGAGGATATAGACATTTCTATGTTTGTTCACTTTATAAGATAAAAACTTAAAAAAAAAAATGCTTGGTGTTTTGTAATTCAAGAAACGAAAAATCTGAGTTACAATAGTGTTCGTTGGAGCAGTCGAGATAAATATACTAACATTGCTTTCACGTTGAGTCACAGAAGTGAGAGCTGTTAATTTTTACTTTTAAGTCAAGTTAATTGTCAAACATTGACAATTAACAATTAATTAATTTAATTGTAACTTAACTATAAGCGGTGCAAACGGCCGTTAATCATAAGTTTGCATTGGCTATGGAATTTTCTAACGTAGAAAAGCGTGATGTGGTCGAATGTTACATTCAGTGCCAGAAAAATTCTACTAGAGCTGCTGAAGTTTATTTTGAAAATTATTTTGATCGACGTCAGCCGTCGCTACCTACTTTTAAGAGATTATGGGATAATTTAGCAGATTATGGTTCGTTCGTTAAACCTAAATCAAAAAAAGGGATGGATGAAGATAGAGAAATAAACATATTAGCAAGTGTCGCTCAGAATTCATCTACATCGACCCGACAAATTTCAACAGAAATGGGCTCCTCTCAACGCACTATTGTCAAAGTGTTGAAGAAGCATAAATTTCGTCCCTACAAATTATCAGTCTCACAAACTTTACATGAAGATGATAACATCAGACGAATAGCTTTTTGTAAATGGTTTAAAGATCAGTGTCAAAACGATCCACACTTTTCAATGAAAATATTATGGACTGATGAATCTCGTTTCACAAATTGTGGAATGTTTAATAGGCACAATGAGCACATATGGTCTCAAACAAATCCACTTCACGTTAAACATAGGAGACCACAAATTAAATTTGGGTTTAATGTTTGTTGTGGTGCTATAGGATCAACTGTTCTTCCTCCTTTTATTTTTGATGGATCACTAACTGGCAATCGTTATCTTAATTTTTTACAACAAGATTTCGAGGAAATGTTAGATAATTTAAATTTAAGAACCCGAGCAATGCTGCAATGGTTTCAACATGACGGAGCGCCTCCGCACAATCAACTGAATGTTAAAAATTATTTAAATTTGAACTTCCCTAATCAATGGATAAGACGAAATGCACCCATTGAATGGCCGGCTAGATCCCCTGATTTATCAGTTTTGGATTTTTTCTTGTTGGGTGTACTAAAGGACACAGTATACAAAAGAACATATGAAACAATCGACGATTTAAGAGAAGCTGTCTTAGTTGCTTTTAATAACATTGATAGGCGTAAAGTCCGCAATACTACAAATTCTGTTGTGAAGAGATGCAATTTGTGTATTAATAATAATGGAGGTATCTTTGAACATTAATAATGTTGTGTGCCCTTAATAAAAGTTCTTATAGTTTTCATTTTATTACTACATAAGATTTCAAAATAAGTTTTCGTTTGGTTTGTATTTTATCAGTTCGAAATTCAATTGTTTTCCATAAAAACCATAAAAATGTCTATATCATCTTTATTTTTTAAAATAACCATATCAAACCTTATATCATTGTAATCAGCAAAAAATAATGTCAAAACCAACTATGGTTTCTATTTAAAAAAATACAAGTTTGTGTCATAACTCGATAATGGTGAACGAAAAAAAAATATTAGCTACATAGTTTTATTTGGCATAAAATTGTCTAAAGCTTTTGTCCGAACACTTTTTCTCTAAAATTACTATTAACGATGCTAAGCATGTTTAAAGAAAATCGTAAAATATAGTTTTCTTTGAATATCTAATAAGCCATAAAAGTTATCGGAGAAACAAAAGCAGTTTTAAATCAAACTCGTAAAACTGCGCTCTTTCCCCATTTAAGCGTTTTTCTATCTCCAGTAGTTTCTGAGATCCCAATGCTAAACATTCAAAAAAACTCACCCTGTATAGGATTGTTTCAGCCTTTACTCGATGAAATTCCATTATAACTATTATCGGGATAAAATAAGACTAATTTTAATGAATTTTATTACTTTTTACTTCACAAAGTAATGATCGTTTCGCTCACACAGGAACTTCATCAGACATATAACTTTTGTAAATTTTAAATTCATTGTTAAAGTTATGGTTTGCTAAATTAATATGAGACGCATATGAAGAATCACTTTTGTTATTTCTAAAGGAAGAAAAATATTCTTTGATGCGTATTTCAAACGATCTGCCTGTCTGTTCGATATACGTCATGGGCAACTACCACAAGCTAACTTATAGACTCCTGACTTTTTATTGTTATCTATACCTCTATTTGCTTCTGTTTACAGATCTGTCAGTGTCATACAGGCAGGTTTTTTGACAATGGTTAGTGACAGTGTAAGTAATCTGTCACAAATGTATAATTTTGAATGAGCATGGCCGTCTTCAATGTGGAAAGTTTTAGAAGACACGTTAATTTAGCGTAAGAGATTTCAAATAAATGTAATCTACACAATAACTAAATTATACAAAAACCGAGTTATTATTTGAATAAATGCAATGAGAGCGAAATTTATTGTGGGCATTTGGCAGCTCTGGTTTATGTACATCATTAAATATGCCGCGATATATCCAACTTCATTATATACTTAACAACTCCGAAGTTAGCAACTAAAACGTATCTAAGTCAGGTTATACTAAATGCCCTCAATCAATTTCGCTCCCATTGTATATAACACAGGTCTGCAAAAAAAAATTTTTTTTCAGCTGCATGAGATATTTTTGCTGAATTATATGTTTTAAGGTACGCTGATTTCAAAAATAACTTCTATTACTCTCCATCACGTATAGTTTTTTTGCAAAATAAGAACACAATAATGAGCAAAATCAACTATTTATTACAACAAACACACAGCATAATATTTATCAAAACCTATCAACCATTATTTTTCTTATTTAAATTTATAAACAACTTTATGTTTACTCTTTTTCCTTGTGAAACCTTTTCTTCTTTTCTTTGATGCTTCTCCGAACTCGTTTTTGGTTTCCTTCTCTTGTTTCTCGCTTAAGCATCCAACAGTAGTCCGCTAACATACTGACATCCCATCTTCCTTGGTAACGTCTCTCGATATCACGTACATCCTGGTGAAATCTTTCACCTTGTTCTTCACTGTAGGCACCCAAGTTTTCAGGAAAATATTCAATATGGGAGTGTAAGAAGTGAACTTTTAAGCTCATCTTGCACCCTTGAGCTTTATACGCTGCAAGCATGCGCTGTACAATAGTTTTATATTCGGGATCCTTAGTATTGCCCAAAAACTTCTGCACTACATTTTTTAAAGAATCCCATGTTTCTTTTTCGATTTCTCCCATTGATTCAGGAAAGAGGGGATCAGACAAAAGTTTTCTTATGTCGGGGCCAGTGAAAACTCCTTCTTTTAACTTTGTTTCAGACAATTTCGGGAACTTGGAACATATATATCTAAAACAATCCCCATCTTTTTGCAGTGATTTTACAAACTGCTTAATTAGCCCCTATTTAATATGAAGAGGTGGCAGGAAACCTTTTCTGGCGGAACCAAAGTGGTATTGATAACGTTTTTCTCGTCAGGAGTTAAACCGTGTCGTGGTGGCCAGTCAGTTTTTGTCCAGTGTAGCTCTCTGGCTCTACTATCCCACAAACATAGAAAACAAGGGAATTTTGTATAACCTGACTGTTGACCCAACAACATTGTTAGTATTTTCAAATCTCCACAAACCATCCATTGATGTTCTTGATATTTGATTTTCTCAAGAATCGTAGCTAAGTCATTGTAGTTTTCTTCCATATGAACTGAGTGTCCCATTGGAAGAGATGCAAATACATTTTCATTATGCAGCAAGACTGCTTTGAGGCTAGTTTTGGATGAATCAATGAATAAGCGCCATTCTGATGAATCATATTCTATTTCAAAGCATTTCATGAGCCCACGAACATCATTATAATAAACGAGATTTCCCTCTTTAGTGAAATACTGAGTAAATTCTCTCTCTCGATGTCTGTACCAGGAAAATGAGGTACCAGATGATAGAAGGTTTTTGTTTTTTAGCCTTGAATCTAGCAATTTGGCTGTATCTTTTGAAAGACCCAAGTCTCTGACTAGGTCATTGAGCTCAATCTGAGAAAAAAGTTGAGGTCCCTCGTCAACTGAAAAATCTGAGTCCTCTACATCAACCTGGATGTCATCTAAATTAGGAGGTGGGTGCGGAACTTGTATTTCAGAGCTATGGGATACTGGACGAATAGCTGAATCAAGGTTAGGGTAAGATATTTTCTTCTTATTTTTCGTATTAAATCCTTTCACGTCTACCGAACAGAAATAGCAGTCGGTTTTGTGATTTTTCTGTTCACGCCATATCATAGGAATGCCAAAACGAAATGCAGTTTTGTTACCCTTAAACCACAAGCGCAGATCTTCCTCACACCTTCTGCACACCTTATGAGGTGCCCATGCTTTGTCTTGATCACCAAGTATTAATTTGAAGTAAGCAAAATAAACCTTCTTCACAAAATCACTTATATTTCTTTGTTGACTTTTCACTGTATATTCACCACAAATATAACAGAAGCTGTTCGGAGAAATTACACAACCTCTATGAGCCATAAAACACATATAAAAACAAGAGCACAGTAGCGTTTGAATGCTGGATGTCAACTGAGTGTGACACGATAATAATGCAACCGTCTGCCTAACACCAGAAATTCTTTATCCCCCCCCCCTTTCACTAAATTTTTTACGTCCATTATTTTTTTCTTTATTCCCAGATAAATATACTATTAAAATTAGGGTAGGAAATCTTAATTTTAATTAAATTTGAAGCTTAAAAAATAAAATACAAAATTTTAACTAAATAAGAATTTTACACAAAATAAAAATATAAAAATTAGTATTGTAACAAAAATTGATGAGATGGAATTTTTTAAATATTTTTTTCGGTTTTAGGACATCAAAATCTATAAGAAAATGTATACAAAACCTATGCAGTTTTTTACTTGCAGACCTGTGTAATCGTCCGGATTTCAAATGCCGCGATCGTACAGCTGCGGCTCCTTCAAACTCAGACAGTGTGACAAATAATAAATGTTGGCTTTGTAACATGGTTCTAAAATTGAAGTTTGCAAAACCCAATTGAAAGAAAGTCAGTGTCGTATAAAATAAAAAATATAATAAACTTAATATTTTATTGTAGCACCGTTAGCAAATATGACCATTTGGAGTCTCCCCGGCATTGGGAGAACTGTGCGTTGTACACAGTCCACAGATATTTGCCCCCATGTACCCGAGATAATTTGAATCAATTCTTGACGGTTTTGAGACAAGATCTTATCATTAATTTCTTCGGTCGTGATACCCTAAATATTTTCCATAGGGTCGAGGTCTGGGTTTTTTGCTGGCCAGTCTAATGTGGTTACTTCATTAGGTTACAAAAAATCTGTTATTAGATGCATTGTATGAATTGGGCAATTATCCTGTTTGAATCCAAAATTATTTCAAAAAACGGGTAGAAATCAAAGTAACAGTTCTTGCTCCAGAATGTCTCTTTAAACTAAAGCTGTCAATCATTCTTCCACTATAGCACACATTCCCGTTCCATGGCATGACCAAAACCACGCCCAAACACTCACAGGCGTCCACTCCCCATAATTTTATGAACATATTGTTCAGAAAATCGTTCAGCAACTGGTCTATAAATATGAACACGTCAATTACTGCATGATTGAAATGTTTTTCATCTGAAAAGACTACGATTTTCCAAAAGTTAACATTCTTGTTTATATGTTGAAAGGCGAAACGCAGCCTTTCCTCTTTATTTGGATGGTATGGTGGTAAACGCAAAATTGTATGACCTGCTTCTTTGGCTCTGTTATCCACATAATAATCCTTTAAATATTCTTTTGTCTTCATCGCCTCTATTAATTGTTTTTTTGTATAATGATCCTCAAAATATAAATCATTTGCTTCTAAAAATGTTTTAATATCTTTCTTATTATTACATTTTGTAGGAACTTTTGTTTGCTGTCGAGAGAGTTGTCCATCACTATCACACTATCTTTTGGTCAATTTGGCAGCAAAGTGTTACAAAACCATTCTTCAAATAAAGATGAGGTCATATCTTCATGGTCATATCTTCATGGTAATCTAAACTCGAGGATTTAACATTTTTAGCAGATAATAGCGGCTGTCCGATCCATCCTTTTTCTGACCCAGCATGAAGAATTATTATTCTCCTCCCTCCCGAAACCGGCGCGTACAACTGGCACATACTTGAACTATCCACCCAACCTTTGCAAATTGTGTCATGGGTGTCATACCACGTCTCGTCTAAATAACATGTTAATCGTCCTTCCAGTCTATACCTTCTAATTGCCGTTAAGTATTCATATCGGAGTTTTTGTAACCTCGGGCTTTCCATAATTGTGCGACATTGGTCTATAGTGCCAAACTTAAAACCAGCTTCCTTTAGCGCCCGCCACAAGGTTGCTTTAGAATATTTATAGGCTCATCACTGATTGTTTTATGTAAGCAGTCAAGTGTAGATACAACATTTCCTCTGTAGAAGGTTATACTTGCTGCCTAATAGTATCAATTTCATACTCTTCAATTTTTCTCGGTGCTCCTTTGTCACTTCTTTGCTTTCGAGGCCCTACGTTATTCTTAATTATTTAATATATTGTTCCAAAAGGCACCTTGGTTAATTGCGACATTCGTTGAATGTTCTGGGTTTGTAGTTCGTTATTTTCTTCCATCAGGGTATGATAGACATTGAAAATTATCTGTTTTGCATCTTCTGATACATGCTTTCTCAGTCGTGCTCCAACAGTATTATCACTATCCATATCATAATCACTAACACTTTTAGCAAAAGGTCGCCACATGTTCGTTAAGTAAAGAGAGAAAAATCAAATATGTAAACAGCGGTAAAGATTAACAATAAATGATAAATAGACTCAATATTAGATGTAATATAATACCAACTCTCCTAACTATATTTACTTAAATTTTGTTTAATAAATATAAGCACCTATTTCATCTAAATTGTAATTTAATGACTATTTAACTATATATAATATCAATATATATTCAAATTAACAACTGTTGGTACTTATATTATCATTAAATTTTATTTAATATAAATTGCCGTAATTACAATACTGAAATTTTGTCATTACGGACCTCAGCAGTTTGTTTGCGTAAAAGATAATCGTATTGAGCGGCCAGGTAGTTATTGCCGCTGGTGGTGAAATAAAAGCTTTAGAGCCGTTCAAAGTTATATTCTTATAATTTGAAATAAACTATACTTTAGCGTAAAAAATATACTTGATTCTTCATAATAATTCCCATCCAATTCCATACAGATAGCATAGACGCCTTTTCAACTTTTTTAAGCAGGTTAAAAACTAATCTTGGGGAAGCTTATCAAAATATGTAGGCATTCGTTACCTCGTGATTTGTTCCGAATCTCTTTCCATTAATGCGCATCCTTATTTATCATAAATCAGAAACTAATAGATTATTTACTTAAATGTAATGTATCATGACTGTGTGAATCAAGTTCTAACTTGAACGATTTTGTATTATTAGTCTCCCCCAAAAATTGGTTTCAATCTTATCTGTCTGATCGCAGGTAAATACAGTTTCGACAAATAAAACGGGACACATCTTACATCACGAATTTTATAGGTTGTAATTTGGATTTGAATTAGAAACTTCTTTTACCGTATAATTGGTTAATTGTACCATAATGAATGTCAACTTTCTGCGAAACTTTGAATTACGCTTTTTTTTAAGTTACTTTTAATGGATTTAAGAAGAAAAATGTGTTTTGCAGTCATTTTTGCAGTCCATGACTGCTCGAAACGAAAAAACTGTCATCACCCTTTATTTCAATTATAACGGGTGTTCAGAAAAATTCGAAGTCAATTGGGCTCTGAACAAAAAATCGTATATCTTTACTTAAGTTTCTTACTTTTAATAGATTTAGGAAGAAAAATGCGTTTTGCAGTCATTTTTGCAGTCCATGACTGCTCGAAACGAAAAAACTGTCAACACCCTTTATTTCAATTATAACGGGTGTTCAGAAACATTCGAAGGCAAGTGGGCTCTGAACAAAAAATCGTATATCTTTACTTAAGTATCTGATTTGTAATAATTATTAAATTTTCAGAATCTAATATCGAAGATACTAATTTATATTTTTTAATTTTGAAAATGGTATTTACTAACGTACACAAAGCATTCATGGTTGAAGCATATTTTCGAAATGGTCAAAAGATCGATGGCCAGTGGAAGTATTCAATTCAAGCTTGTTTGCAAGAATTTCGAGATGAATTTCCCAACCTTGCTTTTGACTATAATACTTTTCAGTGTACACTAATCAGAATTGTTCCAGTTTTTCGACAAACTGGTGGTGTGGGACGCCAAGAGGGTGGTGGGCGACCAAAAGTCCGGGCAGAAGAAGTGATTGGGAATGTTAGAGAAATAATGACTGATGCCCCTAAAACTTCAGTAAGAACTCTTGCTCAACAAACCGGGTTGTCAGTTGGTTCTTGCCATAAAGTTTTAAAAGAAGATTTACAGTTATTCCCATATCGTATAACTTGTTTGCAAGAAATCCTCGGTGTTGATTATCCGCGACGAGTAGTATTTTGCGAATGGTTTACAAATAATTATAATGATGATGTCCTAGACAAAACTTTCTTTTCAGACGAAGCATGGTTTCATGTTAGTGGATATGTTAACTAGCAAAACATGAGAAAGTGGAGTGATACAAAGCCCAATAATTTTTATGCTGAAGCTCCTTTACATCCTCAGAAAGTTGGTGTTTGGTGCGTTATAAGTAGAAGAAGGATTATTGGCTCTATTTTTTCTTAATGGTACCTTGACTGCAGAAAGATATCAACAGGAAATACTATTGCCTTTCTTTAATCAACTTCGCGATGATGAACTAGCTTTGGAATACTTTCAACAAGATGGTGCTAGAGCTCACACAGCGGAGAAAACAATGAATGTGTTACAAGAAGTGTTTGGAAATCGTTTAATTAGTTTGAACAGCGATCATGAATTTCCACCAAGATCTTGTGATCTTACACCGTATGATTACTATTTATGGCCTTTTTTAAAAAATTCAATTTATCAAGTACCAGTGCAAGATTATATAGATCTCCAAGACAGAATTATAAATAAAATTAGTGAAATTAGAAATAGTCCCATACTGCAAAATGTATTTAGTAGCATTCGGAGGAGGTGCGTAAAATGCTTGGAAGAAGGTGGTGGACATTTTCAACATCTTTTATAATTATGGTCATTATTGTTGGTAATTTATACAACTACAATTTATGATATTTATTATAAGGTTGTAATCTAAGGTCTCTACAAACAATTTATTTGTTTCAAATTTATTTTAAGCCATTTCTTACAATAATTTGTTGAATGTTAATATATTAAACTAGTACGATAACTAGATACTATTGTCACTATAAGATGAATAAAACCTTTACTTGTAAAGTTATTTCCTCTTAATTCTGCATTGTCTTTTTACATGTTACTACAGATTAGATGAACTTTATTACACAAGAATGAACAGCATATTAATTGGATTTTGTAATTTTTTCCAGTTATCGCATGAAGAGGTGCAAGAATTCAGCAAGAATTCTCTAAAATATCAAAATACTTTAATTTGAAATTTGCAAATTAATTACTGTTACCTTCTAAAATCATTATTTGACTAGTTTATATTAATTAATATGGCATATTAAAGTAATATATTTCGACATAAACTGACATTTGCCTATATGATAACCTATAAAATTGTATTAAGTAAAAGAATCAATCTATATCAGACATGACTTCATAATTTCAAGGACTACTTTGACTTCGAATGTTTCTAAACACCCGTTATAAAAATCATTTATATTTGACTTTTGACATTTTTCACATAAATAGTTTATTCAGCATCATTTAATTTTTTTTTTATAAATTTCTAGTGAATTTAGCCAGCAATTTATTCCTAAATGTCAAGTGGAAAGAAAGAGTTTGATGTTCTTGTGAAAGATCTTACAACAAACGCAAATAAAATCATGTTGGAAGCCAGAGATAAAATTGATAAGGCTTTGGCAGATACAATGAAGAAAGCAAAAAACATGTGTTCCGATGAATATCAAACAGAAATGCAGGACGTCATTAATAGATTTAAAGAAGACACTACAAAAAATCTCGATAGCATAAAAAATGGAATTATGACGTTTGTAGACAGCTTAAGTAAATATTCGAAATAAAGAGATTATCTTATGTAAACAAGCTATAATGCAATTTTAATTTTAAGTTAATACCCTCTACCCACAATCGCGCAAAGTTCATCAAAATAATCAATTGGAGAAAACCACTTTTTTTCGTGCAAAACTTACTTCGACTCGGGATATATTTGATCGCTCGTTAAAATATCTAAAAAGTCAGTTCAAAATTGTCAAAAGCATTTTTGTCGTCCATAATTTAACCCTTAAATTCCGAACCATTTAAATTATACGTAGATTCCGAATGGGGGTATATTGTGGACCCCAGCCGTTTTTTATAAATAATAATAACTGCAATAGACTTAAACAAGTATTTATTTATTATTCATTACAAAAACAAGCAAAGTAAAATATTTTTCTATCATTCATTACGAAAATAAGCAAAATAAAATATTTTTCTACTGAACTATTGCAAATAATAATTTTTAAACCTAGGACTCTTCAACGCTGCAGTTAGTGAGGCAAGATACTGCTTTTGCTTCTTTTCTGTGCTGTTCGCAAATAAATTGTTTACATTTGTCACATCTAATCCTGGACTTCTTATCTTGATTTCTGGGACATATATGGCACCTACCTCGTTTTCGTTCCAAATTCTGTTTTGTGAGCAATGTTTTAGGGATGTCAATTTCGCAATTTTTCAAGGCCTCTAAAATGTGTTTTTTTTTTGGTCTGGTTTTGCAGCACGAATTTTCATGTTGGCGTTCGTAAGTTGATCTCCTAGTTGCAATATAAAACATTTTCTGCGATACAGTTTGTGTTTCATCCAATCGTGATTTCTTGAAATAAATAAAATGAAAGCATTTAGGGCACAAATGTCAAAAATATTCATAAAAATTCTATAAGGCCAACGAGCTGTTCGTCTAGCACACGTGTATTCACGAATAAGTTTGTCGGCATTATCAACACCTCCTTTGCTCTTATTATAATGTTCATTCATGATTGGCTTTTTGTGCTCGTTTTGTGAAATATAGTTATCAGAATGTTGGGTGATAGCACGTGTACTATTCGTCCTTTCTTAGGTACATAAGTTACCATTGTGACCTCGTCACTAAATGCAAATTTTGAAAACTTTTCTGGCATTCCTGGAACTTTCAGTTCGTATGGTGTATCAGGTTTAGATTTTCGAACAGTGCCGAGTAATGTTAGATTCTTACTCAGTAAAAACTTCACAAGCTGTACAGATGTGAAAAAATTATCAGTAGTCACACCGCGCCCTGTGCCATAAATTGGTTCACACAAGTCTTTTACCACACGATACCCTTGATTTACCTCAGGTTTACCTCCGGGCAATTTACCAGTATAAACTTGTAAATTATGTAAGTATGATGTTTCTACATCAGCAAGTGCCCATATCTTTATACCATACCGCGCTGGTTTCGATTTGATGTACTGCCTGAATGGGCACTTGCCTCGGAACGCGACAAGCTGTTCATCGACTGTGGTCTCTTCGTGAGGTTCAAATGACTTCTTGCAATTTTCAACAAAAAGATACCATACCTCCCTTATTGCTGCTAGCTTATCATACACCTTTCTTTCACTTCTAGATATTTTGTCGTCGAATCTCAAATAGCGCGAAATTTGCTGAAAACGGTCTCTAGACATGGCAGCGACAAAGAATGAACGTCTAATACTTTTATCAGATGTCCACAACTCGTGAACACTTTGCTTTCTACATCGTAGAGCTCCAGATTTCAGCAAGATTCCCACAAAACAATCAAATTCAGTTTTATCTAAGCTCTTCCACTGTCTTGGCGAATTTGGATGTGCACTATTCCATGTAGCAATATCTCGTTCCGCTTCTTCATTTGTATGAGTACAAATTTGTCCTTTTATGTCGTCTGTATTAAGTAAATCAAAATAGTCTTTTAGTGTTACAGCATTCTGCACATAATCTGTGGGACCAGGTTTCGCGGTAACTATATTACGTTGGTAGCGCCGTGTAGGCGGTTTTGGTTTACTAAGCTATTTCAATCTCGACTTGGCCACAAATTCTTCACTACTTTCTGCTACATCAACTTCAAGTTCACCTACTTCTTCATCACTATCTTCTTCGACTTCTTCCTCCAATTCGTCTTCTGATTCGGATACATTTTCATTTGGAACAAAATCTGTATCTTCTTCACCTACATCACTGCACTCACTCAAATCACTAGAGTCATAGAAATTTTCAGCTAATCTCTGTATCTCTGCTTGTGCATATACTCTGGATGTTTTTTACTGCTCTTTTTCTTGAATTTTCAAACCTTATCTGAAACAAAGCAAATAATGTTATAGTCACACTGATTCCGAATGGGGGGACGTCGTGGCCCACTCACATTTCTATTACGTATAAGTTTTCAGGTATAAGATCCTGAACTCGTATTTAAGTAAACAAAACCTCACACTATAACTGACACATAGCCAGAAGCAGGGTGACCAATAGTTTTTATTTAAAAAAATATACCGAAAACATTGAAGTTGGGATCCACAGTGTCCCCCCATTCGGAATTTAAGGGTTAAAACAATTAGGAGACGGCACTTTTATATTATTTTTATATGTAAAGCAAACGCCAATTAAGTTGGCGCGAGGAGGGGGTGCGCAGAAGGCGTTTTTAAAAACGTCCACCCCCACTACTCAAGTAATTGTCAGATACATTTGTCATTGACGTTTGACGGAACATAATGTCTTTGCTAGGGGATCATAAAGTGATACACGCTCAGAGGTTAGAATTATCTGACATTTGATGTAAAACCAAATACAAATCTCCCCACTACTTTTAATCCTGCGCGAACTTACCCCTCCTCGCGCCAACTTAATTGGCGTTTGCTATACCTAGATATGAATGAAAAGCGTTGTAAGAAAAGCTGTATTTAATTTTTCAACATATGAACCATTAACTGTTACACACCTATTGCAGTGTTCCTCTAAGTACTATAAACCTGTAACTACCAACAAATTCTTTTGATCTGCTAGTCTACAAAAAACTCCTCCACCCTAACGCTTCTTTCAGGCAATCATCTGAAGAAGCCCGATCTGTAAAGTGGATATTCCATCTCGATAAAGCCATAGTCGTTAATTATTTCTCGGACTCGGCGAACTTTGTAATGTCTGTAAATGTCATCGAGCAGCATAATCCTTTGGGCAAAGATTAGAGATCCTTTTTGCTGTATGACAGTTTTAAAATTTTGGATAGTTTCCTTATATACTTCTCCTGTAATTGTAGAGGCCTTCTTCATGTGTTCAATTAACTAGATTCCTCCAGTACCCCAACACACCGTCGCATTAGTTTTCCATATACAGTTTACGTCCTTGCTTTTTTGGTGATTGAAATCCCTTGTGTACCTACAGCATGGATTCTTGTTTGTCAGTGTGTCATAATTTCCTGTAAATTGTTTTTATCGTCTGCTCAAAACCCAAGTTTTCTTAACAAATTTGTTTCCCACACAATGTTTGTTCAGGAGTAAGCAATCTGCGAATCCATCAACGCGAAAACTTTCAACACTGCTTCCAGTCATAGACAAGTCGTTTGGATCGATGTATTCATACGAAAAGAGAGGACTTTGAAGAGAATGGTAGTAAATAAGTTGTAAGAACAATTTATTGTGCTTTTTTCACATTTAGTGAATTTCTGGGTAGCACCACAGAAGTTTAATTACTCGCCGTATTCTTCTGATTAAACACACTGTGACTTTTTTTACTTCCGACTTTATTTGCATATAAAAGAAAGGCTACATTCTAGCGATAATAATTAACCCCTCCCAAAACCCAATATAAAAAAAGTCATTTGAATAATTAACTGACCGTTCTAAACACTATGTCGAGGCTGTAAGTTTATTGACTGAAGTAAATAACTACAATTATAGTTAATTGTGTAAATACAACATACTTGTTCCCTACATTTCATGGTGCTGTAATGCCATTAAAATTTTCTGTAGTAATACCATAAGAGCTTTGAATTTATGGATAATTTCACGAATACTTGTTGCATAGCGACGAAGACGAGTGTCACTTTGACAAGCATTTAAATCACGACAGCCCGTAGGGCTGGAGTGATTTAATTGTCAAATTGACACGAGTTGAAGTCGTTATGCAGGAAGTATGAGTGAAATTATCGATTTTAATTCAAAGCTCGTATGGTATTTGATTAGATTATTTTACGTAATACAAAATGAAATTTATCTAAACTCTTTATTAATTCATGTATAAATTAGTACACTGAAAGGTACAATTGTTATATACATTCTGTTTTTTATTGGATGTGCTTGAATCAATATTTGCACTGTTGTAACTATTTCCTCGCATTTGATTAATAATAGTTTCATGGTGTTCTTTATCTGGTTGTAGATACGGCTTAATAGAATGCGAAGTACTATGGCCAGAAATTTTAATTAATTGTTACTCATTTACACCAGCTTTTGCTAAATTTGAGACAGCTGTCGCGCGACTGGAATGGTTACTTATTTTTTGGTTTTCTGTGTTGAAACCAGCGAGTTCAGCACTTTTCTTAAACCATTTCAAAATTTCATTTCTTCCAATAGGCATATTTTTATACCAGCTACCTTTTTTCTTATTCCACGCTGGATTGACAGTTTAAAAGAGTCTATCACTTTTTATACGAGCGTTTTCTGTCCTCTTTGAAATGAGTTTTTTAAAAAGTCTGACTGGACAATTACTTGGTTTTACTTTGTTGGGAATCAACCATTTACTGTCAGCACATTTTTTTTGCTCCACCTTGGGTAGTTTTCGTGAAAATGGGATTGTACTCTATTCTTCCAGTCGGTGTATTGTATACGTTCATTTCTTCTCGGAAGTAGTGAATCAAACATGGCGCGCCTTCTCCTCCTCGCCATGCCAATTCAATCGACACTATCAAGTAAAATTTCTTTTGTAGTCTATCTGGATTTTCTTCATCCCAAACATTTATCATTTTTTCATATTCGTTTTTCTGTAAAGCTGCAGAACTCATTTTCCGTTTACCAGGTATCGCTTGAAGAATTCTCCTTTTGGAGTTCCTTGCGTCGCGGGCTGCTTTAAATACGATGCTCTGAAAAGGATCAATTTTTCTGTTATATTGCCCCATCTCCAAAGAATCGTTTACGGCCTAACGGCAAGTCATTAGGAATGGCTTCCTCACTACGAGGATATCCATTTAAATTCAACACATACCCAGCATCAATATCAAAAGCGTAAAAGTAATCGCAAGCTTCGACATCATTGAAAAATCGCCAATAACAATTTTCTATTAACTCTCCCTTCCTTGCAATATAATTGACATTATAACGTGCTATACAATCACCTAACACTTTATAATTAAAATAGTTTCTGTTTTGATACGCAAATGCCGCCAAAAAATAACTATCTGCTTTATTTAACTTAGAAAAAAAAATTTTGCAATAAACTAACTCTGGAACAAATTTATTCCTCAAATGAGCCAAAAACACATGAAATATCGTAACATTGTGATTACGATCATCTAACGGCACATATTTGAACATAGCCCAAGGCCTTTCTGGATCCTGTTCATCGTACGGCAAAATATAAGGATCAACTTGTTCACGAAACGGATTAACCAAATTCCAAGTCGGTAAAGACATAGATAAAACCTGAAAAGTCTCTTGTAGCAATTTTGCCGTGACATTCCACATCGTTTTAACAACACCTTCTTTATATTCTTCCCCATTCACCTTCCTCATATTGAAGGCCCAGTCTTTCAGAATATCTGCAAGTTCCTCTTCTGTAACATTTTGTTCGATGCTGTAGTTTTTCGCATCACAAAACTCACAAAATTGTCGCCAAATTGATGCTTTACTCTTTTTCGTATTAGCCGGTTCAGCTTGTTTTACTATTTTATCAATGTTTACAACTGATTCTTCTCCAAATCTCAGCATTGTTTTGTGACGATGAAACCAGTTTTTTGACAGAAATTTAGAAATGTCTATCTTTATTAACCGCATTTCCATAACATTGCCTAATTATTCTACTATGAAAATTATCAATAAATTACCGCTGTAATTTCGAGTTGCTTCAGTAATACGCGAATCTGATTGGTTTATATTTGTATGTGTAAAATAATCTAAAATATAGAATAATTTGTTTATTAGTTCCCAAATGGTTCCAACATAATGTTTTAAGTTTATTTTCCGTCGACCGTGTATTTACATCCGTTATTAACGTTCTCAAAATCATACATTAATGAGAATAATGAGTAATGACACTAATGACTAATGATGACAATGACCCTTATTAATGCATGATTTTCTGTTAATGAACGATTTTGATGGTAACCAAGGAAATCAACAAAATCAAACAACGTCAAACTAAAGCGCTATTCACTGTCATTATTATACGGGACATTGTTTCCGGCGTTCTTCTGCCTCGATACTTTCAGACAGCGGTGCAGATTTTTCAGCTATTAAACGACTTGGTGGTTGGAAATCCACTGCTGTTGCAGAAGGATATATTGAGAATTCGTTACAAAATAAAGTTAATACAGCTAAAAAAATTCTTTGTGAAACTACAACACAGGCTTGTCATACCACTCCTTCTACCGACGCTGAAATAAATTCTGTGACAAATATCCAAAGTAGTGAGGTAAACTTACATTCACAAAACCATACAAATTCTAATGCGTGTCCAATTACTTTTAATAATTGTAATATTTCGACTATGAACATATATAATTATTATAATGATCATTAATAAATAAAAAAAAAGTTGTAAACTGTTTTTCTCAATTTTAGAAAAATATACGGTCGACGGAAAAGTATTGTAACTAACTCTTACATTAAAATGCGATTAATGATCTCGAACATTAACGCGCTCGCTGCGCTCAAGTGTTAAAATATCTCGATCATTAATCGCCTTCATTAATGTACTTGTTGGTTAAATAACTATTACTTGGTTCAAATTTATGAATAACTGTTATATTAAATATTGTGACAATTAATTTTGACAAAACTGTCAAATAGAGAATTTCTAACTACATAGCTAAAAATATTCGAGCCTTATTATTTGTATTTCCATGAAAGTAAATAATTAATTTAAACAAATGGCATCCGCAGAATGTAAAAAAGAATATGAAAAACTCATGAAGGAATTGAAGAATGCTACAGAGAAAGTAATGTCAGATACTAAACAGCAAATAGATAATGCATTATCGGTTGCCCTCAAACGAACCGCTTCGGTTTGCGCTGATTCGTTTAAAACCCAAATGAAGGATGCCATGAACAAGTTGAAAGAGGAAGCCACCAAAAACTTAGATGTGGTTTCGAAAGAAGTAGATAAGTTTATTGATGATCTACGTAAATTTAGTAAATAAAATTTTATGGTTATGTATTCTTTTAATTTCTGCTTACGATTGGAATTTTATAATAAATTCGGATCAAGTCTCGCACAATGCGAAATTAAACATAGTAAGTAAATATGATATAGTAATTGTATATATATACAATATGTTCACTGATTTTCTGTTAAAAAAGGAAAAAAAAATATTTTACGTTTTAGGAGAAAATATAGTGTTTGTAAAAGTTTTGCTAGCATGAAACCTACAAAAATTTACGAGCTGCCTCTCTTATCTTTGAACTTAGAACATATGGTTGCCTACTATCAAAAATTTGCCTAAGTTAAAATTGCTTTCAGAGTTTCCGTATTATCCCGGAGTTGTCAAAGTGTTTAATTAACCTTAACGCCCACGTCAACCAAGGCACTTCCCTTCACTTATTTGCCTACATCTTAGAAAACCACCATTTGTGAGCGCTGAAGATTTTTACATTACTCCTACAGATATCGCTAACGGTACTAAAATGACAGAAAGGTCATCTATTTGACAGCTAGCTTGAACTTAATAATAATAATATATCCTTTATTTCAACACAAATTTTCTTTCTCATTACATATATGAAAATAACAAATCAGAGAGAGAAAAGAACCAAAAAAAAAGTGCTGAAACCTTAAGGCGTGGTTCAGATGGACGGATAAAAATTTCCGCCGCCTGTTCTTCCACCAAAACCTTAATGCACACGATCACTAACAATAAAAAGCTTGCAAAAATAATATTCTGCTATTCTACATAATAATAATAAAATAATAATAAAAATACATAAAAAATTAAAAATAAATAAAACAAACAGTATGCAAATATCGCAATATGCAATAAAGCCTGTACAATCTGTACCTCCAGTCACGAACAACAAGAGCAGAAAAAGCAACAACATGTACATACAGGCTTAGTTAAAAGTATGGAGACGGCGATTTATTGTCGTTAATATTCATTTTAGGGAATTATGTTCAATATAAAAGTTTGTTAAGATATTTTGATCTATAGTTCATAAAGTATAAGTTTTCAGTTCAAGGTCAAATTCGAAGCATATGATTCAAATCAGTACTGCAGAGTCAAATGAAGTCAGTATTCAATCGCGGAAACAACCGTTTGTCATCATAAAATATAAACGTCATGTTTCAATATTGTCAAAATTTTAGTATGTTACTTGCAATATAACCAAAGAAAGCATATACATAACCTACATGTCAAAATAATAATAATGAGTAAAGTGGGAACATTAATAGTTCAAAAGTATTGTTTCTTTTCTAGTTCTGTATAAATATATTCTATCCAAGAAAACTATGCCGAAATTATTACTTTAATATTTGAACAAATTATTTTAAATATTATTTATAATTATAAACTCACGAAAATATTCGATCAAAAATTTATTTAAAAAGAAATGTTTCAAGTCAGATATCAATAGTGAAATGAGGTATTGAAAAGATCTTTAGTGTTAAAAATGTTTGCATTATTAAGAACGACATACCTACCAAAATCATTTTCTTATACTATATCTGGGTTAAGAAGATTGGGAATGTATTTATTTGATGAATAATTTAGATTTCTACTTAACTTATATATTGTTTATATTTTAAATAAATTTAAATATATTGGAAAAGAATGTAAAAGTTATGTTCGTAACTCTTTGAAAAAGAATTAAAACCTTTTGAAAGTTGTAAATATATGTTGTCAAATTACATTTATAAAATTATACATAAAAGAAACATTTATATAGTCTACATTTAATATTTTATTGTTTCTTAAGAAAATAATGGTATAATAATACAATCCAAATCTATATTATCCTTTATTAGATGAAGATAATATTTAACAAACACATGAGGATTTTCTGATAACTACATTTGATAATTTTGCAGGTTAGTACACTACCAATAAGAAAAAAACAAACTTCATTCATATAAAACTTTGCCACGAGATCTTTATCATGTAATGTTTCGTTGAACCAGTGGCAGTAATTTCTTCGCTGCTTTATATTATGTGCATGCAAATGATACACATTGATGGTTTTTATGGCAGTATTCCATAATTTCTGTTTTTTTGAGGAGGTATTTGGTTGTTTATTTTGACTAGCGCTATGATAAGGAGCATTATCTATTATTATAAGTGATGGTACCTCAAGATTTGGTATAAGCTGATCATTTACCCATTGCTTAAAGGAGTCACCATTCATTTCTCCATGGTAATCACCAGTGATTGTTTTTGATGGAAAAATCAGACTAACTCCTTTAATGAAGCCATTTTCTGTGCCAATATGTATAATAATAAACCGTTTACCATCATAGTCTTTGGGTTTCCTAACACTTTTTATATTCTCATTTTGCCAGGATTTCATTCTATTCTCTTTCGAAAAGATTCAAATTTCATCAAGGAACATAACCTGACATAAAGTTGAATTTAAGTTATTCATATATTCCCTTAAAAATACATTTCTCATTCAGACTATATTTAATTTCTCTGTGAGTGCTCTCCTGTTACACTCTTTCTTATATTTAAAACCAATATCATTAAGCAATATTGCTAAAATAGTTGTACATGTATGAACAAATTCTTTCGTAGCCAAAACATTGCTTAAATTTTTTAAGGTAAGATGTTTTTCTGAAAAATTTTAACATGTAATAAATATTTACAATATATTAAAAACATACTTTCTTTATACATGTCATAAACAGTATTTCGAACTTCCATTTTAGTTGCTTCTGCTAAGTCCTTAGTTTTTGCCTTCTTACAAGACCTTTTTTTGCTAGGAGACGATAAGACTGGATTCTGAATGTTACGATGTTTAATAGTGTAGACCGTTCTACTAGAAATATTAAGGGTTTCTGCTACCCTCTAAAATAAAACTTATTTCATAATACCGCCTTATCTAACTGATTATGTGAATTACCTCATGAACGCGGTCGATGGACATAAATGGTCCACCATTCTCCTTTACCTGTTAATAGGCTGTAAGATTTAATACAAGCTGTTTCGCTTGAGAACCAAGAGGTTTACTTGGCATCTAAGAAATATTCTGTAAAATAAATAGGTTAGAAATGTCAAAGTAATAATCAAACAATTTCGTACTTTTTGCCACTAATTGATATTACTATTTATTATCAGTATTGTTCTCAAAAAAACAGATTTTGTAATTTTTGATAAACTAAATATTCAAATTGGAAGAATGCTTAACCTAGAAGTCAGAATACCGGAAACAAAGTCAATAAACAACAATATTTACATAATTTGACAAGTCGAATATCATTAGACTATCTCCTAGACAACCTATCCTTTTTATTTAATATAATATTTCAAAGACGTACGTCTTAACTCAAAATGACAAACGTCTGTAGTATTACAGCGCGTGTTCATGTGTGTTAGAAAGAGATAAAGTACAATTTGCGGTTCACACTTGGGCAGTACGAACTGAAAACTTATACTTTATGAACTGTACATTTGTGTTTATTTGTTTTTTTTCTTCAATTGTTTTTTTAGATACGCCTGTTCGCGCATTTTTTTTAAAATGGGAACTGGTAAATTTTGCTCTTCCATTCCATAGAGATTTATTTTCTCTTTACAATCATATTTTTGTTTTTTTTAAATTCATTTTAATAACTTTTTTACAAGAAAAATTAAACAAATTAATAACCAAGTAAATTAAAGTAAGTGTTCAAATTGTCGTCCATTAGTAATTTGACAATGACCCAATCGATTTACAAAACCCCGAACAGAGTTCTGTAAAAAATCTCCGGGAATTTCTTGTATCGTTCTGGTAATTCGGATTTGTAAATCTTCGACGTTATCGGGCTTATCTTTGTAAACTTTGTTTTTTACGTATCCCCCCCCCCCCCCCCCCAAGAAAAAATCTAAAGGACTTAAATCTGGCGAACGGGCTGGCCATTCAATGGTTCCTCGTCTTCCAATCCATCTGTGGGGAAAAACGTTGTTCAGATATTGACGAACATTTACACCATAATGTGGTGGGGCGCCAAAAAATATATAAATCAATCATTTATATTTTCTATATCCTTGACAAAGTCATCATTGCCGAAACATGTAGAGTTGTTTTAAATATATATACTTTGAAGTAATAAACCAGACCTTTAATCGCCGACTTATTAAGTTTACCATATATATAATATTAAAAAACATAGCGGTACACACAAGATCTATTCAATATAGTGTCAAAAACTGATTTCTCTGAACATTGTATAGAATATAACCATTTGCTAAATATTAACAGCTGCAACTTAATACATAATGTAGTAAAATGCAAAGGATTAGATTTTTAAGATTTTTCAGATTTTACTTTCATAGTTCTTGTCAAACTTCTTCTAAATTGCCCTACTTTCCCTTTTACGTAGGAACTCTTCTTTAACACTCTTCTATTAACTTCGCTCCTAGTGAAGTTTATATCCGATCCATCTATATCTTATTAACGTTATTCTATAATTATATTAACCAGTTTTTCTTTCATAATTCTATGTTCGATATTACTTTTGACTATCTAATAATCGCCATATATCTCAAGCAATAGTTCGCATGTTTAAAAGTTATTATCCGAGCCTTTGGCACAATCAGCCGTCGCATTCCTTTCTAAAATTTCTCATCTTTTTGTTTTAGAAATACCTTGGTTCAATTCATGAATCCTTTCCTGAACAAGAGATGGAATTGCGTCCACTTCGATGGCTATAAATCTCACACATATATGTGTACTTCTGGAGTTCCGCAGAGCTATAATCTGAGATCAGTCTTATAACTCTTCATCGATGAACTCATTATCTCCTTGGATTGTTCTATGCTGGGATATACGGACGACTTAAAGATCATCTACAATAATGACACAAATGGGGATAATCAATTCTTACAAAGCAATATCAATAGAATATATAACGGTTGTTCAGAAAAATTCGAAGTTAAGTAGAGTTTGAACAAAAAAATCGCAAGTGCTTACGTAAGACTATAATTTGTGTCAAATATTAACGTCAACTGTTTTGTGTCAATAATTGTCAGAATCTAATATCAAAGAGAGTAATTTATATTTTTTTATTTTGAAAATGGTATTTACTAACGTATATAAAGCATTCATGTTTGAATCTTATTTTCGATTAGTTATTAGTGGATGATGCGAAACGACAAGCGAGTTAGGTATGCTATCGATGAAGAAGTCATTAACTTCATCTGAATCAGTCAGATCCAGCGAACTTGAGGATATGACGGAAGTATTAAAGCTCACTAGACCTACAGCCGATTCCGTAGCTGTAGGTAAAGGTATACTTTTATATAACTAATTTGCGAGGATTCTGTACATTGAACTGGCAAATAAGTAAATAAATAATGATTTAATTGCTTCTTCAAAACATTTCTTTAAAATATATTTTGTGTAAAGAATACTTTGTAACATTATACATACAAAGCTCTATGCATAAAGTTTAATTAATTTTATGAATATAAATTAAGCTAACGAGTGGCAAAAGGTGCTCTATCATCAGATATTTACTAACCATCACGCATATTTTTGCATATTATGTTTAATTCATATTTTTTCCGCGTTCGTACGTATCTCTTCCCTTAATGGACAATATATAACTGCATCGCCGTCTAAACTTCACATGAAAAATAGCTCCGGCGAGGGACAGTGACAAATTAATTGGGTTCTACGAAGTCGCGGGTCGAGATTAAAATGCAAAAATCGCAATTAAAAATATATTAAAAACTGCTGGCCCGTTTCTGAATATATACCATTCATTACCTATAGCTACCATTTTGTTCTGATTTTATATTTTTATTTTCGTTCATTAATCTCCTTCCGATGGAGAAGTGTAATTAAAACTCCGTACATTTTGCAGTCGTTTGGAATGCATCCGGGGTAATAGAAGTTCTTGCAACTGACTATCTTCAAGTTTAGAAAGGAAAGGCAATAAATGTTTGAGCATTGTTTTATTGTATAATGTTCCGGTTCTCTGTTTGGATGAAATTGTCTTCATTTTAATGAAGACAAATAATGGAAGTTTCAAATATAGATTTTCAAGTTGAGATTGTATTATGAAAATTACATCAATGCATAGATAGACGTCTGTTTTTTATTGAATTAGTTCAGAAAGAACTGTAGAAACTGTCTACGATTAACGTAAGAAGTTTACTTGTAGACAAGAATTGAAATGAATAAAAAATTAAATAAAAGATATCACAGAATGTCACAGAAGTTTCGGGAAAATTTTCGTCTGCTTAAAAATAAATGTAAATAACTCTTGTTCTGTATATTATAGGGTACTAAACGTGTTTACGCATAAATTTGTTTAATAAACACGTTTAGTAACCTATAATATACAGTTAGGGCCGACGAGATGCGCCACATTCTTTCACTACCGACAATACTTGTAATTCATAGATTTCTTTAAAAATATTTTAAATACCATCCTTCTTGATTTTATAGATATATTATTTATTTTTTATTTAGTTTATATCGTACTGTTTAGATGTAAACACCTGAGGAAGCCACTTTGTTGGCGAAACAATTGTCGTTTTACGAGTAATGATTAAAAGTGAAGATTAAAGCCGTAGTTTTATTTCTATTTTTAATTATGGATCTTCATCAAGTAAATGCCGAATCAATTCAATTATAAAGTAATTAGACAGAATTTCTACAATGAGGCCGAAAAAACAAAAATTCACAAGATAACAAATTTGCTCAGATGATAGATGTAAAGGAAACAAAAAGACAAAGAAAGAGAGATAATGGAGGGTCACATGATTTTCACATAGAATTTAATGTAAGTTAATATAGGTTGGGTGCCTAATACGATCGAACTAGTTGTAGTTCGCTCCATTAAAGTATTACTAGAGTGTTATATGTTGAGCACTTGTAAAATATTGAAATAACGAAATAAAACAAAACACTTTCTTCACAAAGATAGTTTTAATAAACTGAATGTACATTTTGTGTGCCCTGCCCAGCATCAATACCAATATATAATATGAAAATGCATCATATACAGAAAAATTAGGGGTAGGGTGAAAACAAATTAATGAAAAATTACAGTTAAAACTAATACAATTTCTGAGAATGAGTTCATGAGGAAATACCAAATATCTATGAAACAAAGGGGACATCGGGTTGGACTAATGACAAAAGGATTAGGGATTACAATATAAAATATTAATGTGAATGAAGAATTTGTTTACAAGTTGTCTTAAGTATTTAATGATGTCGGTATACATGCTAACAGTTTATTATTGAGGGGTGAAATATCATTATTTAGAAGATAATTTTTTTCATGTATATGGCTTCCCACATGTCTAAATTTCTATTACTGCTTTTTTTAACTAAACTAGCATTTTCTAAATTGAAGTTGTGACCTGTATCTGTATGATGTATAGCTACTGCTGACTTTTCTATATTGTGTAATTTAACATGAGCCATGTTTTCTTTGTATCGTGTTTGAACATTTCTTCTGGTTTGCCCGATGTATAATTTTGGACAAGAATTACAACTTATTTTGTAAATGCCCGACTCTTTCAACGGATCTGTGTTAACAATTTTTGTTTTTAGACACTGTTGTAACTTATTATTGTTGGAGAATGCTGCAATTAAATTGTATTTTTTAAACAGTTTTATTACGCTGTTATGCCAATTTTTACGTAATGATATCATACAGTATTCTTTATTGTTATTCAAAGTGTCTGGTGTTAGAGTAATTTTTGAAGTTTTGAGCCTTTTCTTTTCTAGTTTGTTTTTAATTTTCAATACTAATTGTTTACCGTAACCAATAGATTCTGCAACTTTAACTATGTAGTCTAATTCTTTCTTAAAATTCATAGGAGATAGAGGGATTGACAGTAATCTGTTGATTAGAAAATAAAAACTGCTCTCTTTATATTTGTGAAAAGTGTACAAGTGTTTATGGATGTAATTGTCTGTATGTGTTTCTTTTCTGTGAATGTCAAATTGAAAAATATTGTCTGATAATAAATAAAATTTTTAAATCTAAAGAGGGTAAAGTTTTATCTTTTTTAATTCGTGCATGAAACGTTTATTTAAAATATTTAGGAAAGCCTCCGTATTGAAAGATTCGGGTATCACTGCAAACACATCATCTATAAATCTTGCCCAAAACTTAGGAAAAATGCCACAATTAGCTTTGACTATGTTTTCAAGGTTATTCAAAATTAGGTTTGCTAAGAAAGGTGGTAGAGGATTGCTCATAGCTGTGCCATGTGTTTGTTTATAGAAGTTATTGTCGAAAGAGAAAGTGTTTTGATCCGTAAACGAAACATAGCACAGCTATGGGCAATCCTCTATCACCTTTCTTAGCAAACCTATTTTTGAATAACCTTGAAAACAGCGTCAAAGCAAATTGTGGCATTTTTCCTAAGTTTTGGGCAAGATATGTAGATGATAAAGTAACACTGTTACTTTATAATGCATTTCTAAATAGCTTGAACCACGGTCTATCGTGGCTTGAGTGATAAACCAACGGTCCGGCAAACCGCAGACTTGGGTTCAAGTCCAAACGTAGACAATATTTTTCAATTAAAAATTTCGTATGGTAAATTGGTATGATAAACCCACAGCTTCTTTTCGATACATGAATTATCACTCAAATGCTCCTACAGTATTCAATAAAATGATATATATATAAATAATCTGACCGATAGAGCAGTAAAACTATCACATACTCAATACAGAAAAGATAACACCAAAAAAATTAAAACAATCTTAACAGATAATAATTATCCACCACAACTTATAGACCAAACAATTAAAAAAAGAGTACACCAAATATACAACACTGCAGGCACCAATAAAAATTTTAACAATGACACAACATATATCACGATTCCATATGTTCCACAACTATCAGAAAAAATTAAATACACTTTAAAAAAATATGATATAGCTACAACATATAAACTTAGTAATACTAATAAACATTTATTTTCAAAACTTAAACCTAAAATAGAAAAAATCGAGAAACACATGCCATACATAAAATACCATACAGGGGCGTATTGAGAATCATGTAGAAATGTGAAATACGTATCTACGTCTTTGGAGAAGATACATTCAAAATTACATAAATGAACATGTATTGTGTTCTTCACACCACATTTTTAATAATATTTTTATATTATTAAAAATACTTTGGTATTATACAAATGTAGTGAGGTTTTACCCACTCAAGTATGTTTCAAATTATGTTGTCATATACATATTCGGCTCACGCCGATAAATAGTGAAGACACGAGAATACAGTTTTGTATAGATACGGTGGTTACCGACTATAGAAAACATGTTTGTTTGAATGTGTCTTCTCCAACAGGGGCGTATTGAGAATCATGCAGAAATGTGAAATACGTATCTTCGCCTTTGGAGAAGATACATTCAAAAATACATAAATGAACTTGTATTGTGTTGTTCACACCCCACCAAAGTATTTTTAATAATACAAAAATATTATTAAAAATACTTTGGTATTATACAAATGTAGTGAGGTTTTACTCACTCAAGTATGTTTCAAATTATGTTGTCATAAAATACCATGTCGCGATTGCGATAGTTACTACATAGGCCAAACGAAACAATATTTATACAAAAGAGTACAAGCCCACAAATACTCTAAAACAGACAAAACTGCTTTATCTACACACAAACTACAACGCGATCACCATTTCGATTTTGAAAACAAACAGATAATTGATAAAGAACAACACACAATGAAAAGAGAAATTAAAGAAATGATTAGTATTAAACAGGAAAAAAATTCAATTAACAACAGAAATGATATAAAAAATTTAAGCAGTATATACTATAACTTAATTGTGTAACGATCTGCAATTTACCATCATAAGATTTTTTTTTTTGTTATATAATTATATATCTTAAGTTATTTAAATATCAATTACATTTAAATATCATATACATTTGCTTATCATGCTGACTGTTTTTGATTCCTGTCGGGTTGTCCGAGTAGGTTTTCGGGCTTTTCCTTCTCATTTAAGGCGAATGCCGACAACTTTGCATCTTAAGACGATCCACGGGCGCATACATAATAATAACTCATGTCTTGCTTTTCCCTGTTTTTGTTGTCTTTCTGTTTTTGGTATACTAAGGCATGATTTATTATTATTCAATTGGAATGTATCTTTGAATAATTTTATCCATAGCAACTCAATTATATGACATTTGTATACTGTCATTTATATTTTATATCCTTGATAAAGGCATCATTGCCGAAACATGTAGGGATGTTTTAAATATATATACTTTAAAGTAAAGCCAGACCTTAAATCGCCAACTGATTGAATTTACCATATCATACCAAGAGCACGAAAATATTATATATATATATATATATATATATATATATATATATATATATATATATACATATAACAATTGATAAATTATTGGAGTTTTTCGGCTTTTATATGAAATATTTACAAATATTAAATTAGTATGTATGTAATTGCAAAGTAAGTGGTGATGTAAACATTGCTGTCTACAAATTACAAAGCAAATCACACGAAATTTTTAATTGAAAAATATTGTCTATGTTGGGACTCGAACTCAAGTCTACAGTTTGCCGGACTGTAGCTTTTACCACTTAGCCACAATAGACTTAGGTTCAAGCTAATTAGAAATGCATTATAAAGTAACAGTGTTAATGAATCAGATATCTGTTACTGAATGTAGATGTCAAGTTAAAAGCTGAAGTCAGCTTTGAAAGCTGATGTCAGTTTTGATAGCAGATGTCAGTTAGTGAAAGCAAATGTCAGTTATTGAAAGCAGATGTCTGTTTTGAAAGTAGATGTCTGTTATGAAAGCAAACTTCAGATATATACATATATATATATATATATATATATATATATATATATATATATATATATACATAATTTAAACGAAATTATCGACCGTAATATATTGATAAAATAAATTAAAATCGGGTAAGCGGTCTGTCAATTAAAAAACTCCTTTATTAAATAACCCTATATTTCGCAACAAAATTTGTTGCTTCTTCTGGGGATAAAAATGTAGAGTTGAAAAATAATAAAATTGACTTACAATAAAAATAAAAATCATTTTTATTTTTATTGTACGTCAATTTTATTATTTTTCAAGGAAATACAAAATCTATTTATATTTTGTATTTCCTTGACAAAGGCATAATTGCCGAAACATGTAGGGTTGTTTTAAATATATGTATATACTTTGAAGTAATAAACCAGACCTTTAATCGCCGACTTATTAAGTTTACCATATCATATCAAGGTCACGAAAATATTATATATATATATATATATATATATATATATATATATATATATATATATAAATGTTGATAGGGGAGACGACGTACTCGAGTTACTATTACGGAAGATGGAGGATATGCAAACAGGTTTACAAAAACAGTTAGAAAACACTAATATTAACATACAATCACAGATAAATAACCAACAAACAAATATAAAAGCGGATATTCAAAGCATTCACACTGATCTAAAAGATTAAAAAACAGAAATACAAAACATACAATCACAGATAAAAAACCAAAAAACAGAAATACAGAACATACAATCACAATTATCAACAGAATCTTCACGACCCTGGAGATAATAGAGAACTCATGTTCGTTGTTTTTTTTTCAAATTATATTAAATTACAAAATTTCTTTAAGACCAAAACACTATTTGGTTGTACATGTTATGATTATTAACAACAATCGTTTATACTCATTGCACCTGCGCAGAAGTGTGTCAGAATGCGGGGGTAAAAATTAGAATTTTAAATTCATTTTCTGCTTTAAAGTTTAATATTTTGTCTTTAAAAACGCTTTTTAGTAAACGTTTGACTTAAAGATTGTTACAATATATATATATATATATATATATATATATATATATATATATATATATATATATATATATGAAAAATTTTGTGAAAAACTTATCTGCGCGGAATGTGCATATATCGATATTTCACTGTTTTTTACAGATAATCAGTGCACCTTACCGAAGACAGACATGTTATTCACTTCTATACTACGTGTATATATACGAACTGTAATGAACTTCATGTGTATGAGAATTAATAATTATTAAATCTCATTTTTACATGCGATTGTCGCTATAATTTGTTGCAATTAATTCTACAATTCGGCAAATCACTTTTGCCCTAGATTGTAGACGCAACAAGCCGCGACATCAACTGTACTGACAACTTGTACAGTTGATGTCGCGGCTTGTTGCGTCTACAATCTAGGGCAAAAGTGATTTGCCGAATTGTAGAATTAATTGCAACAAATTATAGGGACAATCGCATGCAAAAATGAGATTTAATAATTATTAATTCTCATACACCTGTCCTGTCCTGACTAGCAAAAGAAAAGTCGTAATTTACGTCGCTCCGAAATAAACCCAAAATAAGGGAGTTTCGAGTGCACTTTAATTGTGAATTAAGTGTAGAAATAATAAACAAGTGTACTCCATAGCTAATGAAATAGGTGAGTGCAAAATATATTATACATATAAAACGAACGAACAATAACAACAAATTGTAACACTGAGAGGCGGGTGACCTTCTAGAAGTTGATTCCGAGATCTCGCCTAGCGCGGTGTGACAAGAGTAGCGGGGGAGTAGTAAGCAAACAAAGAGCAGGCCCGGATTAAGGAAGTAAAGGAAAATATGAGTAGTGGAGAAGATTCATTAACAGATGAGGGGAAAAGGAAGAAGAGCACTGGAAACTTACCAGAAGTATTTGCGAAGAGCCGCAAACTTACACGTACACCAACTAAAAAGAAGGAAGATGATGACAAATTAGAGATAATTATGAACATGATAAGGGAAATGAGAGGGGAAATGAAGGCAGAGCTACAGGAAATAAAAGACGAACAGAAGAGTTACAAGGAGGAGTTGAAGAGGTTTAAGTCAGAGAATGAAATGATGGCAAGAGAAAATAAGAAATTGAAAGAAGAAATAAAAGCAATTAATAACAAGATCAATAATATGGATAGAGAAAATAGAAGGAAAAATGTAGTAATACAGGGAATGCCCATTGCGAAGAATGATCAAATAGCACTTATAGAAGAAATGAAAACATTTATTAATAATAACCTAGAAATAGATATAAAGATTAAAGAAGCTAGGAAGATAGGTGATAAAACATGTCTACTACAGTTGGATAGTTTGAATGATAAACAAATGATCATGTTGAATAAAAGTAAACTTAATAAAATTAGAGAACCGAGAATATATATAAATGATGATATGTCTAAAGAAGAGAGAAATATACAGAAGGTAATTAGAGATAGGGCCAAAGAAGAAACAAAAGCCGGTAAACGAACAAAGATTGGATATCAGAAGTTAATAATTAATGGGGAAAAGTGGAATTGGAATAACGAGGAGGAAAAGCTCACAAAAGAATTAAAAATACCAAATAATCCAAAAAACCAATAGAAAAGATAAGAATGGATATGGAACCGGTAACGACAAAGGCTACGAAATTGGATAATCTATGTGGAGGAGACAAGGAGGTACTGACAAATGTTATGAAAGAACATAAGAATGGGAGAGAGTTATGGTTCCTGGGTACATGGAATATACGAAGTATACAAGGGAAAGAAATCGAAATAATAGATGAATTTGAAAAGAATGAACTCGCAATATTAGTAATTACCGAAACAAAGAAAAAGGAAAAAGGAGAAATGTTATTAAAAAATGGCCACATGTTAATATATAGCGGTGTGGAAAAAAATCAGAGAGCAAAGGCGGGAGTGGCTTGTATAATACATAAAAGACTAACTAACCGAATAAAAACATGGGAAGCTATTAACGAAAGATTATTGAAAATAGAAATAGGAGACAGCAGGACCGAAATAAGAACAATAATATCGGTATACGGACCAGATGAAAATGAAACACTTGAGAAAAAAGATAGATTTTGGGAGCAACTCACAGAGACTACAGAAAACTCAAGGGGCGCTATATACGTGTGTGGTGATTTCAATGGTCGAGTGGGGAAACGGGATCATATATATAGGACAATGCTAGGGAAACATGGAGAAGAAACTAGAAATAATAACGGTATAAGATTGCTAGATTACTGCCAATTGAATAATTTGATTATTACTAATTCGTTTTACCAACATAAGAATATCCACAAATACACGAGAGTACAACAGAGTAGAAACGAAAAATCAATAATTGATTACATATTAGTGCAAAAAGAGAGAAGACAGGAAGTGATGGATGTTAGAGTCAGGAGAGGAGCTGAGATATACAGTGATCATTATTTATTAACAGCTAAAATAAAAGGAAATACAAGCAATGAAGAACGAAAAAGAAAGACATATACAAAATCGGAACATACATCAATAAGAACATACAAGCTAAGAGAAAAGGATATAGCTTTGACATATAGAAATATTACCGAACAAAAGATGCAAGAAGAATATGATAATATAGAGACGACAAAGTTAAATGAAGCCTGGAACATCTTCAAAAATATTACGATTGAATCAGCTATTGATGTATGCGGCACCTTCAACAGGAAAAGTCTAAATAAACAAACAGCATGGTGGAATGATGAGATAAAGGAAGAAGTTAAACAGAAAAAACTGCAATGGAAGATATATCTGAATGACAGTACACCCACTCAATACGAGAAATATAAGCACCAAAGGAAACTAGTTAAGACACTAGTTATAAAGGCGAAAGAGAAAGCATGGACGGACTTCGGAAACAAACTTGAAATTAACAGCAAAGATAACCAAAAGTTGTTCTATAAAGCATTAAAGACATTGAGAACAGAAAAAGGCGCAGACCAAATACATATAAAAGATGCAAATAATGTAATTTTAACTAACGAATTAGATATTATGAGCAGATGGAGAGAGTATTTCCAAGATCTACTAGGTGGTAATACTATAATAACGCCCAGTATAGTAAGGAAAAAACAAGTAAATGAAGACAACAACGAAATAATAATAATGGAGGAATTGGAAGTAGTAATAAAAATGCTGAAGAATGGGAAATCGCCAGGTGAAGATAAGATTACATCAGAAATGATAAAAAACCTCGGGGAAACAGGAAGAAGATGCCTACTGGAAATAATCAACAAAGCATGGATAAAGGAAGAGATTCTGGATGAATGGTCAATAGCACTATTAATACCAATATATAAAAAAGGTGATTGCAAAAACTGTAACAAATACAGAGGAATTACTCTACTTAATACTATTACTAAAATCTTAGAACAAATCATAAATAACAAACTTAAAATAGTAGTAGAACCACACCTTGCAGAACCGCAAAGTGGGTTTAGACCCGGAAGGAGTGCCCAGGATCATATATTTACAATAAAGCAGATACTCGAGAAAAGAAGACTCCAAACAAAGAAGACATATTTAGGATTTATAGACTTAGAGAAAGCGTTCGACCGAGTACCAAGAACAAAAATCTGGGAAAGCCTAGAGAATAGAGGTATAAGTAGAAAAATTATAAATCTAATACAAGGCATCTATGAAAACCACGTAAACTTCGTTATAAAAAATAACATGAAATCTGAGGGGTTCAAAACGGAAGAGGGACTGAGACAGGGAGGAGGACTAAGCCCGATGCTCTTTAACATATTTATGGATGATATTATTAGAGAATGTGATAACTATACCCAAAAAATGTGGGTTGGCTATAGGGACCTCCGTAGAGTAGAAATTGATATTGGAGCATTCGCAGATGACATAGTAATAATCGCAGAAAATACACAACAACTTAAACATAATCTGGAGGTTTGGAACGAAGTGTTACAACGAAACCAAATGAAAATAAATATAAATAAAACCAAAGTAATGGCAATCGGAGAAGAACAACTTGATATTACAATAGGCAATGCAAAAATAGAACAAGTTAAGGAGTTCCGATATCTGGGGGCCATACTAGACGAGTCAGGACAGCAGGATGCAGAGATCAACGATAGAATAGGAAAAACAATAAGATTATACCATGCACTAAATAAAAACTTCATTAGCAAAACAGAAATCTCAGTTAAAACTAAAATACAAGTCTTTAAAACGTTGTACCGACCAGTCCTAACGTACGGATGTGAATCCTGGATACTCTCGAATAAGCACAGAAGTAAAATCCAAGCAACGGAGATGAAATATCTAAGAAGAGTCAAAGGAATAACCAGGAGAGATAGAATAAGAAATACACTAGTAAGAGAAGGACTGGATATCCCATCTATATTTACGTTTATAGAAAAGAGACAATTGAGTTGGTGGGGACATGTCCAAAGAATGCAAAATACAAGACTGGCTAAGCAAGTATACGAGGCAAGAATACAGGAAAGAAAGAAAAGGGGAAGGCCAAGAAAAACCTGGAATGATACAATAAGCAGTATATTGAAAGACAAGAATAAATCCTGGAAAGAAGCAAAAGGAATGGCGAAAGATAGAAAAATATGGAAGAAATTCGTACATGGCGAAGAATAACAGCTTACCCGACACCTTACGGTAAAAGGGTTATCAGATTATATATATATATATATAATTCTCATACACATGAAGTTCATATATATATATATATATATATATATATATTTATATATATACGTATATATATATATATATATATATATATATATATATATAAAGATAATTATTTCTTGACCATAGTATGTTATAGTAGATTCAATTAGTTGGCGATTTAAGGTCTGGTTTTACTTCAATATGTATATATTTAAAACAATCTTATGTTTCAGCATACGATGCCTTATTCAAAGAAATTTAAAATATAAACGACAGTACATTAATATACTGTCATTTATATTTTAAATGACAGTATATTAATATAATCCTTAGCCAAGTAGCTAATATTGTAGAGGGAGAATTTACTGAACAAAATTTTTTAATTAAGAACTTCGATAAACGTTTAGTGGTTTTCTGTTTTTACAACTAACGACAATCTGCTTTGTGTAATAAGTGCATATTTACGTTAGTTAGTTTAGTACGTAGAAAAATTAAAACGTTTGGTTATTTTTAAGTGAATCAGTAAATTTATTTATTATAAATATTTTTTTATTTGGATATTTTCAACATTTTTCTGCATATTTATGCGCATATTTTTGGATTTTCCACTTGCATATTTGGGTTGCCCTAGTAATAACTAATAAATATATGATTTTGAACTTTATTACGTAATTTGAAAAAGAAAAGAGAAACTGGAAAATAAATAAGTTCATATAGTAAAGAAAGACAAGGGTGTGAAGAATAGTTTGTTTGGAAATTTAATTTTTTTTAATATCGAAAATAAAGAACTCAAACCCCGAAATTTATATTATATTTATTCACAACATTTTTGGTACTGCAATGTCAGACTAATCAATAATTTCATTTGAATGTATATATATTGATATAAAGTGGAGTTGCTTCCAGATAAAGAGAAGCCTCTCGTTGTGGTGTCAATTAATGTTATAATGTGAGTTGTGAGAAATAATGAATGGAAAATAAAAAAAAAACAAAGAAAGAAAAACTAGCTCAGAAATGATAATTTAAAACTTAATAAAATAATATGCAGAAAATTCTTAATCTCAGGGTTACTAGCGGGATCCGAATATACAGACAGCAACACAGATATCCATAAAATAAAACGATTAAGTAAAATCAAATAACAAATAAATTTATTAAACTATATAGTTTCGACAGTCTATAAGATACAATAACGTTTAATATGTTGGGTTTCAAATGTATACGTATGCACCCTACAATATTGCTAAACACATTAGGTTGCCTACATCAATATTATGAATATTATTATATAGATAAATGGATCGTGTCAAAATTTTGAGTGAAAACAAGATAAGAACAACAATATAGTGATAAATATGTTCAGTAGAATATTATTATTGAAATAACGTGAGTATTATGATTTAGAAATATGAGATCGCAAGAAATGTTATATCTTTAATTAATAATACAGGAATAAATTTTCTCAAGAATACCTGATACTTATGACCGATATGGTAGTATCTAAATTTACGTGTTCTCTGGAAGAAGAATACTCTGTAGAATTCCAACAGGTTCAGCAAGTCCGAATGTAATGAATCAGTCTGTTTCCTCTGATAGATATTCTAGCCGCAAATCTGCATACGTTCCTTGATACTTGTAGAACTCTGCTAGGTTATGTCCAAATTTGATGTCCGGAAGAAAGCGTAATTTATCCAAATATAACCAAGAAAAGGTTCCAGTAGCTTCTTAAATATAGCTGCTTAAACGTAAAATTGCTATTAGCTTAATTGGAAATACAAAATGTAGATGAAAAGGTTTCCTAGTATCTCCACACTCGAAGTATGTTTCTCGCAAGGTATTTATAACATGTAAAATAATGAATTCACTTTCTTGTTATTAGAAATATAGCCGTAGATAATTTTATTTAGATAATTTCGAAGAAGCAATTGAAAATTATTCTTTTCTTTACCACCGCATGCAAAAATCTCTCAATCAATAATAATCCTCTTTTTTTTTCATCGTCTTGACTACATATCATATTTTGTAGAAACATAAATCAAATTTTCTTAGAAAACTTATACAATGAATTTCAAAATTATAAAAGATAATTTAGTCAGAAAAGAAAGAAATAATTTTAAATATGTATTTCTTAAATATGACAGAGATGAAAATATCTCTGACAATCTAAAAATGTGATAATATATCCAACTCACGTAATTCCAAATGCACATTATAAAGTGATGTTATAAAAAATGATAATAAATATCAGAGTTTATCGTAATTTGAACATACATGAAATAATCATAGTCAGTTTTAGAAATCTAAAATTCTCGCGAACATAAGTAAGATGAATTTAATTAAAGGACGAAACATAAAGATTAATTAAATATAACATAACATAATCGGTAACATGATTTTTAAAACCAATTATGATTTTACATCTTTAAAATACAAAATTCTATCTATAAAGTAATGTTTCACAAATCTGATTATTCCAGATATAACATTCTTGGAATTGATATTTAATTAGAAGAAGAATACATTAATGAAGAATACTGACCCACATCAATATATATATATATATATATGTACCGCTCTTTCTCTATGTGCATGTGTTTGGTTGTGTATGTGACGAAAGCCGAAGGTATATAACGTTATTATTAGCTATTGACCAATATAAATTAATATAGACACATCGAGTGTACACTGGACAAACATTCGATTAACATGAATCTTGTATACAACCCCCTAACGCATCGTTATATCACCATCATTACATAATCCACTAATTATTTCGTTAATAAGATATTGTCATCTATAATGTACCAGTGTAGTGGCTGACACCACTAATTTAATATTTAAATTCGTGTAATCGCATTCCCATGTCGCCATCGGCAGAAGTTTGACTCGAAGTTAAGACCGAAGTTCTCGGCTCATTTCTAACTAATATATCACCTTCGCAACTCATTAGGAGAGGCGCACTGCAAGAGAGAATATCAAGTATTGGATAGGCAAGGACGAAGAACATTGTTAGGTATTTGATAAGGGACGAATAATTATTGTTTAAATTTTGTCAGTGTCAATATTTCAGGCCGCCCTCGAAGACAGGCGTTCCATCTTGTTTCGAGTCTAGTTACCGCCACCTCAGAAATTCTAATAGAACTCGTGTCAAGTTCAAGTGAGTGACGTTATTGTTTTTAACACTCCGAGTTGTCAAGTCTGAAATTTCCTTAATAGAAACTTCTAATAAATAATTAATGTTGCTTGGGTAAGAGTAAAATTACTTTGATACGCCTTCAAATGGAAGATCTTCAGAGAAATTTTAGAGACTAAATAAACGAGTATGCCGCCTACCATTCTTATTAAATTCTCGTCAACCAAGAAACTTTTCCTAAATTAAAGGTTGGGAGTAAATGAAGGGAAATGGGGACTGGATCTAATGAACTAAATATTACGTTCGTTTGTATGCGTTTCTTAAATTAATCGAATCAAGTACATTCTGCCACATAAATAGGTACCATCGGTGCTTAAAAAAAGGTACACCACTATTTTGTTTGGTGTAAATCAGTCACATTAACATGACAGTTAATTAAGTAATTTAAAAAGTCAAATTTGAGTCCGCTCTGTTCTGATAACGCAACTTCAGGACGGATGATTAATTAGTAAAATTGCGGATAAACTAAACATCAGTAGATGTACAGTATTGCGAGCCAAAAAACGTTTATAAAATGGAATCCTTGTCCGAAAAGGAGGTTGAGGACGCCGAAGATTATCATCGCGGAAACAAGTTGAGGAATTCGCTAATTTTATTAGCGAGAACCCTTGCACTAGATCTATTAGAGCAAGAGAAGAAACAACTTTTCCTTAAAGCATCAGAACTACCCAGAAAAGCATTGCGGAAGCGAAATTAAAATACTGCCGTAGCGAGAATATGTTTTTGATGGAAGATAATAATAATAGAAGGCATGGTAAAGATGCATTTTAGGTACCTTAGTTAGGCAAAATATATACATGAATTTTATGACCAATTATATCAATCGTAACCATGGAAACATCATTCAAAATTAGAGTTGCAATGTTACTTACTACGTTTGAACTGAAAATTCAGATGTAAACAGATATAACAAGTGTTCATTTGAAAAGTCAATCTAAGTTACTTTGAAATTATGATAGAATAAGACGCAAATATATTAATATGTGTTTGTTGTCCCGTAAACGTAAATCCAAATGACATTTGATAATGTCAATCACAAATATCAGTTAGTGCATAAAGTAATCGTGCGTCGGTTTAAATAAATTGCTTCTTAGTTTTAAAATGGCTCTCACTTTAAAACATACAACTTTTTTAGTCCAGGCTTATTTTCGAAGTGGTAATAAAATTGATGGTTTATGGGTTTATTCAGTTCAAGATTGCATGGTAGAATTTCAAGTTGAGTTTCCACATTTTGTAATAGATTATATACAATTTAAGAATACATTGGATAGAACTTTAAAACTTTTTTCTGAAAATGGTAGTCTCTTAAGAAAATCAGGCAACGAAGCAGTTAAGAAACGTACACCTCAAGTTGTCAATCGTGTTGAAGAAATAATGGAAAATGAACCACAAGCATATGTTCGACATTTGTGTCAACAAATAAACCTTTCTCTTTGTACAACTCACAAGTTATTAAAAAAAGATATGCAACTTTATCCATACCGTGTCACAGCAGTACAAGAATTGTTAGAAATTGATTACTCACGTAGACTACAATTTTGTAATTGGTTTGTAAATATGAACAATAATGGAGAACTTTCGCAAAGAGTCATCTTTACTGATGAAGCATGGTTTTATAAAACGGAATACCTAAATTCACAAAATACAAGAATTTGGAGTAGTGAAAATCCACATGTAATTAATGAAGAATCACTACATCCAGAGAAAATTGGTGTTTGGGCAGCGATAAGCCAAAGGCGAATCATTGGACCAATATTTTTTCAGGGAACGTTAAATGCTCAAAGGTACCGTACGGAAATTTTACAACCATTTGTCAATCAGTTGCATGATGATGAACTTCAAAATGCATATTTCCAACAAGACGGAGCACCTTGTCACTGTACTGCAGAATCTTTGGATTATTTAAGAGAATTTTTTGATGAGCGTATAATTAGTCGAAATACTGGAATTGCCTGGCCTGCACGTTCATGCGATTTAACACCTTGCGACTTCTTTTTGTGGCCTTATCTAAAAAATAACATATTTCGAACACCTATATTGAATTTGAATGATATGCTACAGAGAATCGAACAGAAATGCATGGAAATTAATAACAATTCAGTAATGTTGCAGAATATCATCAGAAATTTTGAACGGAGGATTTTAAAGTGCATTGATCTTGACGGACAACATTTTCAACATTTGTTATAGTTTTCAATAAATACCTATTATTTGTTATTTATTTGTATGTATGAAACTGTCAAAATATACGACTTCGTAGGTTAAGTAGTAAATTTTAATTTACGACATACTTCAAAATGTTCTCAGTAAATCAGATGCTACTAGATTGACTTTTGAAATTGACACTAGTTAGTTTTTAATGTGCAATGGAAGTCGCGTAAATATCTGAAAATACAAGATACATTTTGATAACAATATCCATTCGTACCAAAATAGATGGCAACGCATACCTATTTGTGGTTGTACGGCTGATGCTTTTTTCCAAAATTAGCCATACACTTTGCGTTTAAGTCTTTCGTTAAAATTGCGTAGTCTTCATCGACTCAATTGCACAATTCTTCAATTTCGTTATCAGTTAAAATCTTTTTTCTGTGAGCCTTCACTAGTTTTTCTATCCTTCTTTCTCTTTGGTAGATCCGGACCAATTTTCTCACTGTGTCGTATTTTACAGTGAAAGTTCTACTTATAGACGTCAAAGTTTCTCCCCTATCAAATGCATCTATAATCAGTAAAGACGGCAGACTATGTGCCCACACTGTCAAATTTAATAATAATATGTTTATATACTGAGAAGGATTGTTCGACGTTGAGAGATGTTATATTTGCATAGTTAAAGTGCTTTTTGTATCTGTACAATGGATCTTCAGTATTGGTAAAAAGTTGCCCTAATTTTGCAAAATCTACATTTTTATCTAATACACCTTATGTGTATTATTAAATTTAACAGTGTGGGGCACATAGTCTGCCGTCTTTAATAATCAGTTTTGGTTTTTCGTCGCTTATTTTATCGTAAACCATCTTAAATTACGTTTCTACTAACGTAACAAACATGCAACTGACAGTTTATTTTCACCGGACTCTCATTTTGTTCTCGGCGTACTTTGATTTGAACATACAGATTTTCATTTGAAAATAACGGACTTTCGTTCGCACACGCCGGACTTTCAATCGATTTCCGCTGTAAGTTCAAATATTTGTGAAAGTATCTCTCCATATTAAAAAGAGTTTTATTTTATACAAAATTGGTGAGGTTTTACCTACTCAAGTATGTTTCAAATTATTTTGTTAAATAGTGGAGCATATAGAACATAGAATCGATCAAATATATTTCCTCGATACGTATTTCAAATTAGATTTCTAAAGAGAAGTCTCAAGCCCTTTACTCAGATACTTACTAGAAACACTGCAGTTTAAAACAAACAAAAAAAAGGTATCGTACTAGGTTAAGAACTTTCAAACAGTTTCAATAATACATCTAAAAAGATTTGGAAATCAGGATACTATAGAAAGTTGAATTTACGAAATTCCTCATTGTTCAATCTCCAAGATATTCGTAAGTCCAGAAAGTAAGTTCCGTTTGGCAGGCATTGAAAAGAAATCAAGTAGAGAAACTATTTATTGCAAACTATTTATTGCAAAACAATCTACAAATCTTAAACTATTTTTCTACATAGTTCTTATCATTTTATAGGCATTTGTCATAACGTGGCACAACTTTTTGTATGCCTTCTTCATAAAAGGTTGTCACCTGTGTTGTCAGCCATGTGGTACTTGTTCTTTGAGCCCATCGTCGTGGTTGAAGTGTTGTCTATTGTATGTTAAGCACGTTCAGTCTATGCGATAAGAGAAAAGTCTCTGATCGGATACACTTAAATTAGATACTTAACCTAATTATATATTTTCCAATAAACTCCTTATTTAACTTATCTCTCGTATAAACCCTATATCTAACCTACTATCTTACTATTATCAGGATAAAATAAAACAAATTTTAATGAATTTCACTGTTTAATTAACACTGTAACGATCGTTTCGCTACAACCTGAGCTTCATCAGACATATAACTATAATAGTTATAATGGAATTTCATCAAGTAAAGGCTGAAACAATTATATACTATCTTACTTATCTCCACATCATCATTAAGTATGGCACTGCCTTCAAACTGATTGAACTTTCGTCAATGTCTATGCTATCCATGCCTAACTTCCTCTCGCGCTGATAAACTCGCTGGCTGTTGGGGATATTGACCGATGACTGTTTTCATTTAAAAATATGTGTTTAATGAAACTTTTCTAACAGGAAAACATATACAAAGTTCCTAATTAGGAAAGTTTCTTTGAAATATAATAATTAGATATTTCCCGATATAAAATTAGTGATAGAAAAAATCAGACACTGTCACGACAGGTACCCCTTTCCAAGGAAGAAGTCTTAGGTACGACTCTTTCCTACCTCCCACAAAATAAATATCTAACATTAATTTCTACACGCGAGAGATAAAGACATAAATATATCGCCCTCTGGCGGGGTCGCGTTTCTCGTTCTGCGAAATTTACGATACGTTCGGCCCAGAAACACAGCGCCAGTACAACAGTAGTCGTCTTAAACACGGCAGTAACAACAAACAAAGTTGCCTAAAGTTCCTATCGCGCGCACCAATCTAATACCGCTTCCCCCATTGTTTCGCGTAATCGATTCCCATTTGGACCGTGTTAATTTCCCTTCGTACGTTTGCCCTTATGTAGGTGTCGCCCTACTTTTAAGAAGTCACCCGTCCCTCGAAAACAGGTCTTACGAAACCATTTCCCTTTCACCTCAGACCCGTGCTCTCGCGAAAAAGAGGCAGCTTAAAATTCCAGTTTGTTCATAGCGGGTTTTCGCCATTACACGACGATGCAGATTAGGGAGGATATACACGAGGGTCAGATGCGGGGTGGGAGTAAGAATTAATTTCAGTATAATATGAACATCGTTTCCATTTATCGAACCCCAGTGTAAACCGTGTCTTTATTGTTGAATCCAGTTTCCAGAAAGATTAGCCAAAGACCTGGTTTTAGCATAATTCTGAATGAGGAAGTGATATGTTGCTGTACGGGATCAAATGAACATGTTCATCTTGTTAAGCATCCTAATGCTTTGTTAACGTGATTTACAAAAATTAAAATTAATAAAGCATTAAAGCTTTCAGTTACCGCACAATTTATAAGTTTGTTATTGCAGTTTAGACACTTGTGTGTTTTTAGACGTTGAATAAACAAAGCAAGTTTGACAAATAAGGTCAACTAACAACAAAAACCAAAACAAAGAAAAAATTAACTACAATTTAGCAAATATGTTTTAAAATTTTAGCCGCAAATTATTATATCAAGGTCAGTGGTTATTTTAGTTTGACGAATTACTGCTTTCTGTCGCTACTGAATAAAATTCTACATTTTTGAATGAAAAACGCATAAAAGAGAGAAAACCGAATAACGAATTGCTAATACAAAGCCCATAGTGCATGTCTAAACAAGGTGACCACCTTTAAAATGGTTGAAAGAATTCACGAAATTCTCCTAAGAAACTCCAGCCGCAAAATACGAGAGGTACGGACTATACGAATAAGTGGAATCTGTGGCTTGAAATCTGAAACAGAAAGAAACAAGAAAAATCCCGAAGTCCCAAAAATATAAATCAATAGTTAATTTAGTTAATAAATTAGTTAATTAATAACGAACATATATCATTTAAAACAGACAATACTATACAGAACATTATTAAAAACAACAAAGATGAAATAGACAAAGAATCAAACTCTGGTGTATATAAGTTAACATGCGAAGATTGTAATAAGGTATACATAGGACAAACGCGGAGGACATTCAAAATTAGGATGAAAGAACACGAGAGAAGCCATAAAGAAAAGAAGACAGATTCAACTTTCGCAAGTCATTGTATAGATATCAATCATAGATTTAATATAGATTTCAAAATTTTACACATTCAAGAAAACGTAAAAAACTTAACCTGTTAGAAAACTTAGAAATTAATAGATACAATAGTTTAGGATTAGCTTTAAATGACCAACTAGATTTAAACAACTCCCCTCTACTAAATTTAAGATTAAAAAAAAAAAAAAAAAAATTCCACCACCATTTCCCCAATAATTTTCAATTTTCACATAAATATTCAAACTTGTATTGTACATATTCAGTATTTCATCCACCTGATAAAGCCATTGAATGGCGAAACAATATTGTAGTGGTATTTACAATAAAAGAATTTTGGAAACTAGAAGTTTAATTACATATTTCTTAGCGTTTTAATTTACCAGTTAATATCATTTTTCGACTGAGACTCAATTTTTAAGTAACTGTGAGCAACATAAATAGCGCTCGTATGACGAAACTTTCTAAGTACGATATACCAGAAAAAATGTCAAACTTTACGATAGAAATGTCAGATTGCGCCTAGTAACACTAGTTTTGCTAGTTTCGGATACATAAATAGCTAAGCACGTATTTGAAACGAAACATATGTTAATTTTACACAGTACAAAGATTAACCGTATGAAAGGAAAGTCCCACATTTCACATGCCCACACCTATTATTTTGTTAAGAATAAATAAGTCTATTCATAACAATATTGGAACAAAATGGAATAATATGCTAAATATATCGTTACATAGAACAATTTCATCTAAATTAAGATACTGGTGCAAATCCATAATTTATTACAGTAATTTACCCGGTTATTTAAGAAGGTTAGTGTTACAAAACTTAGAAATTAATAGATTCAATAGTTTAGGATTAGCTTTAAATGACCAACTAGATTTAAACAACTCCCCTCTACTAAAATATGCACAAAAATGTTGAAAATATGCAAATAAAGAAATACTTATAATAAATAAATTTATTGATTCACTTAGAAATAAACAGAAATTTTAATTTTTGTACATACATTACACAAAGCAGGTTGTCGTTAGTTGTAAAAACGGTAAACCACTAAATGTTTCTCGAAGTTCTCAATTAAGAAATTTTGTCTCCTGTCCGAATATAAAAAATTATAAATGGCAAGAACTCCTTTCCACTTCAACCCATGTAATAGGAGCGTTTTTAAAATTGATTAATATTAGAGGATCCAAATCAATGGTTTCAGTAAATTCTCCATCTAAAATATAAGCTACTTGGCTAAGAAACCGAAATCCACAATTTTTCATCACATTTTTTTAATTTTTGAAAAATTTTCTCCCAGGTTTTACCTGCGACATTATGAAAAGCTGCCTTAGATTGTTTTACTAGCTCTACACTTCGAGTTAATGGCAAATTAGATTCCTCCATTTGTGTTATTGTTTTAGAAACAAAGCTGTAATTGGTTTTTATAAACGAAAAGTTGTTTTATTTCTTTGTTTTCAAATAATTACTTAACATCAGTGAGGGGTTGTGAAGATTCGTCAGACAATTCTGAAATTAAATCTTTCAGTTGACAGAAATTCTCGCAACAAAAAAAGGCTTCCAACCAAGTACCCCATCTTCTAATAACAGGATGAACAGATGAAAGAGGAGTGGTTTCTATATAGAACTGAACCCTTATGAATTTTTTTGTTGGATTGTTGAATTTTGTTGGAATTTAAACTATTTACAAGAGGAAAATGTTTCCTTATCTCTTCAGCAATCCTATTTAAAGCATGAGCAAGACATGTTACATGTATCAAGTTCGGATAAAATATTTTCAAATTTTGCCCGGCCTTTATCATGAACGCATCTGACAAAACGACCAAAAAATTATCTCCAGGAACAGGCGTTGGAAGAAAAAATGTTAATAGTACCTCTTGAACAAATCAGGCCACTGTGAGCGCATTTGACTCTTTACAAGCAATGGGATAAGATTTTGGCTAAATATCGTCGCTAAGAATAGCAATGAATAAATAAGCCATACAATGTGTTCTTGAAACGGTGGTTTCATCAATACATTCTTCCGAATTTTAGCTTTAATTTCCTCAATTACCTTCGAATACAAGGAACTTTCGTCGTTTCTTCGTAGTGTTGTTTCACCTGGGACATTGAATTTGCAATACTTCTGAAGAAAAGAAGTTAAGTTTTGATGGCGTAGCTTTGACAAGGGAATATGTGACGTCATCATTACATGACATAAGTCGTTTAGCTTTTTTGACATTGGTTGGAAAGATTGCGTTAATGCAGGTTGTGACACGTCTCCAGATTTCATCTTACCCAATTTAGTAATATGAACAGAAGTTTTCACGTGTTGGTGTATTTGATATTTTTTATTTGTCGCATGGTATTTGCAATGATAAAAAAACAAAAATTTAAAAGTAATAATATCAATCCATAGATCTAAATCCCTAACAAGTAAGTTCAAGATATTAAACGAAAGCGCCCCGAGTGCCCAAATGGTGAGAAATCGATCGATATACCTAGGGTTCCATACAAAAAATTAAGTTAATACTGGCAGGGCAAAACTGAAGCGCCCTGTACATTTCTCTGCATTTTCATTGTGCAGATTTATCAAAAAGAATGTAACGTGCCCTTATCTTTTTTTCTATTTCAAAAAATAACAGATATGCACGCAGAACAGTAGATTTTTCCCATATCTATACGTAGCTCTTTGTATAACTTAACCCACACTGCCGCTTTACTGACTTTGGGCATTTTACTAATAAAAATAGATAAAATACCATAATACTACAAAACACAAATCGATATTATCTCTTCAAAATCACAATCAGAAATAAAATTCAGAAATCGATTTATTATTTACCTACTCATGTAAATATAGGTACAATAAAACCTCTGTTAACGGTTTAAATTTAACTATTTTGAATTCTCGGAATTTAAGGCTGGGAATGCCCACATTCTCGTACCTCATAATTTTTTTTTTCTTGAGAACTGCAAACATAATAAAATAAATTATTTTATAATGGAAGATTTATAAAAAATTTTATCTTGAACTCTTGAAACGCCTGCCAAGAATTTACATTATTCAAAATCCTTTCAATTATGCACAAGATGCTATTTATTATATGCCAATATTTAAAAAATGCATATAATATGCAATATATGCAAAAGATGCGCTTTGCATTTTAGGGTTACATTAGTTATCAATTTTATTGAGACTTGGATCGTTTACAAAATAAGTGGAGTTAATAAAATGAACTTTTTTCTGTGTAAGAGACGTAGCAGGATTTGTAAATGGTCAATCTCAATTTACAAGTAGAGCACCATAAGGAGATAATGTTCAAATTCCCTTGCGAATGTAACAAATCATCACAAGTTCGAGTGAATGAATATATTTTTATATCATCTGCATAGGCTGGTACTGGACAAGACGAAGACAATAATAGATCATTTAGAAACAAGATAAATAAGGGAGGACCTGAATAATGAAATCTACTACTTATGTAAGACCGTAGAAGAAGTAATAGAGAAGGACTTTCCCCAAACGCAACTTCGTAAGTTTTCATTGTTACGCTACGCATATAAAAGTATTTTAATCTATTTTTAAATATATTTCTTCTTCGAATATCTTGATTTAAAATATTTTAACTTAAGACATTTTCTATGTATTCGTGTCCAAAGAGAAAGCATCTCTTTTGTTATATCTTAACCGTAACCCTTAGTTTTCTACCTGACCCTAACGTTACTGCGGGATTTCTTTCTATTTACAATTCATTTTAAATTGTTTTAATTGAATTACATACATCTTTTATATGTTGTGTTTAATATCATTAGAAAGCTTATGTCACAAGGGTTATTTTAATAATATTTATGCCATCGGGACCTCTTCAGGTCCCGCTTCTTAATTAATTAGAATTTAAGGTATCGATCCTCTCTTTGACTCAGGTCATAAAACAGACCGTTTTCAAAACCAGTGTTCTTTTCGATACAAAACAGTCAGTCCGAGCTTCTCTTTAGAACCTTCGTGAGTAAAACAACTCCTCGTGCTGTTCAAGTACACAATGCAACTCACCACGCCGTCCGGCCTCTTTCGCTTCGAAGGTAATCCTGTATTGTTCTATATATATTATTCTTTTAAGCGTATCCACATTAATTAAACTAATTAATTTCTTGTTCCCCCGGCCAAACATCGCTCTGCATATCTGTCCAGGTATACGACGCACCACGTGGCCGCCCATCGCCGCAAATCAAAGGTTACTCTGTATTGTTCGATACAGAGATTGTTTTATATTAATCGTATTCAATTAAAGAAAGCTGTAAAGAACTCCGGATTAGGATATCGGATGGGCATACACAACATAAATATAATATGCTATGCTGATGACGCAGTACTTATTGCGGAATCAGAAGACGACCTACAAAGAATGTTACATGCTTTCAACAAACAGGCAGGAAAACACAACATGGAAATTTCCATAGACAAGACCAAATGCATGACCATAGCAAAAGAACCTGTACGCTGCAAATTGGTAATAGAAAATAAGACCGTCGACCAAACCATGTCAATCGAATACCTTGGGTGCAAAATTACAAGCGCAGGGTTTTTGGGTGATGAGGTGAGGAAACAAGTAAACAAAGCAGCAGCAATATCGGGACATCTTAGGTATCCAATCTGGAGAAACAAACACCTAAGTACGGAATGCAAATCAAGGATATACAAAACATGCGTACGACCGGTGATGACATATGGTGCGGAGACGAGAGCGGAAACGACGATAACAAAGAGGATACTAAGAACAACCGAAATGAAGACTCTAAGAACGATAACAGGATACACATTACATGATAGGCAAAGAAATACAGATATAAGGGAGAAGTGTCAAACGGATGACGTAGTCAGATGGATACGGAAAAGAAGAAGAGAATGGAACCACCATGTCAGCCGAATGAATCCCGACAGAATGGCCAGAATAGTACGAAACAACATACCTCACGGAAGAAGACCCATAGGACGACCACCAAAACGCTGGCGAGACAGCTAGCAATCAAATTCACAAGAACTGCCGCCACAAAGAAACCGGAACTAAACAGGCGATACGCCTATCGAAAGAAGAAGAAGAAGAAGAAGTATTCAATTAACCCTTAATTTACTGGTCAATTAAACGTTCGTTTCAGAGTATTTTTGTGTTAATTTTCAGTTATTTAATTACCGCTCCTCGTGTACATATTACTATGATTAATTACTTTTAAATATATCAATTTCAATTTCTTCTTATGTAAATATAAATACAAACTTTAAGGACAACGCTTATGTGTTTTATTTATTTAGTAAGTAAGTTATATACAGTGTGGTCATAAAGTTTGGAACCAAGCCTATAACCGCATTATTTTACATTTTTAGGAAAAACGCTCGGACAGGTAAATTTTCTTTTTTAAAACGCCATCTTTTGACATACAATTTTTTTCTATGACGTCATCAAAAAATACATCTGAACTTAAATTTATTGTAACAGTTAGCGTAAATTTTCAAAATGGACCCCACCAACCACTGACACTGTCCCAGCCGAGTGTAAATGCTTTGCGATCAATAGTAATCTGCGTTATTCGCTCCAGGTCAAAAGAAATTCGTCTTCCCAATCGGCCAATTACTTATAAAAAAATCTTATTTGACATTAAATAGTTTCACAAAAAAGGGCCAAAGAAGTTTAATTTATTTAAAAAATTGACATGATGTGGCAGACCATTTCTTAATTAAAATTATCGCCCAAAAATTGAAGATTTCAAAAACCAATTAAGCTTACAAAATTTACTGAAATATGTAAGTAAGTTTTTTTCACACTTCTGTCTTGTGTGAGGACTTAAATATTCTTCTTGAACAAACCGGATCGTCAAAAGCACATGTACTCATGTTACTATGCAAAAAATTTACAAAAACAAAAACACGCACTTTTTTGCAAGATATTTCTTTATGACATTCTTCTTTTTATACAATTTATGTACAAAAATTTTAGTTTGAAATTGTTTCTATGGCGACAATATTGTTGAATTATTTACTTCTATTTTTGACGTTAAATTTTTGAGATATTGCGTTAAAATTTTTCATTTTCGCTAATATAAAAAATAGCACATTTATCTGAGCGAGAAAGAATCGAAATTTTAATTATGGTTGGGTATGGGGACAGACAAAGAACGCATGCAGAAGCATGCGAATGGTTTAATCATGAACACCCTGATAGACCTCCAATTACCAGGTCTACGGTGACAAAACTAGTTGTAAAGTTTACCGAAACTGGATCCGTAAAAGATCGACCACGGCAAGGTAGACCTCAAGTAGGAGAATTTGTGAAATTAAATGTGCTTCTAGAAGCAGAAGAAAGGCATCATGTTTCCACCAGACAACTTGTGTTAGCCAATCAGGTGGCTCACGCATTTGTCGTCAACTTATTTAAAAAAGAACACTATCGTCATTACAAAGCTCAACTTGTACAGGAATTACATGAGGATGACGAAGATCGTCGACTGCAGTTCTGTGAAGACGTAATTTTACGTTGTGACCAAAATCCAAATTTCTTGGAAAACATCGTCTTCTCAGATGAAGCTACGTTCTGCCTAAACAACAATCCGCATTGGACTCAAGCGTGTCATACTCAGCGCAGAGGAAAAGTTAACGTATGGGTTGGAATGATTGGACGACGCATTTTAGGACCATATTTTTTGAAGGAAATTTGACTGCTGTGCAATATTTAGAATTTTTAAGATTTGAACTGGTTCCAGCGCTCGCTGTTATTTTCCCAAATCACGAGGATGGTGATGTACGCCATCCAAATATTTGGTTTCAACAAGATGGGGCGCCTCCCCATTATGGTGTAGAGGTTCGCCACTATCTTGACGAAATATTTCCCAATAAATGGATTGGACGGAGAGGCGCCATAGAATGGCCACCTCGTTCTCCTGACCTGACTCCATTAGACTTTTTTTTGTGGTGTTATTTGAAATCGAAAGTGTATTTTAACAAACCGAACAATTTAGAAGATTTAAAAGAACGAATTCGCGTAGAACTTACACAAATATCCCCAGACATAATTGAGGCGAGTATACGAAGTGATTACACTCGGCTGGGACAGTGTCAGTTGGTTGGTGGGGTCCATTTTGAAAATTTACGTTAACTGTTACAATAAATTTAAGTTCAGATGTATTTTTTTTAATTTAATTTTAATTTTGTACAAAAATAAAATTTTCGTATTTTTTTCTAAATTTATGTCATTTTTTCAAAAAAATTGTGATGCAACATACCATATATTTATATATATATATTTATATATATATATATATATATATATATATATATATATTTATATCACTATTTGGTGGATATAAAGATCTACCAAAAACGAGAAAAAATAATATGGTTGCCATTTAAAGAAAGTGTTGATACCGTCATCACTCGAAAACCAATGACGTCATAGAAAAAAATTGTATGTCAAAAGATGGCGTTTTAAAAAAGAAAATTTACCTGTCCGAGCGTTTTTCCTAAAAATGTAAAATAATGCGGTTATAACTTGGTTCCAAACTTTATGACCACACTGTATATATTTTAATTAACAATCATCACGCACGTCCTGGACCTTTGAAGAAGCTTCACCAGCACCACTAATTATTTTATTTATCTTAGAATAATTTCATTATTATTGGCACGGCACATCCACACCCCGATATCCAGACCAAGCCCCCGTTTGTAATATCATCGATTATATAATCGAGGCACTACTAATAAATTTTTAAACATTTTAGACTAGTAAATCCAATGTAAGTAACAACTTTTAAAATTATTGTTAGACTATACAACTTATTACATACAGATCCCTTTACAGAACGGAAAATAATAAACCAAAAACTATTTTACATACTAGTCTTCAATTTACAATCATGTCCCTATGGCCAATCCACGAGAGGGCATATAACACAAACAAAAATGACCTAATTCTCGTATATCCCTTGGTGAGATGTGAGTGAATTTTTCACTGTCAGAGTACGAGAGGGACTTTAACTTTAAATTAAAAGAAGAAATCCTATTTCCGTTTTCCCCTTACGGCTTACGATATTTGAAAGAATGGAAGTTTGTTCGTGCAGAGCCGTTATGTAATGTGATAAAACGTTTTCCTTCTTATGCGGCCTCTTGCGTATTCTCTTTGTCATGTCATTGTGTTCCGAAAGTCGTGTCGCTCGACTGTTTTCAACAATATTGCAGCCAAATAGTACACATGCGATCATTTTAAAGGATACAGAAAAGTACTTATTTACGTATGGGCGTTACCAAATAAGGATAAAATTACGTTGGAAGTGAAAGGCTTGGATACTTTGAAATACATATACTTATAATGGAAAGCAATAGTAAGGTATTTGTGTCAAATAATGTAACACACAACTTTTTCGCCCGTCTCTGCTGCATGTATGAATTAAGTTCTTTTTAATTTGAAATAAATGCTTTCTACATATACGACGCTAATTATACGAATTTTTACTGAAAAAAAAATCGTCCTTATGCAGGGTTCGAACCTACATCCTTTGGTTTGTCAGACCACGCTCTAAACCATTAAGCTATTAAGGGACTGAAGTTCGGATCGTCGGGAAGTCTTAAATTGCATTAAGTAACAGATATTATACTGTACCCGTAGTTGGCAAATTTGTGCAAATCAATTGAAGAGTGGAAGTACCAAAGGCACTAAGTGCCATATTCATAATTCAGAGATAATTAAGAGAACAACTTTAGAAAGCAAAATTTTTTTATTTTTTCTATTATAAATATTTTAAAACGATTCCTAGCATCTAGAAATAGTAACTGGTAGAACACAAACTTAATGTTTCTATCAAAAGAATTAAATATTGAAGTTTGTTTAGAACTAAAACTGAAAGAGCATAAGTGCCAAACTATGATTCCTACAAAGGTTATAAGCAAAAACCAAAATTTCGTCTTAAGTACCTCACAACCTAAAGGTTATAAGTACTAATTAAAGGTGAGTTGAGCTGCTGCTTGGCCCCAAGCTTTCTTCGTCTAAATTAAGAAGTTCTCTATAAAATATTTTGTGTTCAGGATTTTCCAGGTAAGGAATCATGGACGATAGAGATTTTTTTTTATTAGCGGTAATCTTATTCTCAGGTGGTAAAGGTTTTATTTCTGCTGATCTTAGATCTTCCGTGGTTTTTCCTTTCTTCAATATATTGATTTTTTTCCAGGCTTCTAACTCGGAGAAAGCTTCTTTTATATGAAGTAGTGTTGGATTTTTATAATCAATCTTTATTCTTACTGCCTTACTGATATTTAAGGATTTAGTGTTGAGAAATGTGCCAGCAGCTTCTTTTATATCCCAAAATCTGTTTACAGACATGTAAATAACTTCGAATGGCGGATCATATTTTGCGGAAGTTATTACATTCTGCAAATTATTTGACACCATTGCCTTCATAACACGCTATCTTTTTTCGATGAGAGCGAAGTCTCGGTCACAAGCCATAAAACTGTGACCACTTATTAGAAAGTTATACTCTATTGTCTCAAAAACTTTATGAAGAGCAAGGAACACTAAAACTAATATTACCATTCTGTTCTTGTTCTGCCCCGCACAGTTGTCACTCCATAGTAGCAAATGTTTTTTTGGTGTGACACCGGAATTTAAAAGTTTGAGGAGGGTAGATGCTACCTCATTGCCTCCACGTCCACTAACACCTTCATGCCACATACACATAAAAGCATGGTTAGAGTCCGACAAATGCATTCCCAGGTTGTAACAAGATAGTTGAGACATATAAAACATATCTGAATGTGTGAACGTAGGAACAAATAAAACTTGTTGGAGATCAAACGAAATGCAGCATTTGCCACTACCAGGAAGTTGGGAATTTGCGGTTTGGTTCTTCATATATCAGACTTTGTTGTACTTTTCGGTGGTGAAGGTTGAGTTGTTGTTTCGCACTGCAGCCAGCACTAGAAGTTTGCTTTGCCTCACAATTTAACCTATCGAAAACACCAATATAATAACACTTTGTGTGCCCTTAATTTAAAAAAAAAAATTAATATAATTTCATTGTATAAATTTTTTTTACGCACAATGGTACTATTTCACTTTTAACGAGTGCCCAACACTAACATAAATTGTCAAATTTAGGAAAATGACAGAAGTCAAAAAATTAGACTTAGACAACTGTCATAATTACAAGGTAATACAAAATCGTATTATATTTGCGAGCAATACTACTCGACTATCTACACATTTTTAATTAATCGTATTATATTTGCAAGCAAAACTACTCGACTATCTACACATTTTTAATTAAAGTGAATAAATAATGACATCTATTTGAGTACATTACATATTTAAAGGAAAGTAAAAAAGTGCGCAATATTTTTAAACATATTTAAGATAATTATTATGATTTATTATCACTTTTCAAAAAATATTTAAAAAACACAATGGCTCCAACACTATAAAATGATTGAGCACTAGAATCATATTTAGCATCCAAACATAAAATAGCTATAGAAGATTTTAATTGGCGAGAGAATATAATAACAAAGTTACAGGAACGAAATAAACTACAGACCTCATTTCAGAAACTTATACACCAAAGTAAGTATATTATTAATTCATGTTGATACTTCATACTATATTAATAAATTAATCTGAAAAGTTTTAAAATTATATTGCTAACTCATCACAATACAACCAAAAAAAAACTCTTTACTTATTGCCATAATTGAATACATTAATGAACCAAAATAATAAATCAACCTTGATTGTGACAATAATGTAAAACTTTAATTATTATATTTATTTACAATAATATACATGAAATATGTTCTTTCCCTTTTGTGTCAAAAGTGTGGTTAAAGCACAAAATTGACCTATAAAAAAAATAATAATTTATTTAAATTAAGTGTTATTTAATAAAATATTATATTAACCGTCATTTATTAAACAATTTAAAATTGAAAAATTTTAAAAAACTGACAATAACAAACCATCATAATCTATATATATAAAATACAAAAAACGATTGTTTGTCCTTTATAGACTCTGAAACTATCCAACCGATGTGATCCAAACCGGTTTCATTAGAAAGGTAATAGTCCAGATTAGGTTTACGGCTATATATCTTTTTGATATTTCAAGTGGGCGTGGCCCCTCCCACATAAATTTAATAACATCATATATCTCGACTATTATGATAGCAAGAGTTTTGAAACATTGCAATAGTACATATTGTCATGAATTTTTCCCCGAAGAAAAAAATTAAAGTAACAGTAAAAGACTATATATTTATGTACATTTTATTCCAGGAAAATAATTATAGATATTTAATATTTTATTTAAATTTTGATTATAATGTGTATTTTAGTCCACGTCTGTAGGTTGTTCGAGCGTGGTCTTGATGTACGCAGTCCCGGCCAAGACGGAAGTGTATCGTCGTAGTCGGTCTTTTGATTTATGTTATAGGTTTGGAGATGTTCATTTCCGTAGGGAAGCGTCAGAGATTTTCCATTCGTATAACAGATAGGTTGTGTTAATTTTGTCTGAATAAAGACTTCCTTTTTATTCAGTATATTATAGTTAATTTCGGTTTATGTTTTTAGTTGAGTTATTCTGATGTGTTAAAAGTAATTCTCGATTAAATTACGAGTTTCTGATACTTGTAATTTTTGATTTTGTGTAACCTATCTGAAAATCTCTCTTATAGTATAATTTTTTGTGAAGTGTGACGACTACATTAATTAATGTACGTGTATATTTGCAAGTATGTTTTATATATATTAATTTAGTTATATTATCTGTATACTGATTGAGCTCGTAAATTCAGTAAAATTTTTAGTTTATAATATTTTAGTCAGAAAATTTTTCAACATTTTATTTTTTTTAGCTAGTTTTTTCTTTTGGCTAGCTGTAGCTGTTTTGAAGGTCAGGGAAATTTGGTGGGAGTGTGATCATGTTATTAGAGCGCATGATTTTTGTCATTTTGTTTTGAGTTGCGCGCTGACAGATAATTTTCTGTTTTGACGTTTGAAGTTGTGGGTTAACGTAATTTAAAGTTTGAAAGTTTTTCCAACTATACTTAGTTGTAATGTAGCTCGCGGTCACGTGATGTTTTTTATCTTGGGTATAAGTCAATATTTATACAAGTTCTCCTCACGCTGTTGCACAATTATTGCTTCAGCACTTCTTTATACTCTATAAAGCCGAATTTTTTTTTTTTCTTTTTGTAGTATATGTTTGTATTGTTAATGCGAGTTTTATTTCTTTGCTCATACCTTTTGTTTTATTTAACACATACCCTTTGAGGGTAACCCTGAAGATACAAGAGCTCCTGGAAGGCTGTACTGACTAGAGTGAAACTGGGCAAGCTACTGTGTATTGTGAGCCAATTTAAATAATTCATCAACTCCACAATACATAGCAATATGTTACTAATGTGAGTAATCAGGACAAAAATGGATGGGATCGGACAAGTGGGCGTGGCTGCTCTTATACAAAATAAATATTTAATATCAAATATCTAGAGTTATATAATAGTTATAGCCGAAGTGAAATTCGATGTGAAATATCTTTTCCGCTAAACTTTTGCCAAATGCAGTCATCAATTCAAGATGTTGTGTAGAAAGTTTTTCCCGATATTGAAAAGAAATTTCAAAAACCATGATTGGCTTTGCGAGCGAGCAATTTTGGCTCCGAAGAATGATGATGTCAACAAAATAAACAATCAAATTCAATTGAAGCTACCCGGTGAAGTTGTGAAGTACAAATCGATTGACACAGTTATAGATGAGGAACAAGCTGTCAACTATCCAATAGAGTTTCTTAACTCTTTGGAACCTTCTGGAATGCCACCACACATCTTAACTTTAAAAGTTGGTTCACCATTGATGCTCATTCGCAACTTAGATCCACCGAAATTGTGCAACGGAACAAGACTTGCTGTTAAAAAACTATCTCCAAATTTAATCGAAGCCACAATCATCAGCGGCAAATGTAAAGGAGAAGATGTGCTGATACCACGAATTCAAATGATTTCAACCGATTTACCCTTCAATTTCAAGCGATTACAGTTTCTAGTGCGTCTTGCTTTCGCCATAACCATCAACAAGGCTCAAGGCCAATCGCTAAGTGTTGCTAGTTTGAACTTAGAAAATTCCTGTTTTTCGCACGGCCAATTATATGTTGCTTGCTCTAGAGTTGGAACGCCAAAAAATCTTTATGTTTACACACCTACCGAAAAAAAATATTGTTTATCCGCTAGCATTAAGATAACAAAGTTAATAAATAAACAAAATTTTCTCTTTTTCAAACACTAGTATTTCATTTTTTTAGCGCAGTAACACACGCCGGGTATCCGCTAGTCTTTCTATAATAACTAGTTTTTCTTTTTGTTTCTACTAATGGATAACAAATTATTACTATTAATTATTATTATTATGTTCTACTCATCGATGATAATAATACAGATATTACCCCCATTAATAAAAATTTCATAAAACGTTTTTGTCCCCGTGTTTTTATTAAATATACACAATATCCAAAATTGAAATAAAACCAAAAATCAAATGTCTACTTTCAATACATTTCAATAAAAATGTAAAAATAATGGAAATACTTTTATTGAGTACTGCAAAGGACTACACGTCTCACCTCGCTGAATCACTTCATATGATACTCCTTGTAACATGAAATTTTAATGAAGGATTTTAAGGAAAAACTGCGAGAAGCAATCACATAAAATTTCATTGCTTGCAAAGACCTACTCTGAGCCTGAAAAAAAAAAGAAAAAGGAAAAACTAATACAAAAACTAAAATCAAATTTTGCCAGCGAAAAACCCGTTCCCATTATTTTTTTGTTCGATTTCACTTCACCCTCTTTATTATTTCTGTTCGGTCAAGCACGCGAGCTTTATTTATATATAATTTTTTTCTTTATTCACCTCCTTTTGCTGCTGTTCCATTTCGACCTGACGATAACGAAAAGTAGTCCGATCTTTTTCGACTCACGACGAAGAAATCGTAGCGATACGTGGGGAAGTAATAGAAAGCTTCGGAATAAACCGCGACGTGTCTGTGTAGGCCGCCACTTTCCGGTACCATTTCTTAGACTCGTTTTCCGGACCGTACAAGCTGTAAATAAGTCAAATTTATCGAAACTCTTGGAACATAATTCGTATATTTATGGAAATCTTGGGAACCACACAACGCTCTAATCGGTTTAATTTAAAGGGAGACGTACTCGAAGGTGAAACATACAGATATACATGATAAAATTTCGAATATATTTACTTCGATATCTAACAGTCGTCTTTTAACATGATAAATTTCAGAAGGGAAAGTATTGAATTCTGAAGGCTGATTACCTACTTATGTAAATAATTGTCTTTCTACACTACATTTTTTTTTACTAAATATTAAAAAAATTATGTTAAATAAAGAACTCTATAATGTTAAATAAAGAATGTTTAATAGAATTTATTGTTGATATGATGGCGAGATAGACGTGTATATTTACTGTAGATATCGGTTTCCGCGTTGTTGGAACCGCGTCGAGTTAGGCGTAATTGCCAACGTTTAGTCCACTGTTTCAAGGGACATCTACCTACAGCCCTGAAGATGTCCCTTGAGGGACATCTTCATCTGAAGAATGAATTCTTCAAGCTATTGCGGAACGACGAGCATCTACGTACAGCCCTGAAGATGTCCCTTGAAACAGTGGACGAAACGTTGAATGAATTCTTCAAGCTTCTGCGAAACGACTAACATCTACATACAGCCCTGAAGATGTCCCTTGAAACAGTGGACTAAACGTTGGCAATTACGCCTAACTCGACGCGGCTCCAACCCGGAAACCAAGATCTACATCTAGAGAACGACCGCGGAAACTTACACCTACGTGTATATTTACTCTTTGTAAATGCAGAATTAACTCTTGCTTCATATCGCTATATGTAGTTTATCGCACTAGTTTTCATAGTGCTATTTGTTAATTGATTTCCCAATGAGTATCGTCAATAATTACGTGTAAGTTTAAATAGTTCCGATATCAGTAAGAACAATTTCTTATACCTTACCTTTTCGTTTCCTAATTTTTTTGTATCAAACTTTCTATTGCAAAGATTTGTGTACAGTAGTGTACACTCTACGCCAAACTTTATTTGCATTCTTTCCGCGGCCTTCTGTTCCTTTCATAGACACCGTGACGGGCCCCTCGCTGCAGAAGACTTTATTTTTTTTCCTTTTTTATTTTTTCCCATCACTCCAGTATTCCTGTCCTAATTTATAATGAATAATTGTGTTAATTGTGTTCAAATTATCAAGAGTAGTACATCTGCCATTCAATGCCATAGATGTCAGGATTTCTTGCAAAGTAGTTGCGTGGAGTTGTCCAAAAATTATATAATTATGACGCGTGATAAATCACAGTCAATTAAGGTTGTTTGTAATTCGTGTAATAACAATATGATTCAGTACAAAGTTATCAAGATCCTCATGAGCTCGCTTAAGGACGATTTTAGTGCTGCTTTGAAAGAATAAAAGCGGAATTCAATGAAAAATTTGAATCATTCAAAAAGCATATAAACACCCAATTGGCTAACAATCAATGCTATTAATTATGAAGAAATTTTGGACGAGCTAGGTGAAAGGCAATCACGGAAACAAAACGTGGTTATTTTTGGTCTGCCAGAGTCCCGTGTGGTGTCCGATAAAGTAGAGGTTTCACTGGTCTTTAAAAACAGTTTCTCCCACTGTTGACCTTACTGCAACTAACCCGCAGAAATTAGTACGCTACGATGCAAGTAAGATGAGACTGAGGCCTATCAAAGTAACTTTACTTAATGAGCCTGACGTTCGCCTTACTATAAAGAATTCCAATCGTCTGAAAGAAACCAAACACAGAAGTATTTATATGTCCCAAGTTATAACGCCAAGACAAGCTAAAACCTAACACCTAACAAAAATTCGAATTTTAACGGTATTTTACTGACTTTGCAATAAACTTCGGAATCACTGGCAATAGACATACAATCAGTATGACCCTTAATCTAAATTGCCATTGTTTCACGATGCCATTCTCGACGTTGTTCCATATCATATCTGAAAAAGTAACTTACACGATGTTCTAGATCAAAATAAATGAAAATTAAAAAGGTATGCGTAAGTTATGAAAACTTGACGAAATTCACTGCGATACTTACGTCAGAATTAGATTCGATGAAACGATATTAACAGGATCTATTATAAAAATTACGTAGTATGGTAATTAACAGTTAAAACAATGAGAAAAAGAAACTAACTCACCGTACCTTATTTATCTTACGAAATATAAACTAATAAATAAAATAAATTACAAAAGAAATTGTAAAACCCCTGCTTCTATCTACGCCCATGAAGAAAGAAATTTTACTATAATATTGAAGCAATTGTGTCGCAATTCAACGACAAAAACCAGATGTGCGGTTAACCCAATGAATAGTGCTATTCAATAACTGCGTTTTGTACTTATCGATCTTATATACTATTTATATGGTCCATCGTAATTTCCGCCTGACGCATCAGGTCTCTAATCGTAAAGGAAAACTACGAGGGATGTTCGATTCCAAAGTTATTGTTGCGCGGCGCACCGCCCACGTCGCTCCAATCAAGTTGAAACTTGCACGCATTTTAGATGCGAATATATACCGCACAGGTTGCTATTGTCATTGTCTTAGGTTCAGTACAAGTTGTGCAGTGACAGCCGAACAATGTCAGTTCCGATCGAAACATACTCCAAGTTTGAAGTGCGACCGGTCATTCGTCTTTTCCATGCAAATAATAAAACACCTACCGAAATTCATAAAAATATATATACTGAAGACTTACGGGGAAGGCATTATGAGTCGAAAACAAGGTAGCGTTTGGTGTAAACCGTTCAAAAGTGGACGCACAGCTCTGAACGATGATCCCGAAGGTGTGCGAAAAAACCATCAATAACGAAAATGGATGAGAATTAATTAAAGATCGATACGCTGATTTGAGAAGACCGTCGATTGAAAATACGGAAAATTGCTCTACTGAGCGGCATTCCTAAAAGTTCTGTTCATGAAATAATATCTAAATTACGCTATCCGAAAGTGTCTGCGATGTGGGTACCAAAACTGTTGACCGACCAACACAAAATGCAACGAATGGCAGCGACAATGGAACTTTTAACGCGCTATCGTCAGGAAAACGGATTTGTAGAGTCTATAGTAGTTACAGGAGACGAAACGTGGATATACCACCATACTCATGAATCAAAAAAAGACTCGATGACGTGGAAGCATCCGAGTTCACCAACACCGATAATATTCAAAATATTCCGCAGTCTGCAAGACTGCTGCAAAAAGAAGACACTTCAAGATCAATTACGGCAGTATTTTATTTAACTTGGATGACACCTTTTACGAAGAGGGTATACAGAAATTCGTTCCTCACTGAGCTAGGTGCCTTAACATTGGCGGCGATTATGTTGAAAAGTAGCTAACATTTCACGCTTTTAGTTAGTGTATGTTTGATTTCTATAAATAAAGTAGTCTGTCTGTAATTCACAAATATACCTTCCTAACCGGACATCCCTTATATAAGGTGTCCCAACAGGAACTTGGCGATTTAAATTCCAAATAACATGCGTAGTATTTAGAAATTCAACGATTTATTAACGTAAACGTAAAATAGAAACCCTAAAATTATATGTGGAACAAGATATCGGATAAATGTCCACCGTGACTTCTATTGCACACAGCGATTCTTTTTCTAAATTTTCAATGACTTTATCACACATATGCAAGTTAATCTCGCCCATAGCCGCACGAATGTTATTTTTTAATTAATTCATCAATTGTCTGTGGATTATTTGTGTAGACTTGATCCTTAAGGAAACCCCAAAGGAAAAAGTCCAGCGGTGTTATGTCGCAGGATCTTGCAGGCCAATCCACGTCACCATTACGAGAAATCACACGGCGAGGGAATTTCTCCTGTAGTAAATTTAGAGTTTCCCTAGCAGTGTGACAAGTGGCCCTATCTTGTTGAAAGTAAAGATTGTTGAGGTCCATATCTTCCAAACGAGGCCATATAAAGTTATTCAACATCTGTCGATACCGCTCCCAATTTACAGTTTCTGCTTCTCCATTCTCATGTTCAAAAAAGTAAGGTCCAATAACACCATTGGCCGAGAAAGCGCACCATACAGTGACACGTAGTGGGTGCATGGGTTTTTCAATAATCTCTCGAGGATTTTCACGCCCCCAAATGCGGCAGTTTTATTTACGTAACCCCCTATGTGAAAATGGGCTTCGTCACTGAATATGATTCGCTTACAGAATTCGTCATCAAAATTAGTTTGCTCCAAAATCCAATTGGCAAAGATACGGCGGTGGTGATGGTCCCTGGGCTTCAATTCTTGTGTTAACTGGATTTTGTATGCGTGTAGCCGAAGGTCTTTTGTTAAAATTCGTTGCAGAGATGATCTTGAGATGGCCAATTGCTGTGACCGATGACGAATTGAAGTTTTTGGACTTTCGGTAACACTTTCATTCACCATAGCGATATTTTCAACTGACCGAACGTTACGAGGACGTAGAGGTGTCTTTATATCGAGAACAGAACCAGTTCGCTCAAATTTTGCCATTAAATTTCTAATTGCCGTATTGCTGGGAATATGATTCTGATGAAAAACAACGCGTAGTCGACGAATTGTGTTCGTAATGGAACGACCATTTTCATAATAAATTTGAACAATTTGGATACGTTCTTCAGTCGTGAAACGTTGCATGATGACTTTTACAAGTTTATAGATGACATATACCAAATATTAGGTTGCTAAGTTACCTTATTTGAAAATAATGTGAAATTTAAATCACCAAGTTCCTGTTGGGACACCTTTTATATTGAGATTCATATTAATAGAGGTAGTGCAAGTTTTAACTTAACTACAGTCTCCAAAGAAAGAATAGAGAAATTTAAATACAAAAAAAAAATACCTCAAAGCGAGTTTTTATATTTACTTTCGTAATTTCTGAACCATTATATCAGTCTATTCCATTCTTTTTTCATGAAATAGAGCAATAATCGACGAACGCGCATTAAGTAGAAAATGCTGAAAAAGTGGAATATAAACTGCAAAAAGATCGCGCGAGAAGGATGAATAAAAAATAAGAGGCCGGAGGCTAAAAATAAGCGATAATTTATCATCACTGAAAGCTACTTTGCGCTGAAAGGCTGTTTATTGTTTCGCGTTTGACTGAAAGAAGAGGAAAAAATAAAGAAAAACCGCAGAAAAATGAAACAATCTTGTACGAAATATGTGCGAGTGTATTAGTGCGTGTTTGGGGAGAATTCACGGCATAACTATAACAATAAGAGAACGTTATGTGTATACATTTAAAAATATTCATGCTGCATATTTCACTGTTACGGAAAATGTGATAACCGGCAATTTATCATCTTTTCCCTGAATAGTAAACTCCCAACCATATACAGTTACTTACGTAAGCATTTTCGTACGAGGGATGTCTTTTTAGTGTTGCATATAGTCAATAAAATCAAACTGTGGAACAACTGAAAATGCTTTATTGGTTTTCAAAATATTTTCCGCAAAAATTAATACCTTCTGCATTCGTTCAAACCAATTGTTATTTCAGTCTTCAATTGAAGACCTTGCTGCAAGAAGGACGCAGTTCCAATTTTTTAGTAAAATGAGGTTTTATACTAATCAGATTATACGAAACGTGTGCTATAGTTTGATGCAAGAACGACGCAGATCCTATCATTGCTTGTGCCGTAAGTTAGCGAAATAGGACCTGCATCTTACAACATTTGGTGCAAGAAAGATGCAGCTCCTTGAACTGCCTCCTTCTTGCACCAAACGTGCGAATCATATTGTTTTGACAGCCGGTAAATACGTTAACTGTATCCTAATGGTGTACCATTTTGTTTTGTTGTGGTGGAACGCAGCGTGTTTGGTTTTTATTTTATTAATAACTAAACTACTCAAAAATGAATAGGAAATTAGATCTTTTTTTTCTAATCTAATTAATTCGATTAATTTTAACGTATTGTCTCAAACTATAGATAAATTAGAAGGCCCACAGTCGTTTGTGGACATTTTATTTGGTAAATGTCTTTTCCGTGTGACAAAATATTGAATCTTGTATTTTAACCTTAAATTAATTTAGAATACAAAATTATAAAAATCGCATTTTTTTACAAGTATTATTCATTTTAAACGTCATTTCATATTTTGACGATGCCAAGACGTCATTTAAATAAAGAAACTTTTGATTTAATTGCGTTATTGCATCAGCGAGGGCAATCTGGAGCAGAAATTGCCGCAATTTTTAATGTGTCTCCAAGTGTTGTTAGTAGGGCTCTAACAAGATTCCAACAGGTAGGATCTGCAAGGAGAAGACCCGCTAGTAGATCTGAGAGGAAAACAAATCAGAGACAAGGCCGCTACATAGGAATTCAGACTAGTATGAATCCGTTTAGAAGTGCTGTATGGTTGCAAACACAGTTACGTGCCGCCACTGGAGTTAGAGTTTCGGATCAAACCATCAGAAACCGTCTGAGGGAAATGGATCTTCATAGCTGCAGGCCTGTGAGACGCCCAAAATTAACTAATGCCAATAGAATGGCTAGAAGAACTTGGGTTAACCAACGACTAGCAGAAAATTTTCAATGGGAGCATGGTTTATACACCGATGAATCCAGATTCTGCTTATTTAGTAATAATCGTAGAGTAAGGGTCTGGAGAACTCGAGGAGACCGTTATAGACGCGAGTATGTGGCCGACTTTCGTGAGGCTGTGGATGAAAACATGGTTTTTATTGATGATAATGCAAGACCTCATCGTGCACAAATTGTAATGCAAGCATGACCTCCATATTAACCATCTACCTTTACCAACAACGTCTCCCGACTTGAATCCAATTGAGCACATTTGGGACAGACTTCAAGAACAGCTCAACGAACATAATCCACCCCCAGTTAACGTGCAACACTTGCGGGAAATTTTACCGCTGTGTTGGAGAAGAGTGTCACAAGAACACATTAATAATTGCATTATGGGTATGCTCCGAAAATGTACAGCTGTGAGAGATGTCCGTGGCCATTATACACGATTTTAGAATTAATTGTTACAGAAAAATGTTTAGTTTAGCTATTGTTAAAAATGTTGCTTATTTCATTTTTGATCATTTCTTAGTAATCTAACGATTTTTCTGAATAAATATACTTGAAAATTTTAAATTGTTGTGTACAATTATGTATCTAATATATAGAGTGGACCAATCTGGAGAGATATTGGTAAATATTTCATATAAAAGCCGAAAAACTCCAAGAATTTATCAATTTATATATATATAAATTGATATTAATGTATATATATATAAATTGATAAATTATCGGAGTTTTTCGGCTTTTATATGAAATATTTACCAATATCGCTCGGATTGGTCCACTCTACTAATATAATACACTACAAATATTTACCCATACTATCTAAAAAATACAAAAAAGTAAAAATTCCTTATTCATTTTTGAGTAGATTATTTATAACAGTGTAATATTGACCAGAAAATTAATAGTGAAAGTGAATCTGAACCATATAATGGTAGGCCAGAAAGTGATACATAATAGTGGTGCAGATGATGGCGAAGATTTTGAGGTTAAGCAGAAAAGAAAATCAGTAAACAAATCTCAATGGGCACGAAACCGTAGAAAGGAAATGTTAGCAAGTGGAAAGAAACATCTTAATACAGCAAATAAAGTAAAGGGCCCTAGAGTGATCGGAAATGATTGCAAATGTAAATTTAAATGCTTCGAGCAAGTCAACAAAAAAAAATAGACAAACGGTTTTAGCAAGTTTTAACAAAATTGGGGAAAAGCAGATGCAGGATACCTATCTTAGCGGATTAATAAGTACTTGTGAAATTGTTCGTAAACGCCCCGAAACAGGAAATGGCCGTGAACGACTGGTATCTCACAAATACAGTGTAAGTGTTGCTCTTATTTTTAGAATAAATAATACTTTATTTAATGCTATTGTTGATTTTAGATACGTGTCGGGAGGAAGTGTACTAAAGTATGCAAGAAAGCTTTCTCTGCAATTCACGGTATATCTTCTAAAAGAGTTGACCGCTTGGCAGCACACTTCAAAAAAGAAAGTATTGCATCTCCCCTCGATGGTCGTGGAAATCACCACAATAGACCTAACGCTATACCCCTTCAAATAGTGGAACAGGTTGACTCACACATTCGTACTTTCCCAGGAAGATCTTCTCACTATAGCCATCAGAAGAATGATAAAAAAAGTATCTGTCATCTTAATTAAATGTAAAGAAGTTATACGAACTATACTTAGAAAAGTACGACAAAGAAATGTTTGAAATATATGGCGTAAAAGACAAAAAACATCTCTTTCGCCCAAAAGTCACGTACGATTTCTACTTCAGGTACTTTAGAGCGAATTTCAATATATCATTTGGAAGTCCTAGGTCAGATACTTGCAAAATGTGTGATGAGCTGGAAATTAAATTGAAATTGCCACTTCCTGAAGAAGAACTTCTGTGTTAAAATTGAATAAAAACATGCATCTCTCCAGAAATGTAAAGAGGCAAAAGATAATCTCGACATTGAAGTCTTATGTTTTGACCACCAACAAGACGGAGACTGGAGACGCATTTTATCTCAGACAACTATGGTTTTACAACTTTTGTATATACTCCGGAAAAACGGGAATCTCACATTTTTATATGTATGACGAAATTACAGGAAAGAAAACGCCAAATGAAACAATAAGCTTTTTCCATCACTATTTTGAAAATATTATTTCTAAAGATGTCAAAGTACTCTACTTATTCTCGGATAACTGGGCTGCGCAAGACAAGAACAGCAGCTTAGTGCAATATAACTTTGGCAAAATCTGGACGATTCCAAACAATACTTCACCGTTATCCCGAACCAGGACATTCATTTATGCCTTGTGATTGGTCTTTTGGAGTAGTAGAAAAGGCATTGCGCAGAGCTGAACAAGTATTTACTCCTCAGTAGTATATGCAGCGATATGGCAAAAGCAGCAAACAGTTTCAGGTTATCACTGTATCCCAAAATATGATTTTTCACTTCGTGAATATTCTAAAACCTTATTTTAAGAAGACAGTAATAAACCAGCATCGACAAAAGTTTGCTATAAGCAAGTACAGGCTTATTTTATATGAGAATAGTAGTTCTGGAATACAGTGTAGCGATACATCTAAAACGCCAGTCTATAGTACCTTCAATATACAAAAATTTAATTTTGATTTGGAAACTAAACCAGAACTAATGTATATTGACAAGCTGCCATTGAAAAAACTGAAGTACGACAATGTCATGCTATTAGCCAAGGAGTATGTCCCAAGAAACGATTTGATATATTATGAAAATTGTACACATTTAAATGTGCGGGACGATACCGAAACCGAACTGACCGACGATTATGAAAACACTGACATGTAACCTAAAGTCATACTTGTGTAACAAGTTAGAACACTATTTTTTTTTATTTAATAGCAGTTTTGTTTCTTTGTTAATAGTTATGTAAAAGGTTAGAATATTCATTTTAGAAATAAACTTTATTTTACAGCAGTTTTATTTGTTTCTTTAGTAGTTTTTTACTTTTTGGTGCAAGAAGGAGGTAGCTCCACAAAAAAATTATGCTCGCCCGCCATATACAGGCTTAGTTAAAAGTATGGAGACGGCAACTTATTGTCGTTAATATTCATTTTAGGGAATTATGTTCAATATAAAAGTTTGTTAAGATATTTTGATCTACATTTGAGAATATTTGAATTTTTTTCTTCAATTGTTTTTTTAGATACGCCTGTCCGCGCATTTTTTTTTTTAATGGGAACTGGTAAATTTTGCTCTGCCATTCGATAGAGAATTTTTTTCTCTTTACAATAATATGTTTGTTTTTTTATAATTCATTTTAATAACTTTTTTACAAGAAAAATTAAACAAATTATTAAAAAAATAAATGAGTAAGTAAGTGTTCAAATTGTCGTCCATTAGTAATTTGACAATGACCCAATCGATTTACAAAACCCCGAACAGAGTTCTGTAAAAAATGTCGGGGAATTTCTTGTATCGTTCTGGTAATTCGTATTTGTAAATCTTCGATGTTATCGGGCTTATCTTTGTAAACTTGGTGTTTTACGTATCCCCAAAGAAAAAAATCTAAAGGACTTAAATCTGGCGAACGGGCTGGCCATTCAATGGTTCCTCGTCTTCCAATCCATCTGTGGGGAAAACGTTGTCCAGATATTGACTAACATTTACACCATAATGTGGTGGGGCGCCATCTTGCTGGAACCAGATACTGTCATTGGGCAGGTGTTCATTTTTTTCATGAGGATAGAGCGTAGAACAAGCAGGTATTATTTCATTTTGAAATAACTGCAAATACAGAGCCGAAGCTAAATTGCCATTGATGAAAAAGGGACCGATAATATGACCGCCTAGAATGCCAACCCAAACATTAACCTTTTGGGGGTACTGCGTATGGTGCTCCAAAAACCAAGAGGGATTTTCCGATGACAAGTATCTGCAGTTATGTCTGTTTACTTCACCGGTAAGGCAAAAAGTAGTTTCGTCAGAGAAAAGAATATTGTTGACAAAATTTTCATTATTATTGCAAATATTTAACATTTCTTCAGAAAATTGTAATCTCCTATCAAAATCATCTTCCGTTAACTCGTGTACAAGGTGTACCTTATAAGGTTTATACTTTTTACTTTTTAAAAATGACACAATCGATGACTGTGAAATATTGAAATTGGCCGCTAATTGATTGGTTGATAAATGGGGATATTCAGATACAGCCAATAAAATATCCAGTTTGTTATCATCGCTTTTTGCTGTTCTAGGTCTACCACTGCTTGGCAAATCTTTAAAGCTATCCGTTTGTTCAAAGCGTCTTAAAGTTTTACCAACAACGGATTTAGAAATTGGATTTCTATTTGGATGCGGATCATTAAATAAATTACAAACGTCTTGTAAACTTCTGCGTCTATCTCCATAACCCAACATCGTAAGTATTTCAATTCGTTCATGTTCACTTAAACTCGCCATTGATAATATTAACAGCAACAAATTGAACAACTGAATTATTTCTGTCAAAGATTTGACGTACACAATAACCACTGATAAAATTATGTCGCTCAAGTTTGTTTATCGCTACGCTTCTGTCTATCTGCGATGTACCGAACATCTGTTAAACACATGAACCGGCCTTTTTTTTTTAAAAAGTTATTAAAATGAATTATAAAAAAACAAAAATATTATTGCAAAGAGAAAAAAATTCTCTATCGAATGGTATAGTAAAATTTACTAGTTCCCATTTAAAACAGTAACTAAAGTAAAGTAAAGTAACTGAAAACAATTGAAGAAAAAAAATTCAAATATTCTCAAATGTAGATCAAAATATCTTAACAAACTTTTATATTGAACATAATTCCCTAAAATGAATATTAACGACAATAAATCGCCGTCTCCATACTTTTAACTGACCCTGTATATATTGTATCGAAGATTTTATTATATTTTTCTAACTCTTAACATGTGAGATTAGGATGTGCATGTCTTAAAGTTACACCAAACTCGTACAACGTTTTTTGCACTTTTCCCAAAAGTTTCAATTTTGGAGCTGCGTCCTTCTTGCGGCAAGGTCCTCAATTGCGAGAGCCAAAGTTGCCGTTTTGAAGACATCTTTTTAGCTTTTTAGTACATGACTGCAGATTGATATTTGCCTCCGCTTTAGCTGTGATTATAAATCTCTCCATAAAAACAGAAACCTTTCGTGATCTATGGAAGTGAACAGTTGTTTGTCATTGTTGTCAAACTATCGTCCTATTTCCATTCTATCCAATTTTGCGAAGATTTTTCAACAGGTTTTATATACCAGAATCTATGGAAATATTAGTCAGTTCTTATCCCACAACCATCATGACTTTCTTCCCGGACGTTCCACATTGACTAATTTGTGTAGCGTCTCTCTAGTCTTGAGTGAGGTTCTGCATAGGTGCGGTCAGATAGATGTTGTTTATACTGACTTTTCGCATGCATTTAACACTATAAGTCATAAAGCCTTACTTTCTAAACTTTGCACCTTTGGCTTTGCGCCATCTACTTTAAATTTCAAGTACTTGTATTTAAAAAATCGTGTTATGTATCTTACAATGGCTTTCGCTCATTTTACTCATTACAAAATCTGATGTGACTCCATAGTTCTAATTTGGGACTACTTATTTTCGTATTATTTATCAACGATCTGCTGGCTACTCCCACCTGTCCAGTTTTAACATACGCGGATGATTTAAAGATATATTCTGAAATAACTGACATCGAGGATACTTAGTGCAATAGCTTCAAATTGGAATTAAATACTAAAAAGTGTTGTTCTGTGGGCTACACCCCTCTCGAAATTCCCTATACTGTTGCAGTATATAATATTAATAATACTTACTTGGAAAGGAAAACTGTCATTAAGGACATGGGCGTACTATTTGATTCTAAATTGTCTTTTAAGCAACAATTGAAAGCTGTGTGTACATCCTCCTACAAAGCTCTGGGCTTCATTATACATGTTGCTACCAACTTTGATAACATTGACTTGCTTAAGGTGTTGTATTTCACTTTTGTTGTCAGCAAAATGGACTATGCAGCTATTGCTTGGTATCCCTTCTGTGCCTCCCATAGATTAATTTTGGATAGAAGACACCGGCGATTTCCCTCCTGTAAAATTAATGGAGTATATCCACCTACTGGAATAAGTTTAAGCAACAATTGCAAGCTGTTTGTACATCCTCCTGCAAAGCTCTGGGCTACATTATACATGTTGCTACCAACTTTGATAACATTGGCTTACTTAAGGTGTTGTATTTCACTATTGTTGTCAGCAAAATGGACTATGCAGCTATTGCTTGGTATCTCTTCTGTGCCTCCCATAGATTAATTTTGGATAGAAGACACCGGCGATTTCCCTCCTGTAAAATTAATGGAGTATATCCACCTACTGGAATAAGTTTAAGCAACAATTGCAAGCTGTTTGTACATCCTCCTGCAAAGCTCTGGGCTACATTATACATGTTGCTACCAACTTTGATAACATTGACTTGCTTAAGGTGTTGTATTTCACTATTGTTGTCAGCAAAATGGACTATGCAGCTATTGCTTGGTATCCCTTCTGTGCCTCCCATAGATTAATTTTGGATAGAAGACAACGGCGATTTCCCTCCTGTAAAATTGATGCTGTATATCCACCTACTGAAATAAGTCAGGGAGATTTGCTGCAGCGACACAATATGCCTTCGCTCTTGGACAGAAGGGATCGCCAGTGTGCCATCTTCATCTTGACACTCTTAAATAATAAGATCGATTGCCCATTCCGTCTGTTAAGAATTTCTCTACACGTGCCAAAGCTTCATTCACGTTTCATCTCCGTCACTCACGTGCCTACGGCGAGAATCAATATGTTGCAGTATTCCCATGTCTACATTATGGACACTACTTCCAACAAATATTTTGAAATTTTTTTTTTCAATTAGGCTAATTCATTTTTTATATATTTCTAAATATATGTACATAATTCTGCTTAATTTGTTTTTAGTTTTATTTTTAACAATTTGCGTAACCTTTTTCCTTATTTACTTTTTCTTTATATTAATTATAATATTTATTTGCTTTAATATTGTAATTATTATATTTATGTCCAGTAAATGGAGATCACCCAGGCGCGGCTCGTGATGACGTATTTGGGAGTGCAAGTACAATGATGCGAGTGCTTCGTGTATTCTCGTGTACTAACTGTTACGTTTTCTTAGTAAACGCCGAAAACGCACGAGGCACTCGCATCATTGTACTTGCACTCCCAAATACGTCATCACGAGCCGCGCCTGAGATCACCTGTTGGACATTAAAGACATTATTATTATCTACAGCTTCTTCTGACGACTGAAGTCATCGACCACGTATTCCATTCTTAATATTTGGGAATGTTAGGACATAGATGGGGACTATACTGAAAATAATCCAATAATTCCATATTTTGCTGCTTAAATCTGTCGTTTGAACTGTGTGCAAACTCGCATTGTCATGATGCAGGATGATTCGCCGTTCTGGGTTGATTTCTCGGAGCACGGCTATTATTTCCGGCAAGCTAATGGTTGTGCATCAATCCGCATTAACCGTTCTTCGCTCTTGTAGGAGGAATTGTTGCTACATAACCTGATTTTGAGACAAACGTTTTGAACATCTATTTCGACACTTCGCAAACGGATAACATTTGTCGGATTCTCTTATCCGTGAAACACCCAAACAGCTGGCTGACGTTTATTTTCGGGTTCATAGGAATAATTCTACGATTCATCGCCCCTCGCGATACTATAGACTTTCTTTGAGTTTCCGTTATTTAACCGGAATCCAACGGGAAACTAACTTCCTCACATCCAGTTCACCATGTAGGATCATTTGTATTAAGGTCTTTGAAGTACCCATGGTGTCTTAATTTCACGATATGTCACATATTTATCTTCCTTAATTAAGCGGCGCACAGCCTCGATCTTTTTCTGGGTGACTGCTGTTTTTGGCGGACCTGTTATAGAATCGTTACTGATACTGGTGCGTCAACATTGAAATTCACAGTACCAACGTGAAATTGTCGATTGACGTGGTGCTTCATTCAAAAACAGAAACCAACAAAACATTTTTGTTGAGTTAATCCTTTCCGAAAGTTCTAAAAGTTATTGCGCAAAAATTTTCTCGATTTTTCTGCACTGCTTGAGCTAGTAGTGATAAGTACTTGGCTTCCGAGCTGGGATATCTTCCTAGACGCCGCTTCTACATTTACCGACCATTCCTAGGAAGAACGTCTTCGGTTTCAGCGCAGCAACACCAACAGAAGTAGTAGTTATAAGAATGGCCTTTACAAGAGCAAGCGAAAAGCAGTAAAGGGAAAAAGCAGTGCCTAGGTTCCAGCGCGTAAACCGAGAAGAGCACGCGACGACAGAGGCAATCTGCAAGCTCGACTTTCAAAGTTATTTCATGATAGATAAAGCTTTAGTGGAAAACACCTTTGTTCTATAATATCCATTTCTTCAGCCATACAGACAATTTTCCTTCAGTTTCAGTGCAGTAACGTCAACAGTAGTAGTACCCCTGAAAATATTCCTTGCAGGAGGGGGCGAAACATTGGCAAAGAAATAAAAAGTGCTAAGGACGCGCTTATAATCACCGAATACAAAAATTTTCTGAGTTAGGGATTTCAAAAACTTTGTTACAATAATTGAAAATCCATGATCTAATTAGCGTGTGAATTCAACATAAGCAGAATGTAACAACACAAATATAATCAATAAATACATATTAATATACGCGTATCTCAAAATATAAGCCCGAAGTCATAACACACAACTAAAAAAACGTCTGTCCGAATCACACAATACCTAGTCCCGAGGGTTTCTATCCTATCCTTTTTGCCGTCCGCATGAATTGACGGTCAAAGTTAATGCCACGAGTAAGGGAGACAGCGCGAAAGGTCGAAAAATGCGGCTTGCTTGCAAATTCCATTGAATCTCACCTCCTCCCCGCACATGCATGCGCATACACACATTGATGTGTACTGAAATAAATGGGCATGGGCTCGATTGAAAGGCACTTCTAGCGCGTTCGTGTTTCAAAGCGGACGATTGGACACGATTGATTGATTGATTGTATATGTGTGTGTCCTTTTAATTATAACTGAATGGAGAGAGACAGACAGAAGGAGAGAGTCTACTTTGATAGATCACCATCGATTGCCAACCGACTGTATAGTCTGCGACATAACAGAAATATATAGACTTTATATCCAATCAACATCAAAATGATTTATATATATATATATATATATATATATATAGAATAAAATAAATTAAAAGCGGGCAAGCGGTCTGTCAATTAAAAAAATCATTTATTAATTATCCCTATATTTCGCAACAACTTTGTTGCTTCTTCCGGAGATAAAAATGTAGAGTTGAAAAAAATAACAATAATATTACTTTTTTCAACTCTACATTTTTATCTCCGGAAGAAGCAACAAAGTTGTTGCGAAATATATGGATAATTAATAAATGAGTTTTTTAATTGACAGACCGCTTGCCCGCTTTTAATTTATTTTATTCAATATATTACGGTCGATAATTTCGTTTAAATTATATATACAGGCTGATTCATTTTCAGCCCTCACCATGGGGATCTCTCTTATTATTGGAGATGGAGTTTAAATTTGGCAAAGTTGTTAAATTTTGTGTTTGTTATAAATCTGTAAAGAAAATAGACCTGTGACAAATGACCTTCGTTATTTAAAAAAAAATCGCGAAAACCCCATTTTCTTCTTACCTGTAGCACCGACATTTGGCCTTGCAGAGAAAAAATAAAAACCCATCCTTGTGGCCATTTCTAAACCTCTATCCAGTGGTGTACTCTAAATTTTTATACGATGTTTCGTTTCTTTCTGTCCATCATCATCTATCTAATTTCTTATAGGCGCCATATTGGATTTAGACATCATCAGAAAGTTTTTTTTTCTGATTTCAACCATGTACCACATGCTGACTAAAGTTTTTGACATTAGGTTTTATTTGAAGGAATAAATTATAAGATCAAATGAGGTAGCCTTTGGAATTTCAATCTGTCAAACATTTCATTTATTGTTCATTAATAATACAAAAATGTCATACACTAACGAAGAGAAACGAGATATGATAAGTATTTTTTATTAACATTAAAAACATTAATAAAAATACATAGAAAAGTAAACAATAAACAATTACAGTAAATGTTCAATTATCTGGCCATTTTCGGTAATGCACATTCGGGCCTTCTGGCATTTTGTACTGCCCTTTGTATAGTTCTTCTAGGAACTGCATCGAAGGCATTCTGAAGTCTGTCTCGTAATTCAATGTTTTGTGGCGCATCTACTTTATAAATATTATTTTTAACAAATCCCAATAAAAAAAAATCTAGCGGACTTAAATCAGGTGATCTCGCAGGCCATTCAACAACTCCCCTATTTCCAATCCAACGGTTTGCAAACCCTTGATTTAAGAAATTTCTAACAACAGCTGCATTGTGTGCTGGTGCGCCATCTTGTTGCCACCATAAATATTGTAATTGATTTAATGGGATATTGTCGTCAAGATAGTCAGATACGTATGTACGTAAAATGTTTAAATATCTTTCTCCATTTAAATGTTCTTCATACATAACTGGTCCTAAGAGACGATTTGCCAAAATACCCATACAAACGTTTATTCCAAAACGATGTTGTGGTCTTCTAGCCCTGTTTTGTCGGGGATTTTGTACTGCCCAATAGTGCTCCGTATTTCTGTTGAACATTCCAGAATTTCTAAATTTTGATTTATCTGACCAGATGATTTTGCTTAAAAAATTTTCGTCATTTTCTATCCTTCCCATTAACCAATTACAGTATTCTAGCCTTCTCAAATTATCTCCAGGCAGTAAAGAGTGACTAACATAGATCCTGTATGGTTTAAACCTACTTTTATGTAAAGTTCTCCAAACCCCGGACTGGCACAAATTTAATTCTGACGCTACTTCGCGTGTAGAAATTGATGGATTATTATTTATCTATAAAAATACAAGATTAACATGAAATTTGAAAACACGCTTTTAATTTACCATTTGTAAAATATCTTGTCGATTTTCATTTAAATTCCTGTTGTCTTGACCATTACGCGGCTTAGTAAACGATCCATTCTCGACCAAATTTCTGTCGAGATCTAGAAAAATGGTACTATGAGGCTGTTGTCGTTCTGGATATAATTGTAGATATCTTGTACTCGCTACTGTTGAATTTCGGTTCAAAGAATAAAAAATCATGTCTCGTTTCTCTTCGTTAGTGTACGACATTTTTGTATTATTAATGAACAATAAATGAAATGTTTGACAGATTGAAATTCCATGGCTACCTTATTTAATCTTATAATTTATTCTTTCAAATAAAACCTCTAATGTCAAAAACTTTAGTCAGCATGTGGTACATGGTTGAAATTAGAAAAAGAACTATTTCTGAAGATGTCTAAATCCAATATGGCGCCTATAAGAAATTAGATAGTTGATGATGGCCAGAAAGAAACGAAACGTCGTATAAAAATTTAGAGTACACCACTGGATAGAGGTTTAGAAATGGCCAAAAGGATGTGTTTTTATATTTTCTCTACAAGGCCAAATGTCGGTGCTACAGGTAAAAGAATAAAATGGGGTTTTAGAGTATTTTTTTTAAATAACGAAGGTCATTTGTCACAGGTCTATTTTCTTTACGGATTTATAACAAACATAAAATTTAACAACTTTGCCAAATTTAAACCTATACTCTATCTCCAATAATTAGCGAGATCCCCATGGTGAGGGCCAAAAATGAATCAGCCTGTATATATATATATATTAAAATAATAGACTTTTTTATTGGTTTAGCGACGTTTAATGAATTTTAATGTTTTTCTCTACGACGTTTCAACTCCTTATTATTGAGTCTTTTTCAAGTGACTAGAAACAAAAAATTAATATAACGAAAGGTAAGAAAATATGTTTACATTTGTATTAATGAATTAACAATTACAGTTAAATTAATAATAAAGTAAGGAAAATTAAAATGATATAAAACTCACCAATTTATTCCGTTTCAAAGAACATGTGTACATTGGTCGGGCTTTGCCCGAGACCTTTTTAGGGGCGACCGCGTTCCTCAGAATATTTTGTGTGACAAAGATATTTAGTCACAAATTTTGTATATATATATATATATATATATATATATATATATTCAATTTAATTCAAGAAGTGATCATTTGAAGCACTGAAACTTCTCCGATTGGTTTCGGCAAAAGTTTGAAGAAAATCCTGAATTTCATCGAAAAATCATCTTCAGCGATGAAACTCATTTTTGGCTTAATGACTTTGTCGATAAATATATGCGATATTGGAAAGCAAAAAACACACATGTGCTTCAAGAGACTCCATTGCATCCGCAAAAAGTGACCATGTGATTTGTATGTCATGCCGGAGGTGTGATTGGACCGTCGATGAAAATGATCGCCATAATACGGTCCATGTGCCCATGTTGGAAAACTAGTTTCGGCCAGGATGGAATGGACTTGATATCGGCGATATGTGATTACAACAAGATGGTGCCACATTCCACACAGCTGGTCAAACAATTGATCTATTCAAGGAGAAGTTCGGTAATCGCGTAATAAATGGTCCGGTCGAATGGCCACATATTTAACGCTGTTGAATTTTTTTTATGGAGTCACGTTCAGTCATTGGTTTATGCCAACATTCCAAAAACATTAGAAGAGCTCAGGAAGAATATCGAACGCGAAATTCCCAACGTTCCGGTCGAGATGTGTGGAAGAGTCGAATCGATCGCTGCAGACGTGCTCGCGGTGGTCATATGAGCGATTTCCAACTACATACTTAAATTTAACATATGTGCTACATCTGTAATAAATTTCAGGCCAATATTTCAATTAATCTGTATTTTATTTAAATAAAACTGTTATGTCTCTATTTTAAACCCTATATAACAAATTTTGAGACTTATTTCATTATTTTGTCTTTTATTTTACATACATACATATCGCTGTGAAATTTACCGAGCGTGAAAATTAAAAATTAGATTTAATAACGTATAAATAAATTAAACATAACTAATAAATAAATAAAACTAATAAAAGATAACCACAAACAAATTAAAAAGAAATCAAATCAGTTGTGTATTTTAAATGCACCTCGTATATCATATCTTAATGTATTATTGAAATTTTAGCTGTATATTTCCATGAATTAATAGGTAAACAAGTAACGTTATGTCAATATATTTTAGGTTAATTTGATTATTAATTGCTTAGAATGTAAGTAAATTAATAAAACATGCTATACGCACCAGTAAGATTATAAAAAGGATCTAAAAGAATCTTTTCTTTGTACAGAAATAACGTTGGTAATCATATTTAAAATTAATTAATTACATTTTTCTAAATATAAAATTGTCAAAATGGATGCATTAACATAAAACGTCCAACGTAATTTTAAAATAAGAAAAATCATAATATAAGCCATGCAAACGGAAAATCTGGATCAGTAAAATCTAAAGCAGTAATATTACGATGTAAATAAAACAACGTAAACAAAAGCATATCAAAAGACACTTGCTCAATGGACGCATCGATAGCATGGAAGCAAAGGACAAGACGACACCATGTAAACAAACCCAATGGAAGAAAGGGAAAGAAAATACTACGGGAAAGCGAAGTTCCTACGTAGACATGGATCCCAAGTAAAGCTAGCAAGACTGAACGCGAAATTGGAGCTATTCCAGGAATGACCAGACTAAAAGTTTACTATTCGAGAATAAAATTTACAAATATAAAATAACAACAAAAAGGCAAAATATATAAACAGGGAAACAACGCATAGAGATGGAAAAAGGAACACACAGGGGTGAAAATATTAAATAAATATGAAAATTAGAGAAAACAGAAATAAATGATTTGGAGTAGGAACGAAATTCTAAGAAGAAAGAAACGCTGGTTATAAAAGCGAAAATCACTGCAAAATGAGGAGATTCATCAATATATGTTCGACATTCACAAAGATTCACTGATATATTCAGCCACTTTCATTTCAACATTTTTATTTTAGATCTAGTCAATAAACTCTAAAATTATGAGCCTGTTGGCATTCTATTAGTTAAGAATAAATAAAAGTTTAATTTCATTTTAATCATTAATATAGTTATCATTATTCTCATTATTATTATAAAAGTTTCAGGAGGAATTCAAAAACTTTTGTATGCACGATTTAACTTTGAGTACGTAAAACTTTATTCGCGATAAAATTGGAGTATATAGCGTTAATTAAATTAATGAAGGTGCATGTGGATCATTATCTTAAATAATTAATTAGTCATAAATACACGATTAATCTCTATCTATATCCATATCTTAGGCAGATATACGAGTTTGATGAAGAGGAAGTAATATTCCCTGAATATCCTCTAAATGTATGTGCTGTTTTAAATCTGAATTTCGAAACATTTAGCAATAGGCGTGAAAAAAAGAAAATATTTATTCAGTGTGATGATACGCGTTCTATTTTGTAGGGACTCGTTTCCACGTAAATAGGCGCTGAATAGCACATTCGCTTTGTAGAAAGTCATCAGTAGAGACCAGAGATTCACACTTCAGACAGAGATAGGCTTTTAGTACTAATCTCAGCATTTGTAGGGAAAATACCCCCTTTTGCGAGTGAAATCTTCCTGTTTGCGAGATTCATATCGAATCAGAATAAAAACTCCAATATTATCCGTGTGAGATTTACAAAAGATTAGTTGTATATTGAAGTTGCATTGATAGGTTAAGATATAGGTTAAGAATGAAATATTTTAAGTTACAACAAAAATGAGATGTGAAAATACAAACAAACAATAAAATATGTTTAAACGATTACTTCTTGTACTATTTCTTTGCATTTACTTTGGACGCTAAGCCTAGTTGTGTAGAACCAAAAATATTGCCCTGAGATACCCAAATACTATTATACAGAGTCTCAACAAAAATATGCTTGTGGAACTGCCCGCATAATCATTTAATTAAATAAAATAAAATTTGAAAGCAAAGTTCACAGCAATATGTATATCTTGATTAATTATTCGAAAATAAAACAATTGGCTTAGTTTCACAACTTCTTTAATTAGATACACTAACAATTGTTTCGGCTATTAGGCCATTATCAAAGAGCTATCTCAAACTAAAACTTATTCTACTTAAGGTTAACATATATACCTGTGTTTCTTATGGGTGGGAGAATGTGGGTAATTGATATTTAAGATTGTATCGATATAGGGGGTATTTATGAATTCTAATTGCGTGTTTGTGATCACTCGATTTTGTTTTTGGGATTTTTTAATTTCAAAAATCTCTAATATATTTAACTTTTTACTTTTTGCTACATTATGAATGAGGTTACAGCTCTTTATATCGGGTAAGTGGTTCTGGTCTATACAATGTTCCGCGAACCCTGTGTATTTAACACTATATTTTATATCTCTAATATGTTCAGTTAACCGTTTATTAATACCTCTGCCACTCTGTCCGATATAAATCGCTTCACAATTCTGGCATTTTATGGAATATACTCCTGATTTCTCTAAGTTATCTATTTTATCTTTAGTATTATTCAACAATGTACCTAAATTTACTTTGTTTATCCACACTATGTTAATGTTGAGTTTCTTTAGTAATTTGTTTATTTTCTGTGTTATGGGAGGGATATAAGTGATTACATGCCAACTAGGTTTCTTTAATTCATTTATTTCTGGGTATAACAATTTTTGAAGTATTTTCCTTTCTTTATGTTTTATCAAATTATCGATGATATCTGGGTTGTAGCCATTATTTTTTGCTATTATTTTAATTGTGTTTATTTCATTATTAAAGGCTTCCTTATTTAGTAGTATACTTGTTGCTCTATGTATATAGCTATGGAAAGTTGACATTTTAATTTTTTGTGATTGATTTGCGTTAGCGTGTAATATATTATCCGAAAATGTAGGTTTTCTATATATTTTATATACTAACTTGTTGTCTTTTTTGTGTATTGTAATATCTAGGAAATTCAATGTGTTTTTGTGTTCCTTTTCTATAGTAAACTGTATTTTGGGGTTTAGTGTATTAAGTAGTGTTAGGAATTCTGTTAATTGTCTATCGGTTCCCTTCCAAATACACAGAATGTCATCTACGTACCTAGCCCAATAATGTATTTGTCTTGTAACGGTATTATTAATCTTAAATAATCTTTCTTCTAAGTGATCTATGTATATATTAGCTAACAATGGGCTCAGTGGATTTCCCATTGGTAACCCATCTATCTGGCTGTAAATTTTATTATTGAATTTAAAATAATTTTGTTGCAAACATAACTTTAATGATTCTAATATTTCAGTCTTCTCAGTATTATCCAAATTAGTTTCGTTAATCCTGTCTATCGAACGACACTAATTTGGCATTATCTGGTAATTTAATGTCATTTAATTTATTTGATAAGGTAATTGTGTTTTTTATTGAATACTGTGACTTGAAATTAACTATGTAAATATCTAAGTCAAATACTACCAGAAAAAATCAATTTCAAGTCACAATATTCAATAAAAAACACAATTACCTTATCAAATAAATTAAATGACATTAAATTACCAGATAATGCCAAATTAGTATCGTTAGATATTAAAAACCTATTTACGTCGATCCCGATACACGAAATAAGTAACATAATTACAGACAGGATTAACGAAACCAATTTGGATAATACTGAGAAGACTGAAATATTAGAATCATTAAAGTTATGTTTGCAACAAAATTATTTTAAATTCAATAATAAAATTTACAGCCAGATAGATGGGTTACCAATGGGAAATCCACTGAGCCCATTGTTAGCTAATATATACATAGATCACTTAGAAAAAATATTATTTAAGGTTAAAAATACCGTTACAAGACAAATACATTATTGGGCTAGGTACGTAGATGACATTCTGTGTATTTGGAAGGGAACGGATGACAATTAACAGAATTCCTAACACTACTTAATACACTAAACCCCAAAATACGGTTTACTATAGAAAAGGAACACAAAAACACATTGAATTTCCTAGATATTACAATACACAAAAAAGACAACAAGTTAGTATATAAAATATATAGAAAACCTACATTTTCGGATAATATATTACACGCTAACGCAAATCAATCACAAAAAATTAAAATGTCAACTTTCCATAGCTATATACATAGAGCAACAAGTATACTACTAAATAAGGAAGCCTTTAGTAATGAAATAAACACAATTAAAATAATAGCAAAAAATAATGGCTACAACCCAGATATCACCGATAATTTGATAAAACATAAAGAAAGGAAAATACTTCAAAAATTGTTATACCCAGAAATAAATGCATTAAAGAAACCTAGTTGGCATGTAATCACTTATATCCCTCCCATAACACAGAAAATAAACAAATTACTAAAGAAACTCAACATTAACATAGTGTGGATAAACAAAGTAAATTTAGGTACATTGTTGAATAATACTAAAGATAAAATAGATAACTTAGAGAAATCAGGAGTATATTCCATAAAATGCCAGAATTGTGAAGCGATTTATATCGGACAGAGTGGCAGAGGTATTAATAAACGGTTAACTGAACATATTAGAGATATAAAATATAGTGTTAAACACACAGGATTCGCGGAACATTGTATAGACCAGAACCACTTACCCGATATAAAGAGCTGTAACCTCATTCATAATGTAGCAAAAAGTAAAAAGTTAAATATATTAGAGATTTTTGAAATTAAAAAAGCCCAAAAACAAAATCGAGTGATCACAAACACGCAATTAGAATTCATAAATACCCCCTATATCGATACAATCTTAAATATCAATTACCCACATTCTCCCACCAATAATGAACACAGGTATATATGTTAACCTTAAGTAGAGTAAGTTTTAGTTTGAGATAGCTCTTTGATAATGGCCTAATAGCCGAAACAATTGTTAGTGTATCTAATTAAAGAAGTTGTGAAACTAAGCCAAGTGTTTTATTTTCGAATAATTAATCAAGTTATTACAAGAATGTTTCACCAAGAAATATCTGCGAAGTCAACCAATGAAAAATATGTATATATTTTATTTATCAATCTACCCTCGTATATTCAAACATGTAAACGTAACACCAACACCGCAATGCCTGTAATTTGCATTCAAGTAAATACTAGGAATAGTTCAAACAATAAATCAATATTTTCGCGCTCCAGCTAGTGAAAATCTGCCCTCACCGAATAACTCGAACAATAATCAAACCAATATGCTCGCGTAGGCGTTGTGATTTGAGGTAGTTTGGTGCGTGCCGCCGAAGCGGGTCGGCGAGGTTCATTATTCGAGGGAAAACGCTGCTCGCTGACCCCACTAATTTAGATAATTTTATTGTGGTCCCGAGCAGTTCTCCAATTTCGGCAAGTGCGTTTAATTGCACGACCCTACTATTATAAATACACATATATATTTCCGTTACGGTCTGTGGTTAGATAGGGTACAGAAACTATTCAAAAATATATTTTACACAACATTTAAGACTCGTATTACTGTTATTATCTTTATGGAAATAAGGGTAGAAGATGTAATTTTAAAGTTAATGTAATTTCTTCCAAATATGTGTGTACAGCTGTGTTATCTCACTAAAGTTCTTCTATAATATACATTTAACATTTCAAATAGTATTAACAAAATTTTCTTTTGTACTAACCATCTGTTGAAATAGACATGAAAGCTGTTTTAGAATAGTTTGACATTAGATTAAATTAGATTATATGAGGTGGCCATCAAGTCTATTCCACTGAGACCTGTCTAGATCTCTTGTGGTCCTTGTGCCGCGTTAAAGTACTTCTCCTAGTCCAGCTCTTTTAATTAAGCTTAGCAGCTGCAATAGCAGTTCTTTTAAATATAGTTCCACTTTAAAATATTGATCTCACATTTGTAGGAACCATGTTATTGTTAAATCTTCGTATTGGTCGCAGTTTCTTCTTCCTCTTGTAAGAATCTACATATTGTTTCTTCTGTTAAGCCCATGTTATTCATATGTTTGTTGGACTTGCAATGCTTCGTTAGTAGACATACGACCATCTTAACAGACTTATTGTCTCTATTCAGTAGGTTCGTTGTAAACTCCTATCCTATGAAGGCTGTAGACAAGGCCTGCCGAACCAATTCGTCCACCTTCTCATTAGACCTGTGGCTTTTGTACCACGGGCTATAGTCTAAAGTCACTTTCTTGTGATAACTAAGTTCGCTTCGTGTACATAGTATTACATTTATTTTTCACGCTAAGCTTTTACCGCCCTATAGATAAATATTTATATCCAAATTTAGTCAATTATTTCGTTTTTTGCAATCCCGGTTGCGCCATCTAGTGAGATTGTGTTCATTGGATTTGATCCCCCTGTGGGAGGTGTGCTTTTACGAGATTCTTCTATAAGACGTGCGAGAGCTGAATTGTGTCTTGCTGTGTGCTTTGTAAAGCGAAATAAGAAGTCCCGCTATACCCTAGTTTTTTATGGTAATTATCGCTGTTATTGGATTCAAAAAGGGTGTATGTGATAATTGCTAGGAAGCTTGTTACCATTAATTAATTTTAGGCGTTTTACTGCGAAGTAATTAGACGTAATTAGGCATAGGCTTTCTTTGTCCAATAAACGGAATAAATATTTTTCGACAACCTAGAAAACAACGGAGGCAGAAGAAAACCGACTGAACATCTGGTGTCATAAGAGAACACGTACCAGCTTTGGGTCACTCTATTTCCGTCGCACGCATAAAGCCAGACAAAGTATTCTCCAAGACTCATCTCTTTTTTGGTGATGCTTAAATCTTCGTTGACTTTTGTATTTCTTTTTTTTATATTACCTTTATCACGACAAAACGGAATGTAATCTTAGTTAATTTCGTATATATATGTATATATATATTGTTATAACCGCGGAGGAGAAGAAACCTGAAGAGAATTATATTCTAATCCGATGAAAAACGAAATATATTTAAATTAAAATTTATTTATTGTTACAAAACTCAGCTGTGTTGAGACTCTAAAACTCTAAAACGTGTGAGTAGTCCGTAGGAAACTCAGGGATTCCCCTACAGGTGTATAATTAATTTTCTAGTAATTATTATTATTGATTGATAGGAAAAAATTATAAATCTCTTATACTCAATATTTAACCTGACATCTAGGAGATAATAGTGGGAATTTCTATGCTAAGACAGTAATAAACTTCACTAGGTTTATTTTTATCATTAACTTCAGCAGTAATTACGCTTAAGAACGGCGTTAAAAATGAAAACAACACTTTTTTAAACATACAAAAGTAATATTGATTATATGGTAAATAACAGGAAATATAAGGTATGGATGTAAACATGAAATTAGAATTAGCTAAAAGGTAGGTGCTACTTATATAAAATAACAAAAATAACAATTAATGTACTGTATTTTTTGGCTTATAGAACTGGTATTCAACTTTGTCAATTTAAATATAAGCCTGATTGTTTAAATCTGTAGATAAACTTATGCGAACTGATATACAACTCAAACCCGATGACAAACCGTAGAGTAATGAATAGAGTGGACCAATTCGGAGCGAAAGCAGAGGCGTGACTAACGAATTGGTTCCCGCATGTGAAACATTATTAATATCTAGAGATATACTATCACGAACGGTGCCGTTACTATGTTATTAAGTAATGTATTAAGTTATTATATTACTTAATACTAGATATTTGTATTATATTTTGTTTATTTTAGTTCCAATTTACAGTCGTGTATTGTGTATTGTGCATTCTATAGAACAGGAAAGTGTTTTATATTTATATGAATATGAATATCACCTATATTTCTCTCAACACTGCTTTATAGAAATTATGTGTCAACAAATTTTTGCTGTTCCCTAGTTTTGATTTATTATAATTCCTACCTTTATCCGTCGTCTAAAGTTTAATATAAGCACTTATATATATACGGACTGTCCCGTAAAAAACGCCAACATTCATAATTCCGTTATTTATTGTCCGGTTTTATTTAAACAAAAAGTAAATTTAATAGCATCAAAAACACTAAAGATAGCAGTGTTTTATTTGTTTTCAATTGTTTTCATTAAGGTCAAACGACAGTCAAGTTTTTTATTTTAAATGGCAACATATATATTTTTGGCTATATTCGGATTGGTTTTTTTTTTCTGAATTCAACGATGTATAACATGTTTATTTTTGATAAACGTTTATTGCAAAAAAAAAATTTATAAATTTCATCTTTGTCTTCCATTATTTATAAATATTCGAATGTGTCATGAAACATTGGAAATGTAAGTATTATAAATATTATTATAAGAAACAAAACACTTTACAATAAATGTTGAAATTGCCCGCCACCTTGTTCAACACATATCGCACATCTCCTAATTACTCCAAAGGTCGCATTTAAAAGACAAGCGGCAGGTACTTCTTGACAAGTGTTAATAATTCTTTGTCTTAAAATGTCAACATTTTCTGGAGTTGTTAAATAAACTCGATCTTGTAGATAAGCCCACAACCAAAAATCGAGGGGCGTAAGATCCGGTGAACGCGCAGGCCACTCGATAGGACCGGATGTTCCTATCCACCTATTTCCAAATTGGGTGTTCAACAAATCAGTATTTACTCTGGCGTTGTGCGCGGGAGTCCTATCTTGTTGAAAAAATATTCTATTTAAATTTGCCAAAGGTAATTCATCTAAAAGTTTTGGAGATTTTCGTGTAATAAAGTGTAGTATTTTTCTTGATTTAAGCAACCATCTATGAAAAATGGCCCAATTAATTGATCACCTAAAATGCCACACCAAACATTTACGTTGAAACGTCTTTGAAAATTATTTTCAATTACAAATCTCGGATTGTCTGCACTCCACTGTCGATGTATGTTTCTATTAAAAATACCGTTGTTGCTAAAAGTGCATTCATCAGACCAAATTATCCTTCTGTAAAAATTCGGGTCTTGTTCTAATGCATTTAAATAAAAACGACAAAACTGGATTCTTCGGCCAGGATCATTTTGTTCTAATGCATGAACTTTTCGATCTATGTACGGTTTAAGTTTGTGTTTTCTTAAAATACCATGAACTGTAGTTTTTGATATCCCAATATTGTGTGCAATTTCGCGAATCGAAGTTCGTGAATTTTGCTGTACTGCAAGAAGAGCATCTAATTCTTTATCTTCGGAGAATTTCCGTTTTGTGTTTTTGGTTTGGTAAATGATCCATAATTTCTTAAATTCTTTTCAATTCTCTGAAATATTTTCGAAACTGAAACTTCTCTGTCCGGAAAACGAGCACTGTACCGTCGAACTGCTTGAAGGCGATTTTTATTACATTCAAAGAACACTTGTAACATGTCCGTTAATTCATTGTTATTCATTTTTAACGAAAATACGCTTTTTGTTGCGGCAAAACGTTCAAACAGGATAATACAGAAAACTTAATAAAGTCAAACTAACACTTAAGGCACATTGACATAATGCTAGTGGACTGGGCCAAGTCTACTATAATGAAAGATGAAATTTATAGTTTTTTTTTTATTTTTTATTACATATTTGGAGATGTGCGATATGTGTTAAACAAGGTGGCGGGCAATTTCAACATTTATTGTAAAGTGTTTTGTTTCTTATAATAATATTTATAATACTTACATTTCCAATGTTTCATGACACATTCGAATATTTATAAATAATGGAAGACAAAGATAAAATTTATAAAGTTTTTTTTTTGCAATAAACTTTTATCAAAAATAAACATGTTATACATCGTTGAATTCAGAAAAAAAAATACAATCCGAATATAGCCAAAAATATATATGTTTCTATTTAAAATAAAAAACTTGACTGTCGTTTGACATTAATAAAAACAATTGAAAACAAATAAAACACTGCTATCTTATAGTGTTTTTGATGCTATTAAATTTACTTTTTGTTTAAATAAAATCGGACAATAAATAACGGAATTATGAATGTTGGCGTTTTTTACGGGACAGTCTGTATAAGACGACGGATAAAGGTAGGAATTATAATAAATCAAAACTAGGGAACAGCAAAAATTTGTTGACATAATTTCTATAAAGCAGTGTTGAGAGAAATATAGGTGATATTCATATTCATATAAATATAAAACACTTTCCTGTTCTATAGAATGCACAATACACAATACACGACTGTAAATTGGAACTAAAATAAACAAAATATAATACTAATATGTAGTATTAAGTAATATAATAACTTATTATATTACTTAATAACATAATAACAGCACCGTTCGTGATAGTATATCTCTAGATATTAATAATGTTTCGCATGCGGGAACCAATTCGTTAGTCACGCCTCTGCTTTCGCTCCGAATTGGTCCACTCTAGTAATGAATCTTGACGAGGTTTTCCAAATGAATCTCTAGAAAAATGTACTTTTTCTTATAGAACAGATCAATTATCTGTGGATAATAATAATAATTAATAAGCAAACATTTATTGATACTGTGATAACTCATCCAACGATGCAATGACAGAATATAAATGATTATATTCTGTCATTTATATTTTTTATTCCCTTGACAAAGACATCATTGCCGAAACATGTAGGGTTGTTTTAAATATATATACTTTGAAGTAATGAACCAGACCTTTAATCGCCGACTTATTAAGTTTACCTTATATATATATATATATATATATATATATATATATATATATACATATGTAATTTTGCTAAATTATCACGTTATTTACGTATTTAATTAAAAGAATTTGTTTGATATTATACAATTTTAAAATGAATTATTGTACATAAATTGTTATAGAATATATTTTTAAAATAATTTTGTATTTAAATAAATGGTTAATTGAGTGTATTGTCTGTGTGTCTGACAACAGGTAGCGCTGAATTTACTTCTACGCTCGGTCTGGATAATTTCTGTGATATGGCGATGTGGTTCTTTTTTGTGAATGTGTCTGAAGATATCCTTTCTCCAGCAGAGGCGTACCGATGAGCCTGTAGAAAGGCGAAATACGTATCTGCGTCTCTGGGGAGGGATATGTTCGGACACGTTCACAAAGAATATTAATAGTGAACCTGTATTTGTGTTCTTCACACCAGATTTTTAATAATATTTTAAATCGAAACTGGTGGGGTTTTACCCACTCATGTATGTTTCAATTATTCTGATAATGGCAGTTAACACAAAGGAAGTTTTAAGGGAATTTAAATTAAAACAAAACAAGATGACCAAATAAAAATTATACGAGAATTAATAAATAAATTTCACGTTTTATTACATACTTATTCATTTTTACTAGCCGGAGCATTCATCATAAATAGTTTGTTACATCATATTAATTTTTATCTACATAACAACGCGACTTCCATTGCACATTAAAAACTAACAAGTGTCCATTTGAAAAGTCAATCTAGTTGCATGTGATTTACTGAGAACATTTTGAAGTATGTCGTAAATTAAAATTTACTACTTAACCTACGAAGTCGTATATTTTGACAGTTTCATACATACAAATAAATAACAAATAATAGGTATTTATTGAAAACTATAACAAATGTTGAAAATGTTGTCCTTCAAGATCAAAGCACTTTAAAATCCTCCGTTCAAAATTTCTGATGATATTCTGCAACATTACTGGATTGTTATTAATTTCCATGCATTTCTGTTCGATTCTCTGTAGCATATCATTCAAATTCAATATAGGTGTTCGAAATATGTTATTTTTTAGATAAGGCCACAAAAAGAAGTCGCAAGGTGTTAAATCGCATGAACCAGGCCAGGCAATTTCAGTATTTCGACTAATTATACGCTCATCAAAAAATTCTCTTAAATAATCCAAAGATTCTGCAGTACAGTGACAAGGTGCTCCGTCTTGTTGTAAATATGCATTTTGAAGTTCATCATCATGCAACTGATTGACAAATGGTTGTAAAATTTCCGTACGGTACCTTTGAGCAGTTAACGTTCCCTGAAAAAATATTGGTCCAATGATTCGCCTTTGGCTTATCGCTGCCCAAACACCAATTTTCTCTGGATGTAGCGATTCTTCATTAATTACATGTGGATTTTCACTACTCCAACTTCTTGTATTTTGTGAATTTAGGTATCCCGTTTTATAAAACCATGCAACATCAGTAAAGATGACTCTTTGCGAAAGTTCTCCATTATTGTTCATATTTACAAACCAATTACAAAACTGTAGTCTACGTGGGTAATCAATTTCTAACAATTCTTGTACTGCTATGACACGGTATGGACAAAGTTGCATATATTTTTTAATAACTTGTGAGTTGCACCAACAGAAAGGTTTATTTGTTGACTCAAATGTCGAACATATGCTTGTGGTTCATTTTCCATTATTTTTTCAACACGATTGACAACTTGAGGTGTACGTTTCTTAACTGCTCCGCTGCCTGATTTTCTTAAGAGACTACCAGTTCCAGAAAAAAGTTTTAAAGTTCTGTCCAAAGTATTCTTAAATTGTATATAATCTATTACAAAATGTGGAAACTCAACTTGAAATTCTACCATGCAATCTTGAACTGAATAAACCCATAAACCATCAATTTCATTACCACTTCGAAAATAAGCCTGGACTAAAAAAAAATTATGTTCTAAAGTGAAAGTCATTTTAAAACAGAGAAGCAATTTATTTAAACCAGAATCGACGCACGATTATTTTATGCACTAACTGATATTTGTGATTGACATTATCAAATGTCATTTGGATTTACGTTTACGGAACAACAAACACATACTAATATATTTGCGTCTTATTCTATCAAAATTTCAAAGTAACCTAGATTGACTTTTCAAATGAACACAGGTTATAATTTCAAATTATCTTTATTGCGTACAACAAGCTATTTAATTTTTACTTTAAATATATTTCATATTTTATTTAAAAATAAAAATAAAAAGGGCACGGTTACAACCCCGTATTGGCGCAATAATTAAAATTTTTTACAACGTTAATTGGGACGAAGGAATATAATGTTAGTGTTCTTAACAAACCACCAACTCTATAATTTAAAGTTTAAATTTGTTAATACTTTTGAAGCCCGAACGTTTATTTATTGGAAATTAATAGTTGTTCTGCTTCACGTATCAAAGAGAAACGATGTATATTTATAAGCGTGGGTGCATATAGAAATAGAACAGAATCACATCAAGAAAATAAAATTTCGTTCACCCAATATGTCACTACTGATTCCTTTTGAGTCTTCTCTTTCCATTCTACACTTCATTTCGCCATCTCTTTCCACTCTACACTTCATTTCGCCATTCTTTCCCTTCGTTTCGTTTCCATTTTTTTCGCCGTTTCCATATAAATAAGTTTTCCGAAAGCTATTTCCTTTCAAATGCCGTAAATTATTGTTTTTTTTTCTCGAGCCTCCTTTGCCTCACTGACGCACATTATATGTGTTTATTGGTTTAGACCCAGCACGTCAAAATGGAATTCGTTTTAATTAAATTCGAGGAAGAGACGGTGGCCGCTTTAATAGCCGCACCAAAGAAAGTGGGAAGCTGTCTGGAATAAAATGATCTACGAACGTTATATGTATTTTCTGGAATAATTGTGATATTCCACCTTATTTATTTCGTGTGCGATGAAAATTGAAAAGCGTAACTGTTTGAATGTATAAGTATAATGCTTCCGAATTAATTTTCGCAACTTGACGTAATCCACGTTAAGGTAAACATTGAGTTACATTGACAATAATCTCTATCTCTCGCTATAACGCGTTTTAAAAAGAACTTAATGTCAGTAGACACTGAGTAACTAGTACTTGCAAATTATTATACAATGCTCAAAAAAATTAGGGGAACACTTTTTTTATAACCTGTAACTTTATAAATAAGAGGTCAAGGAAAATCTAATTTGGTATACTACAACGGCATATATTTAACTAAAGAAAATTACAAAAACAATGTTACAACTCTTAGTTACTTACTAATGTACACTTAAAAATGTAAATTAATAACGCAAAACAAAATGAAAACGACTGTCATATTATCGATGAGAGTAGGTTTTTCTGTGGATTGGTGAGGTTTAATACTGTGTGTGCCTTCCACGAGCATCAATCACTTCCTCACACCTGCGTGGAATGCTTCGCATTAGTCTGCGAAGAGATTCTTGGGGAATGCTTTCCCATCCCTCAATCAGGCTTTGTGTCAGTTCCTGTATGGTTAGTGGTGGATTAAGGCGCTTGCGAACACGTCGGTCAAGCTGATCCCACATGTGTTCAATAGAATTCAGGTCAGGACTTAACGCCGGCCATTCCATGACCTGAATTCCACGTTCTAGTAAAAAAGTTTCAGGTGATGTCGACGGTATGTGGCCTTGCATTATAGTGCGTTAGGATGAAATTGGGACCGATGCAATATGCAGCAGGCACCACATGGTCCTCCAAGGCATTTTCGATGTAATTCATTGCATTTAGTCTATTTGGAACCACAACAAGATCAGTTCTGTTGTCTACACCGATTCCAGCCCAAACCATGACAGATCCAACAACGAATATATTCACTTCCTGTATAGTAGCGACTGAATAGCCTTCACCAGGACGTCTATAAACACGTACTCGACCGTCGCAACGAGTTAAACAAAATTTGGACTCGTCTGTAAACAGTATAGGCGTCCAGTGACGAAGTTGCCAATTTCTGTGATCCAGAGCAAACCTCATTCGCGCTGCTTTATGATGCTGCGTAAGGCGTGGTGCGCGGACAGGTCTTCTTGGTTTCAAATTCGCTTCTTTTAATCTGTTTCTAACAGTTTGATCTCAGATATTTCTATTCCATGTGTATTAGATCGTTTAGGAGGTCTCTTGCTGTGGCAATACGCTTACGTAGAGAGGAAAGGCCTTGATTTTGAGTAGCTTTTCGATTTCGACCTTGTTCAGCTCTTCTGACATATTGGCTAATCACCCGAAGCCGATTTCATAAACCCTGAATAACAGAAGGGAAAACTTCAAGGTCCCTGCTAACATGTCGAATAGAGTGGCCGTGCTGAATAAGGGCGACAGCACGAGCAACTTGCCCTTCACTAAGATGCGTCATTTTACTTCTAAGCAACGAATATTAACTACTGAATTCATCTGTCATCTTTAGTAGGCTTCCATACGTCATTTCAAAGCATACTTGAAATTATTTCCATTTCGATTTGCGTTATTGTTATTAATTTACATTTTCAAGTGTAACTTAGAAGTAACTAAGAGTTGTAAAATTGTTTTTGAATTTTTTTTTAGTTAAATATATGCCGTTAAAGTATACCAAATTTAATTTGCCTTGAACTATTATTTAAAAAGTTACAAGTTTTGAAAAAAGTGTTCCACTAATTTTTTTGAGCAGTGTACGTGCCTTTTATTTATACTTAACTATTTATCTAATGTGTGTAATTTTGACATTTTGTGACATGTGACATGAACACATTGCAAGAAAATATTTTTATTGTTGAAGCATATTTCCGAAGTGCACGATTTCTTAACCGAAAATGACAGAATTTCTACGCGAGATGTAAGTGGTTTTGCAGTTTTCTAATAGAGTTAGTTGTATTTGGCCACGGCGGTCACCAGATCTTCCTCTATTAGATTTTTCTATTCTATTTTGCGGATTGGTAAAAAGTGAAGTATGTAGGATAATAATAAATATCTTAAATGACTTGATGACGACAATTACAATTAAATGTAATGAATAGGGACCACACGAGAGGCCAATCACTCATCGCCCATGGGCGTACTATTGAAAATATGTATATTTAAAGAAATTTTAATTTTATTTATATAATTGGAAAACAAGCGGGTGGTGATCTATAAAATACGAAATACATTTTTATTTGTTCATTTTGTAGTTCAAAATATTAATATTAACTGGCAATACTTTTATAATATTCTTTTATTTCAGTATATTTAGCAGTTAGATTTTGAGGCATTGTCCCCATACACAATTGCCGGATTCAATCTGGATGTCTATTAAAAACTGCGTAAAATTTTTGCCGAACGCCACATCCGAAATCACTTGGAATATTTTTCAAATTATTAATATGCACATCTAATGTGGTTAATCCATCATTTAATTTGAGATTTTGATTTTCAAAATAAGTGACTAGTTTTGCTGTTCCTGGAGAGAGTACAGCTGATTTTTTAAATTTGGAATTTGTAATAGTTCCTTGCACTCACAAATAGTTCGTGCATCGTCACCAGACATATATGTCTGATGAAGTTCCTGTGGAGCGAAACGATCGTTGCTGTGTAAAGTAAAAAGTAGTGAAATTCCTTAAAATTTGTTTTATTTTATCCCGATAATAGTTATAATGAAATTTGATCAAGTAAAATCTGAAACAATCCTTTATTACCTTTTATTCTACGTTCAATACTAGCTGATGAATTAAATGCGCGTTGAAAAGCATATTCGTGGTGATATGTTAATAAATTTTCATTGACGACAAACATGAGTGTTAAATTACAACGAGTCTTCTGCAGTGCATTTTGCAATGCAGTTATTGGAAATTGAAAATGGTTACAATTGAAGAAACAGCAGTCTGCAATCAATTACCAAACGGCTTTTACAATATCACTCACTCAAAAGAAGAGTAATTTCGAGATAACTGCTAACTGTGATGTGTCCGATATGCAGACTCGTCAAATTCTAGTGATAACACAGGTCTACAAAATTAAACTTTTTGACAGATGCTTTTATTTTGAAAACTGATTTTATATAATTTTGGTAGGCTGATTTCAAAAATTCTATGCATTTATTTGTATCACGTAAGGTTTCTTTGCAAATATTAAATGAAAAAAAAACGGTATTTTTAAAAAAATTTATTTGTTTATTGAGTAAAAAGGTGGAATACAAGTTAAAAAAGTGGAAAAAAATATTTTACTCAGTCTTTTTTAAGTGAAATCGTTGTCTTTTTGCCAGAAAGCTGCGTTATCCGGACATTCGGTTGTATGTTTTTTAAGGGCATATTCCGTTTTAACATCCAGCAGTAGTCCGCCCTCATCGTTATGCTCCATCTGCCTTGGTATCGCCGTTCCATTTCCTTAATGTCTTGGTGAAACCGCTCTCCCTGTTCTTCGCTAACTGCTCAAAGATTTTCAGGAAAATAGTTTAAGTGTGAAAACAGGAAATGCACTTTCAAACTCATATTACAACCTAGACGATGAAAGTGTTGTAACATATTTTGAACAATATTTTCGTAGATTTCGTCCTTAGAGTTCCCAAGAAACTTATCAATCAATTACTTCTTTAAATGAAACCCAGGCGTTTTTCTCGACATTGGTCATTGTGTTTTGAAAATCCTTGTCTTTGCATAATGTTCTTATCTGCGGCCCGACAAAAATACCTTCTTTTAACTTGGCGTCGGATAAGGCTGGAAATGTCTCGCACAAATATTTAAAACACTGTCCATTTTTGTCTAGGGCTTTAACAAACTGCTTCATCAACCCAAGTTTGATATGGAGAGGAGGCAGTAAAACTTTTTTGGGGTCAACCAAGCTATCTCTTAATACATTTTTGCTACCAGGTGTAAGGCTTGTTCTAGAGGGCCATTCTATTTGAATCCAATGTCTATCCCTTGCTCGACTATCCCACTCACAAATAAAGCATGGAAATTTTGTATAACTTCCTTGTTGTCCTAGTAGCATGCACAGCACTTTAAGGTCACCACAAAGCATCCACTGATGTTCTTGGTAGTTTATTTTCTTTAAAAGAAGTTCAAAATTTTCATACATTTCCATTAAATGTACCGAATGGGCAACGGGAACCGAGGCCAGCTCGTTACCATTGTGCAATAAAACACCTTTTAAACTACGCTTACTTGAGTCAATAAACAGGCGCCATTCCTCTTTTACATACGGCACATTTCCTAATTTTGGAATTAAGTCAGGAATATTGTTGCAATACACTAGCGGTCCGTCTTGAGTAAAATATTGACATAACTCTTTTTCGCGATCCCGGTAAAAGCTTGATGTGACGCCAGGTGCCAGTAAATGTTTCTCACGAAGTCGGGAGGCTAACAATTTGGATGCATCCTTTGGAAGGTGCAAATCTCTAATTAAATCATTTAGTTCGCTCCGGTTAAACACTTCGGGCTCTCTGAAATCTGGTGTGAAATCTGAGTCATCTGGGTCGCAATTTGATTCCTCTGATTCTGACGATATGACGTTTTCTAGTGCTTTTGGGGCGGTAGGTATCGGTACATCTGGTCCATGAGGAACTGGTCGAATAGCAGAGTCAAGATTGGGATACACAATTTGTTTCTTATTTTTTCTGTTGAATCCTTGAACATTACACGAACAAAAATAACAATCATCACTGTGATTTCTAGGCGCTCGCCATACCATAGGAACACCAAAATCTTAAACATTTCTTCCTACCTTTTTGCCAGTTTCTTAATGCTTCAACGCAAACGGAACAAACAGTATGAGGAGCCCAGGACTTGTCTTGGTCGCCAATTTTTACACCAAAATAAGCGTGGTATACATTTTTCACAAACGAAGTTATAGTTTGCCTCTGCTTTACTACGACATAACTACCACAGATATAACAAAAGTTATTCGGATTGTTCACACAATGTCTTCTTTCCATATTTATACGTTCTAGAACACTTAAAATACGCAACAACGAAGACAACAAGCGCGCGGACACAGTAGCACGACGACTAACACAACCAAACTGCACATAAGCAGGTTTCAACGTTGTATTGACGCTTCTGCGCCGACTCTGTTGCTCTGCTGAGAAATCTAATATTAACCAGTGTTGCCAAATCACATTTAATTTAATAAAAATCAATTCATTTAAAAATCATGCCTAACATGGAACAAACATATTCTTGTCATAAGTATGTATATTAATAAATTAACATTTTTAAGATATAGAGCGCTATAAAAAGAATTTACGTGATAGAGCAAAAATATGGCGTTTTTTGGAATAAGGGCCCCAAACATATACAAATTAGCAAACAGCTTTCAAACATCAAAATCACTGTAGACCTGTGTAATCGCTTGGATATTTCCAAGTCACGCTTTAACTGAGTTTGCATGTCCTTTGAAATGGCTTGTATCGTTGTGACGGCAATAATAGAAACGGATCGGTTCGTTTCATTTTAGGTATTGTAAATTAGGTTGGCGAAGATTTGGCGATAGGGAAAAAAGAGAGATGCTTTTATCTGTGTTGAACGCCAATTCTACTTTTGTGTGGTTAATCATTAAAATTGAGAAAACTTTTAAATAGAATTTGATTGAAAACTGAAATATTCTTATCGTGGTCGCACAGCGGTGGGCACACGTAAAACGATCGGAAGGCGTTTTGGTGCCCGCGGGCATAGCGTTGGGGACCCCTGTACTACGGTATCCCATGCGGAAGTGGCCGCATTACATCATTAGGTTGAGGAATTAAACAGACAGGGTAAAATAAATCGCACCGTGTAAGTGACGAATCAATAGCAAGACAAAGCACGTGTCTGTATTTCTGAATAGAAATTTTTACACAAATATTGACTTGTATTGTGTTCTCGACACCGGATTTTTTTTAAAATATCTATATCGGTTCTCGTGGTTAATGATATTCTCCGCTTTATATTTAAGAGTAAAATTGCTAAGAGTTCATGACAATATTAGCATTTTATATTGCTATCTCGACGTTTCAACGAGATCACATTCGTTGTCCTCTGAAGTTGATTTGTGACTTACAACAGCTGGAGTTCGATCGCTCGTTCTACATTGTGCCAGGAGCGGTTATGCGGGAGCGAGTGGTTACGTACAATTAGGCTAAAGAATTTAGAGATAACCGGATTAATTATGCGTAAGTAGTTCTGCATAGTCTTCGTGTTTATAAATGCCCATATTTATACACATACAATACAATAAGTATCTTGGTTACTTACCGTTTAGAATTAATCCTAGAATGTAAAGAAATACGTTCAATTAAAAAAATTTAACTTTAGAACATTACATTTTTTTGAGCACAAAAAATTCTTCAAATTATGGTTCTTCGGGCGGATGTCAGTTGGGCCAGACGTCAGGTAGACGGACTTATCTATAGTTCAGTTGGGCCTGTCATTAGTGAGGCGAGGGATTATCACCAAGGGAGAGGATTAAGATTTTATATTTAATGTTATATACCCAATTACCTTATTTTTGTTTGTTTAAGGAAAACACAAAACATCATAATATCAATTTAATGTTAAGAAAAAGAAACCAAATATTTATTTACAATTTTATTCTGAAACAAATTAACATACTTATATATACGCATATCATACAGGTAAATATTTAAAACAAACAGATTTTACAAACGTAAAACGACTTATTCTACCATGCATGTAATCACAAATTTTATTATTAATGTGCTCTACTTTATTACGAGTGTCTTTCCTCATTTTCTTTGTGTATATATTAGCAGTTCTTATTTTGATATAGATTTCAGTTTGGTATGATAATAAAACTTGTGTAAAGAAAAAAATATTGGGATGAGTATTATAAAAGTGACCATTAAACTTTGCATGAAATGATTCACAGTTATTTGTGGTTCTATATAAATAACTTGAATTAGAAGCCCATGCACTTGGAGGAAATGTTGCAGTTTCTGAAATATAGTTTTCAAATAAATAATTTCTAAATTCTATGATTCTAGAATCATTGTCTGGAATTAAGTAATATAATTCTTCATTAAAAAAATCAACAACTTGTTGAGGATCTAGAAATTGTATGCCAAAATACAATTTTAAATATTTTCCTACAACAGAATTATTGTCTTTATATTCTTTACATAAACCCAATTGTTGTATTTTCCTATACCAACTCTGGCATAAGTGAAACCTGCAGCTTACAATGATTACATTATTCCAAACAGCAACACAAGCTTTATGAATTGCACTTTGAAAATCTACCACTATTTTGTTGGGTTCAATAATCAGACCGAATTGAGTGCACTTTTCTTTTAATTCTAACAGAAAATTGTAATAGGTTGCTTGATTTTTATTTGGGAGTAACGCAAATACCAATGGAATATAATGTCCATTCTTAAAACCGTGCAGAGTAAACATCTGATAAAAAAATTTGGTAAAATATTTAAACGTTCCAACAACATAGAGAGTGTCAACTTTACATAAAAAGTTTAAATTTGTAAAACAAGAGAAAATAATAATTTCTTTATTTTTATTCACATTCAGTAAAAATTTTTCTTCTTTATCAGTTTTCAGTTCTAATTCAGATAAGTAGTTTATAACTTCTTCTCAATTTTTCGGAATTGTGGGTTGACTTTTCCGGCTAGCAATATAAATGTTTCGTCGAATGCAACTGATACCTTGGGTGAAGACTTCAGAATTACATGAGTGGCTTCTTAGTTCACAATTAATTATTTTGGCAGGTTTTTCAGAAATATCGTCGCAAGCTTTCCTTTTTGCGGCATTGCTAATTATTTGTCTAGCTAAATTTTGCACAGCACCGTGAGAATGAGTTTCTTTCACTTCAAGCACTTCAGTTTTATTATGCATAGAAGTATATATTCGAGCTAAACATTTGCGATTACAGCACTTCCAACGAATTTTTCCGCATTTCGTTTCGTTGGCCTTTGAAAATTTGTAGCCGCCAACAACTAATAATTCGTGTCCTTTTTCACTCAACATTAACTCCGCACTTTGATCCATATTAACTGTTACAAATAACTCAGCACTTTGATCCATGTTAACTGTTACAAAGCTTTGGTTGCTTTGATGAAAAATAATTTGCAAATGTTTGTTTATTAAATGTTCTAATAGGTAGGCGTATCCCTAAAGTCTTAAAGGATTAAAAGTCTCCGGCACAACTGAACGGTCACCTTAATCCCCCCTCTGACCATCTAATCCAATGATAATTGCTTTCTGGCCCAACTGACATACGTTCGGTTCTTCAATCCTAATTTCTACGTCTAAAATTTGATTACAATATCTTTTTAATTTAACGAATATTTATATGGTTCCACTTATTTGGGTACATGCATTTTCGTCACCGACCAGGTAGATAAACCGTGCGCAATAGTTGGGGCATTTATGACACATGCATTTTCGTCACCAAAGTGCTTAATTACGGATTACCCTTTAAGCAAGGGGCTATTACGAGGTACTTAGGAGGGCTGGGTTTCCCCAGGTTATTACATAGATATAATAGGTACAGTTCATAAAGTATAAGTTTTCAGTTCGTACTGCCCAAGTGTGAACCGCAAATTGTACTTTATCTCTTTCTAACACACATGAACACGCGCTGTAATACTACAGACGTTTGTCATTTTGAGTTAAGACGTACGTCTTTGAAATATTATATTAAATAAAAAGGATAGGTTGTCTAGGAGATAGTCTTATGATATTCGACTTGTCAAATTATTTCAATATTGTTGTTTATTGACTTTGTTTCCGGTATTCTGACTTCTAGGTTAAGCATTCTTCCAATTTGAATATTTAGTTTATCAAAAATTACAAAATCTGTTTTTTTGAGAACAATACTGATAATAAATAGTAATATCAATTAGTGGCAATAAGTACGAAATTGTTTGATTATTACTTTGACATTTCTAACCTATTTATTTTACAGAATATTTCTTAGATGCCAAGTAAACCTCTTGGTTCTCAAGCGAAACAGCTAGTATTAAATCTTACAGCCTATTAACAGGTAAAGGAGAATGGTGGACCATTTATGTCCATCGACCGCGTTCATGAGGTAATTCACATAATCAGTTAGATAAGGCGGTATTATGAAATAAGTTTTATTTTAGAGGGTAGCAGAAGCCCTTAATATTTCTAGTAGAACGGTCTACACTATTAAACATCGTAACATTCAGAATCCAGTCTTATCGTCTCCTAGCAAAAAAAGGTCTTGTAAGAAGGCAAAAACTAAGGACTTAGCAGAAGCAACTAAAATGGAAGTTCGAAATACTGTTTATGACATGTATAAAGAAAGTATGTTTTTAATATATTGTAAATATTTATTATATGTTAAAATTTTTCAGAAAAACATCTTACCTTAAAAAATTGAAGCAATGTTTTGGCTATGAAAGAATTTGTTCATACATGTACAACTACTTTAGCAATATTGCTTAAAGATATTGGTTTTAAATATAAGAAAGAGTGTAACAGGAGAGCGCTCACAGAAAAATTAAATATAGTCTGAATGAGAAATGTATTTTTAAGGGAATATATGAATAACTTAAATTCAACTTTATGTCAGGTTATGTTCCTTGATGAAATTTGAATCTTTTCGAAAGAGAATAGAATGAAATCCTGGCAAAATGATAATATAAAAAGTGTTAGGAAACCCAAAGACTATGATGGTAATCGGTTTATTATTATACATATTGGCACAGAAAATGGCTTCATTAAAGGAGTTAGTCTGATTTTTCCATCAAAAACAATCACTGGTGATTACCATGGAGAAATGAATGGTGACTCCTTTAAGCAATTGGTAAATGATCAGCTTATACCAAATCTTGAGGTACCATCACTTATAATAATAGATAATGCTCCTTATCATAGCGCTAGTTAAAATAAACAACCAAATACCTCCTCAAAAAAACAGAAATTATGGAATGGTTGAGAAAAAAAGATAGAAGCTATTCACCTGCAATGACTAAGAATGAATTAATTCAATTAGTAAAATATCATAAAGAAGAGAAGATATTTATTATAGGTGAAATAATGTGAGAGTGGACATGAAGTTTTAGGATTACCTCTGTACCATTGTCACTTGAACGCAATTGAAATGATTTGGACTAAGGTTAAAAACTATTATAATTCAAATATTGGAAGAAATGGTTATTCAGATGAAAGAGTTAAAGAAATGTGGAATGAAGCCTTGCAACAGTGTGATGAAATTACTTGGTATAATTGTGCTAGGCATACGGAAAATTTAATTAAAAAATAGCATAGCGGGAGCAATTTCTTGATAGGGCAGAGATTGCTCCAATAATAATGTAAATGTCTCAGGTTTTGAGTCAGAATCAAAAACTGACTAGTTTTCATTCATTTTTGTAATATATACTCCATTCACATTAAAAATAACATACCTATTGCAAATAATACAAGTAATATTTTTGAGGTTTTATTTGGATGAAACAGGAAAGTTTACTTCTATAAAAGTTCACTAAACATTAATACGCAGGTAACTATCTTATTTTGACAAAATATTTTTGTATTTATATTTTGTATAAGTTTAATATGGCTACATTAATACTGCCATAAAAACCATCAATGTGTATCATTTGCATGCACATAATATAAAGCAGCGAAGAAATTACTGCCACTGGTTCAACGAAACATTACATGATAAAGATCTCGTGGCAAAGTTTTATATGAATGAAGTTTGTTTTTTTCTTATTGGTAGTGTACTAACCTTCAAAATTATCAAATGTAGTTATCAGAAAATCCTCATGTGTTTGTTAAATATTATCTTCATCTAATAAAGGATAATATGGATTTGGATTGTATTATTATACCATTATTTTCTTAAGAAACAATAAAATATTAAATGTAGACTATATAAATGTTTCTTTTATGTATAATTTTATAAATGTAATTTGACAACATATATTTACAACTTTCAATTCAAAAGGTTTTAATTCTTTTTCTAAGAGTTACGAACATAACTTTTACATTCTTTTCCAATATATTTAAATTTATTTAAAATATAAACAATATATAAGTTAAGTAGAAATCTAAATTATTCATCAAATTAATATATTCCCAATCTTCTTAACCCAGATATAGTGCAAGAAAATGATTTTGGTAGGTATGTCGTTCTTAATAATGCAAACATTTTTAACACTAAAGATCTTTTCAATACCTCATTTCACTATTGATATCTGACTTGAAATATTTCTTTTTAAATAAATTTTTGATCGAATATTTTCGTGAGTTTATAATTATAAATAATATTTAAAATAATTTGTTCAAATATTAAAGTAATAATTTCGCCATAGTTTTCTTGGATAGAATATATTTATACAGAACTAGAAAAGAAACAATACTTTTGAACTATTAATGTTCCCACTTTACTCATTATTATTATTTTGACATGTAGGTTATGTATATGGCTTTCTTTGGTTATATTGCAAGTAGCGTACTAAAATTTTGACAATATTGAAACATGACGTTTATATTTTATGATGACAAACGGTTGTTTCCGCGATTGAATACCGACTTCATTTGACTCTGCAGTACTGATTTGAATCATATGCTTCGAATTTGACCTTGAACTGAAAACTTATACTTTATGAACTATATGTATATATTCATCTATCTACGTAAGAGGTAATATTATCGATGTATTAGAACTGGGCGATAGTAAACTCGAACGCTTAACATAACATGTACTAATCCCGCAGGTAAACTGGGCCTGCCAGAAATTTTCTTTCATAATCTTCATAGGTAAACTCGGGCGGTAGATACTTGGCCGCCCAAATACTTACCTGGTATTTTGACCCTAATTAGATTAACATTATTTCATCGTTTCATATTTTTCAATAAAAGGGATTAAGAAAACAAATATCAAAAGTTGATAAGTGCACCTATCTATGCGTTCTATTGCTTAGCTAAACAAAGTCATTACTTAAATCTGTGTCATACTATGTGGCCCATTAAAAATTTCATAGAAATATCAACAACCCCTTCTAAATTTCTAAATAAACATGTAACAAACATATTTCGTAGAATTCTATACAGATAGAATGTTATCAATTCTATTGGTTATTTTTCATTATAAAGGCGTGGCGTGTAAGTTTCTTTCTTTGTTCTCTTCAAATAAAATATTATTTATAAAACTGCAGCTGAAGTTTCATTACGTACAATGCAGCGTGTTAAAGAAATAGTTAGTCAACGAAATAAAGTTATGCTCTTGGTAAATAACTATAAGTTTTCTTTTAAAGAAGAACTCAAAAGCGGCGAGAAAAGTGGAGGTGCAAGACTGCCAAGTGTCTAGCAAATATTTATACAGTGGGCCCGGACAACACAATATCGAAATCGAATTTAATTCATAATCATTCGGCATGTGACATTCGCAACATTCAAAGACAAGTGATTACAAGTGCAGCAAAACGTAAAGCTGTAGAGGATATTGGCAGTCAACCAAGTAAAATTGTACGTTCCCTTATTGCCAAGGAAGATTCAACAAGCATTACCACAACTGATCTGTCCTATATAAGGAAGAATATATATAACGCAAGAAGAAAATTACAGCCATTACTTCTCAAATCAAAACAAGAAGTTCACAGTTCACTTAAATCAGAGACGCAATTTTTGACCAGCCATAAGGAAGAATTTCTTTTAGTCAACAGCGAAAATTCTAATATATTAGTGTTTAGCTGTTTTACAAATTTAAAACATCTTTGCTTAAGCCAGAAAATTTATGTGGATGGTACTTTCGACCACTGCACAAAATTTTTCTTGCAGTTGTTCACCATACATGGCTGCTTTATGTACCGTTAGTGTTTTGTGTGCTACCAGACAAAGCAACAGAAACATACAAAAAGTGTTTCGAATTTGTGACTGAAAAGTGTATCGAATATTCTCTGTCGTTTTGTCCCACCGAAATTGTAGCAGATTTTGAGATGGCTATCCATAATGCAGCTAAAATAATTTGGCCACAAATAACAATAATTGGATGCAGATTTCATACAACGCAAGCTTGGTGGCGTACAATTCAAAAACTTGGACTTTCAGCAGATTATAAAGAGAAAGAAGCGAGGTTGGAAAATGGATTGGTTATTGTTTCGGATTGTTGTTTCTAGAACCACAAGATGTTAGTGATGTTTACGTTTTTACATTATCTGCTATTCAACCAAAAGATGATAAAGTTACTTTAGAACCACAAGATGTTAGTGATGTTTACGTTTTTACATTATCTGCTATTCAACCAAAAGATGATAAAGTTACTTTGTTTGCTGATTATTTGGTCAACACTTACATATCCGAGGATGCCGTTTTTCCACCCCATTGATGGGCATCAAAAACAGCAAGCGCCGCTCGCACCACCAACGCATGCGAATCGTTCCATTCGCATATCAGCAAAACTTTAAATTCTCCTCACCCTTCTGTATTCGTTTTTATTGATTTTCTAATTAATTTTCAAAATGAAATATATGTAAAGTTGCAAAGTATTCACCAGCCATATGTACCTAATTCGGACACTCGGAAAAGGCAATAATACCTTCAAAACAAAATTAATGATTTCAATAATGGGAAAGTGTCAACGTTAGAATTTCTTAAGTTAACTTCGCATTATTATAGTTACACTATGTAACTATCTAATATTAAAATATATTTTGAATTTGTATATATAAATAAATTTTTATGATGTCATATGCATTTGTGATTTTATTTAACAAAATTAGTATATAGAGTTATTGAGGTAACCTCAGCCGCTTTAGATAAGTGTACTATTCGGCTCAAATTACTTATACAGCTTAAAACTTATTTTGACCGCGGAGGATTAAAATATCTAAAGCGGCCTAGTTTACCTCTGCCCGCTTGGGGGCAGCTTGGACTATCAGGTCGGGTTTACCTATACAGCTTAAAACTCATTATGACCGCGGAAAATTAAAATACCTAAAGCGGCCGGGTTTACCTCTGCCCTTAGAACTTAGAACTATAAATATAAGGTGATTAGTGTAATAGGGTTATTAAGGTAATTGAGAGAATGGGGGTATCTAATGTACGTATATACCTACAGAGCAAAGATATTATGTAGTTAGTAGTACAGTATCATTTCTTTGAGTAAGTACTGAGATTTTTGCAGTGATGGAAGCTAAAGTGATTTTAAGCAATCGTGGCAAACAAATGTTGGCTATTAGTGATTTTAAATTTAATTTTAATAAAGTTATTAAGTCCACTAACGAAAAGTTTTGGAAGTGTATCAATCGACAGTGCAAAGCAACAGCTCACACCCTTGGTTCGACAGAGAATATTGTAGTAACGAAATGCAGTGGAGTTCATTGTCATGAGGCAAATATAGCAAAATTGAACCGACAAATTTTATCTAACTCGTGCAAAAGGAAAGCGATGGAGGACCTTGCTGAAAAACCAGCAAAAATACTCAGACAGGAGACGCAAGAATTTCTTCCAGCAAGCTTAACAACAACGGACGTAGAGTATATAAGGCATGCTATGTACAATGCCCGAAGAAGGATACGCCCCGCTTTACCAAGAAACATTAGTGAAGTGCACAAAATCCTCGCGAATATCAATGTAGTGACAAACAAAAGTGAAAATTTTATTTTTGTGAACAGTGAAAGGGACAATATTGTAATTTTTTCGTGTGAAACAAATGTACGCACACTTGGCACAGTCTCACGAATTTATCTCGATGGAACGTTTGCCTATTGTACTTTGTAAGTACTTTTGTCAGTTTTTTACCATTCACGGGTATGCAAATGGTCACTACATACCCATTCTGTTTTGTTTACTGCCTGATAAGACTGCTACTACTTATAGGCAATTGTTTAGATTAATTATAAGTGCATGCACAAAGAAAAATATAGAACTAAATATAACAGAAATAGTGGTCGATTTTGAAAAAGCGATACACCTTGCCTTAACAGATGTTTGGTCTGACGTCAGAATAATTGGATGCCGATTCCATTTAGCGCAATCTTGGTATCGTAAAATTCAAAGCTATGGGTTGATAACTGAATACAAAGTCGACTCAAGCGAAATTGGATGCTGGTTGAAACAAATTTTTTCGCTTATGTACCTACGTCCAGAAGAGGTAGGTGAATGCTTTGCCTTTGATTTAATACCAAATATGCCACAAGACGACCGACTAGTTAAATATGCTGATTATTTGGTTGATACGTATATCTCTGACGAATCACTTTTTCCGCCTTCAATCTGGGCAGAGCATTCAGCTACCTTAACTCGAACAACAAATGCGTGTGAATCCTTCCATAAACATTTTAACGAGTCGTTATACAAGGATCATCCAAATTAATTTGTTTTTATAGAAAAATTGAAGGAATTTCAAATGGATACCTATATTAAAATACAAAGTTTGCATATGCCTACAAAAATTCACAATCGTAAATTTAAAAAAAAAGGCAGCAATTTATTGAGTCTATGCTTACACAATACCAAAACAATGAAATAATCAGGTTACATCTAGTTAAACGTCTCTCATATCATTGTTATTTTACATAAAATGATGTTTTACATATTTTTTATATAGCTCTGTACCTATGTATATATATTTGAATAAACAACCTTGTTTTATATAAATTGTTTCGTTTCATTTTCAATTGCTAAGTACCTACTTAATAAGGGAAGAAAATGGTCGGTGACGAAAATGCATGTGTAAGTAACGTCTGCTTTTCAGGACGGTGACGAAAATGCATGTCCGATTATCACTTTTCTTACCTTGGTGACGAAAATGCAAACACCCACTTAAACATGTCTTCAAAAACTCTCCTCATTATAGTAGGCTGTTTCTTTTTAGTAATTAAGCAATCAAATATTGATACACATTCGAAGCTTTCGAAAACTTCAAATTCTGACAGTTGTCATTCAAATCATAAACGCCTTACATTTTTTAAATTATTTTATTATAATGTTAGAGTTACAACATAAAATATTTATTATTCAAAGTTACTATAAAACTGTCAACAAATTATAACACGGAGATTGGGTTTATTCCACTGATCAGTGATTACAGGATTTCCAGTAACAGTATCCTAATCTGCCAGTTACTTACGCACAACTGCAAAAACATATTCAAGCTTGTGTTATAAAATTTGGTGAAACAGTGGCAATAAACTGGGCGGTGAAGCACCTAGAAAACGAACAGCAAATTGCATAGAGAATATTTGACGTCGGATGGACAACTCACCCAAAAAATTAATCGCAAAACTATCACAACAAATTTATTTGTCAGTAGTAACATGTCATACTATTTTAGAAACGGACTTAAAGTTGTTTCCATATAAAATTCTAGCACTTTCGGAACTCAAACTGGTAGATTTTTTACGAAAACACAGTATTGTCTATGGTTTTTGAATAACAGAAATAATAATAATGACATTCTGGACAAATGCTTCTTTTCGGATGAGGCTTGGTTCCATCCTTCAGGATATTTAAACAAGCAAAATATTAAAATTTGGTTTACAGAAAACTCTCATGAATTTGTGGAAACTACACTAGATCCACAAAATATAGAGGCGTCTGGCTAGCAGTTTCTAGAAGACTAATTATTTAGCCTATATTTTTTAATCAAATCATGACTGCTGAAAGATATCGAAAAGAATTATTAGGGCCGTTTATTAATGAACTTCATAATGATGAACTTACGGAAGAATATTTCCAGCAAGGTAATACACAAATCTCGAGAAATAATAGCTGTTTTGCAAGAATTTTTCAATGCAAGAATTATTAATTTTCCTCCTAGATCTCCAGATTTTACAATTTTAGATAATTTTATTTTTCCATATTTAAAGAATACCATCTTCAAAACCAGGCATCACACAATCGAAGAGCCTTCTAATACTATTGTAATTTCTTGTGATGGCAGAACCCAAGAAATCCTAATAAATGGCTTTGAAAGCATGAAGCGTAGAGTTCAACTTTGCCTTCAAAATAATGATTAACATTTCCAACATCTGCTTTAGTATTATTTTCTTTTAATTTTCACTAATGCACATTAGGTCAAATGGCCGCTTTTCTGTGCAAAAGTGAAAAAATCAAAGTTCAGTTTTACTTTCGTTGTTGTTGTTTTCTAATTGGAAACCATTCAAAACAAATATACCTAATTTTTGTTTGTACTAAACATAAAGCGCCGTTATATATATGTCAAAGTTATTCGAAGTAATATTTTTACAAATGTGCTAGCGAGATCAGTATTTATTTATTGGTCCACTTTAACTGTGTGTTTCTCGAATTGTGTTGACGGTAATTAATTTCTGTAAAATGCAAAATAAAGGGACAAGTAAGTATAAATGTGTGTCATTGATACTGCTTTATGTTTACGTCGGTATACTTGAACATTACCCGTCAGAGTACATAACCTTAAAATTGTGTAATTTCTCTAAATGTTTGATCTTCTGTAAGCCATACAAAATTTTGACCCAATTTGACCTCTTTGAAATTGAAAACATAGATTAAGCAATATTTAATGAGTTATTTGCAATTAATTTCAAGCTGCTATTTTTTGCGTTTTACGAGTAATGCCTCTTTTTTTCAGGTAACCTTTGTTTTAATAAAATTGAACTGTTAGAAATATAGCGAAAAAAATGCATAAAAAAAAGAAAAGTTTGATGCCCTTTTCAAGCATGTACTTGAAAGAATTGAAGCTAATACGATTTCGGATAAAATGGAGAAACATATAAAGCAAACATTACATTTCTTTTGCGTAAAGTTGGCTCAAAAGTGGGAAAAATGTCACAGAAGGATACATGTGTTTAAGGATCAAAATCATGCGTGGTTAAATTCAGATTTAAATTTTGTGGTGAATGGCACCGAAAAAGTTGTTGGTCGTCCACGTTTGCCATTCAACGCAAAATCAGAACTTGGGAAAAGAAAAGAAGCTGCAGACCCTTCAAATGAGAAAGCTGATACAAATTTTCTCGTTCGTGCAGCAGCAATATCACCTCGTAAGCACGGTGATGCTGATTTAGCTGCAGTGCTAAAAGAAAGTGTTGAAAGCCCAACAAGAGCATAAAAAATGCGTAAGGTTTGCTCTCAAGATCTCCAAAAGCCAATTCCACTATCTGCGGATGAGGCTTTAGCTTTTCTTCTTGAATATAATTTTTCCAAAGAACAATATAATGCAATACGACATGAAAACAAATTACGTAATTGCGATATATATCCACATTATAGGAAAATTACAGCTGCAAAGTTGAAATGTCGACCTCAGGGTATAATAGCAAATGAGACCCTTGCCAAAGTTTCGGTGCAATCTATTTTACTGCACACGGCTGAAAGAATTGTTGACCTCCAAAAAGAAGTTTTTCAAACTGTAATGGAAGCGGAGAAGACGAATTTTTTGGGATCGGTATTAATATTAAGCTATGGATTTGATAGTAGCACTGGTCAGTCGCAATATAAACAAACTTTTAATGAGGCAGGTTCGTCAAATAGCTGTGATGCCTCTCTTTTAGCTACTAAAGTTATTCCTTTAAGGTTACTGCTCTTATCCGGAACGCCAATTTGGAACAACTGCACACCACAGTCTGTAAGATTTTGTCGGCCCTTAAAATTGCAGTACATTAAGGAGACAAAAAAGTTGTTTTAAAGGAAGACCTGGATTTAAAAAAGGAAATTGACGCTCTGGCAACCGTAAGAATATCAATTGGTGATGGAAAATTTGTTGAAGTATCATTTAAATTATTTTTAACACTCATTAATGGAAAAGTTTTAAACATTATAACTGGAACTAGATCAAACCAGGCTTGTCCCATTTGTGCTGCTACGCCGAAGGACTTTATGAACACATTTAATTACAAAATTGAAATATTCCGGGAAAAGATGAAAACTTAAAGTTTGGACTTAGTCCCCTTCATTGCTGGATTAGATTTCTTGAATTTGTATTACATTTAGGCTATAAACGCGAATTACAAAAGTGGCAGGTACGAGGAGATGATAAGTTAATTATTTTAAAAAGAAAAACAGACATAGAAAACGCTTTTTGGAAAAAGCTCGGACTTCGTGTCGACATGCCCAGAGTAGGTGGCTCCGGTTCCACAAATGACGGAAACACTGCTCGTCGAGCTTTTACTGAGCATATTATTTTTTCTGAAATAACTAATGTCGACAAAGATTTAATATATCGATTCAAAATCATTTTGATTTGTTTATCCTGCCAGTTTGCAATTAATTCAAGTAAATTTGAAACATATTGCTTTGAAACAGCAAAATGTTTTCATAATCTATATCCTTGGTTGCCAATGACTTCCACAGTACATAAAGTACTAATACATTCAAAAGAAATGTTAGAAAATACAGCACTTCGAATGGGTTATTTTGCAGAAGAAGCAGCTGAATCGCGACATAAGATATACAAAGCCGATAGATTGCATCACGCCCGCAGAAACAATCGTACCAATAACCTGCTAGACGTATTTAATAGAGCTGTCGATACTTCAGATCCATTAATTTCCACAAAATTTTTAAATAGGCGCTTGAAAAAGCGGAAACATTCTACTTTTCCACCTGAAGCAATTGAACTGTTATGTTGCAGCGAAACCATAGAAGAAATTCATCTTAGCAACCAAGATGATGAAATTAATGAAATTGAAGAGGACCTATTTGATTTAAATTTACAAAACGCATTAGATTTAAGCAATTACTGAATATTGTAGTTTAATTAAAATAAATAAATGAATACTACGTATAATGTTTGCATTAATGGTTGCAAAAGGGTTAATTTTTGGTCGCTAATAAGTTGCATTTTTTAATAGATTTATTCTTACATAGTAAATTTCTACAGGTTTTAGTTTGAATACCATGGTTTTGAAGAAGTTATTAATTTAGCCCAGAAAAAGTGGCTATTTGACCTCTAGTGTAATGTAATAAAAAATTTTTGAAAAGCTAAATTACTAATAATTACATACATTTACATGACAAGCAAACTATCAAAATTATGCGTTTGTGACAGATTACGTGCACTGTCACCAACGATTTAAAAAAAAGCACGGCCGTCTCTAATGAGTAAAGTTTTTGAAGGAACGTTATGTATATTTCATATTCCTTGATATCAACGATAAAGTAAACTTTTCACTTAATGTTGAACGTCGAGTTCTTTTGAAATAGAAAGCCCCCGTTCATGTAAATTTGGAATTGTGCCAATCATGGATGCAGATGTCACAATTATGTATGCCATTTCCTCTGTCAACATCTGAATTTTTCTCAACACAAAAAGGACACTTTTTAAAATGTAAATAACGCCTTGATTAAAATTTAAACGATTCGTTAAGAGAAAGCGCGTCAACAAACAAAACCATTACCGCTTTTTTCACGTTTCGCATTTTGGAGATAAAAAAAGATGGCAGGAAAAGAAAGAAAACTAAAACGTCAAGTCTGCTCTTTGCCGAGAATAAAAGAATTTTTAGACGAGATGAGATTCTAAAACTCGGCATTATGTCGTATAATACGAAGGGCAAATGAAATATTTAAATCAGTCTATTTTATACAGATGGATGCAACAACATTTCATACACAAAATTTGTGAATTTCCTATTTAAATCTGCCTTTCATCGTATAATACCACTTATTATAACTAAACATTGAGCTATAGGGTTGCTTATTAAATAATAAATTTTCCAACATCATTGTGATTTATTAGTTATATATACAGGGTTAGTTAAAAGTATGGAGACGCCGATTTATTGTCGTTAATATTCATTTTAGGGAATTATGTTCAATATAAAAGTTTGTTAAGATATTTTTATCTACCTTTGAGAATATTTGAATTTTTTTTCTTCAATTGTTTTTTTTAGATACGCCTGTCCGCGCATTTTTTTTTAAATAGGAACTGGTAAATTTTGCTCTACCATTCGATAGAGAATTTTTTTCTCTTTACAATAGTATTTTTGTATTTTTAAAATTCATTTTAATAACTTTTTTACAAGAAAAATTAAACAAATTATTAACAAAGTAAATTAAAGTAAGTGCTCGAATTGTCGTCCATTAGTAATTTGACAATGACCCAATCGATTTACAAAACCCCGAACAGAGTTCTGTAAAAAATCTCGGGGAATTTCTTGTATCGTTCCGGTAATTCGGATTTGTAAATCTTTGACGTTATCGGGCTTATCTTTGTAAACTTTGTTTTTTACGTATCCCCAAAGAAAAAAATCTAAAGGACTTAAATCTGGTGAACGGGCTCGCCATTCAATGGTTCCTCGCGTTCCAATCCATCTGTGGGGAAAACGTTGTCCAGATATTGACGAACATTTACACCATAATGTGGTGGGGCACCATCTTGCTGGAACCAGATACTGTCATTGGGCAGGTGTTCAATGTTTTCATGAGGATAGAGCGTAGCACAAGCAGGTATTATTTCATTTTGCAATAACTGCAAATACAGAGCCGAAGTGAAATTGCTATTGATGAAAAAGGGACCGATAATATGACCGCCTAGAATGCCAACCCACACATTAACCTTTTGGGGGTACTGCGTATGGTGCTCCAAAAACCAAGGGGGATTTTCCGATGACCAGTATCTGCAGTTATGTTTGTTTACTTGACCGGTGAGGCAAAAAGTAGCCTCGTCTGAAAAAAGAATATTGTTGACAAAATTTTAATTATTATTGCAAATATTTAACATTTCTTCAGAAAATTGTAATCTCCTATCAAAATCATCTTCCGTTAACTCGTGTACAAGGTGTACCTTATAAGGTTTATACTTTTTACTTTTTAAAAATGACACGATCGATGACTGTGAAATATTGAAATTGGCCGCTAATTGATTGGTTGATAAATGGGGATATTCAGATACAGCTAATAAAATATCCAGTTTGTTATCATCACTTTTTGCTGTTCTAGGTCTACCACTCCTTAGCAAACCTTTAACGCTACCCGTTTGTTCAAAGCGTCTTAAAGTTTTACTAACAACGGATTTAGAAATTGGATTTCTATTTGGATGCGTATGATTAAATAAATTACAAACGTCTTGTAAACTTCGGCGTCTATCTCCATAACCCAACATCATAAGTATTTAAATTCGTTCATGTTCACTTAAACTTGCCATTGTTAATATTAACAGCAACAAATTGCACAAATTAATTATTTCTGTCAAAGATTTGACGTACACAATAACCACTGACAAAATTATGTCGCTCAAGTTTGTTTATCGCTACGCTTCTGTCTATTTGCGATGTACCGAACATCTGTTAAACACATGAACTGGCCTTTTCTTATAAAAAAGTTATTAAAATGAATTTTAAAAAAACAAAAATATTATTGTACAAAGAAAAAAATTCTCTATCGAATGGTAGAGTAAAATTTACTAGTTTCCATTTAAAAAAAAACTGCGCGGACAGGCGTAACTAAAAAACAATTGAAAAAAAAAAATTCAAATATTCTCAAATGTAGATCAAAATATCCTAACAAACTTTTATATTGAACATAATTCCCTAAAATGAATATTAAGGACAATAAATCGCCGTCTCCATACTTTTAACTAACCCTGTATATACATATACAGGCCATAGACTGAATCGCGATTCGTCACTGAAGACGGCATTATGCCATTCTGCCTCCCAATTCGAACGCTGACGACAGTGGTCCGCAATCAAGGGAAGCTCTAATCGTGGACGGTATGAAAGAAGTTCAAAGGCTCAAATGCGGCGATATAGTGTACGCATACTAACAGGTCTACCTTCTGGTACAAACCATTAGTCAGGGATTCGACGCGTAATTGAAAAACGATCTCTTAGAGCTAGTTGTCTGAAGCGCCTATCTTGACGCTCTATGGTACGCCTCGGTTGACCAGTTGGCCTTCTTCGTGTTCCTCTACCTTCTTCTGTCCACACACAGCACACACGCATTACCGCCATTGCAGTACAATTAACACGGCGGCCAATTTCGCTATAGTACATACCAACATCTCGATAGGCAACAATTCTACCCCTATCAATGTCACTAACACGGTGATAATTTTGACGTCTTTGAACTCTAGGCATTTTGTTACTCTTAACACTCGTAGATGTACGCGCAATTACTAAATATTTTCGTACTAGTCAGCTCTCATGAACAGGTTTCTTCACAAAAACCTAAAAGATAATTTTATTTGGCAAAAAATTATAAACGATAAAAAGTTGACATATTGTCATGGATTTTTCCTTTCAGAAGAAAGAAGAAGAGAAGAAAAAATTGTAGAACAATATTGAACATTATTTGTATAACATTTATAAAATTATGTATTTTATTTTGGTGTCTATTTTATTTCAGACGGGGAACGATATAAATATAAATTTTAAATGATGTATTTTGTAATGTTTGAGTTTTATCCATGTCTGTAGTTTCAGGGGTAGATTAATATTCAAAGTTGGCGCCATCCTGGATGTTAGAGCGTGTATTGAAAAATTATACATTTTTGTTATTGTTTTGAGTTATATAGGTGGGAGGCCCTAGCGTTTCCAGGACCTTCATTGGAGAGATTGATTAATGTCCTTGAAGATAGGTCGTTATAAGTGAATATTAGACACGACTTAATTTTGTCTAATATATATATTATCTTAGATAATTCGTTATAGTTTTGGTGCGTCGATTGTGTTTTAAAAAGTAATTTGTCGTGAATTTACAAATCTTTTATATTTGTAATTTAATTTATTTGAAACACCTATCTAAAGAAAAGGAATCTCTCATGCTGTATTGCGTTACATTAATTAATGTAGGTACCTTTTATAATTATTATTAATATATTGAAGAAAGCGCTATAAATAATTTGTAAACTTTTGTAAATTTTTTTTATATATATTCAAAAAAATATCTAGAAAATTTGTTAGACTGTTTTTATGGAGTTTGGTTTTTATTCACTATTTCAATATTTCAATACGTAGGAAAGTGGGGACAAGTTTGTGTGATGTCATGTTAATGCATGCATGACGGTAAGAATTTGATTTCGCGCGCAAGATAAACAAATCTTTATTTTGACGTTTGAGTGTTGGGTTAAAATTATTATTGACATCTGATGAATTTTCTTGTATATTATTTAATTTTGTTATCTTTGCTCGTGATTATTCAATTCACGGTTTTTTAATGGTTTGTATCTTCATATGATATCCAAGCCTTTTTTATCCTTGTTGCATTTAACAGTTCAACGTTACACTTAGTAAAGTTGATTTTTTTTTATTTTTATTTTTTTTAATAAAATTGTAAGGGGGAAAATGTTTGTATAATTTGTCTGACACCTTGTATTATTTTATGACATTACCTGAATCCGAGAGGATCGACCCTGGAGAAGTGAGCTCAAGGAAGGCAACACGACTGAAGACAGCCGGCAGATTAAGTTGCAGTGTGAACTTAAATTTAATTAGCAATTAAAAGCACATTCCACTGCTATATGTACTTATCATAGCATGCTGTAAATATAGTCGTTCTGATTACAAAAAATCAAGTTGAACAAATTATTCCTTCTGAGTGTAACACTTCTAATGTCACTGAGTACATTTCATACACCAAACTAGCGTTCTTGTAACAATGCATCCCTAATTCGTCCTACAAAATATGACTTGGGTCTCTGCTCCACTTTCACTCTTCAGTCGCGTATCACAAAATCTATAAACTTTTTCAACCATTTCTTGTATGGTAACGCTAAGGACTTTCTTAATTTTCAAGACACATGTGTCCACGCTTAAAATGAGCAACCCGGTGACAAATCGTGATCTACGAAGGAGCATTATTTCCCAATGTTTTCTGCATATCCACTAAAATCTCAATTCTGCTCATCTTAACGTTAAGGAATAAGTAATTAAACTTCTAGTTTCAAAAATTATTTTATTGTAAATACCACTACAATATTGTTTCGCCATACAATGGCTTCATCAGGTGGATGAAATACTATACTATGAAATATGTGTTCATCTTCTTAAACATCACTAGATTGCACCACGAAGAGCGATTACATCCATTCTAAACATGTCTTCTTTAAACAAGTGTATCTGTCTAACTAAACGTCTAAAATGAAAATTGCGTGTCGTAAAAGCATGACCTACTCGAAAATAATTCGAATTTTTTTCACAAAGAAAAGACGTCTCACTTTCCCTGAAATTATCCATGTACTTACAATCCTACACGTTTATATTTGATAGACAAAAGAACAAAATTCGTAACACCGAAGATAAGAAGATTATTTGAAAGACAGTATTATTTTGTGCGGTCTGATCACGTTTGCAATCTAGCGACGCTTTGTACTTCCGGGCTAAAGCCGTGCACCCCAGCCCAGCCCCTTACACGAAAAGGAGCAACTCTAGCGAATATGATAAAACGGAATCTAATATCGAACCACGTTCTTGCTTTTATCTTGATTTTATCTCTTAAATTTTTAAGTAGTTATCGATTTTTGAAGCATTTATTTTTTCCGGTTGCGGTGGTGGTGAACTTTCTTAGTACTTAAAAGTAAAGTTCATGAATTTTCAATGTTCGTAGTCGAATATATACTTTAATTTAAAAAAAGTAAGCGCAATAAGAAATATATTTGCGTTTTAATCAAGCAAATTTACACGTCAAACATAACTTACTTGTACATTCGTACATTTAAAATGCTTTTATCCGTCTATATACTATTATAGGTCTTTCACGATAACACACGAGACACGTGATAAACAGTTACTTCGGAACAAGTAACATTTAAATTACAATAATACCTAGTAATCCTAGTATTTCTCTCTATTAAGTGAATATATTATGTTATCAGAACTGGGCATGGTTGCCAGCTTGGTTTCTGTCAAATGTCATTCGAATAAGTTGTTTCCAATGGGTTCCTATTTACAAGTTCCTTCCTATTTTATTTATGAAACGATATTATATAAAGGTGCGGCAAAAATAACTAAGCGATTTAATTCCTATATATTTATGACAAATAATACAATATTTTATAAATAGTTAATTCCTACTTTTAGTAGAGGTTTTAGGTAAATTATTACTGACTATTTCAAAATTATGTTCTTTAAATGAGTTCCGTGATTATCTCGGCAATATTCAGCTCTTTTAATCACATTTATCATAACTGTATCCAATAGCTCAGGTGTTATGTCTGCAATTTTTTGACGAATTTCCCTTCTCGAATCTTCCAGCGTTGCCGGCTTGCCTTTGTAAACATTGTCCTCCCATAGCCCCAGAGGAAACAATCTGGGGCAGTCAAGTCAGGCGACCTTGGTGGCCAGTCGATATTGCCAGCACGTGAAATAAGGCGGTTCGGAAGTTCTTCCAACTGCGGTCCAATCCCAGCGCTGTAAACACCGCACCATACGGTGACCTTAAGGGAGTGTAATGGTTTTTGATGAAGTATTCGAGGATTTTCTGTACCCCAAAACCGGCTATTTTGTTTGTTTACGTATCCGCACAAGTGAAAATGTGACTCATCGCTCATGATAATTTTTGTGTGGAAATCATTAATTTCATTATTTAAGTTTATAAGCATGTTGCTCCATGCTAGGCGTTTTTCATGATCTGTATTGAGTAGCGACTGGGTTATTTGAATTTTATATGGATATAAATGAAGGTCATCTTTCAAAATTCGACGAATAGAACGGTCACTAATATGGAATTGCTGAGCACGGCGCCGTGAGGATGTTTGTGGCCTTTGACGCACATCGTCCCGTACACGAGCAATATTTTCTTCTAATCTACATGTGCGCGGTCGACCAATATGGTACGCATCCCCCACTGAACCAGAAATGGAAAATTTTGATATAATATTGCGAATGGTGTTTGAATTTGGAGCAGGACGATTACGACATTTAGTTCTAAATTTTCTTTGCACACACACAAAACTTGGATTACTTTCGAAATACCACTGAACTAGTTCTATTCGCTCTTGGTTTGTGTAACGCTGCATAATGAATACCTTAAGTCTTACAAGTAAAACTGTCACAATACGACTGACGTTTTGTGCAGCGTTCGGTGATTGTTACGATTTAAAATCGCTTAGTTATTTTTGCCGCACCTTTATAAGGTTAGTTATTTCCACAACTAAATCATGCCTATATTTAATATAGTATATATCATAACAACATAAAGCATTAGTAGTATATGTTGAGCACTTGTGAAATTATTACACTATTAAACTTAAATAACACACCTTATATTTTCGCAAACAATAGTATATTAACTATATGTACATTTCATGTGCACTGCACACATCCTGCACACACCATGTGTACATATAGTTAATATACTATTGTTTGTGAAAATATAAGGTGAGTTTTTTAAGTTTAATAACATAAAGCATATTAGTAGGAGTTGTGAATATTTTAAAATGACATAAACCTTTACCTCATAGATTATTTACTAGCAACAGCTGACTCAAAGCAATGCAGATTTGTCAACCTTGTTTTATAACTATTTATCACGTGCCTCGTCTGTTATCGTGAAAGACCTATAGTTACTTGGTTATGGTTAAATGTCAGTAGAAATATATAAACCGCAACCCAAAATACATCTTGCTGTATAATGGGCTGCTGAAGTTCTAGTCCTCACAACGAGTGATTTTAATTGAGAAGATTCCTTACAGTATTGAATTATTATTATAAATAATGTAACGTAATTAATAATAATAATTAACAGCAAACAAAATTGAAAAATACCCACTACCGAAAATGTAACTTCAGCGTATCTGGAAGCAGGAAGACGTATACAGGCTGTCCCGTAAAAAACGCCAACATTCATAATTCCGTTATTTATTGTCCGGTTTTATTTAAACAAAAAGTAAATTTAATAGCATCAAAAACACTATAAGATAGCAGTGTTTTATTTGTTTTCAATTGTTTTCATTAATGTCAAACGACAGTCAAGTTTTTTATTTTAAATGGCAACATATATATTTTTGGCTATATTCGGATTGGATTTTTTTTTCTGAATTCAACGATGTATAACATGTTTATTTTTGATAAACGTTTATTGTAAAAAAAACTTTATAAATTTCATCTTTGTCTTCCATTATTTATAAATATTCGAATGTGTCATGAAACATTTGAAATGTAAGTATTATAAATATTATTATAAGAAACAAAACAATAAATGTTGAAATTGCCCGCCACCTTGTTTAACACATATCGCACATCTCCTAATCATAAAAAATTTAAAAAAAACTTTATAAATTTCATCTTTCATTATAGTAGACTTGGCCCAGTCCACTAGCATTATGTCAATGTGCCTTAAGTGTCAGTTTGACTTTATTAAGTTTTCTGTATTATCCTGTTTGAACGTTTTGCCGCAACAAAAAGCGTATTTTCGTTAAAAATGAATAACAATGAATTAACGGACATGTTACAAGTGTTCTTTGAATGTAATAAAAATCGCCTTCAAGCAGTTCGTCGGTACAGTGCTCGTTTTACGGACAGAGAAGTTCCAGGTTCGAAAATATTTCAGAGAATTGAAAAGAATTTAAGAAATTATGGATCATTTACCAAACCAAAAACACAAAAACGGAAATTCTCCGAAGATAAGGAATTAGATGTCCTTCTTGCAGTACAGCAAAATTCACGAACTTCGATTCGCGAAATTGCACATAATATTGGGGTATCAAAAACTACAGTTCATGGTATTTTAAGAAAACACAAACTTAAACCGTACATAGCTCGAAAAGTTCATGCATTAGAACAAAATGATCCTGGCCGAAGAATCCGGTTTTGTCGTTTTTATTTAAATGCATTAGAACAAGACCCGAATTTTTACAGAAGGATAATTTGGTCTGATGAATGCACTTTTAGCAACAACGGTATTTTTAATAGAAACATACATCGACAGTGGACAATCCGAGATTTGTAATTGAAAATAATTTTCAAAGACGTTTCAACGTAAATGTTTGGTGTGGCATTTTAGGTGATCAATTAATTGGGCCATTTTTCATAGATGGTTGCTTAAATCAAGAAAAATACTACACTTTATTACACGAAAATCTCCAAAACTTTTTAGATGAATTACCTTTGGCAAATTTAAATAGAATATTTTTTCAACAAGATGGGTCTCCCGCGCACAACGCCAGAGTAAATACTGATTTGTTGAACACCCAATTTGGAAATAGGTGGATAGGAACATCCGGTCCTATCGAGTGGCCTGCGCGTTCACCGGATCTTACGCCCCTCGATTTTTGGTTGTGGGCTTATCTACAAGATCGAGTTTATTTAACAAGTCCAGAAAATGTTTACATTTTCAGACAAAGAATTATTAACACTTGTCAAGAAGTACCTGCCGCTTGTCTTTTAAATGCGACCTTTGGAGTAATTAGGAGATGTGCGATATGTGTTGAACAAGGTGGCGGGCAATTTCAACATTTATTGTAAAGTGTTTTGTTTCTTATAATAATATTTATAATACTTACATTTCCAATGTTTCATGACACATTCGAATATTTATAAATAATGGAAGACAAAGATGAAATTTATAAAGTTTTTTTTGCAATAAACGTTTATCAAAAATAAACATGTTATACATCGTTGAATTCAGAAAAAAAAAACCAATCCGAATATAGCCAAAAATATATATGTTGCCATTTAAAATATAAAACTTGACTGTCGTTTGACATTAATGAAAACAATTGAAAACAAATAAAACACTGCTATCTTATAGTGTTTTTGATGCTATTAAATTTACTTTTTGTTTAAAGAAAACCGGACAATAAATAACGGAATTATGAATGTTGGCGTTTTTTACGGGACAGCCTGTATACAGACCTAGCCAAATGAATGGATCCATTCGAATATCTTTGATATAGCTACTTTTAATAAGACTTTCCACAATTAATTAAATGCAAATCAGGGATTCGAGGAGTATATTTATATCCGTTATATAAGTTTCATAATCCGTAATTATTTTTTAATTCTCCGTTAGTGCTAATGACACGGAAAATGAACAATTAAGATTTAATGGTCTGTTTAAGTTAACCTCTATTTTGTTCGCTTTGTTCAAATGTCAATATTTGAGTCTATTACTGCGTGTTTAGAATTTATTTTGACACATTTTTTAATACGTATCGTCGAAGCTCTTCAAATTTAAGTTTATCTGAGGATGAATATATTGTATTTAAAAGAAGGAAAGTATATAATGAAAGAAGAGATTGTTTAGTTAGTTTTAACAAAAAATAATTTTTTGATCGTTTCCGATTAACGAAAGAAACAGTTCAAGCCTTGTTACAGGAAATTGAACCTCTAATTCAAAAAGATACAAATAAGTATTATCTCATTAGACATACATTTTTTTTAGAAGTAACTTTAAACAATGTTTTATAGAAGCGGTTCCATACAGTCAATGCAACAATTATTAACATTAAGATACTACCCCACTGGTAATATGCAGATATTTATAGCAGACTTTATGGGGGTATCTAAAGCATCGGCATTCCAAATAATAAAACATGTTTCCACATTAAAAAAAAAAGAGATGATAGCCTTTAAACTTCGATAACTTTGGCACGACATATTTAACACCCTGTATATATTGTCACGTTGTTCACCCTCAAAACATATAACGTGTTAGTCCATAAATTAGTAACAAAAGAGTTACTTGAAGCACTGCACCCATTTCATGCTAAGAGTTAAAATGTTAGACGCTACAACTGTCAAGATTTTAGCAAAATTTGCAATAAAACCAAAACTAACACATTCTCATATATCATTGCAAAGATAATTTGGGTGGCTATCATCATAAAAACAAGAAAGTATAGCAATCTATTTAAAAAAGAAAATTGAAAGTGGTTGCGGAAATTTGGAACAGCCTGTAAATATATAAATAAAATTAGAAAATGCACTGTAGCATACTACATGTGTACATAAAATTTCATTGCTACAACTTTATTAGTTTTCATGGGATTTTACCTAAATAAAATGGAAATTAAGTAATATTGCTCATTCAGTTGTATTTCATTAATCATGAATTTCCATCAAGTAAAAGCTGCTTCGATTTAAAATAAATTAAAGAAGTTAAAATCTTATAAAATTTTTACTTTACATTTTTTTTCAGTCAGACTAGCCCGAGCAACAATGAAACATTGTAGCGACAATGTAATGGTCTGGGGTTGTATGGCGGCAACCGGTTCGGAGAATTATACTTATGCAAAGATTGCGTAGTGATCGTTACATCCTTATATTAGAAGATGTAACAAAATCTTAACATTTTCAGTTGTATTTGCAAATATACTACCTTTAGAAGAGCTTTTTTTTCATGACCAAACTTATAAATGAAGGTGTATCTAATACATAAGGTAATTCGAGGAGAAATTGCCATAGTTTTTTTAAATTCATTTAACACCCCTTAAAAATTAAAAGTTCTAGTTTTTATTAAGCCTATTTAATAATAAAAGATATGTTTTATAAAATTAAAAGGCATGTTACACTGTAATAAAATTAAGTTAGGGTAATTCGGGGAGCGATTGGCATAGAGGAGAGATTGCCTACGATGAAATTTTGACTTTTTGCCGCTGTTGTAGCGTTTAATAGTTAGTCGAGTCAGTGGTGTTAGTGGTAAGCAACAGGTTGCTTCGAGGTTGTACTGAAAAATAATTAATTTGGCAAAGGTAAGGCAGCATGATTTTTTTATAATATGCTAAAAATTATTTTATGAGTAATTAAAATAAAAAATTTACTCTTGTTTTATTATAAATGCACATGTTTTCTTCAAAAATTGAAGGAATAAGTCTGTGGTCGTTCATTCTAACCTAACTTTTTGGTTATATATGCTATATTTATTATGGTATATAGGATCTATTAAGGTAACAACATTTAGGAGAGATTGCCATAGCCTCATTAAGGAGAGTTTGCCATATGGCAATCTGTCCTTATAGACTTAACAATAAATATTAATTTAAATATTATATTATATTTAAATATTCAACTTATATCTAATATGTTTCTTTCAGATGCCGAAATTTTATAAAAGAAAGCCTGGTTCTCAACGTGGAACATGGGCTAAAGAAGATCTGGAAAAAGCAATACAATATGTAAAAGACAACAACTCAGTAAGACAAGCTGCTATCATATTTTCCATTCCCCGGAAAACCTTGGAATATAGAATGAAGAAAGGAGATATGCATGGACCTAGTCACATGGGACCATCATGTCATTTGGGACAGGCGAACGAAGCAAGATTAGTTAACCATATCAAAGCTATGCAAGCAAATGGATTTCCCATGAACAGGGATGATGTGCGAAAGCTTGCTTACAATTTCTCAGAAAAATTGGGATTAAAACATTCTTTTAACAGAGAAAAAGAAAAGGCAGGATATCCATGGCTACTTCGATTTATGAGGGACCATCCTGATCTTTCTGTTAGAACTTCAGAGGGTGTAAGCCTAGCTCGTGTTCAGGGTATGAATAAGGAGCAGGTTTTCAACTATTTTAATCTGCTCCAGTCTATACTTGAAAAAAATGGCCTCCTAGATAAGCCATCAGCCTTATTTAATATTGATGAAACTGGATTGCAGCTTAATAATAAACCCGGTCAAGTAATTGTTGAAAAAGGGTCAAAAGTTGTGTCATCAGTAACCTCTGGGGAAAAAGGAGAGACTGTAACAGTTCTAACTTGCTGCAATGCCGAAGGTACGTTTATTCCACCATTTTGAATAATGAAGGGGGAAAACTTGAAGAAAGAATGGAACGATGGAATGCCACCTGGTTCGTCTATTATGATGTCGGAGAAGTCAGCTTATGTTACCACAGAAATATTCTTTTATTGGCTTAAAATTATTTTCTTTCCGAGGAAACCGAGTGGAAAAGTAGTACTACTCTTGGATGGTCACTCCTCCCACAATTCTTCTGTAGAAATGTTGGATTTTTGTTCCACTAATGGCATAATATTGTTGTCCACCTAGCCATACGACACATTATCTCCAACCTCTCGATAGAGGAGTGTTCAAAGCACTTAAAAGCTATTTTTATTCAGCTGCAAACTTGTACATTAAAAATAATCCAGGTCGTAAGATAAATCGCCTAACGTTCGGAGGCTTACTAAATACAGCCTGGGGCAAGACAGCTACACAAGACAATGCGTCAAATGCATTTAAGGCTTGTGGCATTTATCCCCTAAACCCACACGCTATCCCAGAATACGCCTATCTAAGCCTTCCTGCTGAAAATCTCACAATACCTGAGACAAGAGTAGCTCAAAGTCCACCAGACCTAACATCAGAAGAGCCATGTCCCTCAACATCATCAACCTCCAGCACTAATGTTAAGTTAGACAGTGTGGAAGAAGCTTCAACAAACCTGATTTCCAGACCCTCAACATCAGCTATGGCCGAAACTGAAGTACGGTCAGACAGTGTCAAAAGATATCCAACAAAATTGACTTCAGATCTCTCAACATCAGCTGTGTTCGAAACTGAGGCACAGTCGTGTAACATTAAGGAAACTCCCACCAAGTTAATTCATGAGATTTCACCCATCCCTAGAGTTTCGCCTGTAACAACTAAAATAAAGCTACATGCTGTAGAATTAACGTCCCCCAAAAACATTGGCGTTTTAAAAAACAAAAGGAAACCTCTTCAACGGCATGTGAAAAAAAGGATTCCGCTCCGTGATCATAGCCCAGAGTGTCAAGAAGATTTCTTGTCTGATGAAGATGATGATGCATACTGCATTTTCTGCACAGAACCCTTCAAGAAATCGAAGGGAGGAGAGCGCTGGGTTCAGTGCACTAAGTGTAAAAAGTGGTGCCACATTCTGTGTGCTGGCATAGGCCCCAAAGTTATAACATATATTTGTGAACTGTGTGGTTAGATACTAAAAATCATTTATATTTTTTAATAAAATAGTTATTACGGAGTTTTCATATGATTTTATAGTTTTTATTGTTTAATTAGCTTGGAGTATAGTCATGGCAATCTATCCTAAATGCGTATGGCAATCTCACTTAAGTGTTGGCAATTTCTCCTAACTTCTACGTTATCACTTTCTTTAAAATCATAATTAGGTATTAGCAAAGTTAATTTAATATCTTCTTTTGTAAATGCCTATATTCTAAAACAATTTCGTAAGGCTGTATTTTGTTGTTATCGGTCGTTTCATTTATTCAATAATAATAGTAATATTAACAGCAGATCTCTATCTATATTCTAGCGTGTTTGTATCTATTTAAAACCATCTGCGTCAGAAATAAAACACATCCACCTTTGATTACGGTTATTTGTCTCGCCCAAGACATTAATGGAAAACTACTCGATTAAATGGATGTCCGACTATGTAATCTGTGGCCTTATTGCCTTCATTTCGTGTAAGTCGGTGTACAATTTAGGAACATTCCGTTTTCGTAATGGTAAAACCATTTTAGGAATGCACGTTATAACCATTGGAATTACGAAAATCACATGGCTATAAAACTGTTACAACGCGATGAAAATATCGGATTATTTCCCTTAAAATTGATTAATCATTAGAAAGTTCTGACATTAATGTAAAGTAATAAATTAAGTCGTCCAATATTTGAGATAGAATGAATTAATGTGATACAAATTTTGCTGAAAATAAATAATATAGCTGATGTTTATTACATGAATTTAAATGAAATTTTGATCGAAACTTGAAAGATTTTGAAGAGAGAATTTTTTAAATATCAAAATTTATTTAAAATCTATACAAAGATATTACAATAAATAAATTGCTTGTTTTAAATATTTGACATGTGAGCAACTGTCCATTGCCAGGTTCCTGTACAGTGTAATTAGGAAAAAAAATTTCGTTGTGCTTCTAAAAGATTAAAATCTCATAAGCAAATCAGTAGGGATTGAACCGCTTGCGTCTACGCCTTCTGATGGGTCGAGTCATTAGAGTGATTGCCGGAGAATTGGGATGATTACTTAATCCTTCTGCGTATTTTTCAGAAAAATCTTTATTTCGTCCTTCACTGTTTTTATTTTTAATTCATGGTTTATAATGTTATTTGGAACATGTCAAGAAACCTTGGTAATCATACGAAGAAATTTGCTACCGTTAAGAAGCAAAAATAGATTGCGCAAAACTGCCTTCTGATGCTTTACGATATAATGCAGAAATACTGCAGCGGCTCAATGACTTACCTGTGTGGGACAGTTGATGGTAAAGATACGATTTAACTAGCCAGTACCCGGGCTACGGTCAGCGAAGACGAAATGTTGTTGATTGTCTGAGTATAATACAAGGGAATAAAAGTGCCAGGAATTACAGTTAAATTGTAACTAGAGTCCATACGTCGCACGGAGGACATATATCCTATAACGTACCCATAACGCGTAATGTCTGTAAAAGTTATTCCAATACAACATATAATTCAATAATCAATAACGGCATGAGGACATAATACTATAACAATAATTATTAAATATATTTTCCCAAAATATCTCAACAAATATATAAATATATAATTATAAACGGACCCGTATATAAAAATAAGTTATAGTAAAACTTTAACATTACTGAATGGTGAATAATTATTACCAGATATCTCCCTTAATGTACAATACAATATGTAACACTATCCAAAAGGTTATATTGCTTGAGCTTGTAAAAAAATACGCATTATGCCATTCAGTTTCGTACGAGGTTGATGAAATAGCTAGAGAAAATGATCGTACAATTTTACATTTACCTGTAATCACTGTAATATGAACCACATCAAACTTGTATGGTCTCAAGTTAAGCAATACCTTGCATTGGTATATATTTCCCGGTTCTTGCTTGAATATAATTATTAATAATAAATATGTTAATAAGCAAATGTAAAAGTCAAAAAATAATCTTTTATATAGACATGTAGGTATATAACCTCAACATATTGCTGTGGTTTCTTCCCCGAAAATATTGTGAAATGTTTTATTATTAAGATTGTACATTTATTCTGGATGCCAGTGTATAATTTTTGACATTTATTATTTATGAATGCAATTTTTATTTTGATTCATTTTTATTTTGACTTATGTAGTTGAAGCACGCCGGATTTGCTGTATCCGAGATCAGACACTAAATGTTATCTGGGTTGAGAAGACGTGGTTTATATGATATATTTTTTTTATCTTAGTTTAGAAGCTTCGTGATTTTTATTAATTTGTGGTTGTGCTTGAATTCATTATCGTTATATTTACACGAGTTTGTTGATCTCGTAGTGAATTTTATACGTTTTCTAACTCAGGTGTCTCGTGAAAAAAATATATATTTTTTCATTTACGTAAGTAAAATTGTATTACTAATTATTATAATTATTATTATTATTTGAATGATTTGAACTATGTGTTTTCATTGTATTAATTTTGTTATATATATTTTTAATCTTAGTATTTGGATTAAATGACAAAGAACGGTTTTTAAAATTTCTAAGTATAAAAAATTTTCTATAACTTTAAATTTTGTTCGCTTGGTATCAAGGGCATTTTTTCATGTGGCTTGCACATGCGTCTAGAATTTGTTCGGTCTGTCATATAGCTTGAAATACTTCTTTGTAATTTATTAGTCTTACTTTTGCTCGGGAGTCAATAAGGATGCTTAATTATACGTAACGGTCATTTTCGTATAATAATTTTACCTTAATAATATTGTTTAATGACGCAATATTTATCTTTATATTCCATAAAGATTTTTTTCTTTTTTTTTCTTTTTTGTATTAAAGTTTCATTTATTTTATACTGTGTGTGTTTTTGAAATTAACCTTACTTCAAGAAATTTACAAGTAACTAAAAAACATTATCATAACTTTTCTCAAATAAATTTTGAGTGGCGCTCAACTAATTATTAATTCTGTCTTCCACTTTTCCGATTGGAACCCTGAGGGAAAAGCAGTCTCATCCTGGAAATTAAACCGACTGAATATCGAAGCTGGACATATTGGTTGTGAATTGTGAATAAGCAGTATATAAAATCACAATTCATTGCAATATGTTATACTTCTTTGAAATTCCGGTGTAAATTACACTCAGATTGCAACACCATCTTGTCCATTCTTATTTGGAATAGCATATGGTGTACTGAATTGCTCAAGTTGTAATAAGCCTACCATGTTACTACCACAAGGGCCTGCAAAGCTAGTTACAGGGACTGTTATTATTAAATAAGCTTTGTACGAGGTTAGTTCGGAAAGTTTCTAGAACGAACCAGAAGATGGCGTTGTGCGCGCGTACTGGTCTTGTGTTTTGAGTGCCTCATCTATTTTATAACGTTTGTCAAATTTCTAGACAGATAGTGCACAAAGTAAAGCCATTATAGCCAAGCAAAGACAACAGTGTGCGCATTTTCTTAATCATGAATAAAATCGAATTCTGTGCAGTTATTTAACTTTTTTTTTGAAAGGCTTGAATGCTAAATAAATAAAAACGGAATTAGATGAAGTTTATTGAGGGTCTTCATTGTCGTATGCAACCGTTGCGGACTTGATTGGTGGATTTAAACGTGGTCGAACAAGCATAGAAAATGCATCGCGTTCTGGGAACCAAAGACATCTACCGATGAAGAAACAATTAGAAAAGTTCAGGGAATCGCGATGAATAATCGCCGATTAAAGTTGAGAGAGATAGCAGAGGCAGTAATCACATCATATGATCGCGCACATTACATTTTACACTAACATTTGGACATGAGAAAGCTCAATGCAGATGGGTGCCGCGTTTACTGTCAAACGATCAAAAGCAAGCTCTCAGCAATGTCTACGTAATCCAGTAGATTTTTTGAGACGTTTTGCAACCGTCGATGAAACGTGGCTAGACCACCACCAGAGACTAAAACACAATCATAGCAGTGGAAAGTACGCGGTGAACTAACTCCAACGAAGACCAAGACGATGCTATCAGTTCTGAAAAAGTGATGGATACCATCTTTTGGGATTTCTGAGGAATAATTTTTATTGACTACTTGCAACATAGGGGGGGGGGCAATAACAGGCGCGTACTATGCGTCGTTAAATAAATTCGCACGAAGAGGACCAAATAACGAACTATCTATCATAGACTATATATTAGTTGAAAGAGATAACAAAAAAAACTTGAAGGATGTAAGAGTAATGAGGGGACCGGAACTATATACAGACCACTTTCTACTATTAGGAAAGATCAAGACAGACATGGCAAGAAAACACGAAGAGAAAAAAGTAGAATTTAAAACTATAAGAAGCTATAAACTGATAGATACAAAAATAGCTGAACAATATAGAAACACAGTAGAGAACAAAATATCGAAATTAGAAGAGAGAGAAAACATGAGTTTGGAAGGTCTCTGGAGAAATATTAAAGGAACAATATTAGAAACTGCAAAAGAAACATGTGGAGAAATAAAAGGAAGCAATAAGAACAAACAGACTGCTTGGTGGAATCAGGAGATTAAGAAAGAAATCAAAATAAAGAAAGATAAATGGAAAGACTATCTAAGAGCAAAAGATAATAGTAAATACGAAATCTATAAATAACAAAGAAAGAAAGTTAAAATATTAGTCAAGGAAGCGAAGCAGAAAAGTTGGGAACAGTTTGGAGAAAAGATGGAAATAAATAGTATAGAAAACCTAAAGCCATTTTATAAAGTCTTGAAAAACAGCAGAAAAGAAACATCTAATTTTCACGGCACTATACTAGATAAAAATGGAGAAATTATCACAGAAGATAAAAAAATTATGGAGAGATGGCAACAATACTTTAAAGAACTATTAACCATTGCAAATAATGATGAACCTACATTAAAGGAAAATCTAGAAATACGTATTGAAGACGACAACGATGCACTGGGACCAATAACAAGAAATGAAATCGTAGATGCCATTAAGACGCTAAAAAACGGAAAGCCCCTGGTCACGATATGATAACAACAGAAATGATGAAAACACTAGGAGAAAAAGGTATCGAGCTGATTTTGAAAATAATCAATATGAGTTGGGAGCAAGAAATAATACCGAAGGACTGGAAAACTGGACAGATAGTACCTATACACAAAAAAGGAAACACGAGAGACTGCAGCAATTATCGAGGATTAACGCTTTTAAGCACAGTAGCTAAGTGATACGAGAGGGTATTGGAAACTAGACTAAGAAGAGTAACAGAACCCACAATGGATGAAGCACAGAGTGCGTTTAGGAAGGGAAGAAGTGTAAACGACCATATATATACGATAAAGTAAGTAATAGAGAAAACCATTCTTAGCCAATCAAAAGTATACTTTGCATTCATAGATTTAGAAAAAGCGTTCGATCGAGTTCCTAGAGAAGAAGTCTGGAATAGCTTACAGCAAAGAGGAGTGAATAGTAAATTAATTAGAGCTATCAGAAGTGTGTATAACGATAACACTAGCTATGTCATAAGTAAAAACAGGAAGTCGGAATTATTTAAAACAGAGGGAGGTCTGAAGCAGCGTGGGGTGCTCAGTCCAGTACTATTCAATATATTTATGGACAAAATACTAAAAGAATGTTAACCGAAGCTAATGAATATGATTATAGGATACAAACATTTAAAGCCAATTGAAATAACTGAATGTATATTTGCTGACGATTTAGTAGTGATGGCTAACAGTGAACGAAATTTACAAAAGAATATAAATGAATGGAACCAAACATTGAAAAAATACAACATGAAAGTCAATACGAAGAAGACAAATGTAATGATGATATCGTCAGGAGTAGAAGAACAAATAAAGATATATATTGAAGATGAAAGAATAAAACAAGTGTCACAATACAAATATCTAGGAGTAACGATTGAACGAAATGGAAATCAAGAAATTGACATTAATGAACGAATAGGAAAGGCGGCTAAACTATACCATGCCATGAGACAGACATTGATAAATAAAAAAGAAATATCTACCAAAACCAAGATGATTGTATTGAAGACAATATACAGACCTATTCTAGTTTACGGAAGTGAAACATGGGCACTCACAAACAGGCTAAGAAGTAAAGTGCAGGCTAGTGAAATGAAATATCTAAGAGGGGTTAAAGGAATAACACGCAGGGACAGGATAAGAAATGTTGATGTAAGAGCAGAATTGCAAGTAGAACCCATTTCAGAGTACATCGAAAGAAAACAGCTAAGATGGTGGGGCCATTTACACCGGATGGAAGAAAACAGACCAGCAAGGAAGATATTGTAATAACGCAATATAGTCATGTATATGCATAACACTCTCGGCAAGGCTACAACCTCGCTCTTTTTAATACAAACGGTAACGTGTTATATAAACACGACCGTACTCTGTGTATATTGCATACACAAGACTATATGTCAGGGTTTGTGTTATATTCTAGAAAAGACTACAAGGATCTTCTCTAATATATATAGACAGTAGTTTAAGTAAGAGATATTCACGTTCACATATACAGTCATAGTAATAGTAACTATACGTTAGAGAGTTACAACCAGCCAGTGGTACGAACGGTGTTGTACTTAATAACCACGTTCTACCCTGTCTGAGTTGGACATAGTACTCGATGTAAATACTTTGTTAACCAGTTGTAAGTGTTTAATTAATTATAATATGTTACCCGAACTTTGTGCGTATCATTTACTACGATAAGTCGCCCTAACCTGCTATCCAATGTGGCCGCCCAAACGGCCCGCATTACATGGCGATCACTGCTTATTACAATATTGGAAGCCAGAGTTAGAATTAAGCGAAGACCTGGAAGACCGAGAAAAACATACGAAAATATAGTAGCGAAAGCGATACAAAGAAGAGAACAGACGGTAGCCAATGCGAGGAATATGGCGAAGAACAGAAAACAGTGGAAAGACTTTGTAAATATAAAATAGAGTATAGTAACAACTTCCCCTACACCGCAAGGTAAAAAAGGGGTTAATGATTATATATAATGATTATATATATAATTAAACAGATTGCACGAAGAAATCAAAGTCAAAAAGCCTCATATGGCAAAAGAATAAGTCTTGTTTCACCAAGACAATGCCCCATCACACAAGTCGGCAATTGCGATGGCGAAACTGCACGAATTACGATTCCGATTAATTAAACATATACCGTACTCGCCAGATTTGGCCCCTTCGGACTTTTTTCTATTTCCGAACCTCAAAAAATGGTTGGCTGGAAAAAAATTCTCAACGAATATTTGAAGGTTTTGATAGTTCTTATTTTTCTGAAGGAATGAAAGGTCTAAAAGTGGTGTTGTGTGTCTCGTTCTATAAACTTTACGATCTTCCCTCGTATATAGTGAAAGTGTTTTATTTGTATCACTCTCCCTGCACACACTTACGACCTATGGTTCACGAAAATAAGTACCAAACTCCAGCGCACAAACTATTATAATGCATCTACTTTACTCTTAGGAATCGTCTCCAAATGAGGATTTAATTTTAACAATCCTGGTTAAATTTGAACCCCGTTCGCAATTGCGAACATTTATTATCTTTCTTCTTTAATTTTCATTAATCATTTTAAATCGTTATAGCTTCTTGTGCTTTGAACACACTTTCTTCCCCTTTTTTTCAGCTGTCATTTCAGCACACACAAACGCATTTATCGCCGATATAAATTTTCGAGAAGTTTACGTTTATTACGGTGTCCATAATTCTTCCTTTTAGTCTCGATATCCGACGTCGAGTGAATGGAGAATCGGAAAGAAGAACGTAGCGGGGAGATGTGCTCGAAAACAGATCGGTGTAGGTGAAGGTCGCAGGATCTCCGCACCCATTATACTCACGACGACAACTACACCGGGTCCGACGTTTTTCAGGAGGCCCTTAGAGGTAGAGATATGGGGAACCTGAGAAGCCTAGGGGCTGTGCCGTTGACAACGATAAGAAAAGCGCAAAAAGTATTGACATTATAGGGAGAAAGTACGATATACACATTAGCTCTCCATTAGTGATCAAATCATGCGGAAGTTCAGCTTTGTGTCTCACATTAAAAGTAGCGGGATAAAAGGTCGAGGAAACAATATCTAGGGTGAAATGTTAAAAAAGACAATATCGTTCGAAAAATATATTTTGTTTGTTTTACGTCGCCGTGCATCTATGTAATGTAATACAAAGGATGTTTTCTTTTGCCTAACCAGTAGGCGGCGATTTATTAAGCAAATGTGAACGTGACATTTTTCGCTTCGTCTCCTGCACGTTTAACAAAAAAATAAACCGAAAAAATGATATTTATTTATTGAATTTATTTATCTCATGAAACGTGTGTTATATTTACCTCTTGCGTTAAATAAAAGATCCACTATTTAGTCTTTCTGTATTTTATTTATTAATAACTACCATGCATTACACATGGTTAGGCAACTGTATGGATCTGATCTTTGATACGACTACTTAGATTTTAATAAAATTTGCCATATTTAAGTTAATGCAAATAGGAAATTTGATCATATACCTACCCTAAATCATTTGGACTAATTAGTCTTAAAATAATAAAATAAAATAAAACAATAACTTTGTTATACCACTTTATTCACATGTAATAGTGACCGCGGTTTCGACATACAATGTCATTATCAAACTGCAAAAGTTACAGGCCTGCATAGATTTTTACAAATGACACAAAAATATATGGGGTGGTTTATGATGTTATTTAAAATTACTACTATATACTTAACTATTATATACAACATTGGAAAAGAGGTGTATATATAAGATCCAACTGGTCGTTAAGAACAATATCTATTGTGTTGTTTCCGCTTTTAAAAATTTCAAGTGACTCTAAAAGATTTAATTTACGACCTTTCTCGGCCAAATGCATTATTTTATGATGACCAAATGTATGCCTTTCTGTAATAAGATGGTTTGCGAATGTTGAATCTGTCTTCTTTAGTTTATATGACCTCATGTGTTCTTTTACCCGTATAATAAAACTTCGACCAGTCTGACCTATATATACACTTTTACAATCGTTACAATATAATTTGTACACTCCTGATTTATTATTGATATCTGTTTTTGGTTTTGCGTTAAAAATGAAATTACTTGTTTTTACATATAGTTTGTAAGCTATACTAACATTACTATTACCTTTTGAAACTGTATTTCCAATTAGCTCGCTTATTTTACCGAAGTAAGTTAACGAGACAAATTGTTTCAAATTAGCACTATCTTTAGGATATACTAAACTAAGGGCCACTTGTAACTGTTTTTTCTTTAGTATACTTTCAATTACGCTACTTTTATAACTATTGTTTACCGCTATTTGTTTTATAGTATTGATTTCACGAACAAAAGATCCATTAGACAAAGGAATATTTAATGCTCTATGTATCATAGAATTAAAAAATTAATGTTTGTGTGTCTTAGGGTGTAGTGAATCTTTGGGAATAATGCAATCAGTGAAAGTAGGTTTACGATATATATCAAATTTTAAGTTCTGATCTAATTTGTTTAATTTTAAATCCAGGAAGTTAATACCGTTATTCTCTTCGATTTCTACTGTAAAATTGATATTAGAATGGATTGAATTTATGTAGTTCAGAAATGTTTGTAGTTGTCTATGAGTACCCTTAAAGCAAGCTAGGATGTCATACATGTCATACATTTTTAACGCTAAACCAAAAACAGATATCAATAATAAATCAGGAGTGTAGAAATTATATTGTAATGATTGTAAAAGTGTATATATAGGTCAGACTGGTCGAAGTTTTATTATACGGGTAAAAGAACACATGAGGTCATATAAACTTAAGAAGACAGATTCAACATTCGCAAACCATCTTATTACAGAAAGGCATACATTTGGTCATCATAAAATATAGCATTTGGAATGAGAAAGGTCGTAAATTAAATCTTTTAGAGTAACTTGAAATTTTTAAAAGCGGAAACAACACAATAGATATTGTTCTTAACGACCAGTTGGATCTTATATGTACACCTCTTTTCCAATGTTGTATATAATAGTTAAGTATATAGTAGTAATTTTAAATAACATCATAAACCACCCCGATATATTTTTGTGTCATTTATAAGATCTATGTAGGCCTTTAACTTTTGAAGTTTGATAATGACATTGTATGTCGAAACCGCGGTCACTATTACATGTGAATAAAGTGGTATAACATAGTTATTGCTTTATTTTATTTTATTATTTTCAAAATGAATTACCACAAAGTTACGGCTACCAGTATTAATTACTCTTACCTCTTTTATGTTGAGGACTATGGAAGAAATGAAATATTTAAATATTAAAGAAGGCAAATCTCCACCACACCCACTGCAACGGGCATACCAGATGGGTAAATTAGGTGAGGCTGTCCTGCATGGCCGGGTAAAGGGGCTCGAAAGGAGCCTACACCTCAAGAAAATTGCGCTTACAGTCTTCTGACATAAAGGTGGCTTTTGATAACACCTCGACGTCTTTCATTTCATTATTCGATCTTTAAGAAATCGAAAAATAAAGAGTACCACATGCAACTGGGCCCATGGTATGCTGCGTAGCACACTAGTCCATGCTCAAATGAAAAACAAAACGATTTCCATGAGGACAACAAAGTATGTCCTCAAGGAGGCGTGTTGTCACTACTACTATGGACTCTAGTACTGGATAATCTCATCAGGACATTAAATGACCAGGGACAATGGACGCGGGGTTCGCCGATGATATTGTCATTGTGTCCAAGGGAAAATTACCGAGGGCAGTGGCGAGCATCATGCAAAATGCTCTGCAAATTGTGGAAAGATGGTGCCTTAACGAGAGATTAACTGTCATTACTCAAAAAAACAAGTTGGTAGCCTTTACCAACATGGGAAAACTAAATGATTTGGACAGCGTAAGACTGTTAGGATAGGAGTTAAAATTAACAAACGGCATAGGCATAACACTTGATGCGAAACTGAATTAGCGCAGGTAAACCTAATCAAAGTGATCAATAGACAATATTGTGTCGTTGGTATGGGTGTCAGGACATGAGGTAATTAAAGGCAGTGAGATAGTCGACGAACTGGCCAAGAAAGGTACCAATAGAAACTTCATGTCATATGCACTTGTGATAAACTGAAGGAACTCAGACAGAAATACTTCGGAAGAGATCTATTGGATCCTACGAGGGTACTCAAACTTCCCCTGAGAAAGATAGTAGCTTTTATCGAGGACAAAAGACTAACAGAGTGGAACTGAGAGATGTATTGGGGGTGGTACAAAGAGCACTGCGCTTATGTGCTTGGATTTATTTTCAATTTAGACTTCCGGTATGGCCATAAATTATGTTCACTTTTTTAATTTTAAATTACATTTTTACAAATTCCTCTGCTCTGAAAGTTCAGCAATAATTAGGTTTGACACCCTTTTGTTCAACAACGGCAGAGATATTTAATTAAACCTACGAGTAATGCAAATTTTATTGAGAACAAGAAAAATTAACACAAAAAATATAAACAAAAACAATATCAGTTAAGAAAGTTGTCTAAATGATGACCGTTTCTTGACATTTGCCAAAGCCTCCTCACGACTTAATTGCACTTCCTCAATTATTCTCTGACGTAATTCGTCCAGATTATGCGGTCATCTAGTATAAACCATAGACTTTAAATAAACTAAAAAAAAAAAATCTAGGAGATTTAGATCTGGAGATCAATGAATCTTCTACGACCTTTTCGCAGATTGGGGAATATTTCGTTTAAAAAACTTCTAACATTAAGGGCATGGTGAGGAGGTGCTCCATCTTGTTGGAACCAAACACTTACAGATAATTCCCCATCTTCCTCAATATTGGGAACAACTTGATCACCTAAAAGATCTAAATATCTCTGTCCAGTTAGTGTATCGTGAATGAAGAAAGGACCAACAATACGATTTGTTACGTGTTCGTAGACACTCATTTATTTTGTCGCAAATTAGCGACGTTCTTTATTTTATTTTGTTCCATTACTTGTGAACCTACCTGTAAGTGCATCTGCTTACGGTCCTTTATCTGTCGGTATGATTGCGTATTAGCCTTTTTGTTGCTTTCCTTCCCCACTTCGATTCTGGGGTCCGAGTTATCTTCCGATCAAGTGTAAGATCTACACCGATATCTACCCGTGTGATACCGCTCTCGTGCATCATCGTGGTTGCTTATTTATAAGGCTTAATTATCTCTTAATGAGGAGTATCGTTCTGGAAGCCTCCTGACTACAGGAGTTTCTTAAGCACCACGGTATTTTTTTTGGAAGCACCAATTACCCGTAGGGGATATTTTTTACAGTGACGAGTGGGTGTCGTTTCTCTCTAACAAGGTATCGTTGTGCGTTATTAAAAAAAACCATAGAACATTTTGATGGTTTTATCCCCTGGACGACTGACGTCTGTTCCTGTTAAATTAAACGTTATTATATTGTTCCCGACTGAAGTATTTATCCTTCCGATAAATCCCGCCTCGAATGATTCCGCCTCGGAAACGAAGATACGACCAGGACCAGAGGACATCACATGCCATCGCCAACCGAAAAACGATTTTGAGATGGGTCGAAAACTTGGGAATTACAAGATCGATGACAAAAAGAAAACCACCTGGGACTGCTCGCACGGTAAGGCGAGAATCGGCCATGAAAATTTTAAAAACTGACTTAAAATTTCACCCAAACAAAATCATGTTTGCACAATAATTGAATGAAGCGGATTATGATAAGCGTGGAGAATTCGATGTACGCATGCTGCAAATCTTTGAAGAAAACAACGATGATTTTCAAGTCAGATGTAGCCCACTTTCATTTAGCCAAGGAAGTTAACAAGCGGAATTGTCGACACTGGACAGAGACAAATCCCACACATTTCTACGAATGCCTGCTGTACTCACAAGAAGTAACAGTATGGTGTGCGATGTCGTGGCGCTGCCATCGGTCCTTATTTTTTTGAAGATTGTGAGCGTACAGTAACAGTTAATGCTGGACGGTACACTGAAATGATCAGAAACTTTTTCCTGAGAGAGTTGCGTAGGAGAAGATTAAACACGAACGAAATTTGGTTCCAACAAGATGGAGCTACAGCCCATACTGCGAGAATATTCGTAAAGTTGCTTCAATGTACCTTCACCACTGGCATCATTTCCCGGTTTCGATATGCGCCTTGGCCACCGCGTTCTTCAGATCTCAGCATATGCGATTTCTTTCTCTGGGTTTATTTAAAATATCGCGTTTATGTGGATAAAACCCATACATTACAGGAACTTAAAAATTCGATTCGTTGTGAGATCTAACTGATTAAGCACCAAACATTGGAAAGACTGTGGAAGAACTTTAAAGGCAGAGTGACACAGTGCATCGACGAAGACGGTCATCATCTCTCAGACATTATTTTTCAAACGTAACTTCAATCGCATATATTTCACTACATTTTTATGTGAATAAATAATTTTTAACTTAAATTAAAACTGAGTACCATTACTTCAAAAAACGCTCTATTCCTCGTGGTCACCTGTTATTAATAAAGTGCATATTTTAACTGTTAGTTTCTTTTCTATTTTAAATTAATCTCTATCAAGTAAAAGGCGAATAAATCCAATTATCTGCGCAGTATTTATAGTTTACCTACTGTACTTAAAATGCAAGTTTTTTCTAATTATATCACGCCCGCATCTAGTCGTCATATTCACACCTTCCTTGTACACACAATTGTACCTGAAATCAGACAGGGAGATTTCAAAAAGTGACTTTTTAAAAATCCACTTCGTGCGTTTTGTTCCGTCCAAATTCAAACAGACATCCGGATAGATCCGACGCAATATAACACGGAACAGTGATAAATGCCAACCACAATACAGATTGTCAAGTCTGTTTGTCAATTTCACTGCGATCCGCTTCAACGATGAATATTCGGTGAATTCGGCTCCTGGTTGGATGAGTGGATAGAATTGAAAAGACAAACGCTATATACTAGACAGCTCGTAACGATGGGAATCAATGGAAATAAATCATGAATGTTGTGGAGAGGTATAATAGACGACTTTTGTCGCGGGCGACGAAACAATAATATTAGGACAAAGTTTTAGCACCAGTGAATCCATCATCCCGAACCGTTCATATTTTTTGGAAGCGCATTATCTTGTACGTCTCAGATGTATAATAATACTTATATTATTACACTTCACATATATTAAAAATGTTTTTAATACTATTTCTAAATTATATTGTTCACAAACATATCGAATTTAAAATATTTAAAATTACACATTTTGAGACATATACATTCATTGTATTTTCAAGAGTTGCATTTCTTTTGTATTGCACTGGTCACACAGACAACCCTTCAAGAATAATCTCTCCACCCAATGTGGGCGCTGATATTTACATAAAGAATTAGTATTTTAAAAACAATATCTCCGGTTTTTTTATAGGTTCGCGCCACATAAAGTTTTTTGTTTGATGACGCTTGGTGTTTTATTATAAACATAATATAATTTTACTTTTAAAAGGAATTCAACGTTCAAAGTATCTAATTTTAATCACATATTAATCAATAATAAAAATAATAATAATAATATATCCTTTATTTTTAGTAATAGAAAATATGATTAATATTATTGTGAATGTATCCCCCTCCAGAGACGCAGATACGTATTTGATCTTTCTACAGATTCGTCAGTACGCCCCTGCTGAAGAAGGATACATTCACAAAAATGAACAACTTCGCTATATCACAGAAATTATTAAAACCTAGCATAGAAGTACATTCAGCGCTGCAAATTAGCAGGCACCCGAAGCAACTAGCTCTGTCTACATAACAATTGCAGAACTAACATGCGTATATAACAGAATATTTGAAATATACTTGAGTAAGCAAAAATCTCACCAATTTTGTATAATACAAGTGTTTTTAATAATATAAAATATTATATATTATACGCATGCGGTTAATCCGTTAGAAGTAGTGAAGACACGATAATACAGTTTTCAGAGATGCGGTGGTGCCATGTGATGGAAACAGTTTGTTAGTTCTACAGTTTTTTATGTAGGCAGAACTATTTGCTTCGGCTGTCTGTAATATGCAGCGTTAAATGTTCTTCTACGCTCGGTCTTAATAATTTCTGTGACACAACGAAGTTGTTCTTTTTTGTGAATGTAAGCTTCTCCAGCAGGGGCGTACTGACAAATCTGTAGGGAGATTAAGCACGTATCTGCGTCTCTGGGGAAGGATACGTCCTCAAAAATATTAATTGTATTGTGTTCTTCACACCGGATTTTTAATAATATTTTATATTATTCAAAATATGGAGGTTTTTGCCTACTCTAATATATTTCAAATATTCTGTTACTCCTTTATTTCAACACATTTTTTTCTCATTGTATACATACAAACAATAATCAGAGACGAAAAAGAAAAAAAGAACGAAATAAGTGCTGAAACCTTAAGGCGTTATTCAGATGGACAGAAAAACTCCAGAGATTATAAGGGGTTGTTTTTATTGAATGCTCCATTGCAGAAAGGTAAGATGTATAATTATCCTGAATTTTCACCTTTGCTATAGTACGAAGACGTTTGAGTTCATTGTAGGAGTCAATATTTCGAGTTTTGATCCACTTTTTGTGATAGTAGTTCTTATTTTTGAGAATAGAAAATATTTCAGATGTAAAGGCGGGTAAGAGGATCCAGATTGGACCCTACGAGGCACATATAGATTCAATACAGCGTATAATGTATTGTAAAAAGCATCGAGGGCTAAGTTGACGTCAGAATAATGTTTCAGAAAAGTCCAATCAATATTAATTAAATTACTGTATAAAGAAATGTAATTTGCTTTATGGAAATTATATCTGAAATTATTGGCCGAAGGAAAAAGTATTTCAGAAGATGTATGTAAAGGATAGAATAAAATTTCAAGCCTAGGGTGATATAAATCTTCTCTAACGATAGGGGATTCGGGCCGCTTTACTTCGAAGTTAGTGGTAATATTAGAGAAGAACAGGTCCAACATCTTACCTTCACTATTAAGAATATTGTTGTATTGCTTTACATTAAGAATGTCTAGGAAACTTTGAAATATATTAATTTTATTGTAACACTAATGAGGAGGCGAATACAGATTTGGAAGATTGAAATCGCCAATAAGAATGATGGGATTACCAACCAGAAGAGTCTCAACTGCCGAGGTAAAAGTCTCCAGCTCTTCTAAAGGGATGTTAGGAGGAATGTAGACAAGTGCAAGATGTTTAGTAGAACCACTAATATTGCATTTAGAGATCAATAGATCCACAAGAGGTACCAGTACACTAATATGGCTCGTACTTACAATGTCATATGAAATAGCAACAAGGCACTTGAATGTATTTAATTTTTAAAGTACATTGGTTCTGTATCAATAGAACGAATAAATTACAATATTTCAATACTTAAAAATTAACTTATTAACATATTTTCCCGCAATATTTTATTTGTGCTAATTCTTTCTCGCTTTGTATTGTTGCAAAGTACGGATAAGTCGTTAAAATTGCCACGAGACGAACGCGATTTCAAAGTTACGAAGCGATTCATTTACCAGAAAACTTCGCTCGAACAAAAATCGCTTTTGTCTCTCGATTCAAAATGAAAGGAGTACACATCAAATGCTCCGGAACGCTCCGTTACAGACGGACAATCTTGCCGTCTGTTGAAGTAAAACTCCCGAAAACAGCCTTAAACACTTTCGCGCCGAATTTAACTCTCCAAGAAAGTTGCTGCGGATCTTAAAGTGAAACAAAACGAAGCGCTCGTAAAAAACAAAGCGAGCCGTGAAATAATTTCCTGTCATTTGTTTCTGCGAATCGTCTCCGTTTTGTACAGAATCGGATTAAAATCTACATGAACGAATAGTTCTGTCGTTAACTTTTAAAGGTATTATGCAATATTTTAACATATTTACATGCTGTTTCTAACTCGTCGACATTTGCATACTCATACAAATCTCCCACTTAAAAAAAGGACACGTATTACCAAGATTCCATTTTATAAAATCGTGCGAACACTGAATAGAGTGTTAGAACACGTAAACAAAAAAGTTTTGAAGAACGAAGTGCCTGCTCAAATTATATAACTACTTACAATATAAAATATACACTCATCGACAAAATTATCGAATATTTTTTGTTATCTCTATTAGGGTAATTCCGGGAGAGATGGCCCCTAGGGAGAGATGGACCATCATGCGTATTTCATGAACTATCCGCTAGATTCCACCACCGATATCGCGCGGCTGTCATGTCTCACTAGAGTAATGTGCGGTGTTGATTGTGCTTGCTTTTATTTGCTAGTTCGGGAGTTATTGATAAAAATAGTTTTCAGGTAAGTCATAAATATTGTCGTAGTTTAGTTGCCAATATGTTATAACCAATATATCCGAATAATTCTCTGTCAGTGAGTAATGCAAAGTGAAAAGCAATGCAGTAATGACCGTTGTAGAGCATAGTTGTTCTACTCGGCTGACACGGTTGAATATGGCGGCCTGGTCCATCTCTCCCAAACAATCGGGAGAGATGAACCACTTCGAATCGGGAGAGATGGACCAGGTTTATCTATCAGAAATCAGTCTTTTGTTTTCAAATAGGATATTTAAAAGAAAATAATAAATTGAACGACTAAATTGATATTATATATTATAAATAATTAACAACTAATTACTGATTGCTAGATTTCAAGCCGCTTTGCTATTATTTTACTGAAATGGCTTATTTTGTCCATGTACCTCTACATTTTTTTTCAGATATGCCGACTAGATACGTCCGTAAAGTCGGCTCTACCAGAGGAAGTTGGTCTGAAGACGACTTGGTCAAGGCGATCGGAGCTGTGAAAAAGAGAGAAATGGGCATCAATGAGGCGTCTAGGTATTTTAGTATTCCTAAGACAACTCTTAAGAGAAGACTGAAAAACAAAAATTCTTCTAAAGGCCGTCTTGGCCCACAATCAGTGTTAAGGTCAGAGAATGAAAAGAAAATAGCTATACATATACAAAAGCTAGAATCAACTGGTTTTTCACCCTCAAGAGATTTCGTCAGATCAATGGCTTTCAAACTGGCGGAGCAACTAAAAATAAAACATAATTTTGATGTGAATTCTCAAAAAGCGGGTTACGACTGGTTGGTCTCATTTTTGGACCGTAATCCGAATTTAGCTGTAAGAAAATCAGAAGGGGTCTCTAAAAATAGAGCTATAGGGATGAATAAAGCAGTGGTTGGCAATTATTTTAAATTGCTGGAGAAAGCAATGACAGACAATGAACTGCTGGACAAACCTGCCAATGTTTTTAATATGGATGAAATCGGTCTGCAGCTGAATAACAAGCCCGGAGAGGTCATTGCTGTAAGGGGCTCGAAAAGTGTCAACTCTATAACTTCAGGTGAAAAGGGCGAAACAATAACTGTTGTTAGCTGTTTCAGTGCCGAGGGTATTTACTTACTGCCCTACTGTATATTCAAGGGAAAAAACAAAAAAGCTGAGTTTACTGACGGGATGCCTCCAGGTTCAGCCGTAGTAATGAACGAAAAGTCAGCATATATTAATTCAGATATCTTTTTTTACTGGTTGAAAAATCATTTTCTTCCTAGGAAGCCAACTGGCAAGTCACTGATTATTCTGGATGGGCATGCGTCCCACTGCAGCTCAATTCAGATGCTTGAATTTGCAGAGGCTAATTAAATTATTTCGCTGAGTCTTCCTAGTCATACTTCGCACTATCTTCAACCCCTTGATCGCAGTTTCTTTAAATCTCTGAAAAGCAACTACAACACAATCTGCAATACATTCATTAAAAACAATCCTACAAGACAAATCACAAGACTACAGCTTGGAAAGCTACTGGGGGAGACGTGGGCGAAATCAGCTACGGTTCAGAATGTAATTTCGGGATTCAAGCGATGTGGAATTGTTCCACTTGATATGTCAGCAGTTCCAGAATACTGTTACTTGACAACAAATGACCAAGAACCTAATAATTCGGAAGAGCCACCATTGCCTACACAGGAAGGAGATGTGACGCATAAATCTGTGCCAAAACCTAAGAAAGATAGGCATACTATCAAAAAATCTTGTCAAGATGCAAGTGGTAAAAGGACCTTAAGTTTCCACACTGAATCGGAAAATGCTATTTCGTTAAATGAAGGAACTTCTACAAGAGATTTAAGTAATACGCCAAGTTCACCGGTTCCTGGAACATCTTCAGAACTTAGTCCAACAAAACTTCTGATCGAAATTTCGCCTATACCTGTACTGAAGAAGAAAATTACTACACGCAACATTTGTGCTAGTATTCCGAAAATATTAAATTCTAAAGATAACATACAAAATTTGAAATTGAAGAAAGAGAGAAAAAGAAAAAGAGAAATCACACAAGAGTTGAAGATGTTCAAGAGTGCTCCTAAGAACAAAAAAAAGAATCAAGATGGTATTGTTTACGATGATAATAGTGATGGAGAAACTGACTGGGATGAAGACAAATGTGTAGGTTATCTCGAAGATTACAACGTAACTAAAAGCAAAGATGATTGGGTTAAATGCCAAAAGTGTTCAAGATGGTCACATGAAAACTGTACTAAATATGGTGACCTATGTGATTGTTGTGGAAGAATTGAGTTAAAGTATAAGAAACTGAATAGTATAAAAAAACTATGATTTTTATGTTCCATAGGTATTTACTTGAAATTTGTCAAAAGTAGAAGTTAATAATTAGTCAATTAATGTAAAACTAATTCTGCAATAACAACATAACATATACAACACTGTTATAAATATTAGCATATTGCAGAGGGACGATTTGGCAATTATTATTATTAATACTTTATATGAAGTATTCGGGATTTTATTTTTAAGCCAAATGCAGCTAAAATGGCAAAAGAATAAAATTATTTATATATTCATACAAAAAAGAATTATTTAAATATTCATACAAAGCAAATCTGTCTCATTAACAAATATAAGTAAATACCATCACGGTCTAAAAATTATGTCGAATGTCAAAATCGACATACCTATTGATATACATAACCTCGTATTCTGTATCTGATTTTCCGAGTTGTCGAAACATATTTCTCGTAATTAGAAGATAATAAAATATAGGGAAAAAAATATTTCATGTAGAAGAATATCCAAATCGCTTAATTTTTTTTATACAGTTTCTTATATTTTATTAATTGGTTTACATAATACTTATTTTGAATCAGAAGTACCGATTTGATTCACACGAATAAAAATTGATGACGTGAATCTCATGATCGGTCAAATAAAGTATACCTATCTACGATGTGATTTATTCTTTGTTAACTTTAGGAATAATATCCAATTTATTGAAACAATAAGATCTATTCATCCAACAGACCAATATACTCCAATTACAGGACAAAAAAGAACAAATCAAAACTAATACAACACAGTTTCGTAAAAAGTAACTAGATCTTCGTTTGAATTCTTTTATATTATTCGTAAAAGCGTTAACAAGAATTCTTATTAATCTTAATTAATAATTACATAAAATTATGCCGTGACATAATATTTTCTCAATACTCTTTATTCGAATGCACAGTATCTGTACACATTTAATTAAAAAAAAGGAAATTTGAGAACTACGCTCCGGTAATAGCAACTTCTTTCAAATGTTATGTGAATTGCAGATGAATAAGCGCATAATATGGACAGCGAAAAATCTGTATAAAACGAATTTTATAAAAAGTATATGAAATAAAAGTCGAATCTGACATTAATATTGTAGCAATCGTCGGTGTTGAAACGGCGAGTCTTGCTGAATAGTTGCCAGAGGGGAAAAATACAAACGAATGACGTGAAAAGGGACAGTAACTGTGCGACGATAACGAAAAGAGAGGACCCAGAAGTACGAAGAGATAACGAAGGCAGTTGTAGGTTTTAGTTTGTACTCTTTTTTTTTATAAATCATTCTGAATTCTATTTTTAATTTCGAATTGGAGTATCTCGTTATTCGGTAATGAGGACATGCATGAATGTAACTTCAAAATGACATTTTCAGAAGATGGTAAAGTAGATTTTCAAATAGATAAATAGGGAGAATATTGGGCGCTTTTTTTGAAATTTCCGTACTTACATTGAACATAGAGTTTTTGTATTTATTCAAGAGCATTAAAAGGAATTTCCTCCTTTTTTATTTCAATTCAAATAAAAATATATAAAAAATCAAAATACCATCTCTAAATAGATTCGCTTTTGCTCATAGTCTTTCACGATCATTATCCAATTAGTCCTAGCTCTCATTCTGTACTGTTACCGATAAATTTCGTATATGATGAAATGTAAATTTACAACTGCTTCATTTGCTCGGAGGTTTTTATTGTTTAAGGTTTGTATTGTCTATAATATATACGAGTACGGTTTGATTAATTCGCGCAATCCTACAGAAACAAAGGAATAATTTATATAAACAAACTTCATTTTTCTACATAATCTCTTCTTTATTCGATACATTTCTGTTACTGTTCATTATTTAGAATACTTTATAATGTACATTTTATTTAAGTATCCGAAGAATAATGCCTTGTATTGTACATCGTTGCACAGGTATGCGAATGATGCAATCGTACGATAGAACTTCGTACCTCAAGACGCTTCCCCTATAAACTCTTCTGTGAGACCGCGTCTGATTTCTTGACGTTAGTATCTCGACCAGTTCGTATTTGTGTAGTGTCACTTATAGTTATCGTAAGATTGGTGAGTTTTAAGGAAAATTACACTGAATAACTGAATTTAATGTGGCAGCACTTTGATTAATTAATCACAAGATAAACTTAGATTATTGCACGTCGTCTGGGTCGTGATTTGATGTACCCTTGAACATCTAAGGTAAGAGAAGCGACGCCATTTTGCACGCGACATTCCAATTCATTGTTCCCGCATTCTGTTTTGCCTGAAATATAATATATATAATATAATATCGTAGGGTCCCCGTTGCTGGCCTACAATTAATAATTTCCGTTACAAGGAGCCTTTAGTCGCTAATAATAATAGCTGGAATTGTCGAATAGTAGCTTGAGGTAGTAAGGTACCGGGGGGAGGAGAGAGACAGGAAGAGACGCCATCAACGCCGAGATATCATCGATATAACCGCCAAAAGCTCAGTTTTTGTTTGTAATCATACCATTTGAAGTAGCCAGATATTTAAGTAACATTTTTATTTAGTTTACATTTAGTTGTATGGAACAAAATAATAATCAGTCAGTTTGTCCTTTAGTACCTATTAAATTCATTTGAAACATTTAATTGTACTCATTATTTAGTATACCGTTTTACTTGAAATATATTTAGCGTCATATTTATGTTGAAATTTAGGCCATATTGTGACTAAGTTTGTTATATTTTTATAAACGTTCTTATTATACGTGCGTATTATTTTCCTGTTTTGCTATGTAATATACCGTATGTTAATATACAAGCATGGACAAAAGTTTGGAACCGTCTATTATTTCCAACTGTTTAATTATAACTCAATATTTGGATATTTGTTTATAATAGTCATGACTTAAATATATACAGGACTCCACCCTTATATTATATTTTGAGACTTAATACATTATGCATTTGTTTATATTTTTATTTTCAACATAAGCGCTTACAATAAATATTGTTAATTCTTATTTGGTTGTTGTTCGTTTTCTTTTAATGTAGTTAGCCTCTTTGAATACAATCTGAATCTACGTCGGTACGTTATCGCATCTACGTCCTCCGCGTCATGTATAATGACTATAATTCTGGCGAATATGGGGGTGCGGCACTAATTCGAACCTTAATTCTTCAAATTTTTGGCAGCAACAGTACTGGAATACACAGCCACATTATCATGGTGAAGGAGCACTTTCTTCTTAGTCCCTGACGCTCTTCAGCGATAACTGTCTTCAAACGATCTAGAAGATTTGCGTAGTATTCGCCGTATACGGTCTTGTATTGGATCACTTTTCGTCTAGACTTTCAGACAGTGCAGTTGTCTTTGTTTGTGTCTGTGTCGCTAGTTGAATTTCTTATCAAGAAAATTCTACCCTGAATTAGGAGCTTATAGAGTGACATTCAGCATTCATGGCATTTTATTTGATTAGGTTGACTTTATTGACCAGACGAAGGTTAATTAACCCCATCGAACAACCGTGGGTGAGTAATTCTTCCTTGCTAAATTTTCTTTGCGATATTTTTTCATGTTTCGCTATTTTTAATGCATAATTCTCATCAAACTAATTGCTAAAATTTGCCGTACGAGTGGTTAAACCACAAGTGGAGAATCTTTTGGAAATCACTTCAAAACCACGCGTTCCGAAAATCACTTCGAGAAACACGTGAACCGGTGATCTTCGTGTATAAAGAGGAATAAAAAGCAAGCTGTAGGGTAGCTTTGATCTTATTTACGCCGTCATAACTGATTTCTTATCACTCAAAAACTTGCAATGGGTCTTAAGAAAATTTAGCTATACAAGATTAAGATTCATTAAGTCGTTTTATCTTTTGTCTTAACTCTTCCATTGTACGTTATATTAAAATAGTTCGAATTAAATTATATTTGCTTTGTCTTAGACATTCATTAATTTCGTTGCTGTGATTACAGTAGTTACGAACACAGTAACTTTCATACGTTTATTAGTCCTGAACGACCAATAGATTCGTTAAACAGTTTAAAAATAAATTGTTTTTACCATTTTATAAAGAAAAATTAATGTATTTAATATTTACGAAGAAACAATTTAATTGATCAGAAATTTGTTGATTCAAGTTATATAAGAATTTTTGTGCTTAAGAATGCATTTCACTTTTGTTCTTTTTGTTACTTTATTTTAATTGAGTTAACGAATATGTAGCCCTAAGTTTACGTATATAAGAATTAAATTAGTTTGTGAATGATTACTCAAGACCTTGCGTATATCTATGTTATTTGCTGGTATTCTTTCTTTACTTTTTTGTGTGCTCTAAAATATACAGATTGAATATACAATATCATGCAAGAGAAAGGAAACTTCTCACCCAGTGTATATCGCATATCATCATGAATTTCGGTAAAGGACGTGTCTTCCTTTAAAAGATACTAATCACTGAACGATGTTCAAAATTATCCATTTACACTTTATTAGTAGCTAGTAGCAGGGTAAAATTAAAAAAGTACATACGAAACACGCTTTATCTCAAATTTATCAAACACTAACAGTAAACTGACAAAGCATCGGTTGTCAAAATGTAATGTGTATTTTTTTTATTTCACGGCCTACTCTAAGCGATCGTGTGAATAAGTCAACCTGATGTTGCTAAAATTAAATTTTGCAGCCATAACAGCAAGAATTGAGAATTTGTCTTCATAGACTTTTTGTAGTGTGTTTTGAAAATGTGTGACGATTTTGACCAAGGGTTTTGTCTAAAACTTGGGCACAGTGCGACGGAAACTTTTGCAAAATTCGGCAGATGTATTGAGACAGTGTTTTATTAAAGTCTCAGATTTTCAAGTGGTTTCAAGTATTCTCAGAAGGCCAAGCCTCGAATGAATATGTACCTCGCAACGGAAGGCCTTCAACTATAAAACGTGATAAATATGTCCACAGAATCCGAGATCTTGTGCGTTCTGATGATCGATTGTAGAATGATCGTGGAAGATTTGAATGTAGCTCACGGGTTCATCAAATTTTGATTAATGAAATGGAGATGAAAAAAATTGCTGAAAAGTGGTTCCAAAAAACCTTTCGCAAAACTAAAACATGGGGGTGACCCTTACTTTCTGGAAGATGTTATTACCATTTCCGAGTTCTGGATTTCCTAATACGACTCTCAAACGAAGTGCGAGATTTAGAAATTGCGCACCTCAGCCTCATCACGTCCAAAATGAACAAGTCAAAGGTAAAAGCATGCAGATTTGCGTTTCTAATAGCCAGCGAATGGTCCATAAATAATTTGTGCCATCAAGTCAAAGGGTAACCCAGCATTTTTACCGAGAAGTTCTTGAAAAATTTTTCTTCCATGTGAGAAAGAACATGAAAAACATCTGAGCACTACATCACAATAATGCTCTTAGCTACACAATTATTTCGATTAATGAATTTTTAACAAGTGAGTCTTTATTTGTGTCTCTCAAAGCCTCTTATTCACCAAAGTCCATGTGAATTTTTCTTTTCTTAAGATTGAAAATTCTCCTCAAAAGATACAGTTTTGAGGCATTGAAGAAGATTGAAAAGATTATAACTGACCAGCTGAAAGAGATTCCAGCATCCAGCACTGATATGAAGAGTGGACAAATCATCTCCAAGATTGTGTGGCTTTCTAATGCAACTACTTTGAAGGAGACAATGTGAAAATACTTCCATTCTGCATACTTTATTGGTTTGGATTCTGACTTCGTGCGGTAATTGAATGTCATTAACTGTTCTATTGGGTTGTCCTCCACCACGAGTGTGTATCTTATTGGCTCTTTGGCGACAACCAGCGATGTTGGTTTTGCCATAGATATTTGCAGATTTAGGTTTCTGGCTTTCAGGAAAAATAGGTCATAGCAAGTCGTTTTCATTTTCAGTTATTATCAACGTAGCATAAAATTCTAACCACTTCTGTTGTTAGTCTGCAGCCGTTTCCAAAGTTTTTAATGTGATCTATTATTCGGTCCAGTATTTTGTTGAACAGCAAAAGGCTTAACGAGACGCCTTGTGTAATGGTTGTTGGTGTTGGGTTTTTTATCAGTTGTATATTAAGCGAGATGTATAGAGTTTGAGCTGAAGTTGTTTGGTACTTTTTTTTGTTTTAATATATTGACTACGTCGTCCAATTTTATTCTATCAAATGCTTTTGTTAGATCGATAAAGCACATGAAGGCTTGTCAATAATAAGGAAAAAGAACTGAGCAATTAAAAATAAATCTTAGTAATAAAAAGACATTATATTTAATAAGTTTTTGAAAAGAAATGGTGAGCTGGATACTTTATTATAAAAGAAAACGAGCTAAAAATATGCTCTATTACCTGTTCATAAATTTGTTTAATCTCATCCTTAATTTGATATTAAATCTTACTTCATGCATTTTCAATTCAAATTCCATTAATATTTTATGGCATCTGGAAATTAGCAAACAGCCGAAGAAAAATGTCCAGTAAAATATCACACTGTAATAATCTACGAGTGTTGATGGCATTTTTAATTACCGTCACGTCGTATTCCTATAAATCTAATTTTTTTCACTGTCCTCGCGTTCTTTCTTATGACAGCATTCTTTGTTGAAAACATTGCAATATTTAACTCGTACTTTGCATAAATATTATCGGATCAATTCTTTTCAAATAAAATATCCTGCAGGGAAATTTATCCACGGAAGTTATTTCAAAGCGACTATTACATTTAATTTAATATGTAATTTTTTGTAAACAATTTACAAATCGCTATCATTCAGTTTTAATTTCTTAAAGCAAAAAAGTCTGTCGTGAACATGTTTTAAAACATTTTCTTTCAAAAATTATTTCATTAGTAAATATTTACGTACTGTCAGTGATAGTGCTGCGTATATGTTAAAAACAGGCAGACTATTGAAGAAAACATATCCTAATATGCTGCATATTACATGTGTAGCACATGCTCTCCACAGAATCTTGAATATATCAGAGACACTTTTCCGGAAGTTGATAGACTTGTATCAGCTTTTAAAAAAGCTTTCAGAAAAGCGCCATTGAGAGTAGCTCTTTTCAGGGAAAAATTTCCATGTCTGTCACTGCCTCCCACTCCAGTAATAACTAGATGGGGAACATGGCTGGATGCTACTAGTTATTATGCTGAGAATTTCGATACTCTAAAACATTTCGTAACACTGCTAAAGGAGGATGCTAGAAGTATTGGTGAGTGCAAGGAGCTCACACAAATCCCAAATTTAAAAAATCAGTTGTACTTTCTTCACGAACACTTTGGAAAATTGCCAAAACTAATTACTTATTTTGAAAATCGAAATCTCAAATTAAATGACGGATTAACCACATTAGATGTGGCTGTTAATAATTTGAAAAGTATTCCAAGTGACTTCGGATGTGGCCTTCGGCAAAAGTTTGAAGCAATTCTTAATAGAAATCCAGATTTAATTACATTGCAGCAATTATGTATGGAGACAATTCCACAAAATCTAACGGCTAAATATGAAGAAATAAAAGAATATTTCCAGTATGCACCTATAACCAGTTGCGATGTAGAAAGGACGTTTTCTATTTATAAGGATGTACTTAATTCAAAGAAAACAAAATTGACAAAAGAAAACCTTGAGAAACTATTGCTAGTCAATATTAATACTCCTTTACTCAACTTAAACGACAAAATGAACAAATAAAAATGTTCCAATTATAGAAATAAAATTAAAAACTTTAAAAATACAACTTTTCAACAAATACATATGTATTTCGTAATTTTATAGATCACCACCCGTTTGTTTTCCAATTATATAAATAAAATTAATTAATAAATATGTATTTCGTAATTTTAGATAGATAGATAACCACCCGTATGTTTTCCAATTATATAAATAAAATTAAAAACTTTATAAATACAACTTTTCAACAAATAAATATGTATTTCGTAATTTTATAGATCACCACGCGTTCGTTTTCCAATTATTTAAATAAAATTAAATATTTTAGAAATACAGCCTTTCGCCAGTACTGCACTGGGCTTTGCGTCATGTGGTAAGCGTGTCCGTTCTCTAGTTATAAATATGTTCATCAAATCCCCGATTTGTGGTAGCCGTATCAAAGATATTCGAATGGACCCATACATTTGCCTAACCCTATATAAAGATTTTAATTCATGTTTAGACAACGTTGTGTAAAAATATTTAGTGCATTATTAACATATAATATCATGTGATTTGTAGATTAACAAATTAAATTACATTAACAAATACACTGCTCAAAAAAATTAGGGGACATTTATAACCTGTAACTTTTTAAATAAGAGGTCAAGGAAAATCAAAATTTTGTATACTTTAACGGCATATGTTTAACTAACGAAAATTACAAAAACAATGTTACAACTCTTAGTTACTTCTAGGGTACACTTAAAAATGTAAATTAATAACGCAAAACAAAATGAAAACGACTGTCATAGTATCGATGAGAGTAGGATTTTCTGTGAATTGGTGAGGTTTAATACCGTGTATGCCCATGAGCACGAATCACTTCCTCACACCTGCGTGGAATGCTTCGCACTAGTCTGAGTTGAGATTCTTGAGGTATGCTTTCACATTCCTCAATCAGGGCTTGTGTCAGTTCCTGTATGGTTAGTGGTGGATTAGGGCGCTAGCGAACACGTCGGTCAAGCTGATCCCACATGTGTTCAATAGGATTCAGGTCAAGACTTAACGCCGGCTATTCCATGACCTGAATTACATGTTTTTGTACGTTTCTGGTGATGCCGGCGGGATGTGGCCTAGCATTATCCTGTATTAGGATGAAATTGGGAGCGATATCATATGCAGCAGGCACCACATTGTCCTCCAAGACATATTCGATGTAATTCATTGCATTTAGTCTATTAGGAACCATAACTAGATCAGTTTTGTTGTCTACACCGATTCCGGCCTAAACCATCACAGATCCAAGACCAAATCTATCAACTTCCTGTATAGTAGCGGCTGAGTAGCGTTCACCAGGACGTCAATATACACGTACTCAACCGTCGCAACGAGTCAAACGAAATCTGGACTCGTCTATAAACAGTATAGACGTCCAGTGACGAAGTTGCCAATTTCTGTGATCCAGAGCAACCCTCATTCGCGCTTGCACTGTTTTGTGATGCTGCGTAAGTCATGATGCGCGGACAGGTCTTCTTGGTTTCAAATCCGCTTTTTTTCTGCATGTATCCGTTGTACATTGTATTGTTTGACGTCATAACGGGGAATTTTTCTGTTATTAATCCGTAGAAATTATATCTACGGACAACAATACCCAAGTTTACAATAGAGTCTTCAAAATCGAATCTTAACAAATAAGTACATAATAAAATATCATTACTAATTAAGTATTTGTTGGTATTGTAAATCTATGTATGTAGCTCCGGTTAGTCAATGTATAAATGTATAAAACAATAAGTAAATTTTTAGATATAAAAGATGTTAATTACTAATAACCCTAGGTAATAAAACAGCGGTTTAATGTATAAAGCAATAAATTCGCAAATATAAAAGGTATCGCTTTCCTAGAACCTAAAGAAAGTTTTGAAATTTGAATGCGATTATAAAATTATGTTATACAGTAGTTTAAACTCGAAAATCAACGTTTAATATTTAGAAAATTGGGAATGTTATGTTTGAACTCTATATCCTGGATTTGCTTATATTTAACAATAAACAATGTTTGAAATTAAAATATTACAAAAAGATATTAAATATATCCTCACCATGCTGCCGCCAGCCTTGAAAGCATTACCTTTCAACAAAAACTAATAACAAGCAATTCCATCATTTCCTGGATGAAAATCAATTACACGTTCGAAGGCCAATTGTAGTGGAAGCATGTTATCTTGTTTTATAATCACCAGCTGCCTTGTGTCGATAGAAGCGTGGTTGTTGAACTTCCAATTTCCTCGCTGTTGAAGTCCGCCTAAATAATCGTTTGTCCATTTTTTCCAGAAGTGTTGTTTTAATTGCTGAACGTGTTGCCAGCAGGATAACCTATTTGAACTAATATGCAATAGATTTTGCAACTCCGCGACAGTGCTCCAATTAAAACGTGACCTGACGTTAAAAAATAACGATCGTTGGGATCGTTTGATAAAGGGGTGAGAGAACGGGAGTTAAGAATTGCTTCTGTAATTTTATCTGTTAACCTAGCGAGTAATAATGCGCCACACAATTCTAATTTAGGTACGGAGACTGATTTTATAGGTGCTACCTTTGATTTGGCACATAACAATTCGCTTGACCAGTTTTCGTCGGATTTCTTGGTGCTGATATAAACGCATGCTTGATAAGCTACTTCGCTTGCGTCATAAAACTTCGTGTACTTCGATAATGGCTGTCTCTGCCGAAAGTATCACTTTCCGAGGTGTCGTTAATGTTGACAGCGAATTCATTTGATGATAATGAAGTGATGAAATGATGATAATGAAGTTTCAACAAGTATCTCCTTCGTCAATTAACTATTTAATTCATTTGATATTTGTATTGTTCGAATTGATAGTGAATAAATATCTTGTGTAACTGACTCATCCCATGAAGGTTTTGATTACCACAATCGGTGCATTAATATTTTTCCTGTGTCTATCTTTTTTACTATAGAAGTTGGATTTAAGATTGACCTACTGTGCAGTAGATCCTCCATTGAATTTCGTGATAAGACTAAAGTTTTATTGTTGTTCTTGTCAAGCGATTGAATTACTTGTTGGGATATGTTATAATGTAGTTCGTTGATCACTTTCAGATAATTTGACACCCATTTTCTTCTGATTAAAGCTTCTTCATATTTAAATGCTCATGCAAAATATATATCTCACACACTTTTATGCAGCGGCCGCTCTTTACAATGGTATGAACTTTATTAGTCATTTCTGTTTGTAACAGTTTGATCAGATATTTCTATTCCATGTGCGACTGTCTTAGGTCGTTTAGGAGGTCTCTTGCTGTGGCAATACGCTTACGTAGAGAGGAAAGGACAAGATATCGGTCTTAATTTTGAGTAGTTTTTTTATTTCGACCTTGTCCAGCTCTTCTGACGTATTTGCCAGTCACCCAAAACCGATTCCATAAACGCTGAATAACAGAAGGGTAAACTCCAACGTCCCTAGTAACATGTCGAATAGGGTGGCCGTGCTGAATAAGGGCGACAGCACGAGTAACTTGCACTTCACTAAGATGCCTCATTTTACTTCTAATCAACGAATATTGACAGCTGAATTCATCTGTCATCTTTAGTAGGCTTTCATACGTCATTTCAAAGCATACTTGAAATTTTTTCCATTTTGATTGGCGTTATTAATTTACATTATTAAGTGTAACTTAGAAATAACTAAGAGTTGTAAAATTGTTTTCGAATTTTTTTTTAGTTAAATATATGCCCTTAAAGCATATCAAATTTGATTTGCCTTGACCTATTATTTAAAAAGTTACAGATTTTGAAAAAAGTGTTCCTGTAATTTTTTTTGAGGAATGTATAATCTGCATCATTATGAAAACTTTGTTATTATTTGTCTAAATTCAATATTATCGTTGCATTTGATGAAATATAATTGAAGACAAGTATTTACCAACAATACCATGTATTTCAAATATTTTGCTTGTTTCATAGGTAATTATGCCTTTCAGGTTCATGTTATTTCAACTACCACAATAGGTGGACATTACCGGAGTATTAATTTAGGCAAAATGTTACGATTTGTTTACGCGCAGAAAATAGTTTTGGTTAATGCACTATCACAGAGTGGAGCTTGAAATTCCAGAAGGATAACCGCCGAAGCTCCCTTTGTATAGTAAATACAAACACATAATCGGGTTAATTTCCGCCTCACGTAGCCTCTTCATAGAACCCATTGTCGTCGATCGACTGATCCTATATCAAATGCTTTATAACCTACCCCAAGCTCATACTACTTTCCATCTATATCATACCTAATAGCACATTTAAAATTATACATTCTTTCTTATGAAAATTAAGTTACTCTAACAAAATTTCTCTTGTTATACATGGTGAGTTTTTTTGAATGTTTAGCATTGGGATCTCAGAAACTACTGGAGATAGAAAAACGCTTAAATAGGGAAAGATGCGCAGTTTTACGAGTTTGATTTAAAACTGCTTTTGTTTCTCCGATAACTTTCATGGCTTATTAGATATTCAAAGAAAACTAAATTTTACGATTTTCTTTAAACATGCTTAAGATCGTTAATAGTAATTTTAGAGAAAAGTGTTCACACAAAAGTTTTAGATAATTTTACGCCAAATGAAACCATGTAGCTAATATTTTTTTTCGTTCACCATTATCGAGTTATGACACAAACTTGTGTTTTTTTAAATGGAAACCATAGTTGGTTATGACATCATTATAAAGCTTATTTTTGGCTGATTACAATGATATAAGGTTTGATATGGTTATTTTAAAAAATAAAGAGGATATGATTGTTCACTTTATAAGATAAAAACTTAAAAAAGAAAAATGTTTGGTGTTTTTTAATTCAAAAAACGAAAAATCTTTGGAAAATCGTTGGAGCAGTCGAGATAAATATACTAACATTGCTTTCACGTTGAGTCACAGAAGTGAGAGCTGTTAATTTTTATTTTTAAGTCAAGTTAATTGTCAAACATTGACAATTAACTATTAATTAATTTAATTGTAACTTAAGTTTAACTTAACTTATAAGCGGTGCAAACGGCCGTTAATCATAAGTTTGCATTGGCTATGGAATTTTCTAACGTAGAAAAGCGTGATATGGTTGAATGTTACATTCAGTGCCAGAAAAATTCTACTAGAGCTGCTGAAGTTTATTTTGAAAATTATTTTGATCGACGTCAGCCGTCGCTACCTACTTTTAATAGATTATGGGATAATTTAGCAGATTATGGTTCGTTCGTTAAACCAAAATCAAAAAAAGGGATGGATGAAGACAGAGAAATAAACATATTAGCAAGTGTCGCTCAGAATCCATCTACATCGACCCGACAAATTTCAACAGAAATGGGCTCCTCTCAACGCACTATTGTCAGAGTGTTGAAAAACCATAAATTTCGCCCCTACAAATTATCAGTATCACAAACTTTACATGAAGGTGACAACATCAGACGAATAGCTTTTTGTAGATGGTTTAACGATCAGTGTCAAAACGATCCACACTTTTCAATGAAAATATTATGGACTGATGAATCCCGTTTCACAAATTGTGGAATGTTTAATAGGCACAATGAGCACATATGGTCTCAAACAAATCCACTTCACGTTGAACATAGGAGACCACAAATTAAATTTGGGTTTAATGTTTGGTGTGGTGTTATAGGATCAACTGTTTTTCCTCCTTTTAGTTTTGATGGATCACTAACTGGCAATCGTTATCTTAATTTTTTACAACAAGATTTCGAGGAAATGTTGGATAATTTAAATTTAAGAACCCGAGCAATGCTGCAATGGTTTCAACATGATGGAGCGCCTCTGCACAATCAACTGAATGTTAGAAATTATTTAAATTTGAACTTCCCTAATCAATGGATAGGACGAAATGCATCCATTGAATCCATTGAATGGCCGGCTAGATCCCCTGATTTATCAGTTTTGGATTTTTTCTTGTTGGGTGTACTAAAGGACACAGTATGCAAAAGAACATATGAAACAATCGACGATTTAAGAGAAGCTATCTTAGTTGCTTTTAATAACATCGATAAGCGTAAAGTCCGCAATGCTACAAATTCTGTTGTGAAGAGATGCAATTTGTGTATTAATAATAATGGAGGTATCTTTGAACATTAATAATGTTGTGTGCCCTTAATAAAAGTTCTTATAGTTTTCATTTTATTACTACATAAGATTTCAAAATATGTTTTCGTTTGGTTTGTATTTTATCAGTTCGAAATTCAATTGTTTTCCATAAAAACCATAAAAATGTCTATATCCTCTTTATTTTTTAAAATAACCATATCAAACCTTATATCATTGTAATCAGCAAAAAATAAGCTTTTTAACTATGTCAAAACCAACCATGGTTTCCATTTAAAAAAAATACAAGTTTGTGTCATAACTCGATATTGGTGAACGAAAAAAAAATATTAGCTACATAGTTTTATTTGGCATAAAATTATCTAAGACTTTTGTCTAAACACTTTTTCTCTAAAATTACTATTAACGATGCTAAGCATGTTTAAAGAAAATCGTAAAATTTAGTTTTCTTTGAATGTCTAATAAGCCATGAAAGTTATCGGAGAAACAAGAGCAGTTTTAAATCAAACTCGTAAAACTGCGCATCTTTCCCCATTTAAGCGTTTTTCTATCTCCAGTAGTTTCTGAGATCCCAATGCTAAACATTCAAAAAAACTCAGCCTGTATAATGTTAGACTCTTTTGTGTATTGCTCTCAGGTTTTGTTTTATAAAAAGGTTCTTTTGCAACTAGGCCTAGCATCCAGTGTAAAAGGCGAGTAAATAAGACGCCAAGATACCTAGTTTAATAGATTTATTATTCACACCTTGCAATGAATACATGAATATTGGACACATTGAACACTATTAATTATTTATTTATTATTTTCAAAACGAAACATTACATATAAATCTTTGTGTATGATCAAAATATACATTTAATTAACTTTATCTACTACCATTGTATAATGTCAAACTTTACGGCATCTTATCAAATGTCATAATGAGATACTTTACCACACTAGTGTGGTAATAAGTTACTTTACAGCACTAGTGCGGTAAAACGGTAAGTGCATTGAAATTATTGAAAGGAATAAAAATTAACTCGTGAAAATTGTTTATTTCAAACTCTATTTATTATAAATATTAATAACAAATTTCTTACAATTAGATACGTTTATTTCAGCAGAAGAAGAAGCGAAATTATTGCCTTCAACGGAATTGTGACTATTATAAATACTATTGGTTTTCCTCCAAAAATTTGACAGACTATATTCTTTTTTCATTGTAAAGATGTGTGTACATAACCCTCCGCAACGTTACTCGACTTTCACCATCCATGTCTCATTAGAGTTTGTATGTCGGCACCAGCATCTGCGAGTAGCTAGGCGGAGGACCTCTTAAAGCAGTGGCCCGTAAATTGTTCAGAGTTTGATAATCCTAGAAATATTGCAATTTCTTTTGGTATGCGCCCAAAAGTATTAATACCTATTGGATATGAAGTACATTTTCCATTTTTATAAAATATGAGAAACCGATTTGCTTTATAGTAAGTGGACGAAGGCGAAAATATTTCCGAAAACGATCAAGACAGTCAAAATCAGTGATGTTTCCTTTAGTAATAGCAAATTCTCTTAAAATATTGGTTTTAGTATTTGGTATTGTAATTTTAATAAATGTTGTTTCATCCATTATATCAGTCACTTCTAATTTCATTAATTCTTCTCTACGCCACGCACCGAAAACACCAACAATTAAACAAACCTACAAAGATATGTCATTTTAAAATAAATTGTACTTATATTTCTAGTGTTAATATGTTACCTTTTTCAATAAATAACAATAATCACAAGCTTACACTAGAAGTTTCTGTATATCAGCTCTAATAAAAACACTGGATTTCTGAGGGCCTGTAACCATCACTTTTTCTCTTCAAAAAAGCCAGTAACTGGATAAATTAACTGATGTCTATATTTTTCTTCATTGAAACGGTACTCCTCAACATGGAATAATGTGTCCACAAAGAAGACGGCTTTTCTATTTCTTCATTTCCACTAAAATACGCTAAGAAAATTTTCAATTATAATATCACAAAAGCATAGAAAATAATCGATTATATTTCCGAGTCACGAGACGTATTCTGCGAAACACCACGATAGCGTAGCTCGAGTGGTGTTTTAAGGATATACGTCGAGTGAAGAGGTTATATAATGGATTATTTTCGTTTGCTCGAGTGATATTCATTACGATTATATAAAGAATTAACTAACGAAATTTGTTTATTTGTTGAAATTAAAAGTACAATTATTATAATAAATATTTGTTGTATTATCTTTAGAAGTTGAATTTGAGCTGCTGGTGATGGTAGAGTTGGCAGAATCTTGTTTATTTCTCATTTTTTCAAGTATCTTGCTATGGTGTTCATTAGTAAGCTTTAGATACGGCTTCAGAGATTCAGATGATGAGTGGCCTGTTATCTTAATAATTTGTAGTAAGTTTACTCCAGATTGTGTCAAGATGTTAACAGCGGAAGAACGATTGGAATGATTAGATATTTTTTGCTTCTTTGTATCAAGTCCTATACTTTCTGCCGCTGAACGTGTCCATTTACTTAATTGATTAAGGCCTACAGGGCAGTTTTTATACCATATTTTAGTTTTCTGCCAATCAGGATTAGGTGTTAAAAATAGACGATTGGTTTTAATGTTTGGTGTTCTTTTGCTTAACATTTTCTTCAACAGACTTACTGGATACTGATCTTCACAATTTTTATTCGGTGTCAACCATTTAGATTCAGCTGTATGTTTTTCGCCACCTTGTGCTGTCTTTGAAAATATGGTATTGTACTCAATACGTCCTGTGGGTTGACCATAATTGTCGCATTCTGCTTTGAAATAGTCAATTAAGCAAATGTCTTAAACCTTCTTCACATACCTTACAAACCACGTGCGGTTCCCAATCTTTATCTTGATCTCCTAATTTGATTTTGAAATAAGCATAATATGCATTTTTCACAAATTTACCAATTGGTCTCTTAAACTTTTCAAGACGAAATATCCACAAATATAACAGAAATCATCTGGTTCGTTATTGTAACACCGGCTAGACATATTTTTAAGCAATGTTTATTTATCAAATACCACGCACAACACTAAAGACAAATTAATTTTACTTGTTTACTGATCGACACTCAGAGCTATAATGAAGTAAATGACATTAAAATATACATTTTGTTTGGAGTGATAAACTTGAAATCCTTCTTCGCAGTACTAATAAAGCGAAAGCATAATAAATAGGATTTAGCAGGTAAAAATTCCCGGAAATCTTGTCCAAAATTAATACATGTAATAAAAGATTTACATCAGGTAATGAGAGCCCATTTAACAAATTTCTTTAAAACCACAACAGAAAATAATTTTTGGGTTAATACCTAGAATTTGAAGTAGTACGGTCGCGGTTACATAAAAGCGACCACTAATTTGACATTTTGTGTTATTTTCATAAATTTTGGTAAATCAGCTTTTTAAAATGTTATATATGTTGTCAGCAATGACAGCAAAAATTAAATGTTATGATAATAAAACGTCAAAGTGACAAATATTATTACAACAACTTTAATGTAAAATCAATAATGTTACTACGATAATAATTACAAATCTTTATTAAAATTAATATTTTGAAGCTCCGCCGTTGTTCTCGATAACGTAGTTTAGTCTTCTAGGTAAGGAAGCTACCAAATTACGGGCATACTCTGGAGTAAAACTGTTCCATACCTCTTGAATTGTATTCCATAAATGCTCAGCATTTCGTGGATAAAAATTATTTCCTTTATTAATTGTGTTCAACATCAAACCCCAAACATTCTCTATAGGATTAAGGTCAACACTACGCGCTGGCCAGGGCAGCACTGTTACGTTGTGTCGTTGCAGCCATTCTGTTACTGTTTAGGCGGTATGAACTCGACAATTATCCTGCTGGAACACAGTTATTTTCTGGAAACATGCCGTTGACTGATGGTAGCATGATGTTCTCTAGAATGTCTATATATGTTAATGCATTGAACCTGTTTTGAACATGTGCGCAGACACCAAGACCGTTGGCACTCATCCACCCCCAAACATTAACAGAAAAACGGCCACTTTTTCTAACATTATGGACGTATAGTTCCTCAAAACGAGTGTTTGGTGGTCTATATACTCTAACGTGACCGTCGTAATATGATTGAAAGACTTTCTCATCCGTGAAAACTACGTTCTGCCAAAAATTTGCGTCGTGCATATAATATTGTATGGCAAACCCGATTCTCTCTTCTCTATTACCTTGCGTCAAAAAAGGCTTTTGCACTGCAATACGACTTCTAATGTTAGATGTAGTTTTTATACGACGCCGTGCCGTTCTGATAGACCCTGAAAAATTTGTCGCACGTCGTGCTTCCACAGCAGTTTCAAAAGGATTATTTTTCAAAAATTTAATCAGATCATTGTCCTCTTCTTCTGTTGAAACTTTTTGCTGACCAGTCCCCACCTTTCTTTCTAATGAACGTCTCTGATTCCATCGGGCATTTATATAATGAACAGTGCTTTTCGCCACTTGAAATCGTTCGGCTACCCTTCTCTCCGACCAACCTTCTTCCAAAAGGTCACTATACTACTTTTTTGTGCAATATTTAAGTGAGGCATTATGACTATGTAAGTAATGACACTAATGACAATTTAAATAATATTTGACTTTTTTCATTATTAAGTGACATGATGTATACAATAGGAAAAAGTGCCGGTCGCTTTTATGTGACCGCAACAGTACATTCATTTTAAAATGTATTAAAACGCCTATTATAAGATTTTTGTTATATTTTTTTCTTTTTCTTTTGTGCAAAACAAAATCTGTGGGTGGTAGAGACCAACTGTATTTTAATTAGTTATTGCTATATAAGAACTGAGCTTAACAAACAAAAATCACGTCATCACAAATTTTACGCAGGCCTGTGTAATTTCTATATTAAATGGCTATGCTAACACAAGCCAGAAGTATCCGACCCAACGTATAGATGGCTGTTGGTGTTTGAAAAGAGTACCAACCTTATTAAGCTTCAATTTGCCCCTCTTTGCCAAGTCTAATTTATAACTGTCAAATATTTCTATTGAATTAATAAATGGAAAATTTAATTAATTGGTGGAACTGTCAAGGTGTTATATTACGATACTTTTAATAAAATTATATAAATCAAGAGCAGAGCATTTCGTCCGGTATTATTATAAGCAGAATTACTAATATTACATCAATCTTTAATATCTTCATATCGCAGTGCTTTGCTTCCGTACAAAAAATACACTTTTATGAAATACTACGGCTTCTTCCGCTAAAGATATATTAAGTAGTTTATATGATTGAACTCGATGTAATGGTAAAAGACCGAGAACTAGAAAGATATATGAGTGTTTCTGTCAATTTACATGAAAAATTGCCCGCCCGTATCGAACTAGATGTGGGTTAATATGTTGCGGACTGATGTGCTTCTCTGTGAAAATCTGGATTTCAAAATATAAAGAAATCTGTATTTAGCGCTTGTGATTTATTTATCGCACTGCTTACGTGATTATAATTCTAGTTTCAATATTATTTTTCTTTACTAACGGATGTTCAGATATATCCGAAGTAAAGGTACAAAAAATCGTTGCCGCAACTTAATTAAGTCTACAAGGTATCCCGTATCGTTATGTTCAAATTTTAGGGGTGTAAAGTAGACTTCATTTCAAGTAACAAAAACGCAAAACTTGTATATCCATTTTTATTTGTTTCAAAGTTACAGATCATTGAATGTGATTGTCAGATTATGAAAAAAAATGTAATCCCAAAGTCAATAAAAACTGATTTTATTTAAAAAAAGTTATACGATTCAATAACAAACCTGTGATTGTTAACGTCGCATAATAAAATGTTATCCTAAAATAAATAAACAAATGTCGTAGTGCATACAGTAATTTCTTGGGGATCTACAAAAAAAAGTACTGAAAATTGATTAATGATATGAAGAATTGATGAAGAAGGTTCTTACTTATTTCGTAAGTGCTGAACCATGAATATCATACAATAAACAAATGTTCAGATGACTGCTAACGTTGCATTTTTTAATAAAGGATTACATTACGTTACAGCAGCTTATTAGTGAGTGAACACGTTTTCTTTACTCAAAATGCCTTACCGATTTTCTTCTCAAGGGTATGCGGACATGCATTTTGTGTATGGCTACTGTAACAGCAATGCACGTCAAGCAGTTATTGAATACCGACATCGGTTTCCCGATAGGCGCATTCCTCATTACAGAACGTTTCTGGGAGTACACAGACAATTTCGGGAATGCGGACTGCGTGATTATCTTTTCAACCGAGGAGGAAATTTGCTAGCAGACTAGAGGAAGAAGCAGTAGCTATTGTTACAAGGGATCCAACTCTCAATGTACATCGAATCGTTAGACAACTAGGAATGCAACGAACGACAGTTTGGCGAATTTTAAAACGTGAGGGCTTATATCCATATCACTATCTCAGTGGACACGGTTTGCTTGAGGCAGACCACTATGCTCGTCTAGTTTATTCTACCTGGATATTAAGACAATCATAGCTTCATTTTAATTTCTGCAGAATAGTCCTCTGGACAGATGAATCTACGTACGCGAGAAGTGGTATTACAAATCTGAAAAACCTGCACAGGTGGTCATCAGAAAATCCAAAAGCTATACGCCCATCTAAATTTCAAAATGAATTTTCTATTAACGTTTGGGCGGCCCTAATCGATGACTTGTTGATTGGTCCTGTCGTTCTTCCTGGGAGGTTAAATGCGGACAATTACCATCAATTTCTTATTGACGAACTGTCAGGTCTTTTAGAGGATGTCTCACTGAATTTTTGACGAGACATGTGGTTTTACATGGATGGGCACCACCACATTTCGGAATTGCTGTCGGAAATTGGGTTAACGTCAATTATCCAAGATGGATTGGTCGAGATAGTCCTGTTGCATGGCTACCCAGATCACCCGATCGTATTCCCCTTGACTTTTATTTATGGGGGTACATGAAAAATTTGGTCTACGCGCAAGTTTCGAACACAAGAGAAGAGTTGTTGGAGCGTATTCACCTGGCTGCCGAGCAAATCGGACAAAACAAGTATGAAATTCGGATAAGTACTTCTTCTGTTGGCTTACGGGCACAAGCCTGCATTCAGCAAGGAGGTGGTCATTTCGAAAATATTATTAATTGAACTTTTTTAAATAAAATCAGTTTTTATTGACTTTAGGATTACATTTTTTTTCATGATCTGACAATCACATTCATAGATCTGTAATGGATATACAAGTTTCGCGTTTTTGTTACTTGAAATGAAGTCTACTTTGCACTCCTAAAATTTGAACATGACGATACGGGACACTTGTATATTTTGTATTAAGATTTAAATGTCAAATATTGTCAGTATCACAATCTGATATCAAAAACAATATCGTGCATATTTGAATTTTAAAATGGTATTTAATACAGTACACAAAACATTCATGGTTAAATCGTATTTTCAAAATGGTGAAAAGATTGATAAACAATTGACCGGTACTTTAGAAGATAGCGTCATCATATGGGTCAAAAAATCATTTTTCTACAAACACAATTAAAAGTTGGCATTTTGACACGGCTAACTTCACTTAAAAATGCGATTTTATAGCGTAGTGTGTTAAAAAGGCCGCTTTTAACACTTGTGTTAAAATTAATGACAGTTTGTCAAAAATGACAAGAGAAAATTCCGTATATATTAAATGATTTTTATTACAATGAAAATTACAAATTCTTTGGATAATTAATATTAAATGTACAGTTTGTGCAATTGGAGATATTTATTCCATGTGTTGCTGTACTTGCAGAATTATTATTTGCAGACAAATAGTTCATAGGAACTAAAATATCGTGATTTAAATTATCATTTGTAATAGAATTATTAGATAGATCTGCGAAGATGGAGTGAGCAATTTTGTTTTTATTTTCTAGAGAATCCTCTAGGTAACCTTCTGCAACGGTGGAACTCTTCCAGCCTCCATATCGCTTAATTGAGCATAAGCTTGCACCAGAATCTGCTAGCAAAGTAGCAGATGAACGTCGGAAGCAATGTCCCGTATAAGATTCTGGATTCGGCAATTTCAAAAACATTGCGATAATTGCAGACATCTTGCCTGCGTATTTAATAAATAAACGTCGATGTTTTATATTAGATGGACGTAATGCTTTGTATTTGCGATACAAGTTTATATATGAGCCAATAACGGTAAATATTCTTTGAGTATTGGTTTTAGTATCTGGTATAGTAACTACTAACACATTTCCTCTATCTTCAATGTCATCCACAGTCATACGGCATAACTCTTCCCGGCGACAAGCGCCAAATATACCCATAACAACAGCTACTTTGAACAGCATATATTTTTCATCTGATGCTTCAGAAATAAATCTATCAATTTCTTGTCTTGTCAATATTTTTGATTTTCTTGGTCGGTAACCTTCTCCTTTCCGTTTCAAAAATGCAATAAGTTTATAATATTTACTAATATCATGGTTGTCTTTTATATTTAGCAAAAGTTTTATCATCGAAAAATGTGACCAAAGAGTAGAAGATTTCCAAATTTTAGACCTTTCTTTAAAATATGCTAGTAGAACATTTTCGCAAAATTTACCTATCACATTATTGCATCTGCACCATTCCATAAACCTTTTGTACGCAATTTCATATTGTTGCCTAGATTTTGAGGGCAACAAATCTAATGTCGCTTTATCAGCGGCTTCAATTATTGCACTCCGTATTACTTCATTTTATTAATACACGAACTCCTCTTTTGTGCAAATTGTGACAAATTAATTTGACGTAGTTTAACGGTTGCGTCCAGTTGTATCAAAACGTATTCATGAGCTGTCAAATTTGGTCAGTGGAGTTTCATTATATTTTATAATAAAAATTGTGTTTATAGAAAAAATATTGTAAGATACACATGTTAAAAATGCTATTTTATTTCACTCTAAACAAACTTTTACTCGTGAAATAAAATCGCACTTTTAACACTTGTATCGTAAATAACTATTTCGAATTAGAGCGTCTAATATGTTATAAAAATTTAGACATGTGACATATTTTTTATATAATATATTATGTACATAATTAGCATAAAGACATTATTAAAAATTCAGTGAGTTCCTCCGTACAAGGTAATTTATCCCGGACATTACGACAAAATAATTGTAGCTCGTAAGCCATGCCCCTAATTATGTCATTTGGTACTAATGTCACCCGCAGCATAGCATAAGTAATATAAAGCCATAATTCGCATCTAATAACACAATAGGAAATGAAAAACAATTTTATTCATGTATTTTACAACAGACGAAATGCCCTTGATAGATCCACTGAACTCAATACATATAGTCATTATTCCAATAGTATTTGTAATACAAATAATGACAGCTCTGTGGTGATATTTAAATCAAAGGAAATGGAATCAATACATTATAGATTTGTGAGAGGCAATTACGATGAATGAATTTCGAATATAGAAGTTTAATATCCTCCAATAACAATAAGCAATGGGAATACTACAATAAAGCAGGGTGTTTCTCTATGTTTATGGGAAAATTTTGTCATTTAATTACTGTTGTAACACTCGATAAACCTCATGTTTTATACTACAGGCCATTATAACGAATTAGGATAGTAGAGTATGTGGGTGGGAACAATTTAATTCAAACAATTCACTAAATGGAGACGACATAAGTATTATACAATTACCTCCTGCTATTTGATTACTTCCAGTAACAACTAGTTTATTTGTTTATAAAGTAATAATTAGTCAATATTTTTAAATTTGTGCAAATCCGATATAACATATTTATTTTTTTGGTTCTTTGATTTTCTATATTAATTCCAAAATTCTAATTTTCTTCTGACCAATACCTGAAATTTTGAGATAATACTGTCCTATTTGTAGTAAATTTGACTTCATCCGATAAGAACATTTCGTGACAGAAAAGTACATAACATTTTCTCCAAGCAAAATTCACGGTTTTTTACCTAACATCTTAGATATGCTATCACCTAGGAATTTTGCTATATTATAAGTAGGGGCTTGTATGTTAGATACTATTGGTCTTAAAGTCGAATTTATTAGAGGTATACACTTCTTTCTCGATAACACATATTTTCAATACAAAAATTCTTTTTATAGTCAAACATTTGGTATTGCCATGGGCTCTCCTTTAGCTGCTCCTATTGCAAATCTAGTAATGGAACATTTAGAACAAAACGTTATCAATTCATTAGACTTCCACCCCATTTTTTTCAAAAGATATGTTGATGATATCATAACATGTATTCCAACTAACAAAATAAACTATCTTTTAAATAAATTCAACAATTTTCACAACAAATTAAAATTCACTATTGAAGAAGAAATTAATAACAGTATTAATTTTCTTGATATTTCTTTGAGCTATGATAGACAGGGTACTATTTATACAAATTGGTATAATAAACCCACAGCTTCTTTTCGATATATGAATTACCACTCAAATGCTCCTACAGTCTTCAATAAAATGATTATAAATAATCTGACTGATAGGGCAGGAAAACTATCACATACTCAATACAGAAAAGATAACATCAAGAAAATTAAAACAATCTTAACAGATAATAATTATCCACCACAACTTATAGACCAAACAATTAAAAAAGAGTACACCAAATATACAACACTGCAGACACCAATAAAAATTTGAACAATGACACAACATATATCACGATTCCATATGTTCCACAACTATCAGAAAAAATTAAATACACTTTAAAAAAATATGATATAGCTACAACATATAAACTTAGTAATACTAGTAAATATTTATTTTCAAAACTTAAACCTAAAATAGAAAAAAATCGAGAAACATATGTCATATATAAAATACCATGTCGCGATTGCAATAGTTACTACATAGGCCAAACGAAACAATATATATACAAGAGAATACAAGCCCACAAATACTCTAAAACTGACAAAACTGCTTTATCTACACACAAACTACAACGCGGTCACCATTTCGATTTTGAAAACACACAGATAATTGATAAAGAACACCACACAATGAAAAGAGAAATTAAAGAAATGATTAGTATTAAACAGGAAAAAAATTCAATTAACAACAGAAATGATATAAAAAATTTAAGCAATATATACTATAACTTAATTGTGTAACGATCTGCAATTTACCATCATAATATATTTTTTTTGTTATATAATTATATATCTTAAGTTATTTAAATATCAATTACATTTAATTATCATATACATTTGCTTATCATGCTGACTGTTCCGTGTTTTGATTCCTGTCTGGTTGTCCGAGTAGGTTTTCGTGGTTTTCCTTCTCGTTTAAGCCGAATACCGACAACTTTGCATCTTAAGACGCTCCACGGGCGCATACATAATAATAACTCATGTCTTGCTTTTCCCTATTTTTGTTGTCTATCTGTTTTTGGAATACTAAGGCATGATTTATTATTATTCAATTGGAATGTATCTTTGAATAATTTTATCCATAGCAACTCAATTATATGACATTTGTCTACTGTCATTTATATTTTATATCCTTGATAAAGGCATCATTGCCGAAACATGTAGGGTTGTTTTAAATATATATACTTTAAACTCTTTAAAGTAAAGCCAGACCTTAAATAGCCAACAATAATTATATATATATACATATATATATATATATATATATATATATATATATATGGCTTCTTTTAGGTTTCCGCGGATAGTATTGTGTTGTAACTGGATTCCGGGTTTTCTTGCCTCCTCTTTCGTAAACTTACGAATAACCAGAAGCAGAAGCAGACAGTTATCGCAGACCTGAAGATAGCAAATGTGATTTTGCCGAAACGTCGTCCAGAATCCAGCACCGGTCTTTACGAAGACCAAACATTGGAAACGTGGAAGGAAACCCGGTATGCAGCTATATATATATATATATATATATATATATATATATATAATCTATTTCTTAACCGTACAATTAATATATATAATTTGAAATCTTGGAAATTCAGCTGTATTAACTATTTTAAATTAGTTGTTATTTCGCGAAGTAACGTGAAATGTAAATATTGCTATTTACAATTACAACGCTAATTATACGAAATTTTTATTTAAAAATTTCGTTCTTAGGTGGGACTCGAACCACCGACCTTTAGTTCTCTAGACTAACACTCTATCCTCTGCGCTACATAGGACCTGGATTCGAATTATTAGAAATGCTTTAAGTTATTTATTAAGCAGCACATAATCATATTATGTCGTCGGTGGAATTTTGCTAAATATTTCATCCATTAGCTATTTAATAATAATCTATTTCTTAGCCGTACAATTAATATATATAATTTGAAATCTTGGAAATTCGACTGTATTAACTATTTTAAATTAGATGTTATTTCGCGATGTAATGTGAAATGTAAATATTGCTATCTACAATTACAACGCTAATTATACGAAATTTTTATTTAAAAATATCGTTCAAGTCAAGTGTTCTATTATTTGTATTAAGAACATTATTAAATTGACGCAGATCTGCGGATTCCATAAAAGATAAAAGTAAGTTTTGGGTTATGAAAACCAAACTTAGATGTAAAGTTAGGCAAATTGAAATCTTCAACAATGACCACCCGCTTTTCCAATATGAAAACTTCAAGCAAATCTAGAAAATATTCGAAGGAATCGAAATCTAGGTCTGGAGGAATATAAACCAGAATTAAGTAGTAATAGTTCTGAACCTCTAGAATAATCTTGGTGAGCAATAAATCAATTAGGAATGCAAGAGTCCATCACTGAGTAGATTACAGTAAAACACATCAACAGCCACATCAACATAAGATAGGCGTCGAGGAAGCACCAATCAACAGAAAGTAATTCAAAATAAAACTTTTGGAAATTTGCCTATTTAAAAGTGTAGCGCCTGTTGCTATTTATTGAGAAGCTTATTGGAGTAGATAGAGAATGTAATAATAAATCAAGTGTGAGCGCAGAATGATGTAAATCAACTGGAACCAGTAGCACTGAATCATTTAATACATTCAGCTCATAATTCATATTAGATAAGACTATGTCTCAAATTATATTATTCGCATTTAATATAGCATTGTACTGCGTCAAACCAAGACATTCCAATATAATAAATAATATAATAAAAATTTAAAAAACAACCAGAATAATGTGATCTAGTAACTTTTGCTGTGTAAAAGTAGCTTTTCATTTTACTCATAATAAAAGAAGGTACAGCAAGTATTGGGTATCGCATTTTTTAAATATCATGTACGGTTGCGGCCAATATAATCTGGGCAGTGATTTGACATTTTATGACTTTTTCATGAAATTTGGTAAATCAGGCTTTGCTACAATCTACGTTACTCTGGATACGCACTTAGGGCATGAGCCATCATGTGATGGTTATCTCAATAATCAATAGTCATTACTAGAGCTGAGGATGTTTGCGGTATAACCATGGTTATATCATGTAACCATAGTAATTTACTATGGTTACATGATATAACCATGGTTATACCGCAAACATCCTCTCATTACACTCATTACACTCATTACCTTAAAAATGAATGTCTTTAAACTGAAATTAGTTTGGTTTTGACCAACCATATTATTGATCTTAAATTAAATTAAAAGTTTTGATGTTTATTTAAGAAACGAAAAACATAAACAAATGATATAAAAAATTAATATTTTGTAGCAGCTCCATTTTTTTCAATAACATTATTTAACCTTCTGGGCATTGATGCTACTAATTCTGCAGTAAAATTTGGAGTTAATTCGATCCATGCTTCTTGAATTCTTTCCCATAACTGTTCTACATTTTGTGGGCGAAAATTATTACCTCTATTAATTTTTTTTCCCATCAAACCCCACATATTTTCAATGGGGTTCAAGTCCGGGCTGCGTGAAGGCCATGGTAGAACTTGTATGTTCTGTTGCTGCATCCAGTTTGAGGTCACTCTGGCTGTATGAATGGGGCAATTGTCTTGTTGATATATAAAATTATTTTGGGGAAAGACTGCATTTACTGAGGGCAGCATGATATTTTCCAATATTCCAACATAGACCTCTGCATTGCATCTACCTCTTATATGTGTTATAACTCCGGGTCCTTGGGCGCTCATCCAGGCCCAGACATTGACAGAAAAACGACAGCTTATGTGTGATTTTTTGGTATAACGTTCATCAAAGCGAGAGTTCGGAGGTCTATAAACTCTAACGTGTCCATCATAACACGATTTAAATACCTTCTCATCTGTAAAAACAACATTCTGCCAGAAATTTAACGCTTCTAAGGAGTATTCCAAAGCAAAACCTACTCTCTGTTCCTTATTTTCCGGAGTTAAAAAAGGTTTTTTCGCTGCAGAACGATTACGTAGATCAGATCCATTTTTGATACGACGCCTTGCCGTTCGAACGGATCCAGGAAAGTTTGTTTCAGCCTGTGCGTCTACCGCACACTGGAAGGGATTTTCGCGAATAAAATCAACCAAATTACCATCATCCACCTCCGTTGAAACTCTGGGCCTACCACTACCCAATCCTCTTTCAAGCGTTTGTCTCTCATCCCATATTCTCTTAATGTTATGCACAGTACTCTTTGGTAATTGGAATATTAATGCGACTCGTCGTTCCGACCACCCCTCTCCCAGTAACGTCACAACCCTTAATTTCTCGGCCAAAGATAAATGTGGCATTTTTATAATTGACGTTTTTCATCAATCAATATGACAGTATAGTTTTCCAGGTGACTTTTTTTATGTAACAATTAAAATCCATTTACAGTGGGAAAAACTGCTGCCCAGATAATATTGGCCGCAACGGTACGTCAATATTACACGAAAATGCCCTGCGATGCATCTAGATCCCCTGGACTTAGGACCGCCAATAACAACTGTCAAATATAGCTGTTTTCTATGAAACGGTGTCTAAAATCATTTAGACAATTTCGGAGACTTATAAGTCAAAATAAATGTCAAATGTGTATAGACATTTCGTTACTAACATGTATTGCATTCGAAAATTTCTAACATTAATATTTGCTTGCATTCTTATTCCTGTAGTTAAAACGAGAGAAAATACTTCTTTCTTTGTTCGTATATGCTCGGCTAGAAGACACGAAAGTCAAGTTTTTTGTTCGGGAGTGTATTTTAACCCACGCTTCGTGTTAGCAAGTCGAATGTGTATTGTATTCTCATTTTTCCACGGCACCAGAACAGAAACATCAGTATTAATGGGTAGCCGCAATATGGATTGTCGATCCGGCGAGCACAGATCGATCGTAGAATGGTTAAAAGCTGAAAAACATTTCTACGGTGTATTAATTTTGAAGATTGACAAGCCGTTCACGCTTAGCGAGAAGATAACTTTAATTAACACCACTCCTATGCCTGTAACAAGCGGAACTTGCAACGTGTACTGCAGTTTTAAGGAAATTAAATATGTCAAAAGACTTTATAAAACGTGTGGTAATACCATAGAATCCTACAAAGTGACTGTCAAAAAATGTAAGGATACTACCGAGATACTTTGCATTGATCCGGAAGCAGTATCTGTATCATATTATAATTCCCCAGTAATTTGTGATAATAAATTAGCCGGTTTTCTACTTTTACCAATCGACGAACAACTGATAATGTTTTCTATTAATCCTCTTTTAGATCAAATTTACGAAACGACAAATATTATTGATGTTCGTAGTCAGTCTGTAAGTTTAAAATTGAATTTTACGTCTACTTCTATTATTGTTATTACCTGTTTGCTATTACTTTACAATAAATAATTTTAAAAAAATATTTTAATATTAAGTGAGATATTTGTATAAAATAAATATTATAAATTACAAAATGTAGATTCCTTCATTAAATACAATGTACATAATACTACTGGAAACAATAGAATTGCAATATTAATTTCGAAAATTAGCTTATGTTTCTTTACAAGCTAATTTTCGAATTAATCCATTTAGGACCACTATTAGACAAATCAAGGAAAACGCAAATTCTTTAAGTAACAAACTTTTATTTAGGTATTTATAAACATCCTTTAAAGTAAAAATAAAAACAAACCATTGATTCCTATATTTTTTTGCGTTGCGTTAACGCAACAATAGGACTATATGCACAAAAAATATTACAATTATTAATTATGGTAGTCTTTGAAGCAGTGTGAATGTAATGGAACTCCACATTTATTACACATAAATACGGTTGTATTTTTGCATACTCTACAACATCTCCTCCAATTTTCACAATTTCTTTCAATTAGGTGACCCACATTATCTAAACGTGCACTGGATGATAGAGATGCACTGGAACCACGTCCTCGAACAGATTGTATTTTACATTTGTTAGCACTAATGAGGCTTCGTACAAGTTCAGACCTAAAATCCAGCTGCGAAATGGGTGTCTCTGAGTATACAAGTCTGTGCAGTTTCCATGCATTCACCACAGTAGAATCTAACATATTTCTAAATAACGGCCACCACCATTTTTTTCCACGAATATTTATTCGGTAATTTGCAACTGCGTTATCGTGTAGATCAACGCCTCCCATATATTTGTTATATTTGGCAATCATATTTGGTTATGGTATAGAGATGTCTTTTTTCTCTCTACGATTATACCGCTTCACAAACACATTAGGCAGTGCAAACTCACAATTGGTTGCTAATGTAACCACAGAATTGTCATTCCAACGGACCACGCTTATATGATTTAGGTGATCGTAACGAGAATCCATTGTACCACGAGGTTTTTTTCCTATAGACTTACAAGTCTCTAAAGAGCATTTCAGCATTCTGTTCTAACGTACAGTTCCAGTAGGAAAGTATCCCTGACGTTTCAGATGAACTAATAGCTTGTAGCTCGTAAAAAAGTTATCAAGGTATACCTTATGAGTCGACTTATTTTCTAATACGTTCAAAAGATTGATGGCCACTGTTTCACCTAAACCAAATTCTCTTTTGCCATTTTCACCAGTTTTTCCAGCATAAGGTATAAATTGATATAAATACCCATCGCGAGATGCCAGACACCACATTTTGAACCCGAAACGTACCGGCTTTCCTTTCAAAAATATTTTCGCTGAATGGCGGCCTAAGTAGGGTACTATTTGCTCATCATTTGATAAGTGATGTCTAAAAACACCATACTTCAAGAAACTGCTGTTCAAGAGATCAACCAGCGGTCTTACTTTCGCAAATTTGTCTGCCTTGTCTAATTGATTGTTATCTGCAAGATGAATGTTCTGCTTTATGTCGAGAAATCTGTTTCGAGACATCGCATTTTTCACAAATAGAGCACCTTTATCTTCATCAGATGACCAGTAAAGTTTTACCTGTAGAAGAGTGTGATACCCACTCAAAATCATTATTCCCAAAAAAGTTTCTAAATCATTTCGATCTGAGGCGAATTGAGTACGATTATTATCTCTCGCATATTTTATGGAGTTTGAAATAATAAGCTGGCCAACATTTTTATCAAACATTTGCATAAAGAAATCAAGCACAGACTTTCCATGTAGCGCCTCAACAATATTCTGTACATTCCCTTCCTCATTTGACGTAGCATCTTCCTCATAGTCAACGGGCGTTTTACACCAAATAATGTCTTCAATTCTTGCCGTTTTGCTTTGTGTAGATAAAGCTGCCTCATGATGTATACCATCCCCTATCTCAATTTCGTTATTCGGACACACTATCTCAAAAGTTCCCAAAAGTTCTACATGCAAATTTTCTACTCCATCTATAACATTATCATCAATGTCCTCCTCGTACGTTATATCAGCGACGTCGGGTGGTATAACATCAATTTCCTCATTCAAATCAAGATCTTCAACAATTGCCTCAAGTTTTTTCAAAGTCAACGGTCTGGTAGCATCATCGCGATATTTCACGTGACTCTAAAATAATTTTATTATCAACAACATACTTCAGAAATTTTTGTACTTACCATTTTGTACTTACCATATAATATTTGTGTAATCCTCAAGATAACACTATTATGAACTCTAACTTCTTCAACTTCTCTATCCTACAGCGTAAATGAACTGAATAAACTCGCATCACACAACGGATACTCAATAAACTTCCCCCAGACGTGAAAAAGCATGTTCAGACAGGAATCTTACTCATGACTACAATTACACCATTTGTCACAATGTTGCGTTTTCGCAACGCAATGTTTCAAATCCGTTTGAGAAATATTTCCGGAAAAAAGGGGATTTTTTTCCAAAATAATGTTACGCGAAGTATCTTTTATATGAAACCTCTTAATGATAAATGAAAAAGTAAGCTGTATGTTATTTAATTTAAACTTAGATACACAAGTTTTTTTCTTGTAAATTCCATAGTTTTATTTTATTTTTATTCAAAATTGAAGAGGCGATTACCCGTTCCCAAAATGTTTATTAGGTTGTTTAAATATTTATTAACACAATGCTACTGACAGTACATCTAAAATTATTACCTTTTAGTACGAAAAAAAAAAATTTTTTAGGTGTTTCGTTAACGCAACTATGGGAATAAATGGGTTAATAATACACTGCTCCATGAAATTAAAACACCACTAGGGAATCCTTTATGAAACAATACTATGTGACTAGATAGAAAAGTATATTCGATGCTTTGATAATTAACAACCTTTAATAAATAAAGTTTGTTTAATCTTTTAATAAATTAGCATTTATAAATTTAATATACAGTGAAAAGCAATGAAGAGGGAAAATTTCGATAAAATATTAACATTTTTAATAATGAACTCAGTATCGAGTATTGCTTCTAATGATGGCTTGACATCGATGACTCATTGTAAATGAGTAAATTCTACTCAGACGTCCTATCAACAGGAGATATTCCAATAGAGTTCAAGAAATCCAAAATAATTGTAGTCTTGAAACCGAACAAAATCAAGAATCTTCCTGGAAGCTTTCGTCCGATAGCTTTATTAAGCTATTAATAATAATAATAATAATAATAATAATAATAATAGCCCAATATTGTCTAACGGTTAACAATTACAGGACAAATTGAAGAAATATACCTACATACATAAAATTGCAAAATACAAAAAAATATAGTAAATATTAATTACAATAGCAAAAATTAATTATTAAATTAAATAGAAAAAAAACACGAAAAATATACTCGCCGCAATTGATTAATGGAATCAAAGAATATGTCTCTATAAATTGTATCAGCATTGTGGCACATTGTTGTCATAGGAGAACGATAGAGCTGGAAATTGGTTCTGGGAAACGGTAAGGCAAAGATAGAAAAGAACCCAGAGGATAATCGAGGAACCAAAAAATTAATAGAGGAAAGTAACAGTGCGGAATCAATAGCTCCATATGAATGAGTCTCCACAGAAATCTTGCTCCCTGAATTTCGCGACGATATTGTAGGGACTGAACATCATGTCTTCTCAGCAGCGAATTTTGATCGATGTTACGTTCCAGATAGACATGATCAACTTTATAACACAAATACAGAAAACATCCCTGCACTTTTTCGACAAACAATTGCAAGTAAATATAATGCGGTGAGCATATTCTATATTGCATATTCCAGTTTGCTGACAACAAAACCAAAGTATAACGTATAACGTGCAGCTAACATATTGCTATAGACTTTTCCCCGCAAATATTTTTGAAAAGTTTATTATTTATGAATGCACATTTATCTTGAACTTATATTTATTTTTGACTAGTATAGTTGAAGCACGCCGTTTACTTTGCTATGGACGGTTGCAAAACTGTATTTTTTATACGGAGCCGATGGCTTTTCTGTATCCGTATCAGACGCTAATGTTCTCTGAGTTTAGAAAGACGTGTTTATGAGAAGATAAATTTTTATCTTTGTTAAGTAACTTCGTGATTTTGATTTAATTTGTGGATGGTGTTTGTTTCATTACCGAGATTTATTTACGAGTTTGTTGATCTCGTAATATTGTTTAATTTAGCACGCTTTCTAGCTCATAGTGTCTCGATAAATATATATATTTTTTATACGTAAGTAAATTATATTATTCTTATTATTTTGAATGTATTGATTTGTGTATTTTTCCATTGTGTTAATTTTGATATATATATTGTATTCTTTGTTATTTTAATTAAATGACAAAGAACGTTTTTTAAAATTTCTGATATAAAAAAATTTTCTATAACTTTAAAATTTTGTACGCTTGGGATATCGAGGGTATTTTTTTCATGTGGTTTGCACATGCGTTAAAGTTTGTTTAGGGCTGTCATATCAGTTTGTTTATTTTGTTTTCTTGTGGGAGAAATTAAAAAGCTTCTTTGTAATTTATTAATTTTAATTTTGATCGGAAGTCACTAAGGAAGTTTTTATCGTGCGCTGCGGTCACTTCCGCACGATATTTTTACCTTTAGAATATTGTTTAATGACGCAATATTTATCTTTATACTTCATGAAGATATTTTTTTATTTTTTAAAATTTTTGTATTAAAGTTTCATTTAAAGTTTGCTGTGTGTGTTTTTGAATTTTACCTTTCTTCATTTGTGCTTATAAGTAACTCAAAAACATTATAATTATAACATTTGTCAATACTCTTTTACTGGCACATTATAAATTTGTAGAAGAGAAAAAACCACGTTTTCCGATTGGAACCCTGAGGCAAAAGCAGTCTCATCTAGAAAATAACCGACTGAATATCTAAGCTGGACAGTTTGGTTGTGAATAGTGGTGCTATTAAATTCAAAACCACTATTCATAGCAATATGTTGTTAATATGTGCAGCAAAGCTTAGATTAGAATCAAATAAAACCCCAGATCCTTTACACTATCAACCCTCTCCAGATTCTATTAATGTAATATAATGCGTCAATATGATGAATCTTTTTCGTATACGAAACAAAAGAGCACTTTCTATTGTTCTACCCTAACTTGTATTTCGAACACTATTGAGTAATTATATCAAGATTAAATTGTAAGTGACGTCCATCATCCCATGTCTTGATAGAGACATAGATTTTCAGGTCATTCGCGTAGGCGAGTACGGGACACGATAAAGACGTCAATATGTCATTGATAAAGAGAAAGAACAACAATGGTCCCAGATGAGATCCTTATGGGACACTCGATGAAGGAAAGAATTCAAAAGATTTAATAGCCATTGTAATAAACATAATTAGATCTTAGTTAGTTAAGTATGACTGCAGAAGCAGAAGAAATGAAGAACTCAAACCAAATGCTGAAAGTTTAGCAAGTAAAATTCCATGATCAATTTTATCAAATGCACTACTGAAATCAGTATAAGCGACATCTACTTAGCCACGTTCATCAAGGTGTTTAGTAATAAATTAACATACGGTCACAAGATTTGTTACAGTAGATTGTCTACGGACAAAGCCCTGCTGGCACGATGAAATGTAGGATTTGGTATTCAGGCGTAGACAAGAATAAATAATGCTGGACCACAGACTGGCACACGGCATACCAAATTAGCTTCTCTTAGACATTTACGAACTGTTTCTATGCTAATTCCTGTACCATGAACTCCCTGTAGTTAAAATTGCAAATACTTGCTTGTAACGAATCGTTGTCTTAAAGCAGAGACTCACAAAAAATGATCCTGGACACGGGTTGTGGCACGATATCTGCCTTGCTCAGGTCGTCGAATATAGCAGTGTCCCTATACCTCTGTATCATTCGGGATACGAATTTATGAGATACATCGAGTTTCTCTCCTGTTCGACGATAATTTTAGCCTTCCTCTAATAACACCACGGCTTGCACACGTTCCTCTCTCGTAAAATTTCAAAATTCACGTTACATAAAGGCGAAAAGGCACAACAAGAAACAATAAGATAACTTTACATTAAATGATTATTGGATGTGATTTAATTTTATGTAACTAATACCAAAAACAACACCAAATATCAACATAAGTTTGACAACTGAACGTCAAATACCAAGTTCTTACAAACCAACGCCAACCGCTATAAATTATCAGCAAATTATTTAAACATTTATTCGTTTACACTACATGGTGTGTTAATTTCTTGAAGCAATGTAAGTAAAATAACATAAAAAGTAAATCAATATAGTTCAACTTTTTTTTATACCCTTAGAGTATTCCATTGTTATTTCTGTTTTCAACTTGATGTCTCAATTTCCTTCTGTTTCGATATTTTTCTACACCACTATTTCATTTGTCTATGCTGTCGTCTTTTGCTTTTAATCTCAACGTTTTTCGGTTATACCTCATCTCTCCCACTTGCAATCTCTTCTCCTGACTCTCTGTGATCGACCAATTCTCTCTCTATGTACTAGCGATGTCATTTTAGTGTTGTATATAGCCATAAAATCAAACATTGGATTGACTCAAAGTGCTTTATTACTTTTTAATATATTTTCCACAAAAATTCATGCAAACTAGGTGACCTAACACAAAGAGGGCGCGAATTCGCAGGAATCTTTTTAAGCATTCTGTAAAATCATCCTTTGATAGGTTAAATATGACAGTACAGCGCGATCTGTCAACGAATCTGTTTTTGACAGTACGCCAAAGTGAACGTCTCGTGTGATTTTGTAATAATGGAAAAAACTGAGTTGAGAGCAGTCATAAAGTATTTTCATTTCAAAGGCTTAACACCAACCGAAATCAATGAAGAGCTGGATTGAATACTATTAGAAACACAAATGATGAACTCCGTAGTGGACGTCCAAAAACTGTTACTGTTCCGGATATGATTGAAAAAGTCCACCGTATCGTCTTGGATGACTGCCAAGTAAGGTAGGTATCTCAAATGAGAGTGTGCACAGAATTTTAACTGAAGAATTGGAAATGAAAAAATATTCGGCCCGTTGGGTGCCGCAATTACTCACACCGGAGCAAAAACTGAATCGTTTGAGTGTTTCTCGCGAGGTTTTGGCAAGTTTTCGCAGCAATCAGAAGGACTTCATACGCCATTTCATTACCGTTAATGAAACCAGGGTTTACCATTACACTCCCGAAACCAAATAACAATCGAAACAATTGACAAATAAAGGTTTTCTGCCACCAAAGAATGCAAAAATGGTTTTGTCAGCAGGAAAGGTTATGGCAAATGTTCTTTTTTTGGGGATTCGCATGGAATTATCTTAGTTGCCTACTTGGAAAAGGGGAAACAATAAATGGAGAGTATTATGTCAATTGGTTGCAACAATAAAGCGACAAAATCAAAGAGAAACGGCCTCATTTGGCGAAGAAGAAAGTGTTTTCATCAAGATAACGAACCTGGCCACAAGTCTGCGATTGCAATGGCAAAAATTCATGAATTTGGATTTGAATTAGTGCCTCATTCACCTTATTCCCCAGATTTGGCGCCCAGTGATTATTAACTCTTTCCAAGCCTGAAGGAATGGCTCGGCGGTAAGAGATTTTGGTCTAATTCCAAGGTAACCGCTGCTGTAAATAATTATTTCGAGGACTTGGATTCACAAACCTACAATGAAGGCATTACTAATTTGGAATATCGCTGGAATAAGTGTGTTGAGCGAGAAGGAGACTATATTTAAAAATAAAATGTTTTTTGTCAAAAAAACTTGCGTCTTCCTTGTTAGACCGCGTAATTTCCGAACCATCCTCGTACACTAATCTAATATATATACATATATCCATATTTACGTATCTAACCCATATTTTGCATATCCACAATGTAACTAACTGACCATCTATGAATTTCTGTATCTGACAGATTCAATTTAAATAATTCCCGAGATTATATTATATATGACAGGATCAGAGTTTGTCGCAAATTTGCCACACACGACCAGCTGTTTCGTTCAATATGTTAAGTGTAGGGGTTTCCATCTCCGAAAAATTTACATAATCGCTTCGCCGTTGCGTAGTAAAGACATGTTTTTTCCTCAAAACGTGCAGTTTTTGCGTCTGTTTGCTCTATAATAGTAAGACTCTTGTTTTACTTCATTCTCCAAGCGTTCGCATTCCGAAACATTGTCACGCAAATATTTTAAAATATTTAATAAAATTTAGAATACAATATATTTTCTGTATAGTAATATCTATGTAAATGAACTGTGTAATGCCTACGAAAGTTTACAATATGGAAATGATAAGCACATTTATTTATTTAGAGTATAACACCTTAACACATCTGTTCATATCAAAAATAGAAACAAATATAAATAGTATAATAGACAAATAAATTATTCACAAACAAACATAAAAATATTAAAATTGCATTAAACTCTATCGCGAAAGCAGACGAGATAGAGACAATATGGGAAAAAGTAAAGAACAATATAATTAATAGCTCTAGAGAAGCCATTATTCAGTATTAAGTCTTTATTTGTCAAAATAATAAAAATTGTATGGCTGGTCACAGAAGATAAACAATACAAACAAATACATATTGCTGTGTACTTTGATTTTAATTGGGCCCCAATTATTAAACATGAATCATCATACACCACACATATTCGTAGTTTAGACTCTTAAAAATGTTCTCAGGCTTTTTTTGTTTTCAAAAGGGGTTCCCTGCAACTAGGCCTAGCATCCAATATAATAAGGAGAGAAATAATACCATATAAAAATTCTACTAATGGATTAAATTCTTTCCAATACAAATTTTATTTCTGACCACCGCTTTGAGATGATTTTTCGGTCAATGTCCTCTTCTTGAGAAATTTTCTATATACTAGGTGTCCCGTATCTTTATGTTCAAATTTTAGGAGTGTAAAGTAGACTTCATTTCAAGTAACAAAAACGCAAAACTTGTATATCCATTTTTATTTGTTTCAAAGTTACAGATCTATGAATGTGATTGTCAGATCATGAAAAAAAATGTAATCCTAAAGTCAATAAAAAATGATTTTATTTAAGAAAGTTCAATGAATAATATTTTCGAAATGTCCACCTCCTTGTTGAATGCAGGCTTGTGCCCGTAAGCCAACAGAAGAAGTACTTATCCGAATTTCATACTTTTTTTGCCGGATTTGCTCGGCAGCCAGGTGAATACGATCCAACAACTCTTCTCTTGTGTTCGAAACTTGGGCGTAGACTAAATTTTGTATGTACCCCCATAAATAGAAGTCAAAGCAATTAAGATCGGGTGATCTGGGTGGCCACGCAACAGGACCACCTCGACCAATGCATCTTGGATAATTGAAGTTAACCCAATTTCGGACAGCAATTCCGAAATGTGGTGGTGCCCCATGCATGTGAAACCACATGTCTCGTCGAACATTCAGTGGGACATCCTCTAAAAGACCTGGCAGTTCGTCAATAAGAAATTGAAGGTAATTGTCGGCATTTAACCTCCCAAGAAGAACGACAGGACCAATCAACAAGTCATCGATTAGGGCCGCCCAAACGTTAATAGAAAATTCATGTTGAAATTTAGATGGGTGAATAGCTTTGGGATTTTCTGATGACCACCTGTGCAGGTTTCTCAGATTTGTAACACCACTTCTCGTGAACGTAGATTCATCTGTCCAGAGGACTGTCCTGCGGAAATTAAAATGAAGCCGTGACTATCTTAATATCCAGGTAGAATATACTAGACGAGCATAGTGGTCTGCCTCAAGCAAACCGTACCCCTGCGATAGTGATATGGATATAAGCCCTCATGTTTTAAAATTCGCCAAACTGTCGTTCGAGGCACTCCTAGTTGTCTAGCGATTCGACGTTCACTGAGAGTTGTATCCCTTGTAACAATAGCTACTGCTTCTTCCTCTAAGGCAGCTGGCAAATTTACCCGTCGGTCGAAAAGATAATCACGCAGTCCTCGTTCCCGAAATTGTCTGTGTACTTCCAGAAACGTTCTGTAATGACGAATGCGCCTATCGGCAAACCGATGTCGGTATTCAATAACTGCTTGACGTGCACTGCCATTACAGTAGCCATACACGAAATGCATGTCCGCATATTCTTGAGAAGAAAATCGGCAAGGCATTTTGTAAAAGAAAACGTGTCCACTCACTTATAAGCTGTTGTATGAACTGAAACATAATGTAATCCTTTATTAAAAAATGCAACGTTAACAGTAATCTGAACGTTTGTTTATTGTATGATATTCATGGTTCAGCACTTACAAAATAAGTAAGAACGTTCTTTATCATAAATCAATTTCCAGTACTCTTTTTTGTAGATCTCCAAGAAATTACTGTATGCACTGCGACACGTGTTTATTTATTTTAGGATAACATTTTATTATGCGACGTAAACAATTACAGGCCTATTATTGAATGGTATAATTGTTTTTTAAATAAAATCAGTTTGTATTGACTTTAGGATTACATTTCTTTTCATGATCACATTCATAGATCTATAACTTTGAAAGAAATAAAAATGGATATACAAGTTTTGCGTTTTTGTTACTTGAAATGAAGTCTACTTTACACTCCTAAAATTTGAACATAACGATATGGGACACCTTGTATATGACTTGTGACGTCAATTCTTTTTCAAATATATTTTTCTAAGTTATAATAAACTCTTCAAATGATATTCCATATTTAAAAACTTTTTTATATTTTGGATTTATACGTCACATCTTTCTTCACTTATAAATCAATTGATTATCCTTTCTCATCTTCCGCTTGACGTGTTTCAATGCTACTTCAACCATACCTAACCTATAGTTCTGAACTTGGCTGACAGCTGCATTGTTTACAATATATAAACAAATATATTTATCTCTAATGGATGGACAAATATCATATTAGCCTATATTTCATATACTATAAAATCTTTTGAATTGATTTCACTGTTGTTTATCCTTCATTTAATTAATAACATACATTTTAAATGGCATGCTTGTTCTTATAGATAAGTATTACAAAATGTCAATTTTAAAATGCACATTCTTTCATATATAGTTATACAAAGGTATTTTTAATAATATAAAATATTATTAAAAACCTGGTGTGAAGAACACATATATAGTTTATTACAAAGTTGTTATTGTCTTTTTAGGTTGTTTTAATTTGTGGTGTATATCAAATAATAATATATATTTGATATTTTAAGACCTTAATGGATATCTTTGGTTGAAACTTTACGTACATCGTAACTGCCACAATAAACAACTTTTATGTATTTAAAAGATTTGCAAAATGTATGTATTGATTATTAAATTTACTATTGCGATAGTACTCGAAATATCCTTTTATATAAATTGGTAGGTATAGCATGATTTAAATTTTATTATTATTACATTTACAAACTAAAATGTTAAGAGATATAATAATCTATATGGCATTTAGCATTTAATATAAATTTACTAAATATATACAGATGTGTTTTTCTTAACACTATCTGTATTGTTGCATATTAAAACTTATTACAGAAAATAACGAGAAAATATTCATAAAATAAACATGAAATGTGTTACATCGATGTTCATACAGGGTGCATTCAAAATTTACCTCTTTTAAAATTTTCACTGCTGTTTTGAGTTCATTCTAATTTTTCAATTTGTCTCGCTTAGAAAAAAACGCGGCAATATGTATATACGCCATAAAGCAAAAAAAAAAAAAGCCGACACGAAGAAACCGGAAGCAACAAGCTAAAAAAACTCATTCAAGATACTCCCCAATTGTATAAGAAAAATATGAAGACAGAAGTTGTTTAACAATTCTTGAAAATTTAACTATATTTAAAGCTTTAATGTCACTAGGAAGTCAATTATACAGCTTCAGGTCCCAGTAATCGATACCTTGCTGTGTCACTTTAAGGCGATAGTATGAGATTGCTAGAGTGTCCTTATATCGTGTGCCATATTCGTGATGAGCTGAATTTTCTTCAAAACGGTGTTGATTCGTCACACATTTCCAAATGTACACAATTAGGATGGTAAGTATGCGCTCCCATTTAAAAAAGTCCCTCAACTGTCCCCAGTGCTCTCGTAATTAGAACTACGTCAATATATATACAGGGTGTAACAGGACGAGCTTACGTTAGCCGTATCTCAGCAACTAAGCAAGTTCCATATTTGTAAATTTGCAGAGTTATTTTGGGCATGGGGGCAAACTTTTAGAAAATATTAGTACATATTTTCTATTTCCGGTTTCGTTGGAAGCATAATGAACTTTATTTTTTTTAATAGATTACCCAATTTTTTTTCAAACAATTAAATTCAGCAACAAATTTGGCGTATAGATCATTTATTTCGACTGATGTAAACATTACCGTTTTATAGCTAACTTGTCTTTTATGTAAATTTTATCAAATGCATCGTAGTACTTAGTGACGTATTTCTTCGGTATGCAGAAGAGTTGAATGATTATTGGAAGTTAGACAGCTACTAAGATGGGCTATTGAAAATTATTTTCACTTGTGTGCAAATACTATACAGGGTGTTAGTATTTACCGACTTAATATGTTAAATTTCAAGCACTAATTATTTCGTAATTTTAAATGGAACACCCTGTATATTTTTGTCGCAAACGGTATAAAATTAAATTCTTCATCAAATGATATTACATTTCCCTATACCTAAAATGAATATTTAAGGAGCTATTCGCAAATTATGTGAATGTATTCAGAAACTTCGTGTGAGCGCTAAAGGTGGCTATGATAATTCGTCACAGTTTGAGCGTAATGTCAAATTTTCTAATGACAGTTCGATAGCGTGTTAATAAACTTCCTAGTATATCACACAGTTCCTAATCTAGTATGCGAAAATGTCACGTTTAGGATTGACAAATCAGGATTACCTGAATTTATTGTTGATTTATGGAGAGTCCGGAAAAATTTTAAGTCGAACATGTGCTTTATTTCGACAAAGGTATCCGGACAGACCAATTCCACCTAAAGATGTAGTGCGACGGTTAGTTAAAGATTGTTTAGAACATGGACAGTTTAGGCCAAAATTTAAAAAAAAAATAATTGATGACGAAGTAGTTGAAATTGGTGTTATGGGATATTTCTATACCAACCCCACTGCATCTCTTCGAGAAGCAGCGACAACTTTGGAAATTTCAACAATGTCCATTCAAAGGGTATTAAAAAGACATAAATGGAGACCATTTTCATACCAGCAGGTACAGCACTTACATCCGCAGGATTTCTTAAATAGGATCATTTTTTGTGAATTCTTCACCATAGCTTGTCAGGACGACGAAAATTTTACGAAGAAAATCATTTGGACAGACGAAGCTAAATTTACCAAAAGTGCCTCTTTAATAAACATAACAGTCATTTTTGGGCAGCCGAAAATCCCGATGTAACGAGAGAAAGGGGATATCAGGAAAGTTGGCAATTTAATGTTTTTTGCGCAATAAAAGATAATCGCATACTTTGTCTACATTTTTATAACGAAAATTTAAATGGCGAAAGGCTTTTAGATATATTGCGCAATATTGTGGAAGAAGAACTTGATACACTGCCTATTATCGAATCAAATACTGCTTGGTATCAAATGGATGGTGCACCGGCTCACAGCACAAGAGATGTACACTTATTCTTGGAGAGGTTATTTGACGGAAAGTTTATTGCAAACGCAGGTCCATACTTGTGGCCTCCGCGTTCACCAGACTTGACCCCTATGGATTTTTTCCTATGGGGCTATGTTAAGGACAAAGTTTACAGTACTCCGGTGACAACTGCAGAGGAAACAAAAGAAAGAATACGAGGAGAACTAAATTCATTAACAGAAGCGCAAATACAAAAGGTCACTAGTAATCAAGTGCTAAAACGAATTAATAAATGTTTGGAACTGAATGGGGCTAATTTTGAACAAAATTTGAAATAATTTATTACTTTTTAATACCTTATTTATTCATTCTTAACATAGATTTCTTTAATGTTATCTTGGTTACAAAATAAATTTTACTATTCTGTTTCTTCTTTACTCAAAAAATATATTTGTTTTTTATTTCTTTATTAACACGCTATCGAACTATCATTAGAAAATTATACATTACGCTAAAACTGTGACGAATTATCATAGCCACCTTTAGCGCTCACACGAAGTTTCTGAATACATTCATATAATTTGCGAATAGCTCCTTAAATATTCATTTTAGGTATAGGGAAATGTAATATCATTTGATGAAGAATTTAATTTTCTACCGTTTGCGATAAAAATATACAGGGTGTTCCATTTAAAATTACGAAATAATTAGTGTTTGAAATTTAACATATTAAGTCGGTAAATACTAACACCCTGTATTTGCACACAAGTGAAAATAATTTTAAATAGCCCATCTTAGTAGCTGTCTAACTTCCAATAATCATTCATCAACTCTTCTGCATACCGAAGAAATACGTCATTAAGTACTACGATGCATTTGATAAAATTTACATAAAAAACAAGTTAGCTATAAAACGGTAATGTTTACATCAGTCGAAATAAATGATCTATACGCCAAATTTGTTGCTGAATTCAGTTGTTTGAAAAAAAATTGGGTAATCTATTTAAAAAAATGAAGTTGATTGTGCTTCTGCGAAACCGGAAATAGAAAATATGTACTAATATTTTCTAAAAGTTTGCCCCCATGCCCAAAATAACTCTGCAAATTTACAAATATGGAACTTGCTTAGTTGCTGAGATACGGCTAACGTAAGCTCGTCCTGTTATAGCGTCGATATTCCCAAATGTAATTCTCTGTCTGATTTTTCACTTTTTCTTTTATTAAGGATGTCACTAGCTTGTAACATACACTCAAAAATATTCTTCTATAGTTTTCGCATAGCATTGGATTTCCTTTTTTGTATATTGGAATTATTAATTCACAACTTATTAACAATGCAGGCATCACTTCCTCCTTCCGTATCTGTAGGATTAATTTATATATTCGTTGTTCATCTCCTCCGTATTTTATCAACTTGCTGCATATTTTGTCTAGGCCAGGAGATTTTCTTTGAATCATTTTTCCAATCACCTTATAACATTCTACCTCAGAGGGTATCGTTTGGTCCTCATACTCAATGACACATTGTTTAATCAAAAATCGTGAAGAAAAGTCTGACTTTTCTCATTAGCATCACTTTGCTTCGCGATCTCAGTTAGCAACACTTTTTTTCATTTATTTTATTTATTGGAGTAAATTGTAAACGCACGATTTATGTTTTGTTACTATGCCAACAAATGCTCGACATACCTTGATATGTACCAAATACACATACTAAAAAATTACAACAAATTATGCTTTTATGAAGTTAGACATTTTACTTTATTTCTTAACAACACTATTCAATATTTTCTTCTTTTCTCAAAACAAATTCAGATAATGGATCTATATACATTTACGGTTTATATGTGTGAACAAGGCTTCGACTTCGCAATGTTTACATCCGTCTAATCAATCAGGAAATGATCACGTGCTGATCACACATTTTTGTTACTCTATTTGTTGGTGATATAGACCGTAGTAAATCGCGAATGAAACAGGATATACACTCAAAACTGCAATAGGATCAATAACCGATAAATTTACAAGAACTTCTTTCATTTAGCCGAGGTTACGATGTTATACAAAATGATTAATTAACTCTCTCTGTAATTGTTTAACATCGCATAGTTATAGTAGATTCGACAATGTCCTACAGAAAGCGTAGAAGCTATATCAATTTTAGCGAAATTGCTAAGCTACGAGTACCTAATGGATGTGTGATTCGCATTTACATTGTGGAAACGTAAAGAACGTAAAAAGCAAAAAAAAACAAAAGGCAGAAAGGGAACCGCCGCTCGAGTTGCTCACAGACACGCTTTCGATAAAAACTCGGGGAGTAAGAAAAGCACTCATTTCAAGTTTCCCTAGTTTATGGTTTACGTGACCCTAAGACTGGGCTACTATGACTGCTTTATATATCTTAGGCTAAATGAGCACTTAATTATCGGCCTTCGAGTAAAAAAAATAAAAGCGAGAAGCTGTAAGACGAGAAAAGGTTTTTTTTTTTCACAGAAATAATGAAATATATTCCTGTTCATGAGTAATTGAAAAAACGTCCCACTCCAGTCTTCTTTACTTAGGATTACCTTATCTTATTTGATCGAAATATGCAATACATTAAAAGCAATTGTAAACTATTAGTTTAATGGATATCGACCAAATTTAAATTATTTAAATAGATTGACTATAATCAATAAATAAATAAAAGTGTAATGCCGTATAGTCATTCTAAAACTTACAGTCGAAAATACTTAAAATAGAAATAAAACTACGGTTCTAATCACTTTTAGTCTTTAATCGTAACACGACAATTGTTTCGCCAGCACAGTGGCTTCCTCAGGTGCTTACATCTAAAGAGTACGTTACAAACTAAATAAAATATATATATACAAGGTGTGTATAAATTGGCGGACCCACTACACGTGGCGACATTCTTGGTCAAATTTTGAGTTAAAAGTCCTAATCCTAAAACGATGTATCAGGCTTCCTTTGTCTTCAGAATGAATTTGACATTAGTAATGTATTTGACTAGAACAACATTAGGCTGCCTACTTATTGTTTTACAACGTTGTCAAATGTGTTTTTCGTCAAAATAAGTTAATAAACAAATATTAAAAACAAACTTTAAAATCAAAAAGAAAACTTTAACGAAGGGATAATAACAACAATTCTTCTTTCTTCTAAATTGTAGCTCTTTCTGTCAACAAATATCGAGTAATAATGCTTATTTCAAGACTGAAAGTCCGAACTTTAGGAACCTCGTGCAAAGATATGGAGCATGGTACAACATTTTCGTATTAGGATTTTGGACTCCGAATTTAACGAAGAACATCGCCGCGTGTAGTGGGTCCCCAATTTATACACACCTTGTATATATAATCAAGAAGGATGGTATTATTTTACAATGTTTTTAAAATTTACACAAGTATTGTCGGTAGTGAGAAAATGTGGCACATCTGGTTGGCCCTAACTGTATATTATAGGGTACTAAACATGTTTACGCATAAAATTTGTTTAATAAACTACATATACATTTGTATTATCGTCTAAACAGATTTTAAGTAAATAAATTTAATAAAGGCGAGTTATTTAAATCTAATTGGTCATTTAATAAAATTTGTGACTGTTTTAATTTATTGATTTCTAAACTTTCCAGTAAATTTAATTTGTTGCCTTTATTTTCTAAATGCAGAATTTGAAAATCTTTATCGAAAGTGCGGTTTTCTTCTAATAGATGATTCGCAAAAGTGGAATCTTGTTTTTTATTTTTAAACGAAGAACAATGCTCGGCAATGCGTTTTTCAAACGATCTTCCTGTTTGACCGACATATATCTTACCGCATCCACACATTAACTTATAGACTCCAGATTTCTTATTTTTGTCTGTTTTATCTTTATTGTTTTTAATGTGTTTGGATAAATTATTATTAGTTTTGAAAACCGTGTTAATATTAAGTTTTTTTAAATAACTTGAAATATGCTTATTAGGTGTCCCAATGTACGTTTGTAATCTAAATTTTGAATTTTCCTTATCCTTTATTGCAGGATATACCATAGAGTTTGAGTAGAGGGACATAGCCGATTCTAGCACCTCCTCATGTTGAACCTCCTCATTGCCCTTGACCTTGCATGTGGCACAGCCCAAGGGCAATGAGGAGGTTCTACATGAGGAGGTGCTAGAATCGGCTATGACAAGGTCAAGGTTATATCAAGGTTATATCAAGGTTATATCAAGGTTATATCAAGGTTATATCAAGGTTATATCAAGGTTATATCAAGGTTATATCAAGGTTATATCAAGGTTATATCAAGGTTATATCAAGGTTATATCAAGGTTATATCAAGGTTATATCAAGGTTATATCAAGGTTATATCAAGGTTATATCAAGGTTATATCAAGGTTATGTAAAGGATATCACAAGGTCAAGGTCACGACAAGGTCAAGGGTACGGCAAGGTCAATGGCACAACAAGGTGAAGGGTACGACAAGTGGAGGGAGTTTAAGGTGCTATTTAAGAAACGTGGAGAACGTATTCGCAAATAGTGTAATCCTTAACAATATTATGGAACTATTACATAGAAAATATATTTTTTCTGTGAGTGAGTTAACAGAAGAGGAAGAAGATGAAATAATACAAGTATTGGAAAGTATTGGTGAAGATGAGGAAAGTGAGGAAGAAGAAAGTAATAATGAAGAAAATAATTATAATGAAGAAAATAATGATAATGAAGAAAATAATGATGAAGTAATTTTCGATGATGATGATGAAGTAATTTTCGACGATATTTTTGAAATAGAGACAGTGATACTTCTAGCAGAACTAGATAATATCAGTGATTTTGAAAATAATTAAGATGACCAATTATTAGTGTTTATTTATTTTATTATTAGTGTTAGTTAAATACAGTAGTAGTAAATAAATTTGCGGAGGATAGTAGATGTAGTACAGAAGTTGGTTCTACAGTTAAAAGTAAGCTTGAGGAGGTGCCCACCCTCGAAATCGTGCTAAAGCGCAGGTTTACCGATAAGAGGTTTATAAAGAGACAGTTGGTGTATGCCAGCAACAGTTCATTGCAGCAGTTCATTTCAAAGTGTTCATTTAAAGAAACTAAGATGTTTGATTGTGAGTATTGTGGTAAACAATTTTCTCGTGGAGATAACAGAAATCGACACATGTTAAGTTCTTGCAAAGGCAAGAGAATAAAAATCAGTGATAACAATCCAGACTTATGGAAATGTGAAATCTGTGATGTATACGTGGAGAAGAATTGTTATACTGCACATATTCGTAGTGCCACGCATCGAAATAAAGCGTTTGTAATAGTTGACGATGGTGTAAGAAGAAGTGTATCCACATTCGCAGGAAGAATAGTAAGTTATCAAATATCTGATTCGTCTCAAATATATGTTGATATTGAAGAATTTTCAAATAACATCAGAGAAAAGGTGTTGACATTAATAGAGAGTGTCGTACATGTACATAATTCGATTAAAATAAATTTTGAATTATATGGTATGTATTATTTGCTGACAAAAGATAATGTGGAAATCAAATCATTTAATACTATGAACAAGATCATAACGCAAGGAAGTGAATTATATAGCTTGTACAATGAGTATATTGATGAAATTAAGAATAAAATGAGCGAATTCCAGGAGCGTAATTCAGGTAAAATTGTATAAACTTATATTATTATAGTGATTTACGTATCTCTGATTATATTTCAGGTTGGACTTTGAGCAATATTATACATTTGGAAGTGAACATAAATAAATACAATCCTATGAGAGGATCAAGTTATGTGGACTTACCACCATCAATAAAGAAGAAGAAGGCCATTATAAATATTCAAAATGTTGACAATGCATGTTTCGCTTGGGCGATTACTTCAGCGTTAAGAGTGCCAGGTGGACTTCCCCAAAGACCTTCTTCCTATCCCCATTATGATACCGTGGCTGATTTTACTGGTTTAGATTTCCCTGTCCATTTAAAAGACATTGTTAAGTTTGAAGAAAAGAATAATATATCTGTAAACGTATATGGTATCGAGGAGTATTTCGATGGTGCTGTGACGGTGCATGATATAGTGGGACCTTTATATTTTACGAAACAAAGGAAAATGACTCATATAAATTTATTACTTCTTTCTGCGAAAGAAGGGAATTTACACTATTGTTGGATTAAGAACTTGTCTCGACTTGTGTCGGCTCAAAAATCACAGCGTGGACACCAAAAATATATTTGTGAAGGATGTCTAACTTTTTTTACATCGTTAGAAAAATTACAAAGACATGAACATGAAGATTGTAAGCAGGTGAAGGCGGTGTTTCCAACTATGAATCTGAAGACGAACAAATATGGTGAAGAAGTTCCGGAAAATATATTAAAATTTGAAAAATTTGAAAAGCAGTTAAGAGTTCCTTTTGTTGTGTATGCTGATTTTGAGGCAATATTAAAACCTATTGATATGGTAGAACCGGATCATGTAAAACCTTATAGTGTGAAATGTTTCGAACATCAGCCACATTCTTTCGCTTACTATATAAAATGTTCGTTCGATGAAAATTTGTGTAAACTGCGCACATACCGTGGACAAAATACACCTAAAACGTTCATGACAGAGTTGGAAAGTGATGTAAAATTATTATATAAAAACTATTTGAGTAAAATTGTGGAAATGAAACCCTTAACTGAAGAAGAGTGTTATAATTATGAGCAAGCGAGAAGTTGTCATATTTGTGAAAAAGCACTAGATGTGAATGATAAAGTATGCGACCATGATCACATGACTGGATTATATCGAGGTGCAGCACACATGGTATGTAATATAAATTACAAAGAACCTCGCTATACTCCAATCATAATGCACAATTTATCGAATTACGATACACATTTATTTGTAAAATCCTTAGCATTGGATAAGGAAGAAATAGATGTTATTGCCCAAAATAAAGAAAAGTATATATCATTTTCTAAGAAAGTATATGTTGGCGATAGAATTGACTGTAATGGTAAGAAGAGGAAAGTCTTCCATAAATTGAGATTTTTAGATTCATTTCGATTTATGAGTTCTTCTTTAGATAAATTATCATCTTATTTAGAGGATTCTCAGTGTAGAGAAGTGTCAAGATATTATATGGGTGAAAAATTTAATTTATTACGACGAAAGGGTGTCTTTCCATACAACTATGTCACATCATTTGAAAGTCTATCTGTGACAGATTTGCCCAGTAAAGATAAATTTTATGATATATTATCTGATAGCGAAATTAGCGATGAGGATTATAGTAGAGCCGTTCGAGTGTGGGATTTATTCGAATGTCAATCTCTGGGGGAATATAGTGATATATATCTACGATCTGATGTTTTGCTACTTGCAGATGTTTTCGAAAATTTTCGAAATATTTGTATGGACAATTACAAGTTAGATCCAGCACACTATTTTACGGCACCAGGTCTTAGCTGGGAAGCGATGCTACGAATGACAGACGTAAATTTAGAATTATTAACAGATGCGGATATGTTTCATTTTTTCAAACAGGGCATACGTGGAGGTGTCAGTATGTGTTCTAAAAGAATAGAGGTGGCAAATAACGAATACTTATCACAATTTGATCCATCAGAACCTAAGAAATATATATTATACCTCGATGCGACGAATTTGTATGGTTATGCTATGACGTCCAAATTACCAAGCGGTGAATTTGAATGGTTAACGAATGAGGAGTTAATGATGCTGGATGTTCAAACTTTGGAAGACAATGGGGATAGAGGGTACGTTTTCGAAGTTGATTTAGAATATCCAACAGCTCTTCACGACCTCCACAATGATTATCCCTTTTGTCCGGAACACGTTATACCACCTAATTCTAAACATCCTAAATTGATTCCAAATCTTTCAAATAAATCGAATTACATTATTCACTATACGACTTTGAAACAATGTTTGAATAATGGTTTGAAACTAAGTGGAATTCGACGCGGAATTAAGTTTAAACAAAGTAATTGGTTAAAGGGATATATTGATTTTAATACAAAGAAACGAAGTGAATCGAATAATGCATTCTACAAAGAATTTTACAAGTTAATGGTGAATAGCATATTTGGAAAAACTATGGAAAATGTTGAAAATCATGTTAATATTAAATTGGTTTCCCATTGGGAAACAATTAGAAACAGATTGGGTGCGGAGGCATATATTGCAAAGCCAAACTTTAAATCCAGTAAAGTATTTTGCAACACGTTAACAGCTATCGAATTGGCTCAAGTTCGAGTAGATTATGTAAAGCCTGTGTACGTAGGATTCACAATCCTGGAAATAGCTAAGAAGATAATGTATCACTTTTTCTATACCTTTCTTAAGCCTTTGTATGATTCGGACATTACACTGCTCTACACAGACACAGATTCTCTAATTATAAGTGTACGAAATTATAATGTATATAATGACATAAAAAATAATTTAGATATGTTTGATACTTCAACTTTTACTGAAGGGAACTTATTCGGAATACCACGCAGTTCACCTAGGCTCGGTAAAATGAAGGATGAATACGGCGGAGGTATTATTGAATGCTTCTATGGTACAGGGGCCAAAGCTTATTGCTTGAAAGTCCAAAATAAAACGGTGAAGACGGCGAAAGGAGTCAAAAAATATGTTATTGATAAGAAATTGTCCGTTGCAGATTATAGAAGTGTTGTTGAAGAAAATGAAACTCTTATGCGGAAGATGTACGTATTTCGATCGGATTTTCACACGATTTACACCGAATTGCGAAATAAAGTAGCGCTCACATCAAAAGATGATAAACGATATATTCTCCCAGATAGAGCTTCCACCTTAGCGTGGGGACATTATAGAATAGAAGAATTAGAACGTGAAGCAAATTTGCAGAAATTGATTACCGAATTGATGGATTACCAACCTACAATTGACTTTAGCTCCTAATTTGCTTTCCTATCTATACTTTTTCCATTATGTGTACTTTGAACTTATTACTTATGTAAAATAAAACACTGTATTTGATTTATTTTTCTAATTAGTTCTCTCATATGTATGCTTCTTAAACTGTTCTACCTCATAACATGCATACTATGAACTGTATCATAACTTATAAGAAATATAATACTGTATTTAATTTTTTTGTAATTAGCTCTCATAACTGTTTCATGTGTACTCTGAACTGTATTACTACTTCTTGTAAAATAAAACACTATAATTTATTTATTTTTTTATTATTTCCCTAATTTCATTCGAAAATTACGTTCTACAATACATTATCCTTAGATATCCAGGAGTTGTGTGATGCAGGCATACCCAACCATTTGACAAGGACTTGATTCTTTTTTCGACGTATAACTTTCTCAACCAGATAAACATCTGGATGTCGAACCTTTTTTAATTCTTCTTCATAAAAACCTCCGAGAACATTCTGCTTTTGAGAATCTTGCAATATATACGTTCTCGGATATGTATTCTGGACTTTGCTTATCGTGAATACTTCATAGGTCCAGTTCGGAGTATACATTTTAGAAAAAACGTGTCTATGCTTACTGATACGCACATGATCTCCCACTTCAAATTTACCAATTCTAGGGTCACCAATTTTTATGTGACTGTACACCGATTTTTGAATTGCTTTGGCATTCCTTTGGTTTACTGCAACAGGTTTGTATCCCGTTGTTCTGTGAACTGTATTGTTGTAAATGTTGACCAACTTTTGCAACATACCAACCCACCGGTAGTTACCGTTGAAGCTGAACTCCTTCCACATTTTATTTTTAATCGTTCTATTAAAACGCTCAACAATAGAACTTTTTAAATTGGAGTAAGTGGTGTAGTGATTAATGTTATACTTATCCATGATCTTCTTAAACAGCCTGTTAAAAAATTCTTTCCCTTGATCGCTCTGAATATTCCTTGGAATGTTTTTCTTTCCTGAGGAGAGTATGGATTCCATAGCCGCTGACACTTCTGCTGCTGTTTTATTTTTTATTGGAATCACCCACGCAAACTTTGAAAATGTATTTATGCATACGAAAAGATATTTGAAATTATCGTTTTCTCGAGCATAAGGTATCATCTCAACCAGATCGATCTGGAATAAGTCTCGTAGTCCTTTTATTATGACTCTCCGTCGTCTAAAATTTCGTCGCGCAGGCGCGTGTAGTTCATTAACGACATCCCTTTTAAGTGATGACATTTCCTTCGACGACTACTTCTGCAAACACTGGCTCTGTTTCTTTCGGTACAGGATATGGACCAATGTACTTCAATCGCAATTCCGCGTTGATGTCTATTGATACTACAGGATGGTTAAGAACGATGCTGTGAGCGTTAACGGACAGTCTCACTAATTCATCGTCGGAATAATTAACTGCAATAATCTTTCCACTGTATAGTTTATTCTTATATAACTGCGTTTGCTTTCGACGCGCAGGAGTTATAAAGTAATATGCATCCTGCCCAATACGTCCATTACTCTGCAGTTGAAAAACATATTTTGAAGGTTCCCTTTTTGGAGAAGGAACATATAATATACGAGTAAGCTTTTCCAATTCCTTCTTGAATTTAGGGTGTTTTAAAAAATTTGCTACTGCATCTTCTTCCGCTAAATGTCTTCTGACGATATGTTTATGTATGTGCCTTCCAAATTTATCTATTGTCATCGTAATACTCTATCGGTGTCGATATACTAACTGCTTTATAACTATGCTGCTCAACCTATTTAATTATTTTTGATTCCTGCAATTCCTCAATTATTGCAGTGATTTCGTTATCATGACCAGTATGTCCGGCATCCTTGGACGCCATCAGTAACTTCAATCTGTCGCACAATTCATTTACATCATCCCAATACTTATATTCCACAATACTCTTAGGAACAACGATCTTTCGCAACGGTAATTTTGTTGATAAACCCAATCCTGTTTTCCAAGTGCGGGTCCACCAAACTTCTGGTTTTTTACCTTGTACAATAGGTTTAATAATTGTCGTATATTTATAATATTTACTTGCTGCATATTTCCGATCCGGATCGTAATCAACTCTAGCGGCGTGAGTATCATTTAAAATGAATTTATAATTCTTAGCGTCAGCATATTGAAACTTTCCCGGTCTCTTCATAAACAGTAGCTCTAGTAATCCCTTAGTAGCCCTATAAGTAAATTCACCGATGATAATGTTGGGTCCATCAAACCTAATATTTGCGTTTCCAATCATCAGGTCACCATCAACTTCGCGTACACCATACTTCTCATCGAATTCTTCTTTCTCATCCGTCATTAACCCCATAAGGTAAGGTCGTATAGCGGGGTCATGATCTTTTAGCGCTGCCTTAACTACATCCGTCTCTAACAGAGTCTTATTTAACGACTTATTAGTAATTATTGACTTTGACGGACGCGTTTTCAAAAGCGATAGAGCGTGAGCCCTTGACTTATCTAACTCAAGGCTTTCACTAGAATCTAATTCATCACTTCGGTCCTCTCCTTCATCACCACCCTTTGGAGTCTCTGGCAATTGTTCCCCGATATATTCATCTTCTAGAAATGAGGGCTGGCTGAATGTCTCAGACATTCGAATCTTTTTTTTCAAATCTGATGAATTTGTAAGACTGGTTTCTCGTGGAGGTGTTCCGGCGAGATACACACTTCGTTGTTTTGTCGGAGATGAATGAGTGGATGGGCTGAACCATGACACGTGTCGCTGCTGTCGTTTACGCGGTGTACTTTGTTGTCGTAAAATTGACGTTCCTGGTATTGCCACATAAGATTTTTCTGATATGATGTCTGACCAAGATTCTTCTACTTCTTTAGAAGCGTCCGCAGAATCAGTTCGTCCTCGAGTTATATTACTGGGAGCTAATTTGCTAGCGATTTCAAGTAGCGGTTTTGCTATGGGCGCATACAGAATATTTGTTTCTCTCTGAGATTGTGCAATGTCAGCCCGTAATGTTCTTAACTTTTGTTTAAGAGCTTCGCGAGCTTGTATTAAATCTCTTATGATTTTATTTTCCATGTACACTCTATAACGAATACCTGTAGACTGATGTAAATATTCCAGTAATACATGGTTTAAACCCTAATGTACGTTACAAACTCCTCTTAATTAAAACTTATAAACTTAAAGCACATCAAATTGTATACGATGGGGAGAAATATGTCAACTCTTCACAGCCTCATTAATCTGTTTATAGGTGTATGTAAGTATCAAAACCTAAACGATATCTTCCATCATTATATACAGAATCATTATCAATAAACAGCATACCAAACGATTTCTTCCAACACATTCTACAGATGTATAGAAATTGTTCATAGCTTAAATCATGAATGTGATCATTATAGATATGTTTCAAATTTGTACCGTCTTGTCGAAATAGTATTAACAAATTGGTATTATCTCTGATAAGTTGCTTTGGGACCGCACTGTATGTTTGCATTAAATAAAAACAATCTAAATTTCGGTGTCTACCATAAGAGAAAAAATCTTTTACGATATTCAAGTCGGCAGGTGGTATATCATCAAAGATAACGACAGAATAATCCGCCATTTGGTTAGGAGTAGGCATGTGATTAACATCAGTATACTCGTGGTAACCAATTTCAGGAACATTTTTCAATATATTTCTTAAGTATTCATACTTTTGCTGATGAAGAGATCTACTGCAGATGTAAATATTTTTGAAGCGTAACCCGTTCGGATGAAGTAATAGGGTTAAAAGGACATTTGTTTTGCCACACCCAGAAGGCCCCACAATTAATCCTCGCTTACATGAGCCACTGAAGAGGCTACTGTGTCGTATAAAACTCTTCGTAATTGATGTGGAATCATAGTTGTGCACTTGTAAGGATAATTCTTGCGGTTCCAATTGTACAATATTTGGTTCAGCTCCACTCGATTCCATCGACATAATCGATTCGACTTAACAATAACGACTGAATTATGATATCTTCGTGTGCGTTATATTATCTGTTTAGGATTAACTTAATATTAGAAATAAAACAAGAAATATAATTATTTTTTTATTTTTTTATTTTCTTTTTGCCGCCAATTTTTTTGGTTGGGGAAGGTGGCGGCGCCTTCCTGTCCGCAGACCCCCGATCAATTGTCCGTATCTTGGGACGCTGGGATACGGGAACCCTGTTTGAACGATTCGGCGAATCGTTCCTGCAGGGTTCTCCTTTGTGGCACCGCCAGAGGTGTCATTGGGCGATGCGACTCCTCGTATTCAGGTGGCAGGTCGGGGGAGTCGACATCCAGCAGGGGGTCAGTCGGTGTTGTTATTGTAATGGTCAGCGGACCTTCAATTTTTGTAATTTTGATCTCAACTTCCTGTAAAAAGTAAAGCATTGAAGTTATTACATATCATGTAAACTATTGCAAAACAGTTATAGGTGTAATTTTGCAGCCCCTACCTTGTCTGGATAGTTTTGTAGGAACTAGTACATTAGTATCGTGCAATGTGGGTGTTAACCAGGTCGGTGCAGAATTGTTTACAATCGAATGTGATGACAAGTTTATGTATTAGATGGTTGAAAATTTTGAAAATGTTGAAAATGTTGAAAATGTTGAAAATAGGTTGTCCGATGGTTCGTATCGTATCAGTGTAGTCTCGCTCATGAAACTTGACCAATGAAACAATTAATTATCGAAAATACAAATCATTGTGGTGGAAATGATTTTTGATAATCAATCATGTCTTCAATCAAGCTTCCAAGTCGATTCAGCAGATCCTTCCTTTCCCTTTGGCGGGTTACATATGAGTCATCGGATGGACTGACGACATTAGTTAGGAAATGAAGAACCTTGTCTTGCTCTAACGAATAACCGTTAGCCTGCCCCTTTAGCGAGATCACCTGCTGAAGGAAACTATCCGCTAACGAATTGCCCGCCAAATATCTAACACATGTGTTAGAAAACTGTTTACAATCCGCAGAGAAAGTTGCGAGTTCGGATGGTTGTTGTTGCCCACAGTGGAATTGTGAGGCAAACAACGACCCAGAAGCATTGGAAGGTGGAGCTGGAGATTCATTTGAAGGAGGAACTGGAGAAGCATTGGAAGAAAAGTGTTCAGGAATATTTGCGTTGGGAGAAGGTGTGGGGGACTGAGGAAGATCAGTTATTTCTGGAGCTGCTTGAGGAATTGCAGGTGGTTCAGTAAAAGAGCCGGAAACATTCATTTGAGGTTGGGACGCTGAAAAATGAGTAGTCTGAGACTGAGACAAGATTACTACAGATTCTGTGGTTAGATTAATCGTCTCCACAATCTGTGGTATTCTTGCCACCCCTCGTGTCACATTTACATCATCACACCTTTGCCTTCTTCCTACTGTATCGTCCGTGAGCAGTGTTCGCAGATTCGGCGCTCGAACCGCTCGAACACTAGGACTACAAGTTGTATAGGGTAAAGGTATATAGTTCTTTGTATTTTGCCCTCGTCGTATTTTGGTCCTCGTAGTGTGTTCTTGTCCTGTGGTAGAGATTGTAGAGTGTCTGTACATACGTCGTTGGGCAGTCAGTTCGCGTCGTTGTACCCTATCCAATTTGTAGTACTCGTCCTTCGACAAATAAGGAGGAGGTTGCAAAGGTGGAACGGTAGTTAATTGTGACACGAAAGCAGGTGGATTAACTTCTGCCGCAACACCTACTTCAACAGTATGCGGTAGGGGTCGTACCGCAGAAGTAGATGGAACTGCAGAAGGTAATTCAACTGACTCCGATTGTCGTCTAACGTCTGTCTGAAGGGATGATTCACCCAGTCGTCTTTCCTGTGACAACATCCATTCGAAGTCTACATTTTCAACATTTACAACATTTTCAACATTTTCTAAATAATTATACAAATCATCGTTATTAGTCTAAAATAAAAAAGATAATTAACTATGACAAATGAATGTGAAGAATTTGTAAATTTAAATTATATTCTCTATGCAATTACAAAAACTATTTAAATTATTTTCTCACTGCAATAAATAATTACTCACACCCAGAAAATTATTTCAATGCTTAATGTATTAACCATACATCATTCCGTATAATCGGAACATAATACAAAACTCAAAGTCAATTGTAGCTGTAATTTTAATGTTCTTTTGACATTAATAATAGGCAAATGATTGAATTTGTGTGCAGTTATATTATGATAAAAGAATAAATACATATTGGATAATAATAAGTAAAAAGCATATACAAGAAATAGAATGTAAGTATACTCACCATTACACTGCAAGATAAACGATGTGAATGATTATAAGATGAATAAAGGAAGTATATATATTAAAATCTCTAGGTCAAAACACGTCACGCTTTAAGAATAACAATGTTTTATACGTATGTCTGCTATTATGGAAAATAAGTTTTTTACACAATTTGTGAAGGTTAATGTTTTTTTATTTTATTTTTAATTTATTTTAAATTTTGGTGTTTTTTTTACATAATAGTGATATTACCAATAATATATTAACAATATTTGAATTTGTGTGCACTTTCATATTATTATAAAAGAGTAAACGCAAGAATCTAGTGGATGTAAGCATTTAATTTGAACTGTATACATTATTTTAGAATAAAATACAAATATGTGTTAATATTATTTAAAAATAAATATATATTTTAATTTATTTTTATTATTTACAGTATTAAAAGAAAAATTAATTTAGTGTACTCACCATTATGTTTATTATTTGAATGATTTTTAAGATAAATACAGGCTGTATATATATCAAAAATACCTATGTTAGAATACGTCAAACGTTGAAAAACAATTTTTTATACGTCTGTTACTTAATATGGAAATTTTAGTTGTTTACAGAAGAAATGAAAGGTTAAAGGTTTTTATACGTCTGTCTGCTATTAATAAGTTGCTTACACAATTTAAAATACCTATGTTAGAATACGTCACGTTCTTGAAAAACAATTTTTTATACGTCTGTTACTTAATATGGATAATTTAGTTGTTTACAGAAGAAATGAAAGGTTAAAGGTTTTTATACGTCTGTCTGCTATTAATAAGTTGCTTACATAATTTGTGAAGGTTACGGTTTTTTATTATTTATGTCTGTCTGCTAATAACATTTTTAAATTAGTTACTGTTGAGAGTTTGTACAGTGCACATGAAATGTAATAAGGTGTTTTATTTAAGTGTAATAGTGCTGTTAATAAGTTGTTTACACAATTTGTGAAGGATTTTAAATTTAGTTGCCATTTTTTAGATGTGGTAGATGTGAACATGTGAAAAAAACAACAGAAATTTTTTTTTTGGAAAAGGTAACATTTTTTGTTATTCTAAAGTTCCGATCTTACCCCTCCGCATTCCATTTTGTTCTCTATATTTTTTTTTATTTGTTGTACTCAATTTTGATTCTCTTAACGCATTTTTTTTGGAGGGGGGGTAATTTCCCCTCCAATTTTTGTTTTTTCTTTACTAACCGAAAAACACAAAAAAACAAAAAAAGTCGATTATCTCGGAACCTACTCGGATTTGAGCTGTGTTTGGGCCCCCCCCACCATCCCCCCCCCACCCACCACCCACCGCCTCCTCCGGACCTTCCCCCCCCACCCTCCCCTTTTTTTTCAACCATAGGTCCACTCCCCCCCTCATTTTCGCGAGCGATCCAAAAATGCAATAAAAAAAAATTACCATATAAAAATAATTTTCTTGGAATTAATTTTGTAAACAACTTGTTTTAATAGCGTTATAGCACACAGACGCGTGTAAGTAATGTATAGTAAAGTTCATGAACACTTAGGTGAGTAACCTTACTTAATTTTGTAAATATGAAAAAATTCTTGAAAACTTATTTTTGTAAATAACTAATTTTAATAGCTTGATAGCAGATAGAGGCGTATAAATAATGTAAAAAAATAAAAACAATATTTTCTTTAATTTTATGTTTATTTCATTCTTTAATATATTACATCAATAATCGACATCATATTAATATTTTTACTTAATTATACATTTACATAATCTGCAATCTCGTCTCCTAACACAACCCTCCACGACATCACCCTCGTACAACTGATGTTCCATACATGGCCTGCATTTTATTAAATCTTCATCCAATTGATAATATTTCGGTAACCGATGCCAGACCATCTCCAAATCAATACACCTCACTTTTGAAATTAAAAATGATTTTGGTATGAACATTAAATTCCAAGCATTTATACCAACTAATGATCCTTCTGCTTCATATTGATGTATAACATTTCCGACCCTCTCGACACCATTCCGTACAATTCTAGTCCAAATACTGCCCATTCTGACTACACTATTTGTAAATATTTACCGATATCGATTAAAATTTTTTTCTCTCTAAACTGTGGTACATTAAATACTTATGCAATCGTTCGACATTAGTTAGTGCACAAACAACGGAATCGCCAACGTGAAAACTGCAACTTGGTTCTTCTTTTCTTATTTTATCGGCATCAATTAAATCTACTATTCGTTTATTCTTCAAAATACTCTTCAAAAATTCTAGCTTCTCCCTTCCTTTAACGTACACCACGTTCACGTCGGCACACAATCGTTTAATAATTCCTTCAAACTCAGTCGCACATATATATCCTTCTTCCCACCTTAACCCGTGATGACAGCTGTAAGCATATCTCGCGACACGTTTATCCTCATCTGTCAAAGCATTAAAACTTAGCACAGGTTTGAAAACAAAATGACTCTTTTTGAAATTATTGTCACATGTAGCCAACTCCTTCGGCATTACCCTATGTATTTCAGAACGATACCATTGAAAATCGATAACAATAGACTTTTTGCCACGTCTTGCAGTCATCATGTAACGATTAACTAACCAACTACACAAACTGCATCACCTCAGTCCGCATCTCATTTAACAACAACATCCTACCCCTATTACGATATCTATTGTGCCGCTAATATTTTCGTTGAACCACTTTATTAAATGGTGAATACTGATATAATTTATTATGCATGATCAAACAGTATAGAATGGTATCCTTTGGCACATTAGCCTTCGTTGTAAACTCAATTCTTACTTCTACACCACTTTTATGTACCGCATCTTCTTGATGTGAACAATCTATACCTATTAGCGGACACAATTTAAACTGATTCAGTTTCATAAGCGGTTCGCTATGATCGTAACCATAGTAACTCTGTTGAAATCTAGCGTACATATTATATAAAACAGCTACGCGATTCTCGTCAAAATCAACACGAACATTTTCGTATGGGTATCTCTTCCCATTCAAATAAGCCATCACGTCCGTTAAATTAATTGCATCAAATTTGCTCATATTTTGAGACAAACTTCCTTTTTTCCCACTTTGAAAACCCAAAATTATATACCTCGGTGTTTCTAATTGTGGGGCAGTTTTAATTGCCCAACTATGTTTAGTTGTCTCAGGAATTCCCGGATTTTCGTGAATTTCCCAACCTCTAAAAAACATTTCCATCAGAGTATTCTTCGTTGTTAATTTTGTCAGGGATAAATCTTGAGCCATACCCACTTTAACATGGGGTACTCGCCATATTATACTATCAATAATTAATTTCATTTCTTCATCGGCAACAGTGTTCATTATCGCATCGCTATCATCAGCACATCTCTTCAATATTAATTCTTGCGGCATATGCATAATAATCTGCTTTACGTCTTCTGCAAAACCCAATAACATTTTAAGTGGAATACAAATACTAAAATTTCCTCTAACATCTAAAACTGGAGCCTTCCCTGTAGTAAATTCCCAACCGCAATTTTCTAATTTATTTATATAACTCGGACTATAAGAAAAATATCCCTTCATAGTTGATGTTATACCCACATTTCTAACTTCATCTACCTCCGATCCACTCATTACATATCTGATATTACTAAACATAAAAGCTCCGGCATTATGAATCAGAGATGCTGTAGCACTTGCTTTACTAACATCACTAGCTAATCGTAATTTCCCTTCTATTAATAATTCCGATTCGGATGGTAGAGTATATTTATCTATTTCTGGAACCACAATTCGTATTTCATCATTATTCCCATATTTTGGTGAGCCAAATGGTGCATGATTGTGGTATTCCAATTCGATAATTGAATTATCCACACGAACTTTTCTCAAAACATCTAACACTTCCATAATTAAAGTAATTCTACCTCACAGTGACAAGCAACTTCTCGCAACACAAATTATTCTTACACTGACAAAATATCCTCATCCTTTTTCTATAAATACTATTTTTATACTCCTCCGTATTTATACCAAAACTCTGTAACCCAAATTTTTCAAAAATTTTCTATTTTCACCTGATAAACCACCATATTTCACTATTCGCCCCATCCCGCTCCTCAATTTATTTGATGACTTTCCTGTAGATCGTCGAACTTGCTTCCAAAATTTATTGTTAGTATTACTTCTCATGTTGCTTAAAATTTGTTTGTAGTAGTCACTGTTTTCTTCTTAATCGTAAATAAACTGTTAACTCTTCACCTCTCAAATCAATTAATCGTCCGTTCTGATCGACGGCTCGAATTATAATATTCGTTAACATGTTCACATTCACGGGCATATAAATGTTCTCTTGCGGAACTTCTATTATCTTAAACCCTGGTGGAACATTCGGATGAAAATGATATAAAACATGCGACAACTCCCCGTTAATATATGAACCAGCAACTACATTACACATAATATCGATGGCACTCATTTTATTAATATCAACCACCTCATCACTGGTCCTCGGAATATTTCCTTGTATTTTAACTTTTCCAAAGCCTAGTAGAGAACCAATTGAATTTTCTACAGTAAAATCGATATCCACTGAAGACTTAATAGTTGCTTTCAAGGTATTATTATTTGCGCTTAAATTAAAAAAATTCTTATCATCTGTACCGAGACGCACTTGTTCTTCAATATACTTCTCTAAATCTGCTACGTCATAAGTACCCTGTGGAACTAATATATTCTCCCAATTCCCGGGCTTACCCGGGGCTATAGCATAATATCGAAATACATTATTCTCCGATGTAACATTAGAAATAGAATTATAAGTTTGCAAACTCAACATACACATTTCAAATTCACCATTTAAATATACAGGCGGATTCAATACACATGTCAACTGTGGTCCTTCTCCTGATAAAACAAAAGCCAAATTATCCGCACCTCCATCACCATCACGTTCCATTTTATATACATACAACAATATTAAATTATTTACTAAAAGAAACTCGTTCTCAACTAATGAATCCTTTCAAAAAGAATAAACACAAATGTCCACAATTCACAGTATTCAAGTCTTGATATCTCTTATAGTTATATCGTATAACGCCACCCGCATTCGATAATAAATAGTTTTCGACCTCAGTCGGAGGTCTTAAATCACCATAACTATCGAAATACTTTATTATATCATCATGCTTCATATAAGCTACCCAATGAGTACCTTCTCCAACATTATCGTCCAAATTAACTATTCCCTTTTCTCTTTTGCGTATGATTGCTGGTAGGACATCTCTACTAAATATACCCCGAAAATTTCTTATTTTCCATCCTCTAACATATTTCCATAAATCGACTTCAGTTAGAGGTCTTCGGGGTAATTTGCTTAACCGTTTTTTGAAACATTTCCACTGGGTAAATATACACCACAACCAGATTTGTATGGTTTAATATATAACCCACTCCCAATTGGTATTCCACACCCCGACTTATATGGTTTCACATATAAGCCGCTACCAGCTTTTGACTCCATAGCAGTATTGTGGCGTTTAGTTTCTTCTAATCGATCTCTTGCAGCTTTAGATGAATTAACTGCATTCGCAATAGCTGCAGCACCTCCACCTAGCGATCCCAGGGCACCCAAAGCTGCAAATAACGGAATTAATGGTAAAAAGCCACCCTTCTTTGGTATTGGAATAATTCTTGAACGAGGTAATAAAATTTTCTTTCCAGACTTCCTCAAACTCCGATATGCCAGTTTTGCATTTTCTAACATTCCTTTTCTACTGCCCGCCCGTTTTATTGCATTGCGTGCAATTCTCATTGCCTGCATAAATGATATAGAACCACCCACAAAATTCCGTTTCATGTTTCTACTTCTTTGTTTATTAACTGGTTTACTGTGTCGAGTCACTCCTTTTCGAACCCGTCTCCTCACACCCATACCTAATTTTGTTTTACCTTTCATAGCACCAGCAACTATAACAGAAGATAATTTTTCTCCAACTCGAGCGTCTGCACTCTTTAATCGTTTAATAGCAATGTTATACAATTTTTTATCCGCTATATGTCGCTCTGATAAATCACCAGATTTTGAATAAGCTATATCGTGCTCTTTGCAAGCCTCATCTAAATCATTCACGCCTTTATCACCTCTCTCCAATCGCTCTTTTAATTTCGTTCCTGGTCCACAAAATCTATACCCTGGTATATGTAGTTCTACTGGAAGCTTATTTATTATTGTATTCAATAGGCCACCACCTTTCCTTCTGCCTTTTCGATTTAAACTACGCCGTTTAACCAAATTCCCCATCTTTTATATGCAAACGTTTTAATGTATCTATCATAAGCGATGGTTCACACTTTAACACAAAACGCTCTCGATTTTTATATTTATACACACTCTCTTTTCTCTTAATTTGCAATTATAACTATCATACAACAACCTCTACACTTTAAATAATTCAATATACTTAGTTCCTTAATTTCTACTCATAATATAAAATAAAAGACTGTATTCATAACATAATTTATTATTATTAATTTTTATATGTACATATAATTTCAATTACGATTTCTTCTTATTAGATCAATATCCTGATAAACTTTTTGAAGATGATTTACCAACATCTCTTTTGTTATACACACACATTCTAGAGTTGATCCCTGCAAAACTTTCTCTATTTCCATATTCAGATCCCCTCCACTTACAGATAGATATTGAATAACATCCTTATAAAATTCATCATACTTTAAGTTTCTTAACGATTCCAACCGGGATTCCAGCACCTTTCTCACACGCCACAATTCTAACAAACCTTCAATTGATAAATACAACAAATCTCCGTCTTTGTCAATTTTTAATATTCTGTTCTCCCCATCAAAACATTCGCTAGAAAGTTCTAAATTCGATATGCGCATACTTGGAAACTTTCCACCACAATAATCGAAATACTTCTTCAATTTCGCGCTCTGCATCATAAATTCTGCCCATTCTTCAGAATTAAAAAATATGCATTGCTTTCTCACACCAACAATCTTCACTATCGGTTTGAAAAAATTATCTGGTAATAAACCAACACATACCCACTTTGAATGACTTTTATTTAAAAAATATATGCTCTCTGCTACTAGAGGTAAATTCCATGAAGATTCGAAAACTAATTTTTCAGAACATCTGTCAAATTCTTTCCAAAAATTATCCATTTTTCCCACTTCCGCAAAAAAATTTTCTATCATAGGATCGAGCACTTTTTTCTCCATTACCTTATTAAAATGTTCTTCGTTAGCACTCACAATTCTTAATTCACCTTCTTCTAAACTATCTAAACGATCACAGCCACACTTACGCTTCACCGTTCCCATTATATATACTGACTTCTTAACATCGCTGGATTTATATAGTAGCCCCTATGAACTGCCGCTGGCAAACACCAACTGCGTCTTTATAAACCTCTCATCGGTAAACCTGCGCTTTGATTCTAGCACCTCCTCATGTAGAACCTCCTCATTGCCCTTGAGCTGTGCCACAGGTTCACCTTATTTAAAATATATTATTTAAATCATATTTAATGTTTTAGTTTTTTCTTTTTCGGTATTCCAAATTTTCTAAATTGTTGGGTAATACTCTTTTTACAAACTGAGCAATTTCTCTTTGAAGGGGCTGGACCGTCAATTTGTTCCTCACCGGTATTATAGTGTCTAAAACACGGTCGATATTCTTCTAGTTCAATTTGTTTGTCAGGTGAAATTAAATGCCAGAACTCCTCTATCCATTCTGGGGCTACTTTCGTTTTAAATAAATCTATTGGAATATATTCTATTAGATTTGTTTTAATACCAGATAGATGACCATAATTTTCATAAACAAACTTGACTGCTTCTAATATTAATTCTAGGTGTTGGGACATTTTGTTTTAATCGCTGGTTTCAGTATACTAAGCTTCTATATTATTTTCAACAATATTTATTGGTGATCAAAGTCAATGAGGAGGTTTTAGAATTGTTTGGAAGTTAATGGAACCTTGATATAACCTTGATATGACCTTGACTTTGACCTTGACCTTGACCTTGACCTTGACCTTGACATAGTCGATTCTAGCACCTCCTCATGTAGAACCTCCTCATTGCCCTTGGGCTGTGCCACATGCAAGGTCAAGGGCAATGAGGAGGTTCAACATGAGGAGGTGCTAGAATCGGCTATGTCCCTCTACTAGTTTGCTTTTTTGAAAAGTTTTTTTGTCAGCATATTAGTATCTGTGTAGCCGTTATTGATAGCTAGTTATTTAACTAAATTTAATTCTTTTTCATAATTTTCTTTAGATAGTGGATAATTAATTAATCTATGTAAAGAACTATGGAAAGTTTTGTGTTGTATGGGATGTGTTGATGAATTATGTATAGTTATGCCAGTATGAGATTCTTTATGGTAAATATCAAACTCTAATTTATTGTTGATTCTTTTAATAGTTAGATCCAAAAAATTTATACTATTATTTACTTCTTGTTCCATGGTAAATTCCATATTTTTATGAATAGAATTGACGAATTCTAGTAGCAAGTTTAATTGTCTTTGTGTTCCATTGGAACAAAGTACAATATCGTCGACATATCTATGCCAAAAGAAAATATGCTGTCTTAGGGGATTATTAAAAATTATGTATTCTAAGTGGTTCATGATAATTTCTGAAAGTAACGGACTTACCCATAATTAGTCCTTCCTTACAAGTGTATATTGAATTATTAAATTGGAAGTAATTTTGTTTCAGAACTATATTTAACAATTCTAAAATTTCAGCTTTAATTACCGGGTTAATGTTCTCAGCTATAAGTAAATTTTCAATTAAATTAACGGTTTCGGCTGGAAGGACACTTAAATACTTAACTCTTAAAAATGAATAGTTTTAAAAACGCTCTTGTAAGAGTTATTCTGACGTACAAAATTTTACAGATAGTACCCAGAATTTCACGAAATGTACTGACCAATAAAACTGCAGGATGCCTGAGTTTCATTCCGTTACCTTCAAAGTACTTCCTTTAGTAGTGCAAACACAAATCCCAGCACCTCCGCCACGATAAAAATGCATTCCGGAAGTCTTGTTTTTTTTGTTAATGTGTTCAGTTTATCGTGTCAAATCTTCGCTCCTGCAATACAATTTTTATCTCTAGAAAGAGGAAAAGTCGCAATAACCCAAGTCAAGCGAGTATGAGGAATAACTGGCATGTTGTCTTCGGCAAAAACTGATGTACAGTACAACATGTCAATAACGGCCACCAAAAGAAGAAACAATATTGGACGTTATACAAGTGGCTGTAATTGACAGGTTTTTCGCCTAACAAATAACATACATAATTGGTTTTTAAGATTGTTTTCTTGATTTTTTAATTAAAGTAAATATTATATAAATGCACATATAGCTGTTAGTTTCGCTTGTTGAATAATATAAGATAAATTATTGTGTGTGTGCTGTTACTGAAACATATTTTTCTTTTGATAGAAAGGTATTTTTAATAATATAAAATATTTTTAAAAATCTTGTGTGAAGAACACAAATACAGGTTCAATATTAACATTTTTTGTGAACGTGTCCGAATATATTGCTATGGATTTTTCCCAAAATAATATTTAAAATTTATTTAAAATAAATGTACGGATTTTTTTAACATTATTGTATATTTTTGAAAATGTTATTTTAAATGTGCTTAGATAAAAACTTGATTTTTGGAGGTCGACTTGATGTGAAAGCGATAGAGAGATATATTGAAGGAGACCAACATCTGCAATCATACGAGAACGTTGTGTTGATTGAAATATATAAATTTAATTAGTTCGGGTTGTTTTTTGAGTTTGACCATAGTTGATGGTATTTCATATTTAATTCCCGATAATTCTACGAGATTGTTATTCTCGTAATTTTGATATAGTATTTGATTAAACAACGTTTTGTCGTAAACGTGTCTCCAATAATTTTTTTTATGTAAGTAGAATTATATTCATAAGACGTCTTAATTAGAAAAGCTTTTAAAAGTGTATTTCAATTGTATTAAAATAATTAGTTAAGAGTCTTAATTAGTAGAAATAAGTGATAGAGTATTTTTAAATTTCTATGTTAAAAATATAACTGTGAAAATTTATTCGACGGGATTCAGGGTTGTTTTTACCACATGTTAGTTTTCGCATGTGTAAAAATTTTGATCGTGTATCAATATATTTTATACAGTGTGGTTCTCGGGGAAGAAATTAAAAATTAACTTTATTATTTTTAGATAAGGCTGTTCGGAGTAATTTAGAGGAAGTTTTAATCCACTTAGCGGTCAAATATACAGTGGATATTTTTACATCGTTGTATTATTGTAAAATACTAAATCTTTATAATTTATAAAGATAGATTTTTTTTTCTTTTTTGATTTTTTTGTATTAAAGATTCAGTTTAAATTTTATCCTGTGTTTTTATTCTTGCTATAACTTTACTGCTCATTAATTAAATATAAGTAGCTTATATAATATAAAAAAAAACCTGTGTGAATATTTCACTGGCGCCTAGTATATTTCGCAGTAGCAGTTCCACGTCATTCCGACTGGAACCCGAGAAGTAAGAAGTCTCAATTTTTGGAAATCCACCGGCTGAGTAACCTAGTTGGGTAAACTAGTTGTGGATAGTTTACAAATTCAAATTTTCAAGGACTATTTTGACTTTGAATTTTTCTGAACACCTGCTGCAAAATATAACGTGTCTTAAAAAACTATCTTGGTTAGAGTAGACTGTTTTTTTTAAATAATTAAGTAATCAAAGATTGGCATACAAGCGAAACTTTAGAAAATTTCGAATTCTGCCAGTTGTGGTACATAAATTCAAACAATAAACGCTAACATTTTTAAATTATTTAATTATAATGTTAGAATTACAACATAAAATATTTATTATTCAAAGTTATTATAGAATTGGCCAAAAATTAAAAAATAGAGATTGGGTTTATTTAGAGAATACAATCCCGAGCATGTTTTTCAATCTCGGCATTACGGGATTTTTGAAGCGTAATCCCGGGATTCCCGGGATTAATTCCGACATTAGAGTATGTGGTTTCTAGTTGGGCTCAAATGAAAAAAACTTAAGTAATTTCTTAAAAATTATTTATTAATATTGTTGCACAACACAATACACAATATATTAAAATAAGGAACAAAAAAGACAATACAAAAAACTATTAAGAATTTCGAAAATACAATTGCAGAAATATCAAAGCATCCAATGTTTGACGTCCAAGCCTGCTTCGTAGTTTATTGCCAACACTAACAGCAGCTGAAAATGCTCGCTCGGGTTCTACACTGGTTGGAGGAATAGACAATAGATATTTATATGCTAATTCTATGTGATATCCACGAAATCCTCCATTTTCGAACAGGCTCATTTCGCGTCTAATACTATTTACCAACCCGATTCATTTTGTACTTCACGATCTGGGGATTCCATCTTATTAATTTCCAGCTGTAACTTTTCCTTTAGTGTCAGTTAGGCTTGGGAGGTTTGTTGCCTTGGCTCATCATCTGTTTGTGATCCTCACCTTTCTTCCTCTTCCGTGTCATCTCGACAATTTAGCCTTGTAACAGTTTTCTTTACTTGCGCCCTCACTAAAACCTATGTAGGAACTGGAAATAAGTCAAGCCATTCCAAATCCGATAATAACTGATTTTCATCATCTTTTCGTGGATTTTGTAAATAATTCAACACACCAGTTAAATCATCATTTCGTCGTTGCTTTATACGTTCTACTAAGGATGTTTTTATTTTATTGGCGAATGCTGAGTTTTTGCTAGACAATTGTTTTATAAGAAATTTCAAAGGGGCATCAGCTGTGCATAAATTAGCATCTAGTCGACAGATTGCTTCTACTGTTAATTTAATAGGGGTCAACACATCAACAATTTTATTTACCAAGTCAAAATCAGCATCTTCTAAACGGATTGGATGATTGAGATCTATAAGAGCTTTTTGAATGCAGGTTTTTAAAAGAGAAAATCGTTCCAGCATGGTTAAAAGACTATTCCACCTGGTTTTACAGTCCAAAAGAAGTGACAGCTCTTTTTCATGTTCAATCTTCACATATTTTTGAAGTACTGTTTCATTTTTTAATAATGATCTTTTGAAGTACACCACAACTTTGCGGATTTTCTTTATCAGCTCATTATTGTTTTCATCTTTCGTTAACTCTGGTATGTGTTCTCGCGCAAGTTCATTTTGTGACACTAAGATTAAACCTGATTCTGGACAGTCTAAGTCTTCTAAATTGTCATCATTATCGCTATCGTTCATATAATCAGCAGTCACAATTGGTTCATTTATAGTATCATCTGAGTCTGAGGTAGGGCTGTCTTGCGTGTCTTGAAAATAATTCCTTATATTATAAAGCACGTCACAGACGGCCAAATTGATACCATGTGAGAGACACAGTTGTTTTTCAGTGCAAACTAGCTGTCCCACCTTTATCATAACATTCGGTCCATCGGTTACAGTAGGCACGATATCAGTTTCCAGGAAAATCCAAATTTTTTTATATGAATGAACGTTGACGGCCTTGTATCGTTTATTGGACGTTGATGTCCACTTGTCGAAAGATAGACTGAATCTCTCACCTGCACTTTTCAAATGTTTTAATTCTGCAGTTACTTGCTTTCTGATATTTTCACTCTAACGCCTTCGAATTGTGACGACTGATTTTGGTAAATCCGCGTATTTCGCTAAGAGCAATTTCCTCAAATCGTCTGAAGTTATGAATACACTGAATGGAAATCCATCTAATGTAATAATTCTTGCCAAAACATCATCCAGGCTATCGTCGGCACTTTTAGTAAAATAAACTTCTAACTTTCGTTTAGCTGGCGGCGGTGCTGTGTTCAGATTTTCAGAATCTTGACTTGTTGAAGCTGTTAAACGGTTAACGTCATCTAAAATCTTAAAGTTATGTTTTGATGACAAATGTGTATGTAATTCCTTAGTCGATCCACCCAAAGTCTTGATAATGGCAGAGCATCGCTTACATTTAGTACTATTCCCGTCTTTCGCAACTAAAAAATAACTCCGCGCTGACGACGTATCACTGTTTGTTTTATGTTGAACAAAATCTCCCGCCATTTAAAATAACTTTTTCAGATAATTGACTTTTAAATTTAAATGACGTAACCTGCGTAACCTTGTCGCTGGTAAAATAATAAATGAAAAAAGTAAATCCTAATAAGCGTATTTATACTTTCGTACAGGGAATCCCCGACGAGGAATCCCAAGCAATAATATTATGATATATCATATTAGGTGATCGGGTGATTCACTTGTTGGCCCGTTGGGCAATTACTTTAACAATATTGTATTGAGGTATGCCGGGCGGGGAAGTCCCTTCTAGGTTACATATTATTTGGGCTGTGCCTGGGTAGTTCTTTTATCGTATGGCGTACCTAAGGTTGATTTTTTGTCTTTATGTAATAAGTAGAGAACGGACACGCTTACCACCCAGTGCAGTACTGGCGAAAGGCTGTATTTCTAAAATATTTAATTTTATTTATATAGAATTAAGAAATACTGAAAAAACAAGTCTATCACCGGGAGGAAACGCACAGACGACGTTTCGTTCTAGTTGGAACTTTTCAATGTACGGCATTCCCTCGATGACGGACATTGCTTTTTCATTTCTATACTTTCTGTATATATAGTTAACATTTGGAATTTACTGCAAGTGAGAATTAATGAATATTAAATCACATTCTTACATGTAAATGTCGACTTATTTAATGTGTTTAATGTGACTGTAGTTTCGAACACATTAAATAAGTCGACATTTACATGTAAGAATGTGATTTAATATTCATTAATTCTCACTTGCAGTAAATTCCAAAAATTTATTTATATAATTGGAAATCGAACGGGTGGTGATCTATAAAATTACGAAATACATATTTATTTGTTGAAAATTTGTATTTATAAAGTTTTTAATTTTATTTATATAATTGGAAAACAAACGGGTGGTGATCTATAAAATTACGAAATACATATGTCTTTGTTGAAAAGTTGTATTTTTGAAGTTTTTAATTTTATTTCTGTAATTGGAACATTTTTATTTGTTCATTTTGTCGTTCAAGTTGAGTAAAGAAGTATTAATATTGACTAGCAATAGTTTCTCAAGGTTTTCTTCTGTCAATTTTGTTCTCTTTGAATTAAGTACATCCTTATAAATAGAAAACGTCCTTTCTACATCGCAACTGGTTATAGGTGCATACTGGAAATATTCTTTTATTTCTTCATATTTAGCCGTTAGATTTTGTGGAATTGTCTCCACACATAATTGCTGCAATGTAATTAAATCTAGATTTCTATTAAGAATTGCTTCAAACTTTTGCCGAAGGTCACATCCGAAGTCACTTGCAATACTTTTCAAATTATTAACAGCCACATCTAATGTGGTTAATCCGTCATTTAATTTGAGATTTCAATTTTCAAAATAAGTGATTAGTTTTGGCAATTTTCCAATGGCATTTTGGCAATGTTCGTGAAGAAAGTACAACTGATTTTTTAAATTTGGAATTTGCGTGAGCTCCTTGCACTCACCAATACTTTTAGCATCCTCCTTTAGCAGTGTTACGAAATGTTTTAGACTATCGAAATTCTCAGCATAATAACTAGTAGCTTCCAGCCATGTTCCCCATCTAGTTATTACTGGAGTGGGAGGCAGTGACAGAGATGGAAATTTTTCCCTGAAAAGAGCTACTCTCAATGGTGCTTTTCTGAAAACTTTGTTAAAAGCTGATACAAGTCTATCAACTTCCGGAAAAGTGTCTCTGATATATTCACAGATTCTGTGGAGAGCATGTGCTACACAAGTAATATGCAGCATATTAGGATATGTTTTCTTCAATAGTCTGCCTGTTTTTAACATATACGCAGCACTATCACTGACAAATAAAAGAATATTTTCTTTGTACGTGGCGTCCGAATGAAGCATTTTTTGCATATTCTCCTTAATGGTTTCAGCAACTGTTTCCGCATCAACTCTATTTATAACACTTGTTGCTATTACATATGAGTTATAGGGAATAGTTGGATGTAGTACACCAGCTACAACATTTACCACACAGCGTCCTAACATATCCACCGTTTCATCGGCGCTTATCCAATTGTATTGATTTAAAAGATGGCTTCTAATGCGTTCTACTGTTCTCCTATAGCACCTAGAAACATAATATTTGCGTAAAGTTGATTCATCAGGAACATTTCGACCAGTATATTTTGGAAGAAATATTTTTAAAGTGGGATTGCTAAGTTTATTTAATGGAATATTAGACGCCATAAAAGTTTTACAGAGTTCAGATGTGTTTGCGATCCTAAGTGACGAATTTTTGACGATATTTTACGGATTTTGTAATAAATTTCGGAATCACTGACAATGGACATACAATCAGTATGACCGCCAATCCAACTCGCCATTGTTTTACAATGCCGTTCTCGACATTCTTCCATATCATGTCTGAAAAAGTAACTTAAACAATGCTCTAGATCTAAATAAATAAAAACTAAAAATGTGTGCGTAAGTTATTGAAACTGAACGAAATTCAATGCACACTCTTGCGTCGAAATAATTGGTAGAAATAGATTCAATCAAACGATATTAAACAGGATCTATCACAAAAATTACGATGTAATTAACAGTTAAAACTATGAAAACAAGAAACTTACTCACAGCACTTTATTTATCTTACGAAATATAAACTAATAAATAAAATACATTATAAAAATCTCGCTTCTATCTACGCTCATGAAAACACTTTAAAAAAAACTATATTCTCCGAATACAATCGCTGGCTTGTCCATTGTTATCGCGGCGAGACCAGGTGTCCGAGTAAGTCAAACAAATACTTCATTGAATTACGCCGGGATGTACTGAGCGACGTTATACACAATTCCAATTGCCGATTGCGTTTTATGGAAATTGCGTCCGTTCTCTAGTAATAAGTGCCCTTAATATAATCTAGGTAAGGTCATTGTTAAGGCGCAATGGATTATGGAATGCAAACTGGCAATCCCGAAAATTCCGAGATTAGACAAGTAGAGTCCCGGGATTTACGGGATCAAAACCCGGCCGGGATCCCGAGATTCCGGGATTCGGGATCCGGGGATTGTATTCTCTAGTTCCTTCTTTCAGAATATTTAAACAAGCAAAATATTAGAATTTTGGCTGCAGAAAACCCTTATGAATTTGTGGAAACTACACTTCATCCACAAAAAAATAGGCGTCTGGCTAGCAGTTTCAAGAAGACGAATTTTTGGGCCTATATTTTTTAGACAAACCATAACTGCTGAAAAATATCGAAATGAATTATTAGAGCCGTTCATCAATGAACTTCATGGCGATGAACTTACAGAAGGATATTTCCATCAAGATAATGCACCAGCGCATAAATCTCGAGAAACAATAGCTTTTTTACAAGAATTTTTCGATACAAGAATTATTAATTTTCCTCCAAGATCTCCATATTGGACAATTTTGGACTATTTTATTTTTCCATATTTAAAAAATACAATTTTCAAGACCAGACATCACACAATCGAAGAGCAGCGTATTGCTGTTGTGAATTCTTGTGCTGACAACCCAAGAAATCCCAATAAATGGCTTTGAAAGCATGAAGCGTAGAATTCAATTTAGTCTTCAAAATAATGATCCACATTTCCAACACCCTTTAGTATTATTTTCTTTTAATTTTGACTATTTAATGAATACGTATTTTTTAAAAAACTAAATTACTAATTATTACACACATTTACATGGAATAACCAAACTATCAAAATTATACGTTTGTGATAGATTACGTGCACTCTCACCAACCATTAAAAACAAGCATGTCCATCTCTAACGAGGAAAGTTTTTGAAGGCACGTTATGCTTAAATTAGCACATATGATTTATTTGTCCAAACCCCCACTTTCTCACCACATTTTTTATGGAATTACATAAACGCAAGGTTTGCAGATGACATTTGTGTTAGCAAATCGGTTTCTTACAACACCATTCTGTAATTAGTATGTTGCAGTAAGTTAAGACTAATAAGGAAATGTATAAATAAATAAGTAAATATTTAGTTAACTATTTTCTGTATTCCTTAGAAAAGTATGTAATATTTAATTTAATTTCAACTATGCTTGCTTTTGGAGAAGAATATAAAATAGACAAGTAACATAGTAGGTTAAGAATTGAGTAGATAAGATAAATAAATCTTTTATCAGAAAGAGAATAGCATTGAGTAGAAAAATACAGAGAATACACTCCTTTTAAATCCCGCTGCAAGTGGATTTAAGTCTCCCGATTCAATCCTATTGCACACAGCGTAAAATAAATAGATCGCCATCAGTTTTTCGATTACCAACGACGGTTCGAATTAGTATGCTGCAGTTTTTGGAAATGAAACGAAATAAGATAAAAGCCTGTCCAGTTCGTCGACGCGTCGGATTCAATTACTGGGAATGATTGATAGAATTGTTGAGCGCTTGATTCCCTTCTAGAAATCTTTCTGTTCGACGAAAAGGTTCTTCCGCATCCATTTTGTTCATTCTGAAAACCCACCAATGCAATGCACGGAGTTAAATTCACAATTGACTTTGGAAAGGAGCCAAGTTCTCTAAATTAGATCACATAGCTAAATCTATCTTTTTAAATCTTACAAGGGACGGGTGTATTGAACATTTTTTACGTCGACCCTAAAAAACTTTTTCTATTTATTCTATTTTCACATCTAAAAGACGTATCTATTAACCTATGTCTTCCCTTTTATACATAATAAATGTTTATAATAAAACACACTGTGCAGACTCTATTTCCACTGACGTTCGAAACCAGATTGCATAGTTTCATACTATAACATCCTCTTAAGACTATAATAATTTAACCAGCTCTAGTTGAGTACACTTTATTGTTAAAAGTCAATTGAGCTATGAACTACATAGTCTATAGTCACAAATACTGTACAGTATTTTAATGGCGTATAAAAAAAAGAATAACTCATCGTACAGAACTAAAGACATATATTTTAAGAGACAGAAAATAAGCTTTTAAACGATGTATATGTGACTCTAAATGTTAACGTCCTGCATCCACCGAGAGTTAAAAACCACCGGAGTATTTGTCAATAGATTTCTAGAGATATTTTTGTTACAACTTAAAAGACACTGCACTTCATAAACTAAGAACTCGGAAGGAGTTAGAAACTATGCCTTAGAGAACATCCAATATTTACATCTATAATTGAACGGATTCCAATCAGGGCTGCAATACGGCTAACCGTAATAAACTGGAGCTGTTTTCGCTCTGTTAACAGGTACCGAATTCTGTTTAAACACCCAAAAACAAGAAGGCTGCCCTACACTTGACCAGAGCTTCAAACACAGTTCCTTGGTACACACGAGCCGATGTTTTCATCACAATCTCGTGAAAATTAATAAGAGAAACAACTTTGGAGAAGACTCACGCCAAACCATTACTAGGGCTTGACGGTGACCATACTTAATGACCATACTGAACCGTGTTACTACGAGGGCGTATTTTTATGTTATCTACCTAGCTATGAAAAAAAGCACATAAGAGAACAAGAAAAAATATTTTTCTACATAACTCCTTTCAACACTAATGCACTTATTCCATCTTTTTTCCAGTTGCCCCATACCCTCAGAAAAAAATTGCTTCGGTAACCCCGCAAAATATTCTTCAACAGCTTCTTTGAATTCTTCATCAGAAGCAAAATGCTTTCCCCTGAGATGCTTTTTTAAATTTTTGAATAAGGAGTTTGATGGGGCTAGGTCGGGGCTATAAGGTGGATGCCTTAACTTTATAAACCCACAGTCATTGATTATCTGCTGAACTTTGTTTGCCTTATGAACCCGACAATTGTCGTGCAGCAACAAGTTTTTTTGTGGATAAGAATGCGGGCGTTTTTCCTCCAGAGCAGTTTTTAAATTTTTAATTGTGTTTCCGTAGGCCTCTCCATTTATGATAGACCCTCTCGGCATATATTCAATAAGCAAGCCATCAGTTTATTTCCAGAAAATTGTATCTTGGCCTTTTTTGGTGGTGGAGAGCCCTTATGAACCCACTGCATGGATTCTTGTTTAGTAGGAGGGTCCCAGTAATATACCCAAATCTCATCCCCGGTGATAATTCGAGAAAAAAATGTTTTGTCCCTCTCCAATTTGATCACATTTTCTTGAGAAACTTCTTTTCTTTACAGTTTTTGTTCAGGTGTAAGCAATCTGGGTATCCACCGTGCAGACACCTTCTTCATACCCAAATCGCCATGCAAAATTTTGAGGACACTTGTTTCAGATATACAGACTTCATTGGCATGACAGAGATCTTTACACGCCGATCTTTCAGTAACAAATTTTCGACTTTTCGCACAATGTCTTCAGTTCGAGCTTCAACGGGTCGTCCGGACTTTGGGTCATCATTGATTGACTCTTGGCCCCATCGAAAGAGTTTAGACCAATATTTTACTTGGAAATAAGATGGTGTATCTTCCTCGTACACAGGAATCATTCATTCATGAATTGCTTTTGAACCATTGCCTTCTTTTGTCAGGAACTTTGTTACGCTGCGATGTTCAACATTAGTTTCACTGATTTTATCGAGAAATAGACCGTCTCAAATCTCTTTAAACAGCACAAACTAAACACAACTTAGCACATGTACTTCTAACAGTGCCAGCAATTTTTCAATACTTTGTTTGACATCGTCACTTTTTTGTTTCATGGCTGGGTACATAACATAAAAATACGCCATCGTATGTTCCACACTTCTAGGCAACTTCAAGCACACACCCTATCAATTTGTCAATTAAATTTTCCTTCAAGAATAAAGATTTTCTCGCATGATATTTTGCAATATCCTCTTTTGCCCTAAAGACTCAGCAACTTCTTCGCTCTTTCGGTTTTCATGGCCATCAACGCTGGTGTTGTAAGAGAGTCCTTCCGTAAGCCTTCATGCCTAAATCTTACATATCGATGCTACAAAGGGTCCGGTATACGATGTTCAATTCACGGATTATGATTGTTCACTTTCATCCGTATACAAAAAAAAACAAGAAATTAATTTATGACAGAACAGATATAAACAACCTGTTGACAGTATACCTGTCCATTATATAAACACCGTATGTTCACAATATAATCACACAAAAATAAAATTTAAAAAAACACATGTCCGAGAACAAATTAAACTAACCCTCTGCATGTGTCAAAAGCGATAATAAACTATATATATATATATTGATATAGGGCAAGCCTATCCATAAGAATGCCTCAGTGGACAAAAGATTGAATTTAAATGTATATATGTGAGTCTTAGGATAATTTAGAAGTATAGAACTTGAATTCTTCATATGAAAAATCAATAAAGTTGAATTCGCGTAATTAATGGTTTTAAATTTAATTTCACATTTATTTATTTGTATCTTTTAATTTGTATCAGTCATTTCATTTCGATATTATATTTTTCTAATGATATTTCAACTTAATTGATTAATAATTATAGACGCCATAAATTTAGGCAAAACTGTACTTATATTTAAAAAGGTTATCGCGGGAATGTTTCCCACAATAAAATTAGCTTTAATTACAATAATGATTATTCAAGCATGAAATATATATTCACTAAAATAAACTAAATAATTAATATTAAGTATATGTATTTTCAAAATGTTTAAATTGTCATTTTAATTATTATAAAACACCGCGATTAAAATGATACATACAATTAGACGAATCAGGATGAGGGATGAGAAAAAAAAGATAGTTAGCGTAACTAGAAGTCCGCCATTAAAAACATCTCGACGTATTTGAAGTGCTTCTCTAAAAATTAAATGAAAAACATTAATAATACTAATAAAACCATACGTCTACTCTAGTAAAAATCTTACCTATATATCCAGCTCCAGTTTTACCTATTTTACAAGTCCAGAAGGTGACCGGGGTCCTGATAAACAGCAATTGAATTTCACCGCGAAGCTTGGCCGATTGGACCGGACTACAGCTAAGGTGACGCCAACAGATTGCCGCAAGACGCAGACCCACTTTATGGACCTGTTTTGCAGATTTCAAACACCTTAAATCCTATCCTGATTCACTTAAGTATTATTTAAAATACCTACGAATTTTTAAGAAAACGAATAATTAATTCATCATGCACAAATAAAATATCATATTTCTATGATTCATTGAGTAATAATTACTTAAATTATTTTTAAAAGATTAAGATATTTATATTACTGTTACGAAGAATACAAGTTCAGTTTAATATAATTCAATTTTAGTTTTAATCTTGTTGATATTTTAAGAGGTATCATAGATTTCACCCATAATATTATTTTATTCATGTCACTCTAAGTTTGTTTATTTTTATTAACCTAGTTTAATCGCCATGTTAATTTCATCACGTGACATGTTAGATATTTATTGATCATAATGTTAATGTATATCTCACTTACCTGTTAATTTGGCATTCATTTCATTAAAGTTGTTAATCAATAATCCTTATCTCGATCGTTTTATTTTATAGTTTTAAGAATAAATAAATTCTATTTGTCTGTTGCATGGCCATTAGCCGATATTGTAAGTGTTCGATATGGTGTCACCGAACTTACTATATAAAGGGGCACTTAATTATGTCCCACAACAAGAGTTTATATTGTTCAATTGACTAGCTGGAACCACAAAACACTAAACATTACGCCCACTCAATACACTTATAAGAAGTTTTATGTACATCTGAACAGCTGTTTTAAAGGTTAAGTATATGTTATTATGTGCAAGTATGCGTTTTTGCATTGTGCGCAAATAATTATTGTAATATCATTCAACTCCATCTATATGTTATATTTGATAACTTATTTGAATAATAGAAATTTAAAATGTACATCTTCTAAATAATCATTCCAGTTTATTGATAATTTAAAAATCAGCTTTTAATACAAAAATGGTACGGGGACCGTTACATTTTTGGCGCCGCAACGTGTCAGGCCATTAGAAAACGTGCCCAATCGAACACAAAGTATAAAATAAAACGAGAGAGGATAAATTAGAACCTGTATTCTTCTAGATTTATTTAAGTTACATAATATTTTTACACTTGTGAATCTGTATTTTGCCTTTTGTGGTCATTTTTATGTGATAGGACGCTGACTGGTACACAGGAACTGGATCTGTAAGTTCTTTTCTTAAAGAAGTTATTGTTCTCATAATAAACATTTAAAACAAAGGTCATAAAGTTTAAAACGAAAATTATTTTATGAGATAAAAATTTATTTACACAATCAATTTGCATATACAATACTAATATTAAAATATAAAAATAGGAATAATTAATATACATAAACAAACATAACCTATCATAAAAGCACTATAATATACATTTTTAATCATATAAATAAAATGGACAAGCGTACAAGGAGCAAGTCCAGGGAAAATATTATGGAAGGCAGAGGAGAAGAGGCAGATCAGGAAGATGCTACTACTGTTATGCTACAACCAGAACCATCAAAAGAAGAGGTACCTCTGAATCTTAGTTCCTTGACGGCTATTTTATCTAATTTAACACAAAAATTAGAATCTATGGAAACTAGTAATAAAACAAATAATGAAAATTTTAAACAAATTATGGTAGAAAATAACGAAAAACAAGAGTCCAACCTAAAACAATTTATAGTCGACAACAACAAAAATATGGAAACGAATTTAAATCAAACCTTAGAAACAAATAATGAAAATTTTAAACAATTTATTACAGAAAACAACATAAGATTAGAAACAAATATTAGTTTAATAGAAGCTAACATTAATAGCAAATTAGAACAACTCAAACAAGATAAAGAAGAAATAAAAAAAGACATAAAAGGTTTGAAAGATAGCCAAACGAAGATAGAAGAAATAATTCACCAAACTCTTGAAGAAAGCGAGATCAAATGCTTGCTGAAAATGGACGAAACTCTAAATGTTCATAACCAACATTGGGCCAAACAATTGGAGAATACTTCACGGGAAATCTACGAAATCACAAATAATAAAATAATAACCGCAAACACGGAAACAAAAACTGAATTGACAAAGTCTTGTAACGAAGCACACATGAAAATTAACAATAAATTAACAGATTTTAATTTAAGTAACGAAATATCTTCGTTAAATTTGAAACAACATTTAACAGAAAGTTTCAACACTCAGATGGGGGAACACAGGACATATTACGAACAGGAGATTAACCAAGTGAAAGATAATCTTGACACTATCAGAACGAACCAAGATATTAATAAAAATTCCTACGAATCCGAATTGAGAATAATAGAAACGAAGATTAAAAGATATACTGCGTCTGTTAATTGTATGAACACAGGAGGTCCAACCATTAAAATAGAAAACCTCACTCATTTCGACGGGGATATTACGCATGTACATCCTATGCTTTATTTGAATGGACTCCTGCGTTACCTAATCGACATTCCGGACAACAAACAAAAGATGGATATAATAAGAGTTACTCTTAAGGATAGTGCTCAGGAGTGGTTCTTACGCATAGAAGATCACTGCGAGGACGTAGAGCAATTCGTGACACTATTTAAAAGGAATTACTGGGATGAAGCGCAACAAAATCGTGCAAAAATTAGACTTTTGACCGGTAAATATCGAATAGGCTCAATAACTAGGGAGATATATGCTTCGAGAATTTACAACCTTTGTAAACATATAGCCGATATGGAGGAATCAACCATAGCACGACAGTTACTTAATCACTTCATTTATTCGGATACTCAAGCCATTATTTGTCAACGTGTCAATGATATGGACTCGTTAATAGAAATTTTACGAAGATTAGATGACTTCGCAGAGGGTAATCGTGGTTCATTCTTGCCAGCGCAACGGAATGCAAACAACAGTCCATATAATACATCTAATAATAGACCGAGTTATAACAATTATAACAATACACATAATCAATCATCTAGACAATATCATTCTCAAAATAATCGACCGAATCATTTACAAGAAACAATTTTGTATAATAACAACAGGTCAAATAACAATTATCCTCAGGCGAATCAAGCAACTAATCATAACAACACGAATTATAATAACAACCAAGCAAGCCCTCCTCAAAATTATAACAATCATCAAAATTATAGTAACCATTCTACAAATCCTTTTAATAATTATAATAATAGACCTAATGTTTCGATTAATCCACACCCTAGTAATAATTATAACAATAATGCGCGATCATATGATGCTAACCGCCCAAATAATTACAACAAGTATAATAACCAGCCGGTAAGAAGAGGAATGAATAATTACAGATACCGAAATAGAGGACGTGTTAATAACTACTGCAGGAGACCATTGTCACCATCGCCCTCTAGAGAAGAATCGGAGGTTGTACAAAAAGAAACTTCAATTTCGGAAATAGATTTGTACGCCAACCCGACACCAAGCACCTCGACTCAAAATCATTAATTAAACTCGACTGTAACTACCCCTCAAAATTGAATAATACATATGAACTAATCGAGCCTAACACCGATTATATCAAGGGGAGATATCATATATCAATGCTAAAAGATTATACAGTATAGAAACTAATTTAAATAAAAACTAAGCACATATAAATTTAATACTAACAAATCAATATTAATAATTTCAATATAGTTATAATGTAATATACAGTTACACTTGAGAGACAAAAAGGGGTAGATTACAGTTCAAAAAAAAAAAAAAAAAAAACAAAAAACAAAACAATATAATACTAACAGAAAATTCATATACAAATATATCTACACACAAGGACAGGCGAACTTTATTTACAATAAAAGGTAAACTTATAATAATTAGAACTTGTGAACCAAATGATTATTAAACTTACACTGAAAGAGAACATTCTCTGAGACAAAAGCTGGTATAAAAATATAAAATGGTAAAGATAAACTTAGAAAGAACAATGATTATACATTTATATGTTACAAAAATAAAACTAATTTATGGGGAAATAAAGCAATTATAAACATGCAAAAAGTTAATGAAAATGAAAGTCTTCGATGTAATATATTTTATAGATACAGTATGACCAGAATAAATAAAAGAGTGCTGAAATGTTATAAGATTAGAGAAGGTTTAGATTAATAATAATAGTAGAAGGAGACAATATATGATATGGGGATATGAAGTATATAAATAAATAAATGAATTATTATTAATATGAATATTGAAATATAGACAAAATGTCTTATTATGGGGAATTTAATTAGGTTATAAGGAATGGTATTTTAATAAGATAAGTGAAAGAATAGATAGTAAAGGATATGTATTTAAAAAAAGGAAAGAATTATTTATTATGTAAACTAAAACTTATATTAATATATGAATTATAATAAAAGGTTATGAATAACAATTTATGTAAGGAATGGTAAGCATGTACCATTAACAGAAGACACATCTCAAATAAACCCCAAGCTAAACTACTTAACAAACAGAAAATCTTCACATATTATAACCAGAATAATTATCAAGTTTTGTTTTAAAAAAAAAAAAAAAAAAAAAAACACACAGTTAAATAAAGTTTACAGTTCGCTAAACATAACAATTGGAAAGAATATTAATGAACAGAGATATAGTATATATACAAATAGAACGATAATGTCAATATAACGTATAACGATACAATCAAACAAATATACGGAAATAAATTTTTCATACAAAAACTGATAGAAACTGAAAATAATATCACATAATACATAAAATGTATAATATAAAATAATAATAAAAAAAAAAAATATACAAAATTTTATAAGACTTAACACTGAATTAAATAGACTCAATGAATAATTTGGATAAGCCTCTTTGCCTAGTCAATAACGTCTTACCAAATTACTGGGGAAGTTGATATAGGGCAAGCCTATCCATAAGAATGCCTCAGTGGACAAAAGATTGAATTTAAATGTATATATGTGAGTCTTAGGATAATTTAGAAGTATAGAACTTGAATTCTTCATATGAAAAATCAATAAAGTTGAATTCGCGTAATTAATGGTTTTAAATTTAATTTCACATTTATTTATTTGTATCTTTTAATTTGTATCAGTCATTTCATTTCGATATTATATTTTTCTAATGATATTTCAACTTAATTGATTAATAATTATAGACGCCATAAATTTAGGCAAAACTGTACTTATATTTAAAAAGGTTATCGCGGGAATGTTTCCCACAATAAAATTAGCTTTAATTACAATAATGATTATTCAAGCATGAAATATATATTCACTAAAATAAACTAAATAATTAATATTAAGTATATGTATTTTCAAAATGTTTAAATTGTCATTTTAATTATTATAAAACACCGCGATTAAAATGATACATACAATTAGACGAATCAGGATGAGGGATGAGAAAAAAAAGATAGTTAGCGTAACTAGAAGTCCGCCATTAAAAACATCTCGACGTATTTGAAGTGCTTCTCTAAAAATTAAATGAAAAACATTAATAATACTAATAAAACCATACGTCTACTCTAGTAAAAATCTTACCTATATATCCAGCTCCAGTTTTACCTATTTTACAAGTCCAGAAGGTGACCGGGGTCCTGATAAACAGCAATTGAATTTCACCGCGAAGCTTGGCCGATTGGACCGGACTACAGCTAAGGTGACGCCAACAGATTGCCGCAAGACGCAGACCCACTTTATGGACCTGTTTTGCAGATTTCAAACACCTTAAATCCTATCCTGATTCACTTAAGTATTATTTAAAATACCTACGAATTTTTAAGAAAACGAATAATTAATTCATCATGCACAAATAAAATATCATATTTCTATGATTCATTGAGTAATAATTACTTAAATTATTTTTAAAAGATTAAGATATTTATATTACTGTTACGAAGAATACAAGTTCAGTTTAATATAATTCAATTTTAGTTTTAATCTTGTTGATATTTTAAGAGGTATCATAGATTTCACCCATAATATTATTTTATTCATGTCACTCTAAGTTTGTTTATTTTTATTAACCTAGTTTAATCGCCATGTTAATTTCATCACGTGACATGTTAGATATTTATTGATCATAATGTTAATGTATATCTCACTTACCTGTTAATTTGGCATTCATTTCATTAAAGTTGTTAATCAATAATCCTTATCTCGATCGTTTTATTTTATAGTTTTAAGAATAAATAAATTCTATTTGTCTGTTGCATGGCCATTAGCCGATATTGTAAGTGTTCGATATGGTGTCACCGAACTTACTATATAAAGGGGCACTTAATTATGTCCCACAACAAGAGTTTATATTGTTCAATTGACTAGCCGGAACCACAAAACACTAAACATTACGCCCACTCAATACACTTATAAGAAGTTTTATGTACATCTGAACAGCTGTTTTAAAGGTTAAGTATATGTTATTATGTGCAAGTATGCGTTTTTGCATTGTGCGCAAATAATTATTGTAATATCATTCAACTCCATCTATATGTTATATTTGATAACTTATTTGAATAATAGAAATTTAAAATGTACATCTTCTAAATAATCATTCCAGTTTATTGATAATTTAAAAATCAGCTTTTAATACACGAAGGTACGGGGCCCGTTACAATATATATATATATATATATATGTATATATATATATATATATATGTATAGGGTAAACTTAATAAGTCGGCGATTAAAGGTCTGGTTTATTACTTCAAAGTATGTATATTTAAAACAACCCTACATGTTTCGGCAATGATGCCTTTGTCAAGGATATAAAAAATAAAAAATATTTTATATTTTTTATATCCTTGACAAAGGCATCATTGCCGAAACATGAAGGGTTGTTTTAAATATATATATACTTTGAAGTAATAAACCAGACCTTTAATCGCCGACTTATTAAGTTTACCTTATCATACCAAGGTCACGAAAATATATTTATATATATATATATATAAAGATAATTATTTCGTGACTTTTGTATGTTATGGTAAATTCAATTTGTTGGCGATTTAAGGTCTGGTTTTACTTCAAAATATATATATTTAAAACAATCCTACATGTTTCGGCAAATGATGCCTTTCTCAAGGAATATAAAATAGATGTTTTAATAACCAACAAGGACAATGAAAATTTAAGCCACACCGTTTACCACAAGTAAAACCAGACCTTAAATTGCCAACAAATTGAATTTACCATATATATATATATATATATATATATATATATATATATATACTTTTGTGATATGGCCACAAGGCAGGACAGAATTAAATAGCTTTCTTAACCACATAAACAGAATACACGGCAAGATCAAGTTCACTATGCAAATAGAAGAAGAGGGTCAGTTACCGTTCCTAGATGTTTTAATAACCAAAAAGGACAATGGAAATTTAGGCCACACCGTTTGCCACAAGAAAACAAACACAAACAGATATCTAAACGCACAGTCACATCATCATCCAGCACTATTGGACTCCATAATAAGAACGTTAGCAGCCCGAACTCACAGACACAGAACACTGAGAAGGGGAAATAAAGACACTTCACGCCGAGTTCTACGAAACGGCTTCCAATACAAACATGAATCGCACATTCTACAAGAAAAAAATAAAGGAAACGGAAGGCGAAACAAAATACACAGGCAAGGCATTTCTGTCTTATATCAAAGGAACAACAGATCCAATCGGACGTATTTTGAACAAACACAACAAAAAAACCATCTACACAATGGACAGGAAGATCACACAAGCTATCGGCAACCCCAAGAACAGAATACAGTTAGAATATCGAGGAGTTTACGTAATACCATGCAGTTCTTGGGACAAAATTTACGTGGGCTAGACAAATAGACGCAGCGTACGAAAGGAAGAGCATAGAATTGCAGTACTACAAAAAGACACAGCATCGTCCCTAGCGCAACACGTAACAAACGCACACAATCAACTTCAAGAAAACAAAAATCATCGCGAAATCGGTACATCACTGCACACGCATAATACGAGAAGCTATTGAAATAGAAAAACGGCCAGGTAATTTAAACAGAAGAGATGAGAGACAAAGATTGCCAAATACATGGAAAACAGCTATTATGAACGCACAAGCACCGAAGGTCAATACAGCATACACACTTCAGAGGAACCGCAACCTAAACACGACACAGCCAGATCCAGTACACACGACTGGCTCGACCACATAGTAGCGTAAAATAAAAAAGAAATGTCTACGAAGCACGCTTTGTCACAAATTTATCAAACACTGACAGTAAACTAACAAGGCATTGGTTGTCAAAATGTGATGTGTATTTTTTTTTTATTTCACCGCCTACTCTAGACGATCGCGCGAATAAGTCACATATTAAAGCTTTGCTAATTCAATATTTCAATCAACTTTTAACAGAAAGAACTAAAATATGTTCATAAAGTTTCATTTCCTAAAATGGTATGTTATAATTCTTTTCGACTTCGCTCTAAATTTGAAATTCTAATCACCTCTTGTCAAAATATTCTCTTTTTTTGAAGCAAAACTAAATTATTTCTGCCCAGGGCAGTCAGCAGCATTGCGCTCATTAAGCAAAACGACTCGAATATTTTGCATAAGAGCATATTTCGCGAGATTACCGTCATTTCAAGTTGCACTCCCTGCATATTCCTTCCATTAAAACGTTACCCCGGTCTTTCATAACGTACGATGCCGCTTTTCCAGGACTACGAACAAAAGAGTTCACGTTGAGATTATATTTTGAGCGGCGCTCCGGGTTCCACCGGTTATTATATTGTAATATTCCGGGTACAGGAAGACGAAGAGCAGAGGGATAAAGGGGATAGTTTCACCCCGAGAGTCCAGTCTAGCTGTTCTAGTTTCTCCACGGCTACATTACCGCTTACAATAACCCTGCGACTCCCGGATAGTTTAATATCACTGACTCAGCTGTATGAGAACGTACTCGCCAGAAAATAACTCTCAAGGATCCTCGGTACGTAGCGGTTTGTGAAGGAACTGCAGGTTTTGTATTACTTGTAGGAAAATGAGAAGAATAAATGAATTATATGAAAAACATCTGTGAGACCAGCAGGAGTTTTGAAATTATCTTTCTTTGTGGAGAAATTAGTTATGAATATACGATTATTATTGCTTAGAAATATGTAATGCAGTGTGGAATAAAGTTATATATTTATTATTTAGAAAAATACAATACAACCAACAATCAACATGCAGGTGAAAAAAGTCAAGTTGAAATTTTACAGTTTTAGTTGTTGTTTAAAAATGTAATGTTCATGTCTTATTTGTTAGTTGCTACTGACAATTATGTGTAAATTAATTAATAAGACTGCCAACACTTAACTCTAGCCGTAAGTTTTCTTTTATGAATATATTAGGATAAGAGTAACGTGTATATTCCAATTTTATAGCTTCTCCTGATGAAGTCATTAATAAATTGACGAAATATTGAAAAAGAACATTTTAGTTTTAATATAAACAGACAGATAACCCAAATATTAGTGAATTTATTTATATATATATATATATATATATATATATATATATATATATATATATATATATATTTATATATATATATATACATTTTATTTGTTTATATGTTTTTAAACAACCATTTTTATGAATTAAGAAATACTGAAAAAACAAGTCTATCAACGGGAGGAAACGCACAGACGACGTTTCGTTCTAGTTAGAACTTTTCAATGTACGGTATTCCCTCGATGACGGACATTGCTTTTTCATTTCTATACTTTCTGTATATATAGTTAACATTTGGAATTTACTGCAAGTGAGAATTAATGAATATTAAATCACATTCTTACATGTAAATGTCGACTTATTTAATGCGTTCGAAACTACAATCCGACAAACTAAGTTTGTACTAGTATGCAGAACACACCCTTTCGCGACAACGAACTTCCTGGTGATTAGGTTAATTAAGAATTAAGAAATACTGAAAAAACAAGTCTATCAACGGGAGGAAACGCACAGACGACGTTTCGTTCTAGTTGGAACTTTTCAATGTACGGTATTCCCTCGATGACGGACATTGCTTTTTCATTTCTATACTTTCTGTATATATAGTTAACATTTGGAATTTACTGCAAGTGAGAATTAATGAATATTAAATCACATTCTTACATGTAAATGTCGACTTATTTAATGCGTTCGAAACTACAAACCGACAAACTAAGTTTGTACTAGTATGCAGAACACTCCCTTTCGCGATTCCAAATGTTAACTATATATACAGAAAGTATAGAAATGAAAAAGCAATGTCCGTCATCGAGGGAATACCGTACATTGAAAAGTTCCAACTAGAACGAAACGTCGTCTGTGCGTTTCCTCCCGTTGATAGACTTGTTTTTTCAGTATTTCTTAATTCTTAATTAACCTAATCACCAGGAAGTTCGTTGTCGCGAAAGGGTGTGTTCTGCATACTAGTACAAACTTAGTTTGTCGGATTGTAGTTTCGAACGCATTAAATAAGTCGACATTTACATGTAAGAATGTGATTTAATATTCATTAATTCTCACTTGCAGTAAATTCCAAATGTTAACTATATATACAGAAAGTATAGAAATGAAAAAGCAATGTCCGTCATCGAGGGAATACCGTACATTGAAAAGTTCCAACTAGAACGAAACGTCGTCTGTGCGTTTCCTCCCGTTGATAGACTTGTTTTTTCAGTATTTCTTAATTCTTAATTAACCTAATCACCAGGAAGTTCGTTGTCGCGAAAGGGTGTGTTCTGCATACTAGTACAAACTTAGTTTGTCGGATTGTAGTTTCGAACGCATTAAATAAGTCGACATTTACATGTAAGAATGTGATTTAATATTCATTAATTCTCACTTGCAGTAAATTCCAAATGTTAACCATTTTTATATTTTAACAATGCAAATATGTAATTGAATACACACATGTGACGTCTACAAAAGGAATTTTCACATAAAACAAAAGAAACATAACTCAAAAACACAGTTCATTGAAAAAGGAACATGACTCCGAAACATGTATGAGAAATAAAAACATTTTAAAATAACCAATCGTTTATACTTGACCTAAAAAACGCCGTAAAAACTTTACAGAAATTATATAAAATATAAGGTCACAAAAAAATACATATATAATATATATATATATATATATATATATATATATATATATATATATATATATGGTAAACATAATCAGTAGGCGATTAAAGGTCTGTATATTACTTCAAAATATATGTATTTAAAAAACTCTACATGTTTCGGCTGTGTACGCCTTTATTCTCTTGATAAAGGCGTACACAGCCGAAACATGTAGAGTTTTTTAAATAAATATATTTTGAAGTAATATACAGACCTTTAATCGCCTACTGATTATGTTTACCATATCATACCAAGGTCACGAAGTTATTATATATATATATATATATATATATATATATATATATATATATATACATATAGACTAGGAGTCTTTGCCGTTAGAATATGTATGGAAGGATAATGGTTTTTTGGGGGGAATCCAGCAAACTTAAACTCTATTACTTAAGTCAGTTCTTTATTTTTTCACTCCAATATTTCGCACCGAATTCGTATGCTTCATCAGGCGTCACTTTAAGAGCAGATGGACATAAATTAATTACTTATTAACAAAGGAAAGTGGTTAATAACGAGCCATCGAAAAAAATCATAATTGGAGTAGACTGTGAAATTGGGTTGGTACTTTAGCCACTTCCACATAATGACACATTACTTGATGTTTGACAGTTTCATTGTTAAAAAAAGGTTATAGCATTGAAATGATACTACAACAAAAAAGAAAACAAATATTTTATTTAATATCGAAATCATAATCAAAATTTACATATAACTACAGAAGTTGTTGAAAATGTTGTCCATTTACATCTAAACAAATTAATTTTCTTAATAAGAGTTTTGAAAAATTTGACACAAACTTATAGTTTCAATGTCAAATAATAAATGTCATTATGTGGAAGTGGCTAAAGTATCAACCCAATTTCACAGTCTACTCCAATTATGAATTTTTTCGATGGCTCGTTACTTACAAATGTGAACTGGTTTTTTTTTGGAGAAATTACTCGTCTTAATATTTATAATGTTTTCAATATTCTAAATTTATACTAGTAATATCAACGGCGTACACATTATTTATTCCGAAATTACATTTTAAAAAAGGACAAACACATTTAAAAGAGAGCCACAACACATGTTATTGTCACAAAATTAATACATATACTGTTAGGGGATGATAGTGTAAAAGATCCGGTAAAGTTTTTTTGGATTCCAGATGTGTAACATCGAATTGGAAAAGTTACTATCTATAATCAAGGTCACAAATTTTATACACTGGTGTGCGAAAGTCAAGGCGACTTTTCGAGACGACGCATTTTGAAGAAAAGGCACCTTGACTTTCGCACACCAGTGTATAAAATTTGTGACCTTGATTATAGATAGTAACTTTTCCAATTCGATGTTACACATCTGGAATCCAAAAAAACTTTACTTTAAACAATAGTTTGTTCCCAAAAATTTTGTTTTCTTCCCAGATTTTGTAAAAATATAAAACGTACTCTCGTATCAAATTTGTGTTTCATGTGGCTATGTGAAATTTATAAAAAAATTTCGTTTTTGGAGCTTTTAGTTGTATTTTTATAAATCAAACAGGAAGATAGCTATTAGGAAAAAATATTTAATATTTTTGTGCATTAGTACATGATACATCATAGCATTCTAGTATTCCAAATAAAACATACTGTCAATCTACTTCAATTTTCATAAGCACTACTTTTATCTACATTATCTACATCATTCGGCTCTTCATTAACCTCTACGTTGGTTTCTAGGATTTCATAGAACGTACGGTGTTACCTATTGCCTAGCATTTCGCAAAAAGTTTGAAGATCTTTCAGGGTCGATGGATTTATCGGAATAGGTTACTTGTACGAGGGAAGTCCAGAAAGTAGCACCCGTTTACATATAATTAAAATAAAACTCAAGGAAAGTAAATAATGATTATATTAAATGAAAGTAATACATTTACTTATTTTTCTATGTAGTCGCCGGAATTGTTGAGACACTTATCTTGAAACTAGTTTATTTATGCCTACCTCGTAAACGTCCACCGCCAAATTATCCAAAAAATGCTGCACAACTTCCTTTAAGTCATCATCACTTTGGCAACGTTCTCCTGATAAGAAATCCTTGAGTTCAGTGAACAAGTGAAAGTCACCTGGAGCCAAGTAAGGGCTATACAGAGAATATATCAGATGATGAGAAACCAGATCAGAAACCAGATCAGAAATCAGATGATCAGAAACCTCCCACTTGAACTTCGGAAGAAGGTCAAGAGACGAGCATTGTCATGCAGAAGAACGATGCCAGTACAATAATTGGTCAAAAGTTCCGACAACCTTTTTTTAAAAAACCTGGTATACAAGGTAACATTGATATCTAGCTAGACGTGACCTAGTCTAGCTAGATATCAACAAAATCTAGTTATAATAGGAAGAAATAATGACATTTTGAAAGTCTCAGTGTAAAATCCTACGTCAGGAATTTGAAATATTGCTGAAAGAAAGCATGTCGAATGTAAATATGAAAATCTATAAATTGGAGTATCGAGGCACCATCAAATACTTGTATTTGAAGAGGTTAAGTGGTAAGGAAATTTACGCAGATATGTTTAAGACACTTGCTGCTCAATTCCCATCATATGGCGCCATTCGAAAGAGAAAAATTTTCCACTGGAGATGAGAAGCGAACAGGCAGACCGATTTTGGAATCCGCCCCCGGCAATATCACAGTTTATGACATTATATTATCAAACCATCGAATTGGGCTGAAACTGAGGTACTAAAGATTTCATATAACCGCGTCTATTATATAATTCACGTCGATTTAGATATGAAAAAATTTCTGTAAAATGGATTCCTAAATGTTTCAACGCCGAACACAAGCGAACAAGAGTGAAAGCATTACGATCAATCTGTGCCTGTTTTGAAGAAGATCCAGATTTATTGAACCATCTTGTGACTATAGAGTATCATGGTTCTCCAAGGCTTAAAAAGTTTCGAGTTCAAAAATCAGCTGGAAAAGTCCTTGCTTCAGTTTTTTTTTGGAAATCTGTGGAATAATTATGATTGATTACCTAAAAAAAGGGTCAGACCATCACTGGGGATTCTTATTCTAAATTACTTGAGAGCGAAAATTAAAGAAACAAGACGTGGCAGACATGTTACCGAAAGATTTGTTGTTTCTGCAGGACAATGTCCTTGCAGACAAATCGCGCATCACCATGAACACAATTCTGGACCTAGGCTTCGAATTACTGGAACACCTGCCCTATTCCCCAGACTATTATCTGTTCCCTCGATTGCAAAGAAGTTTAAAAGGACGTCAACTTTTGTGTAACGAACAGGTAATAGAAGCATGGAGGGCCTGGTTTTTAGACAAAGAAGAATATTTTTTTAGAAGGGTTAAAGGCGTTGCAGGATCGGTGTATTAAGTGTATTAATTTAAGAAGAGACTATGTTCAATAATAAAATATTCCCAACTTTAAATTGTTTCAATAGTAGGCTAAGAATTTATCAATGCCCCCTCGTATTCACAACCCTATGCTTGTTATAGAAAGAAACACATTTAAATTTATTATTATTAAAAGCATAAAATGAAAAATAAAAAACGAGTACAAAGGTATAATTTGTCATTTCAAATTTTTTAAATTTAATATTAACTTTTTTTTATTTTGGCAGTATCTATGCGTTTAGTCATATTGAAATATATTTTAATTTTTTTTTGGTAATTTTGCACCATCAAAAATTTACAATAAAAAAGTTCAAACAATTAAATAAATGAATTCGAAACCGATGAAAAATACATATTCTGTAACTAATTTATCGCCGGTGTTTTTGTTCCCAAAATAAAATAAATTAAAAACTCTCACAAAATATATAAAAATATCTCCGAAATATTTTCACATAAAGTAATCGATACACTTTATTTCGGTTTATTACTGTATTTATCTTTTTATGATTTTTATAACAATATTTGCCCCGTAACTAGCTTTGTACGCCTTTGGGGTAGGCGATATTGGTAGGCTTGTTAAATCTTGAGCCGTTCGGTACACTAGGATGGTAGCAGTGGTAGCATGGCTAGCACTATACACCGACTGCCTATTATTATCCTAGAGTTTTGCCCCAAGGTATTCATTTTTGCCACAATTGTACCCATATTCAAAAAGGATAACCTAAGAGATTGTGATAATTATAGGGGTATAACACTCCTGAATACAACTGCGAAAATATATGAACAAATCGTAAATATAAAACTCAGACCAATAATTAAACCAAAACTTGAAGAGATGCAAAGTGGATTCAGAGAGGGAAAAAGTACTCAGGATTACATATTCACATTAAAACAAATATTTGGAAAAAAAATTAAACAGAGAGAAGGTATATCTTGCATTTTTAGATTTGGAAAAAGAATTCGATAGCATACCAGGAGATAAAGTTTTTAAGAGTTTAAGACAGAAGGGAGTAAGTAAAACAATAAGAAACTTACAAGGACTCTATGAGAATAATAGTAACTACGTGATAAACAAAAATATCAAATCAGAAGAATTTACAACGAAGAGCGGACTAAGACAAGGATGTGGATTAGTGTGTGTAAAGAGTAAATGAGTAAATGAGTAAAGCGTCTGTATTTTTATATTTCAAAATTTCCATAAGTTATAATTAATATTATGGGCTTGCTCTCTCAGATATGTAGCATAATGTGAGACATTCTTGTTATTAATATAACTACGTTCATGTTCTTTTATTCTTTGGAAAGGGATCTAAATGTCTGGCCTATATAAAATTTAGGGCATGAACTACATTCAAGTTTGTAAACATTAATTGCATTATTATATTACAAATATTGGCAATGTGACCTTTGTAATGGGTGATTCATTTAGAGATAATTTTTCCAAAAGCAAAGAACAAATGAAAAAGGCCAATTTACTTAAGAAACTTGATTATCATACAAAAGAACCATTCTTTACAATTATTTTTTAAATATTATTTCTCTCAAATGTTGGCCGCGACTGCGGTTAACGTAGTCTATTCTGCTGTTCCAATTTTCAATGACGCGTTCTAGCATTTCGAGTGGTATTTGTCCAATGACCCGAGTAATATTGGCCTCCAATGCCTCAATTGTAGCCGGTTTATCCATGTAGACTTTAGACCTCACGTAGCCCCACAGAAAAAAGTCTAATGGTGTGATGTCACAAGATCTAGGCGGCCAATTTACTGGTCCAAAGCGTGAAATTAAATGTTCACCGAATCGTTCTCGCAGTAAAGCCATAGTTTCACGAGCTGTATGGCTAGTGGCGCCATCTTGTTGGAAGTAAATGTCTTGTAGACCACGGGTGTCAAGTTCAGGCAGCAAATAGTCCCTTATCAAGGCGCGATAACGGTCGCCATTCATAGTCACATTCCGGCCGGCTTCTGTTTTGAAGAAATATGGACCAATTATCCCACCGGCCCATAATCCGCACCAAACAGTTGTTTTGTCTGGATGTAATGGTAGCACTTCAATCTCTTTAGGTTGCTCATCACCCCAAATACGGGCATTTTGCTTATTCACGTACCCATTAAGCCAGAAATGGGCCTCATCGGAGAACAAAATTTTTGTCGAAAACAGTGGATCTTCTGCAAGTTTATCAAGAGTCCAACGGCTGAAACGGAAACGATTCGGAAGGTCGGTCGCCTTTAGTTCTTGCACTAGTTGAATTTTGTATGCTTTTAAACAAAGATCCTTTCGTAAAATACGCTTGTTGCATACGACAAACCAAGCTGTTGAGAACGGCGACGAATTGATTCTTCCCGGTCTTCGCGTACACTCGCTGCTACCGCCGCTATATTTCCTTCACTACGTGCTTAATGAAGTCTATGTGGTCGCGTATTATCCATTATTGTAAATTGAGTTTCAAACTTATTGATGGTATAGCGAATTGTGCGTTCGGTAGGCCGATTATGTGGCCCATATGTTGCTCTAAGCGGTAAACCGGTAAACCATGGTTGCACCGGTATACCATGGACCATGGCAGGATAAAATTGAAAGTTGCCCAACCCATTACTGGTGAAAGTAGGTCAGGCGCAGTCGTCGAGATATAGAATAAAATAATAATATCGTCGCATATCGTTGTTGACGTAAGAGTTTTCCCTTGAACGGGTATATATAAGCACGAATTTCTTAAAGGAAAATCAGTATAGTTTATATTGTCTAGGTAAGTGATCATGGATATTGAATTCATTATAAATAAACCAGCGGAAGTTCAACAAAATTTAGCAGTAGAAACATTTAACGATTTAGAACAAGTGCTACGTATAAAAAGATTGGAAGATGATATATTAACGGAATTCTGCTATCTAACTCATAATAACATGATTGGATATAGTTGTCATTCAGATTGGTGGAATATAGATACAAAATTTTTCAAATATGCTCACACCAAATGCATGAAGGAAATACCGTTTAAATTAACTCTGGATGGAAAAGAATATAAATTACAAGCTTTAAATTATAACAATTGTCCAGATGAAACTCACATGTGGAATAAGAGTAAACCGACAGAAAAAGTGGAATATTTATGTTTTAAGTGTCATCAAGAAATACGTCAAATAATTTTGTCTCAATCATGTGAATTATGTGCCGAATACGATCCCGAATTTAATCCAAATTTTAATATGGCTTTTAATTATGTTTTAGGAATTAGAAACGACAATCCATTATTAAACGTTGATTAAAACAATGTCTAGTACAGAGTCTTCCGCAGTAGTAGAAGAATCCCAACCTTTAAGCGAAAAAAACCAGCAATGGATCCACTTGATAACACTCTTGCAAATAATTTTACCCAGGATACAAGATATAATGACTTTCCCCTTGAACTCGGTGGAGGAACAAGTGAAGGATTTCTTGAAAGTTATTCGGCAGACTTATTTCAATTTACGAGACCAGAATTCCGAGATGTCTGTAGATTGGACCAGTTTACAGAATTATTTTATAACAAATCACTCCTCCATACCGTACATGATGCATGTGGACTTTCTAATGGTCTCGAAGTCTTTGATTGGTTTATGCGCTATCAACAAAACCAACGAAATAGACGGTTCCTCCTCGTATCAAAACACGTCGAAGAGGTTGAAAATCGGACCCATTACCATGTCATCCACTCATGTGCATGGTCAAACAGATCATGTAGGTGCAGGATGTTCGACGGATGTGTTCGAACCCATTATAGAAGGGTCCCGGGGCAATGCGTCACAAAACAATATGCGCGAAATCTCTTGTGCTACCTCTCTACATTCCCTCGATCAATTAAGTATCTATACTTACCCCGAGAAGGAGGGGAAGTATTACTGCCAATTGAAGGTATTTCGTTTTGCGGATGCTCTAACTGTACCGTCAGAGAAGTTATGGACGAAGGTGATTCAGGTAATAGAAATTTAATATTGAAATGCATGTTTTCTAATCCACACCAGATCAACAATTTCATAATTAAATTTTTATTACAGGATTTGAAATTTGTGATCCCATTGACCAACGACAATCGAATCGGAGAATTAACAACGTCGCTCATTCAAGCAATTCATCAACATTCTCAGAATCATCCCGACGTCCAAACCACGGTCAGGAGGAAGCGCTCTACCAACTGGTGAAATCCCTGGCCATAACACCAATCAATAATTCTATATTATCTATTCATTGGCTCAATAGCGAATTTAAATTTTATAGTCGTACAAATCAAGTTTTACAAACTGTTTTGGGTTGGGCAACTTTCAATTTTATCCTGCCGGTCCGGTAAACCATGGTTGCACCGGTATACCATGGACCATGCACATTCCTTGTAGAACGCCCATTTTCATAATAAAGCTGTACTATTTGTAGACGCTGTGCCGGGCTAAGTCTTTCCATTACGTAATGTCAAATAGTACTGAACCAGAATGCGCAGTCCGCTGACGCGTCGCATGCGCGCTCAGCAATTAAATCCCCACCTAAAAAAGTACCTCCAAATGGATAACATTATAAACATTTAGCATTCAAAACTTTTACATTCGAAAAAAGAAGTTCATATTTTAACGTTTTCAAAAAGAACGCATCGACAAGAAAAATACTAAATACGATTCGTATATCAACAAACTATTCAAACTATTCTGTTTCATTTGTAACAAAGGCGTAATACGTGCTTAAAGTATTGATAAACTTAACTTTTTTGTATATTTGCTGCCATCTGGCATCGTGTTAATGGACTACACCTAGATACGTATTTTCTTCCCTTCTGTACCGACTTAGTCGGTCAAGGGAAGGGTTGCCTTTTTCGGCATAGTCTCTTTCGTCCGTCAGATGACACTTATTATATAGGTGCTACCTTATAGGACGAAATTTGCTATGTCTTGTGGGCGATTTAAGCTTAAATGTATATACAGATACAAATCTGTGTTTTAAATAGATTTGTATTATTTGTATTACATTGCTTCACTAGCTTGACTGATGACGCCTATAGATGGCAGAAACACGTGTCTTAAGCAGAAGTAAATGCTGTAAAATACGAGGTGTATTGTCCATGTGTACAGTTACAGATGTGTATATTGCATGTCTGTTTCATCTGTAACAAATGCGTAATATGTGCTTAACGTATCGATATACTTAAACTTTTTTGTATATTACTTCAGGATTTGTTTCTGTTTTACAAAACAACCACTAAACACTGTCGTAAATATTGAAAATGACGGTGAAAGCTAATAACTAGAAATTCTCTTTTTGTCAGCGATAGTTGTACGTCATTGGACATATGTTCACCTACTTTCTGCTTTTATTTCTTTTCCTCTTTTGCAGTATATATTCTTTTTATATGAAACTAAACAAAAAAAAACGCAAACCCTAAGAGAACCTGTTTATAAATCTCTATTTATGGTTTGGGGTATTCTTTCCCTACTTTCGTTGTTTTGTTTATACATTGGCGAATAATTTATCGTATAGAGGGTCCTGTCGATGCGATTTTTCTATTGGCAAAGCCGTGACCGGAGTTCTCCACCTCTTTCAAGAAGGCGGAGGAGTCGAAATTATCGTTTGTTTTTATCACCGGCGACGTGATATATTTTGATTTAGTTCTAGTCGAAGGACGATTTAGTACGTGGTGTTTTCGCGAAAAGCCTCGAGCGCCACGCCACCTCGATATGGTGCGGTACAATCGCTTTCCGGGCGAAAAACGTTTCTTGATCCTTTCCTCTCCTCGCACCTCCCCTTTCCCTCTTTCGCTCTTCCTTTAACGGTCCTCGCGCGCAGAAATTGAATTATAGTCGTGCGCGTTAGAACATAAAAAAAGATTTGTGGATATGAGGTATGGCGTAAAGTAAATATGCCGTTCGGAAACAAAGTGGAATTATCCACCTACCATATCAGTAAGTATATGTAATCTTGGGTTAGATTTATGGAGAAATACCTTAACATTATTATGAACGCTTGTTCAAACATGCGTGATTTGATTACGCTTTCTTTACAATAAATTATCAGACGAATGGTTTTTCAAAATTATGGAATAGAAGCAGGACATAATGCGGCAATAATTAGAAATGGAAGTCAGCACTAATAAAATGCAAATTGTGGAAGTTATCTAGTGAAACTATAAAAGCAGAAGTAGTAATCAGGTGCTAATTAATTACATTTGCGTACATGTTAAATAATGATAGTAAAAAAAGGCAAAATCCCATGTATTTTCTTATGGAGCTTCATTTTGAAATTCAAGGTCATTTGAGCTATGATGTCACACCTGAGAAAGCCAACTAACTTTGCGTCGGTTATTTCATATTGTTTACAAGGTCATTCAATCACTCTCCTCCCCATCCTTCACTACTTTGTAATATAACAAACTTCACACCAACTTTGGGGGCTAGCAGAAAGGGTGAGATATGATGTATATTATAATTAGAGACTGACATATCAGCCGGAAATTACAATGGATACTATAAATAGTCTATAACATCGCTAAGTAACAGGTGTTTTTTATAGAGGTATAGAACTTTAAGTTGGCAACACTTTTTTAACTGGCGGCCATTTTGTCAGCCGTCAAGTGATTTATATTTAGTTTGGTTTGGCATTTCAACATGAATAGAGTGATGCCTGAACAACGCTTCCAAATTGTGCAAATTTATTTTGAAAATCATGGTTCTGTTCGAAATACGTATCGCGCACTACGTCCATTTTACAGTCAACATAATTGTCCATCAGAGCAATTAATTCGATTAACTATGGAACGTTTTCGCACCAAGTTTACTCTAAATGATAATACGGATCCACAGAGACGTCGTACAGTGCGTACAGAAGAAGTCTTTGCTGCTGTAGAGCGTAGCGTAGAGGAAGACCCGAATCAGTCTATCCGCCATCGTGCACAGGAATTGGATATGTGCCCATCCACTTTATGGAAGATTTTGCGGAAAGATCTTGGTTTGCGTGCTTACAAAATTCAACTCGTGCAAGAATTGAAGCCACACGATCACCTAGCAAGGCGTGGATTCGGTGAATGGGCCCAAAACAAGATTGCCGTTGATCCCGATTTTCATAAGCGAATTTTGTTTAGCGATGAAGCTCACTTTTGTTTGAATGGATACGTCAATAAACAAAACTGCCGTATTTGGAGTGATGGTAATCCTCAAGTGTATGTTGAAACACCGTTACATCCAGAAAAACTGACTGTTTGGTGTGCTTTATGGGCTGGTGGAATCATTGGTCCGTACTTCTTTAAAGACGATGCTGGTCAGAACGTTACAGTCAATGGTGACCGCTATAGAGCCATGATTACTGACTTTTTCGTTCATCAATTGAACAACCATGATGTGCAGGAGCTGTGGTTTCAACAAGACGGCGCAACATGTCACACAGCTCGTGCCACAATTGATTTATTGAAGGAAACGTTTGGTAACCGCATAGTTTCACGTTTCGGACCCGTGAATTGGCCTCCAAGATCATGCGATTTAACGCCGCTAGACTATTTTCTGTGGGGATATATGAAGTCGCTAGTCTACGCCGATAAGCCCGAAACGATTGCCAACTTGGAGGACAACATTCGCCGCGTTATTGCCGATATACGGCCGCAAATATTGGAAAAAGTCACCGAAAATTGGACCTCCAGATTAGATGATGGGGGGGATTAGACTACGTCCGAGCCAGCCGTGGCGGTCATATGCCAGAAGTCATATTTAAATTATAATGCCAGAAGATTATCTTTCGAATAAAGTCAATTTCATGTCAATTTAAAAAATTCATCTTTGTTTTATTCCATTTCAAAGTTCTATACCTCAGTAAAAAACAACTTTTACAACACGCAGTTATTGAATAGCACTATTCAATCGGTTTACCGCACATGAGTTTTTGTCTTTAAATTGTGACAATATTACTTCAATTTTACAGTAAAATTCCTTTCTTCATGGGCGTAGATAGAAGCGGAAGGAGTTTTTATAATTTATTTTATTTATTAGTTTATACAGGGTGGCCCAAAATGACCGAAGGGGTTTTAATTCCTTATAACTTTTTTATTATAATTTTTTTTTTGTTTTCAGTATTTTGTAAAGAAGACTTGGGGAATTTAAAATGGAACAGTACACAATTGAACAACGTGCCAAAATCGTTGACCTTTATTTCTCAAATCAACGATCCATTGGGAGATATAATTTTTTTTTAAATATTCTCCATTAATATACTGTATTTAAAATTAAAAAAATTTAATAATTATGTCTTAAATAAGAAGTTATAATGAACTCAAACCCCTTCGGTCATTGCGAGATATCATTTTTCATAATTAATTAAAAATATTCTCCATTAATATACTGTATTTAAAATTTAAAAAAATTAATAATTAAGTCTTAAATAAGAAGTTATAATGAACTCAAACCCCTTCGGTCATTTTGGGCCACCCTGTATTTCGTAAGATAAATAAAGTACGGTGAGTTAGTTTCTTTTTTTCATTGTTTTAACTATTAATTACATACTTCGTAATTTTTGTAATAGATCCTGTTTAATATCGTTTCATCTAATCTACTTCTCCCAATTATTTGACGTAAAGGTCCAGTGAATTTCGTGAAGTTTCAGTAACTTACGCATACATTTTTAATTTTCATTTATTTAGATCTAGAACATTGTTTAAGTTACTTTTTCAGATATGATATATAGGAACTGGACACGAGAGGCCCATGACTCATCGCCCACGGGCGTACTATTGAAAACTTGTATTTTTAACGAGTTTTTAATTTTATTTATATATCAGAATAATTGAAACATACATGAGTAGGTAAACCCCACCAGATTTTTAATAATATTTTATATTATTAAAAATACCTTTGTATTTATTTATATAATTGGAAAACAAACGAGTGGTGACCTATACTACTTTGGCCCTCGAGGTGTTACGTTGGCCCATAACGCGAAAATATTTTAAATGGCGCCTTAAGATAAGCAGGTATCTGCAGAGGCTAGATTTCAATCAGAACTACCAACCAGAACCTGCCTGAAAGAGATTTATGTGTATTCGAACTTCTCCTAACCTACGATAAATGAACTAATCGAATGCCATTTGAGTAGACTGCCATAACTAAACCAGGTCATGTATTTACAAAACATCTCTTTCGACAATACGGCCTCGGTGAGTTATGATCTTTCACCACATTGTGTTTATCTTGTAACCAGGTCACTAGGCTAAGGGGACACATTCTAATATATAACGAGACACTCAGAGGTTTCGGCAGACAGAGTCACAGTCAGAGTCAGAGAGTTAGAGTCCCTGCAAGACTAGTGCCTCTTTATTACAATGTAGTGTTTGTTATTGTTATCATTGTTATTATCTTTATTAAATTATATGTCGTTATTTAATCGTCATCCCGTCTATTATTTATCATGCTGGTAAACCTCCGGTGTAAAGGCAACAATGTGACCTCCGGGGCCAGGTGACATTACATGGCGATCCTGCCCACGTCTGATATTACATGGCGATCCTACCTTTAGTTAGATGATCAAATATTACATGGTGATTCTGCCATCCCATCATCTGACATTACAAGACTTAAGCCTGCTGTTTATTAATCCTCAAACTTCCACGTATATAAGTGCTGCCTGTTGCTTATTTCAACTAGTACGTGACTATTATCACATACATACCTTAAGACTGTGTAACTATAATCGAGGCCATCTTTTGCCCACTTGTGCGAGTTATTTTGGCCTGGGTTAAAAGTTGTTTTCTCAGATAACTAAAGTTCTCATGTTAGTCCAAATGTGTTGAGGTTATGCCAGGAACATAATATCGCATTTGTATGTTAACCACCAAACGCAAGACATTTGATACAACAGTTAGATATCGCTTATTTTCGATCACTGAAGATAAAGTGGAAGCAAGCTCTAACAGCATGAAAGGAATTAGAACAAGGGAAAATCGCCTAATGCTTATCAAAGGAACAATTTCCGTCATTGCTCAAAAAAACCTTGGACGACCTTGAACCCACCATTTCCCAAAATTTAAAATCCGGTTTGGGAATTTATCCGATTAACAAATATTAAATTTTAAATCGTTTCCCGATCAGGATCGCACTGCAGCTGATACTTGTTTAACAGTGGAGGTATTCTTGGAAAGACTTGAAGAGAAGAAAATAGAAAGAACTCCGAAGAGTAATCGAAGGAAAAAATTAGCTGTCCCCCCCCGGCCAGAGTATTAATCCTGATGACATTGAATGTTCTCGTGTGCAAATGCCAGACAAACTAAAGCTAAAACCTCTTCGTAAGATGGGAAAATGGAAACAAAGAGTTGATTCCTCTGATTAAGTCATCATCACCAGACATGACAATTTCAGCCTTATTTCATCTGTAAAAAGCGTGGAATTATTTGGTTCCTTGGAAAATTTTGAGAATTTTGAAAGTCAAGTGGAAAAACCTATTGTGTCAACTAGGGACAGGACTGAAACCCCCTTAGAATAATCATCAGATCAAACTTTGCAACAACAAAATTTAAGTGATATTGTTAAGCAAATCAAATCAGGAGATTATGTTGTCGTAGTATATGACGACCAGGAGTATCCTGGTAGAGTCATTACTGTTGCTGATGATGGAGCAGTTGTTGATTGAATGAAAAAGGCAGTAAATTTTGGACATACGCAAAATTACAGATACAGATACAGATTTTATAAGGCGTCTGACATAAGAATGAAGATTCCTTACCCCCAAAGAGACTGGGCATAAAAACAAAAGACTAGAACCTTAACCAAAATGTATTCTTCAATATAGTTTCCTTGCTTTTGAATGCGGGCTTTACATCCCCTTTTGAATCCAGGTTTTACATAATTTCAATAACATCTTTATCCATCGTAAAAATATTCTTCTTGTTTCTCTGGAAAATGGTTCTCTACAGCTGCTATAGTCAAAGAGTAGTCACTGCGTGCTAAATCTGGACTATAAGATGGGTGCTCAATTTTTTCAAGCCCTTCACTCGAGCATTGTTGTTGAGCAACCTTCCATCAGTTTTCCCAGTCTTTTTACTTTAATAGAATCTCTGAGATGATGCAAAACTCTCTCCATTTATTGCAGTAGACTTATTCAGGTAATCAATAAGCAAAGTTCCTTGATAATGCCAAAAAAGAGTTGCCATTATGCTTCCTGTTCTCGACCTCGAGCTCTTGAGATGTCACTGCATCGATTCTGGATCATAACGATGGACTCGAAGTTCATCTCCAGTAACAAGTTGTTAGATAATTAAATCTGATTCGTTTCCACAAAGCACGAATTGCTCACATGTCTCTACCCGGACACGCATTTGCAATAACAAAAACATTCGTGGAACTCACCTTGCACTAACCACCTTTGTCATACTAAAGTACTCGTGTAGAATTCTAAAGACCATACTTTATCAACCCTATAGAAATACCTTCTGGTTCAATCACGTTTTCTCCGCTTTATTAATTGTGATCGACTATTTGTCTCCAAATAGCTTTGTGCCATTATTGTTCTTTCCAGCCTTTGAAATATAGAAAATTATTTAATAGTTTCTTAATAAAAATAACCTCGAAACTACTTCCTTTACATTCAAGTTTAAGGAAGTGCGAATAATAATTCTTCATATTAAACAAGTCAGAATTGTTCACGAGGGCGATTTTACTGACGTAGTTGTATGTTGGACACTGATAAAATTTCAATTATTCAACGCTTATTACAGGAACTGCCATTATTGTTCTTTCCAGCCTTTGAAATATAGAAAATTATTTAATATTTTCTTAATAAAAATAACCTCGAAACTACTTCCTTTACATTCAAGTTTAAGGAAGTACGAATAATAATTCTTCGTATTAAACAAGTCAGAATTGTTCACGAGGGCGATTTTACTGACGTAGTTGTGTGTTGGACACTGATAAAATTTCAATTATTCAACGCTTATTACAGGAACTACATTGTAAAATAGACGATGCGGACAATTTAATATATGAATAAATTGAATTACAAAAAGACTCCCTAGATTAAATCCAATAACACGGCACATCACACTGTCGACAGCCTCCGACGCAATTCAAATAATTTATTTTCATTTCGTTAATCATTGAACGCGTAAATTATGTTCAACTGCACATCGCAACGTATACGCGTTCATGTAACGTATATGATATGTTTGAAATATAGGAGGAATATGAAAACAAATACATAAATAACTTAAAGCTTGCTGTATGAATATACTAAATAATCCTACTTCATTAAATAAAGTATATTAATGCATAGATACGGGGGTATTTGGCTTTCCAAAAGTTGGAAACGCTTCTTCCGTGATAAGTATATTGTTAACTTTAGACGTGTTTACTGATCCGTCGTCCGCTGTTGCTTCTTCTGGTACGTCCGACGGCATGCCTTGTGTTCAAGTTCTTAACTTCTCTAATGAGGATATTCTTTCCTCCATTTGCAATCTGAAAGAAACTTTGCTATGTGGTCATGATCGGGTTCCGGCTTTCTTGCTTAATGATTACAGACATGTTCTTATTAAAATGTTTCATTTGTCTCTTAAATCCTCGACTTTTCCAGTCGATTGAAAAATCGCATGTGTTTTATTTTAAAATCTGGCGATGCTAGTAGCATATCAAATTATCGCCTGCTGAAGATTTTTTATGGTTAAATATAAGTAAATCTAGGATATAGAATTCAAACATAAGTTTTCCTATTTTATAAATATTTATCCTTCATTTTCGAGTTTAAACCACTGTATAACATAGTTTCATTAGCACATTCAAGTGGTAAAGCTTTAATTAAATTCTAAAAAAGCAATATCGTTAATACAAATTTATTTATCAGCTACTTGTAATGCGCTGAAATTGGCCCTTATTCATTTTTAAACGTTTATTCTATATTTTTGAACGAACCTGAATATCATCGACTTTCACTTATATTTTTTTAATTTCGATCGTTAAAATGTTTATTAATATTTTCCTTTTGCAGATAATTATCCTAGAGTTAGCTAAAATTAGAAATTTCATCCGTCATTTTCTAAGATTATTTAAATTTAGTTAAATATGCTATATATTTTGCGTTGAGGTAGGTAACTTTGGTTTCATTTTAGGTTTGGTTTAATATATCGTTCATATTTTACTCGTGTAGATGGCGTCCGAGTTGTCATTAAGTATGATTGAGTTATCAGATCGTATCTGTTAATTTGTTAACTGGGTTAAAATATAACAGATTTAATGCGAATCTTTGTCTTAAAATTCATTAGAATATTTTAATATTTTCCGGTTCTGTCTGTAGCGAATTCCGTTAGAATTGTCATTAGTATTTTCATAAGATCTCTTTAGGTATTATCACCACAGAGTCATCTAGTAGTGATTCTTCTGAACTATAGTTTAGTACGTAATTAATTGATATTCTTTGTTAGTTAAAGTCCGAATTTTATTCCGAATTAAATTCCTTACATAATTTAAGGATTAACTTATTTCTGGGGAAATTAAGTAAGTGTTAGTGATTTTCGTTTGTTGCTTACTCTTAAAACCAAACATTATGCCACCAGTTAGTTACTGCAGTTAAGCTGAAGCGGCACAAATTATAACTCTGTATGATGAAGGATATAGACAAAAAGATATCGCACGACGTCTCAAGAGAGGTCAATCTACAGTAGCGAATATTTTAAAAAGGTATCAACAGACTGGAAATTTCGTACAAAGACCCGGCCAAGGGCGCAAAAGGTGCACAACAGCAATTGATGATCGTTTTTTGACACTAAATTCCACGCGAAATCGCACATTGACATCCACACACCTCGAAAATGAGTTACTAAATGTAAGACATGTTAATGTTAGTTCGAAAACGGTTATATGAAGACTAAAAGAAGTAGGTTTAAAGCAAGCCAACCTGCCAAAATTCCACGTCTTCTCCAAAATCACAAAACTCGTCGATTACAATTTGCCAGAACACATGCTCAGTGGAATATCGAGAATTGGAAAGATATTCTATTCACTGATGAGACTAGAATCCAATTATGGAGGCCAGATAGGCGAAATCATATCTATAGAAGAGTTTGGGAACGGTATAGCAGCTGCAATCTCATACAAACTGTTAGTTTTGGAGATGGTGGCATAACGCTTTTGGAAGGCATAAATTGGGATGGACGCACCGAATTTGTGGACACCAATGGAAGTATCACTAGTACCTGGTATATCTAAAACATCCTCCAAGGTCATGTTTTGCCATATGTGGGCCACATTGGATACAACAGATTAGTACTTATGCACGATAACGCTCGACCACACGCGGCTGGCTTGATGCAGCTCAGATTCAAAGATTAGATTGGCCACCATATAGTTCAGACCTGAATCCCATTGAACATGTGTGAGATCAGCTAAAACCAAACTTACGGCTTACGACAAAGAAATTTGCTCCAAATACAATGGAAGAACTTCGATTTGCAACACCATATGAATGGAAAGCAATTCCTCAAGAATATATTCAAACTCTAATAGGTAGCATATTGAGAGGGATGCAAGCAGTAATTAGAGTTCGATGTAGGAATACTCGTTATTAACTCTTATTTCAATCAAAAGACTAGTATATGCTTAACCAAGTTGTATTTAAGTTTAAAGAACCTAGTTATCCTAAATTTTCATAAAATTTATCATTAATTAATATTCGTTAAGTAATGAGTAAAAAATAAACTATTTTTTCCTGTATAATGTTTTTCTTTCATTAAAATTTATATATACAAAAGGAAAATTTAAAATTTAAAATATTCGATAATTTTGTCCATGAGTGTAGTAAGTATATAACAAAGGATCTGGTACTTTAGCGTACGAAAGAATATTACATTTCCCTACATTTAGAGCAATTTTATTTCAACAATGCCAGGGACACCTTTTATTTTTTACAATCGACCACTAGATGGTGCTTTTGACATATGTAATCACTAGAGCTGAGGATGTTTGCGGTATAACCATGGTTATATCATGTAACCATAGTAAATTACTATGGTTATATGATATAACCATGGTTATACCGCAAACATCCTCAGCTCTAGTAATCACTATATTCTTAAAAGGTTGACATTTGTCAATGAGAAACCCGCGATAGCTTAGAAATTGAGTCAGTAGTTTGTTGACAGTGACAGTTTTAAGACAGTGAGTTTATAAAATAATGGAGATTACTCGTAAAGGTTTTCATTGGATGATTTTTTACGATTATAAAAGACGCCTAACTCCACAAGAATGCATTATATCACTTCGGTCAACTTTTTGTAATGAAGCACCACCAGAGAAGACAGTTTACAATTGGTTTGCAGAATTTCGTCATGGTCGTGCCTCAGTGAATGATGAATCACGTAAAGGTCGACCAATAACTGTTGTGATTTCAAAAAACATCGATGCTGTGCGGAAAATGATAGAACACGATCGACATGTGACTTTCAGTAAGGTATATTGCAGACTGCAATTCATTCGATTTTACATGAACACTTATTTGTAATAAAAATATGTTCTAGATGTATCTCACATAACTTGATCGAAGCACAGAAAGAAGCTCGTGTCAATTGGTATAAGGAAATGCGCAAAAAATTCAACGTAGCAACCGCAAAATCCATATACAACATCGTCATAGGTGATTAAATATGGGTATATGCGTATGAGCCGGAAACCAAGCAACAATCTACTGTATGGATGTTCCAAGACGAATCGAACCCCACAAAAGTTATTCGTGCAAGGAGCACTTCCAAGAAAATCATCGCTTGTTTCTTTGGCTGTATAGGTCACATCGCAACAATTTCTTTAGAGGACCGAAAACTTGTTAACGCTGAATGGTATACAGTAATTTGTTTGCCAAAATTTATAGACGAAATCAGGAAGAACAACCAAAAACGTCGCATTATTCCTCATCACGACAATGCGAGTTTCCATACAGCACTAACAGTCTAACAGTTGACCATTTGAAGGGTAAAACTGTTTAAATAATGTCTCATTGTGCATATTCACCTGATTTATTGCCGAACGATTAATTTTTGTTCCCAACTGTGAAACAAAAAATGCGTGGAAAGCGATTTTCAACACCTGAAGAAGCAGTCGAAGTCTTTGAAAAACATGTTTCTAAGATATAACCTTCAGAGTGGAAAAAATGTTTTGAGAACTGGTTCGTACGTATGCAAAAGTGACTTTAGACTATAAAAGCAAAATTTTGAGAAACAATAAATTAATAATAATAATTAATTTGTTCCCAAAAATTTTGTTTCAAGCCTTCAAATAATGGGCATATTCCAAAACTCTGCAATCCAGAGATGTAAGGAGGTCAAAATATATTTTTGTCTTTAAAGTAAGTGTTTCACTGGCAAATCACTCTACCGTCAAATTACCTTCGTATAAAGCAAAAATCTAAATCATTTGGAATACACAATATTGGAAAATCCTCAAAAATTATAAGAATAATCATATATTGTATTTTGTTAAATTACATTATTTCCGATTCTTTGATATATTAACACTAATTAGAAAGTATTTAATTAATATTAAAGACACCATTAATATCTATGTTACTAATAAAATTAAGAATTGAATTATGCTGTTCTTTTCAAACACACCTGAAACATTAGCAGATTTCGACATATAAATTCGATGTTTTATTAATGTATTTCAACCTGATTGATCCCCATATTTTACAGGAATATGAAAAATAGATTGCATGTCAAATGTAGTATACACCACCATTCACTCTTATAACATTCAATTTATGTTCAGTTCGGGAAAAAAGCTCGTATATCATTATTTTTTGAAGCAAATTGATTCATAAATTACTGTATGTGAACGAAGTTTTTGTATTTTTTGTTCATTCAGTTGCATTTCATTTTTATGTTACAATTTAATACTACTTATTACTTCTCTTATTATCAAGAGAAAGATACATGTTAATAATACTATTAATATTTCCCATATGATAACATAATAACTCCACTTAAATTACAGAAAAATTTGTCAAAATATAAGTTCTGAAATCTAGAAACGCAACCTATTTGTCGTTGCTGTCTTTGACGTATATATATATATATATATATATATATATATATATATATATATATGTTGTAACTGGATTCCGGGTTTTCTTCCGCGTTTCCATTGTTTGGTCTTTGTAAAGACCGGTGCTGGTTTCTGGACGACGTTTCGGCAAAATCACATTTGCCATCTTCAGGTCTGCGATAACTGTCTGCTTCTGCTTCTGGTTACTCGTAAACAGTTTACGAGTAACCAGAAGCAGAAGCAGACAGTTATCGCAGACCTGAAGATGGCAAATGTGATTTTGCCGAAACGTCGTCCAGAAACCAGCACCGGTCTTTACAAAGACCAAACAATGGAAACGCGGAAGAAAACCCGGAATCCAGTTACAACACATACTACTACCCGCGGAAACCTGAAAGAAAACATATATATATATATATATATATATATATATATATATATATATATATATATAACAAGTGTTCATTTCAAAAGTCAATCTAGTAGCATGTGATTTACTGAGAAAATTAAAATTTACTACTTATCCTACGAAGTCGTATATTTTGACAGTTTCGGACATACAAATAAATAACAAATAATAGATATTTATTAAAAACTATAACAAATGTTGAAAATGTTGTCCTTCAAGATCAATGCACTTTAAAATCCTCCGTTCAAAATTTCAGATGATATTCTGCAACATTACTGGATTGTTATTAATTTCCATGCATTTCTGTTCGATTCTCTGTAGCATATCATTCAAATTCAATATAGGTGTTCGAAATATGTTATTTTTTAGATAAGGCCGCAAAAAGAAGTTGCAAGGTGTTAAATCGCATGAACATGCAGTCCAGGCAATTTCAGTATTTCGACTAATTATACGCTCATCAAAAAATTCTCTTAAATAATCCAAAGATTCTGCAGTACAGTGACAAGGTGCTCCGTCTTGTTGGAAATATGCATTTTGAAGTTCATCATCACGCAACAGATTGACAAATGGTTGCAAAATTTCCGTACGGTACCTTTGAGCATTTAACGTTCCCTGAAAAAATATTGGTCCAATGATTCGCCTTTGAATTACGCTGCCCAAACACCAATATTCTTTGGATGTAGCGATTCTTCATTAATTATATGTGGATTTTCACTACTCCAAATGCTTGTATTTTGTGAAATTAGGTATCCCGTTTTATAAAACCATGCTTCATCAGTAAAGATGACTCTTTGCGAAAGTTCTCCATTATTGTTCATATTTACAAACCAACTACTAAGCTGTAGTCTACGTGGGTAATCAATTTCTAACAATTCTTGGACTGCTGTGACACGGTATGGATAAAGTTGCATATCTTTTTTTAATAACTTTTGAGTTGTACCAACAGAAAGGTTTATTTGTTGACTCAAATATCGAACAGATGTTTGTGGTTCATTGTCCATTATTTCTTCAACACGATTGACAACTTGAGGTGTACGTTTCTTAACTGCTCCGCTGCCTGATTTTCTTAAGAGACTACCAGTTTCAGAAAAAAGTTTTAAAGTTCTATTCAAAGTATTCTTAAATTGTATATAATTATTACAAAATGTGTAAACTCAACTTGAAATTCTACCATGCAATCTTGACCTGAATAAACCCATAAACCATCAATTTTATTACCACTTCGAAAATAAGCCTGGACTAAAAAAAATTTTATGTTCTAAAGTGAAAGCCATTTTAAAACTGAGAAGCAATTTATTTAAACCAGAATCGACGCACGATTATTTTATGCACTAACTGATATTTGTGATTGACATTATCAAATGTCATTTGGATTTACGTTTACGGAAGAACAAACACATATTAATATATTTGCGTCTTATTCTATCAAAATTTCAAAGTAACCTAGATTGACTTTTCAAATGAACACACGTTATAATAGATGAAAAAATAGAAATTTTGAACTAGTATATAGCTGAAAACAGTTTAAGGAAAGTGATGTACAGGGACAATAAAATTTTCCGTGTACGTCACTTTTATTATTTTTTTGAGCTCTACATTTTTATCTCCTGAAGAAGCAACAAAGTTGTTGCAAATTATAGAGATAATTAACAAATGAGTTTTTAATTGACAGACCGCTTGCCCGCTTTTAATTTATTTTATCCAATATAGATAATTTCTTTTAAATTATTAATATATACATATATATACATATATATATATATATATATATATATATATATATATATATATATATATATATATGTATATATATATATATATACTTCCTTAATGTAACTTTTTTAAATTTTTTGTTTTCTAAATGCCCCTTTAAATAAGAAAAGAACATACGTATTCCAATTAATGCAATTTTGAGTAAGTGTTCTACTGAAACATCATATACGATTTATCAAAAATTACCTACTGCACTTCAAGAAACACTTTTAAACTTCAATAGGTATTACTACTAACGTATGTTGTTTTATAAAGTTAATTTTCTTCTCTTTTTCTATTAATCACAGAAATTAAATAAAAAGAATCTTAATTAAAAATAGAAATAAAACTAATTTTTTGTTCAAATCTTCACTTCATTAATGTGATCGTAAAACAACAATTGTTTCGCCAACACAGTGGCTTCGTCAGGTATTTACTGAATCAAGTTACGAACAGACGGTTCGTTGTTTTAAAATCATATATTAATAAAGTGAAGATATCAACTCTCAGTTTTATTTCTATCTTAAATTATGGATCTTCATTACGTAAAAGGCGCATCAATCCAATTATCGAAAAGAAGTATTATTTCGTTGAATACGATGATAAAGAAACTTGTTCAAAAGTGCTTTTATAAAATGGAACGAAGTTATCTTAATAAACGCCCTCCACAGAAAGCCACGTTTTGAGTTCAATCAATTGAGGAAAATGCGTCGTAAATCAAATTATTCAACCTTTACTTGAACTAAATTTCCCAACTATTTGCAAATAAAAATTAGGCGTAAGCGTCAAGGTGAGAATTTAATTAAAATAGTTATATACCTTCCTTAAAATTTAACTTAAAAAGTAATAATATTAATAAATTTACGTAATAATCTCAGTGATTTGCATATGAATTTGAAGAGAACTTAGCTAATTATTTTTATACAAAAAAGCATAATTTCCAGATTTAAATATAATTCTTTTCGTGTTCTTTCAAGAGAATACCAAAAATTACAAGTTTAACATTATTATGTGCGATAAATCCATTAATTTTTCTATGTAATTTCCCAAAAAGCATTCGAACAATAAACTCACCAATAATAAAGAGTTCAATGGATAAAAGTTTCTGAACACCGAACATTTTCCTTGTTTCTTTTTTCTCTGCGAAAGAAAGGTGCGAAAACTGTTGTTTTCTCTTTCACACCATATTTTTTAAACAATTTTTAATGTACTTCTACGCACCACAATAACAACAAACACAAACAATAACAACAACGAAATACACAACAAAAATCGAGCCACAAAAGCAACGAGAGAACAGTTCTTAATTAATGTTCCGTTGCCTTCATAAAATTGTTTTTTTTTTCGCTTGAATCAATGCTTTCTCCGAAGTTTTTAATCAAGGTTTTCGCAGAGAGAATATTAATAACCTCCTGAGCTACTTTTTTGAGGAAGAAAGAATCTTTTTAAGCCACGTTTAAGTATAAACAGTCATCGGAATTTCGAACGTGAAACAATCACACAAATTTTTTTTATCTTCTCGTGTATACAGGTATTATTTTTTTTAATTATTTATATTCCGGTGCACTATTTTACGGGAAAAGCTCTCGGAAAAACGCGGAACACGTAGAACGACAGTTGAAAATCGACGTCGGAAAAACACGTGCTTACCTGCCGATGCGATGTAGTGGGGATATTCCCGACCCACTACCTTCGACAAGCTGTAGCTTACAACTGATAGCGCCTGTCGGCTTCAGCGACGACCCGGCTTCAGTACGCTTTCAGACGTGCGACATGCGCTTTTATACATTGCAAGTTTATTGTGTTCTTCTTGTTCTTTTCTTTCAGTTCTTGTAGTTTTTTGGTTCGATTTTTTAACTACGTAACTATACTGATAAGTCAGTAAGTCGGTAAATCCGTTTCTTTGAAACTCTGCGGTACAACTAACAAGTGAAATATATATTTGTAATTTACCTTATTTATTACTTATATTCTTAAAAAATATGTAGTAAAGGCCATATATGCTTAACCTCGTTGCCTTATATTACAATTGAACGTATAATTATGTTTATCTTGACTTGTTTGTATACATAGTTGATGTAGGTCATGTTACGTTTTGTCTCTTTGATAAGTTATACGTTATTGGAATGAATCATATCACAAAATTAAGACCTATTATTCGAACATCTCTACTAAACATAATTTGAAAACATTAATACTAATATTCTTAAAATATCTAAATTCTAATAAATCCTGTTCATTCCTTTTATTCTTTTATAATACTTTATGCTACTTCGCATTTATTTTTTTAACTCCCTTTATTTAGAAATCTACAAAAGATTAACAATCCATTGGTTTGATAATATAACAAAATGACTTGAGTAGGCTGTTTCCAATGAAACAATCTACATGCTGAAAAATCGGAGAATGTGGCTTTTAAGTGAATAAAAAAATTAAAAACCCTTACCACAATAGAATTTAACAATTCTATATACGTATTTCGACAACCACGTTGTCATCCTCAGTAGAAAAAGCAGTGTAACACTTGAAAGCACAAAAAACACTCAACACTCACTGAGCGCTATATGCACGGCTTCTCGTTTAACACTAAATTTTAAAATTTCAAAAACCTGAATACTACAGAACTTACCTTATTGGAAAAACCCTACTTAAATACGTACATGCATTAAGAGACCATTAACCGATTAATGTTTTATTCTATAGAAAGGCCCTTTAGAAAATTACACAAAGGGGACACCCTAATTTAATATACATAACGAAACCATTATAAAACTCATCTTAAATTATATATGTCATTTAGAAATTAATATTGACTCATAATATCTGTTCAAGGCTAATGTTGTAACGAAACGAAATTTAAAAAATTACAATGAATTAGATTAATTTGTTAATGGTTTTCCTATCTTTTTTTGGTTTAATAACATCTAACTGTCAATTAACTCGAATAAAGATGACCCTGGTATAGGACCCAAATCTGCATTAATTATGTTATTCCTATTTTTAAAGATAAAAATGCTCTCAAAACTATCTAATTCGCGGGGGCTAGTGACGTTTTTTTATTAATCTCAGACAGTAAGATGTTACGTTGTGACCTGATTCAAGAATATGTCGGGCAACACTTGATTTTTCCGGCCTATTGAATCTAATATGCGAAACATGTTCTTTATAACGAGTTAGAATCGAACGCTTTGTTTGGCCGACATATTTCTTATCACAATCCTTACAATTTATTTCATAGATTCCAGATTTATTGTTTACCTCAACTTTGTCTTTCGTGTGGCTTAAAAGAGATTTCAAGGAGTTATTCGACCGAAATGCTACTTGAAGATTATACTGTCTAAAGGTTTTATTTAAATTTTTCGTAGTATGTATAGTGAAACGGTAAGCTAAAAAATTTTTTTGCTCGAATCAATTTGAGGTAGCAAACATGTGGAATCCTGAATTGTTTTTCTTACTTTATGTTTTCTAACTAGCTTGTTTATTATTTCTGAATCGAAACCGTTGTAATTCGCGATGTTCTTAATTAAAGTTCATTCCTTTTCATATCTATCCTTTGTCAATGGCATGCTTAACAAACGATTGATAAGAAAATTAAAAGAGGCACTCTTGTGCTGAAAAGTATGGTTTGAATATGCGGTTATAAATCTGTTGACGTTGGTTTCTTTTCGGTAAATATCAAACTCTAAGTTTTTGTCATTCCTAATTACTAAGTTATCTAAAAATGGTAAACGTCCGTTGTTTTCCTTTTCAACCGTGAATTTAATACTAGGAAATTTTGAATTTAATTCTGTTACAAAATGATCTAAGTCACACTTGTTGATATCAAAAATTGCAAACACATCGTCTACATACCTGACCCATACGTTTGGAAAATATCTGGCCGTCTTTTTAAACTCAATTTCAAAGTGACTCATAAATAAATTCGCGATAAATGGAGATAAGCAATTACCCATTGCTGTACTCTGTTGCTGTTCAAAGAACTTGCCTTCGAATTGGAAGCAATTTTGGGCGATACAGAGGCCTGTTAACTGCAAATATTCATTTATTTTTTCCTTTTCAACGTGATTGCTGTGAAGTAAGTCAGACAAATATTTTAACGTTTCTGGGATAGGTACTGACGGAAACAAAGACGTTACATCCAATGAAACCAGAATGTCACCATCTTCCAGACGACAATCTTTCACTTTCTGAATAAATTCTAAAGAATTATTGACCGATAAACTAACTGGTTTTTCTGGTAACTTTCTGAATTCATTCACCAACCATTTTGAAATTAAATAAGTCGGTGAGTCAATACCATCAACAATAGGTCTCATCGACTTACCTGGTTTGTGGATTTTTGGTAAACAATATAACCTAGGCACTAACGGATTTGCATTAGATTTGAATTAGTTATTAAATTTGGACAATTTTTTAACGCGGCATTAGTTCTTATAGAACTGAATAAGAACCCATTACCCAAAATGATATATATATATATATATATATATATAGTATATATATATATATATATATATATATATATACTATACTATATACATTACATATATACTAAATACATTTTGTCCAATTGATTATATATATACCTATGTATCTATAATTGTAACATCATTATATAAGTTTAGTCCCTAAATCAGAAGGTGTGATCTTTTTCAGCAGTCGCACTTTCACGTCTTGTCTAAATAGCCGTTTGGTTAGCACATTTGAGTGATATATCACTCTGTCACGATATTTATCACTGTGGTGAACAATAGCTTCTTGAATGGTGGCAATCGGGAGGTCGCATAGTTTGGTATATATCTTTGGGCGATAGCATGACACGTATCACTTTATTTTGGAACCTCTGTACGATCTCGATGTTCGAATTACTCGCGGTTCTCCAGAGCTGGATACTGTAAATCCATATTGGTTTTAGAACAGATTTGTATAGTAACAGTTTATTGTCGAGAGATAGCTGTGATCGGCGACCGATTAGCCAATACATTTGATATAATTTAATGCCTAACTGCTTACGTTTGGTAAAGATATGTGTCTGCCATGTGAGATGCCAATCGAGATGCATTCCTAGGTATTTTGTGGTATCAACTTGTTGGAGTTCACAACCGTTGATTTCTGACCGGTGGACAAGTTTCACGTCGCACTGTAAAAGTAACACGTGTAGATTTGGATTCGTTTGCTCTCATACGCCATTTCGTAATCCAGTTTTGGATTTTTCCTAAAAATTTCTTGAAGCCATAACAGGATCAACATGAGATGCAAGAATTGTTGTATTGTCAGCATATGTTGCTACGTTTGTCAGCTTACTAGTTGATATGTCAGCCGTATATAGTAAAAATAAGATTGGGCCTAATACGCTTCCCTGTGGGACACCAGATAAAGTAGGATACAGATCGGCGTAAGTATTGTTTTGTTTCAAAAGGAAATGTCTGTCAGTTACGTAGGATCTTAGAAGTTGATAGTGAGGATGAGGCAAGTATGTTTTCAGTTTGTAGAATAGTCCATCATACCACACCTTATCGAAGGCTTGGGACATGCCTACGACGGCCGTGGAGCAGTATTTTTTTGCTTCAAAATCTCTATTAATCTTCTTTACTAATCTATGAATCTGTTCTATAGTTCATGACTATTTCTACATCCGAAATGATGCTCTGAGATGATGTTCCTTTCCTGTAAGATTTCTAATATTCTTTTAACATATATTTCTTTTAACATATTTTCGAAAATATTGGTAGAAGATTTATTCGTCTGTAAAATGAAGCTGCTTCTGGCTTCTTACCTGGTTTCAGGATCATGACTATCTGTGCTACTTTCCAGATATTTGGATAGAAATTTAATCTAAGAATGGCATTGAAAATAAAGGTTAGTAGTCTATAACCATTTTCAGACAATTCTAGGAGAACTTTGTCAGTGATGAGGTCGAAACCAGGCGCTTGGTTAATATCAATTTCTTCCTTGATTGTTTTTTTATATGTGATGTTTTAATTTTACGATGAGGGAGGTCCATCTGATGAGGTGTATTTAGATAATTTTGTATTTATTTTTCTTGTTTAGTAGAGATTTCAGAAGGGAATTGTTGGAATACTTGTTGCAGATGGTTTGCGAATACATAAGCTTTTCCTTTATTGCTTCTTGCCCAGTTGTTTGTATTATCTTCAATTGGTGGGTTGTATTGAACAGGTGTTTTCAATTTTGTTGTCGCCTTCTATAGTGTGTAATTCGTATCTCCTGTTGATGTTAATTTCTCTAGGTAATTTTTAATACTTTGATTTTTAAAGTTAGCCAACAGATCTTTTAGTAACATTGTCGCATTTATTAAAAAATTAATTTTATTTTTTTGAAAATAAAATAAAATAAAATAGTTATTAAGGGTGTGCCTATTTATAGAAAAAATATGCACAAGATGCGCCTTGTTGTTTTATATTGCAACTGATCACATTTACAAATCTATTAATTTATTTGCAGTTTCTAAATACTTACGTGTCGATACCTGTACATATATGCTTCCGTTTAATTATTTTAATTTATGTCAAAGCTCCATTTCTTCTATATAAATATTAAATAAACTTTAAGGAAAACGTAGGCTTGTTTTATTTTATTTAATAAACATTCTTTCAGCATACTACGTACGTTCTGGATTTTTGACGCGTCATCATTACATTACATTATTTCCCTTGTCAACTCTCCTTATTGTTAAAACGTCCCACCGACCAAAGTTCTGATAATAATTAGGAACCGGGCACGAGAAGCCCACACGGGCGTACAATTGAAAATTTGTATTTTTAAAGTTTTTAATTTTATTTATATAATTAGAAAACAAACGGGTGGTGATCTACAAAATACGAAACACATTTTTATTTGTTAATTTTGTAGTTCAAGTTGAATAAAGGAATATGAATATTAACTAGAAATACTTTCTCAAGGTTATCTTCTATAAAATTTGTTTTCTTTCAATTAAATACATCCTGGTAGATAGAAAACGTCCTTTCTACATAGCAACTGGTTATAGGTGCATACTGGAAATATTCTTTTATTTCGGCGTATTTAGCAGTTAGATTTTAAGGCATTGTCTGCATACACAATTGCCGCAATGTTATTAAATCCGGATTTCTAACGGGTGTTTTTTATAGAGGTATATAATTTTAAGTTGGCAAAACTTTTTAACTGGCGGCCATTTTGTCAGCCGTCAAGTGATTTATGTTTAGTTTGGTTTGGCATTTCAGCATGAATAGACTGACGCCTGAACAACGCTTCCAAATTGTGCAAATTTATTTTGAAAATCATGGTTCTGTTCGAAATACGTATCGCGCACTACATACATTTTACGGTCAACATAATCGTCCATCAGAGCAATTAATTCGAATAACTATGGAACGTTTTCGCACCACGTTTACTCTAAGTGATAATACGCATCCACAGAGACGTCGTACAGAAGAAGTCATTGCTGCTGTAGAGCGTAGCGTAGAGGAAGACCCGATTAGTCTATCCGCCTTCGTGCACAGGAATTGGATATGTGTCCATCCACTTTATGGAAGATTTTGCGAAAATATCTTGGTTTTCGTGCTTACAAAATCCAACTCGTGCAAGAATTGAAGCCACACGACCACCTAGCAAGGCGTAGATTCGGTGAATGCGCCCAAAACAAGATTGCCGTTGATCCCGATCTTCATAAGCGAATTTATTTAGCGATGAAGCTCACTTTTGATTGAATGGATACGTCAATAAACAAAACTGCCGTATTTGGAGTGATGGTAATCCTCAAGTGTATGTTGAGACACCGTTACATCCAGAAAAACTGACTGTTTGGTGTGCTTTATGGGCTGGTGGAATCATTGGTTCGTACTTCTTTAAAAACGATGTTGATCAGAACGTTACAGTCAATGGTGACCGCTATAGAGCCATGATTACTGACTTTTTCGTTCATCAATTGAACAACCATGATGTGCAGGAGCTGTGGTTTCAACAAGACGCCGCAACATGTCACACAGCTCGTGCCACAATTGATTTATTGAAGGAAACGTTTGGTAACCGCATAGTTTCGAACCCGTGAATTGGCCTCCAAGATCGTGCGATTTAACGCCGCTAGACTACTTTCTGTGGGGATATGTGAAGTCGCTAGTATACGCCGATAAGCCCGAAACGATTGACCACTTGGAGGACAACAGTGCCGCGTTATTGCCGATATACGGCCACAAATGTTGGAAAAAGTCATCGAAAATTTGACCTCCAGATTAGACTACGTCCGAGCCAGCTGTGGCGGTCATATGCCAGAAGTCATTTTTAAATTATAATGACAGAAGATTATCTTTCGAATAAAGTAAATTTCATGTCAATTTAAAAAATTCATCTTGGTTTTATTCCATTTCAAAGTTCTATACCTCTATAAAAAACACACTTTATTAGAAACTGCGTCTAACTTTTGCCGAAGGCCAACATCCGAAGTCAGTTGGAATATTTTTCAAATTATTAATACCTACCTCTAACGTGGTTAATCCATCATTTAATTTGAGATTGTGATTTTCAAAATAAATTATTAGTTCTGGCAAATTTTCAAAGTGTTCCTGAAGAAACTGATTTTTTAAGATTGGAATTTGTGTTAGTTCCTTGCAGTCAGAAATACTTCGAGCTTCGTCATTTAAACATGTAACGAAATTTTGTAAACTAGTGAAATTCTCTGCATAAAAACTAGTAGCTTCCAACCATGTTCCCCATCTAGTTGTTACTGGAGAGGGAGGCAGTGACAATGATGGAAGTTTATCCCTGTAAAGAGCTACTCCCTATGGTGCTTTTCTAGAAACTTTTTTAAAAGCGGATACAAGTCTATCAACTTTCGGAAAGGTGTCTCTGATATATTCACAGATTCTGTGGAGAGCATGTGTTGCACAAGTAATATGCAGCATAGTAGAATATGTTTCTTTTAATAGTTTGCCTGTTTTTAATATATATGCAGCACTGTCACTGCCAAATAAAAGTATTTTTTCTTTGTACCTGTCGTCCGAATGAAGCATTTGGTGCATATTCTCGTAAATGGTTTTAGCTACTGTTTCGGCATCAACTGTATTTATAACTTTTGTTGCTTTTATATATGCGTTATATGGAATAGTTGGATATAGTACACCAGCTACAACATTTACCACACAGCGTCCTATATATTTTTGGAGAATGTTTTGAAGGGATTATTAAGTTCATTTAATGCAATACTTGTCGCCATTAAAGTTTCACAGAGTTCTTCGTTAAAATTGTCAGATTCCAACGGTCTAATTTCTATGTATGTGTTTGCAATGCTAAGTGACGTTTTACGTGCGATTTCTTGTAATTTTTTAAGGATATTTTACAGACTTTGCAATAAATTTTGAAATCACTGGCAATTGACATACAATCAATTTGACCCTTAATCCAACTCGCCATTGTTTCACGATGCCATTCTCGACGTTCTCCTATATCATATCTGAAAAAGTAACTTAAACAATGTTCTAGATCTAAATAAATGAACATTACAAATGTGTATCTAAATTATTGAAACTGGACACTTACATATACATATATGTAATTCACTGTTAAAACAGTGAAAAAAAGAAAATAACTCACCGTGCTTTATTTATCTTACGAAATATAAACTAATAAATAAAGTAAATTTTAAAAACTCGTCACGCTTCTATCTACGCCCTTGAAGAATGATATTAACTGGAATATTGAAGAAAAGGGGAATGGCGAGTTGTAGCACGCTTACCTGCGTTAATCCTGGCAGAGTCAAAGGTTGTCCTTGTTGATCACCGAGTTGTACCACAAATTATATTAATTATAATATTAATTTTCAGTAATTCTCTAATGAGGGTTGGGGGCGGTAAAATGGGGATAAAGTTTATTACTGCTGCTTGCTATCTATTTCCAATTCTAATGAGAGAGTAATACAATTTTGTGATTACATAGTTAACAATTAGATATCCGAGGAACCTAAATTTCCTTAAATAATATATTAAATAAGCATGTAACACAAATATCGATCTACCAACGTGTGTGAATTACTTTATTCTTTATTAAAAAACAGTCTTTATTCACCTCGCCCAAATATATTTATTTTTGTAGATATGATAATAAATATTCAAAATGAAATATTTGCATAAATTAAGACTGCTAATGAATCAACAAATATAAAAAAAAAAATAATCTGTTACTAGAAAGAAACATGAGTATATAACTTCTAAAATAAAATAATTAAAAGAAAACAATTACCAAATTCGATTTTGTAAGATCTTTAAGCTATATGATTTGCCGTAGTAGTACCTAAAACATTTTAAATTGAAAAATGTAAATGTAAATTTGACCATGTATATTTTAAAATAAATTTTAAATATACATATACAGACTGTCCCGTAAAAAACGCCAACATTCATAATTCCGTTATTTATTGTCCGGTTTTATTTAAACAAAAATTAAATTTAATAGCATCAAAAACACTATAAGATAGCAGTGTTTTATTTGTTTTCAATTGTTTTCATTAATGTCAAACGACAGTCAAGTTTTTTATTTTAAATGGCAACATATATATTTTTGGCTATATTCGGATTGGTTTTTTTTTCTGAATTCAACGATGTATAACATGTTTATTTTTGATAAACGTTTATTGCAAAAAAAAAAACTTTATAAATTTCATCTTTGTCTTCCATTATTTATAAATATTCGAATGTGTCATGAAACATTTGAAATGTAAGTATTATAAATATTATTATAAGAAACAAAACACTTTACAATAAATGTTGAAATTGCCCGCCACCTTGTTCAACACATATCGCACATCTCCTAATTACTCCAAAAGTCGCATTTAAAAGACAAGCGGCAGGTACTTCTTGACAAGTGTTAATAATTCTTTGTCTTAAAATGTCAACATTTTCTGGAGTTGTTAAATAAACTCGATCTTGTAGATAAGCCCACAACCAAAAATCGAGGGCGTAAGATCCGGTGAACGCGCAGGCCACTCGATAGGACCGGATGTTCCTATCCACCTATTTCCAAATTGGGTGTTCAACAAATCAGTATTTACTCTGGCGTTGTGCGCGGGAGCCCCATCTTGTTGAAAAAATATTCTATTTAAATTTGCCAAAGGTAATTCATCTAAAAAGTTTTGGAGATTTTCGTGTATTAAAGTGTAGTATTTTTCTTGATTTAAGCAACCATCTATGAAAAATGGCCCAATTAATTGATCACCTAAAATGCCACACCAAACATTTACGTTGAAACGTCTTTGAAAATTATTTTCAATTACAAATCTCGGATTGTCTGCACTCCACTGTCGATGTATGTTTCTATTAAAAATACCGTTGTTGCTAAAAGTGCATTATTCAGACCAAATTATCCTTCTGTAAAAATTCGGGTCTTGTTCTAATGCATTTAAATAAAAACGACAAAACTGGATTCTTCGGCCAGGATCATTTTGTTCTAATGCATGAACTTTTCGAGCTATGTACGGTTTAAATTTGTGTTTTCTTAAAATACCATGAACTGTAGTTTTTGATACCCCAATATTATGTGCAATTTCGCGAATCGAAGTTCGTGAATATTGCTGTACTGCAAGAAGAACATCTAATTCCTTACCTTCGGAGAATTTCCGTTTTTGTGTTTTTGGTTTGGTAAATGATCCATAATTTCTTAAATTCTTTTCAATTCTCTGAAATATTTTCGAACCTGGAACTTCTCTGTCCGGAAAACGAGCACTGTACCGACGAACTGCTTGAAGGCGATTTTTATTACATTCAAAGGACACTTGTAACATGTCCGTTAATTCATTGTTATTAATTTTTAACGAAAATACGCTTTTTGTTGCGGCAAAACGGTCAAACAGGATAATACAGAAAACTTAATAAAGTCAAACTGACACTTAAGGCACATTGACATAATGCTAGTGGACTGGGCCAAGTCTACTATAATGAAAGATGAAATTTATAAAGTTTTTTTTTTATTTTTTATTATTAGGAGATGTGCGATATGTGTTAAACAAGGTGGCGGGCAATTTCAACATTTATTGTAAAGTGTTTTGTTTCTTATAATAATATTTATAATACTTACATTTCAAATGTTTCATGACACATTCGAATATTTATAAATAATGGAAGACAAAGATGAAATTTATAAAGTTTTTTTTTTGCAATAAACGTTTATCAAAAATAAACATGTTATACATCGTTGAATTCAGAAGAAAAAATACAATCCGAATATAGCCAAAAATATATATGTTGCCATTTAAAATAACAAACTTGACTGTCGTTTGACATTAATGAAAACAATTGAAAACAAATAAAACACTGCTATCTTATAGTGTTTTTGATGCTATTAAATTTACTTTTTGTTTAAATAAAACCGGACAATAAATAACGGAATTATGAATGTTGGCGTTTTTTCGGGACAGTCTGTATGTATTTTGTATTACATTGATTTCATAGTGAAACTGTTAGGCTTAGAATAAGATTTTAATATTAAACGGTTAATCCTCTCCAAAAATTCGCTAGTAGACTGTAGAATTATATCTACCTGATGTTCCGTGGTATAACTCGGCGGTCTCAGAAGAAAAATATTGAAAATGCCTCGCAATTCAACGACAAAAGACACATATGCGATTAATCGAATGAATAGTGCTATTTAATAACTTCGTGTTGTACTTAGCGTTCTTATAGACTATTTAAACGGCCTATCGTAATTTTGGCCTGGTGCGTCCGGTCTTTAGTGATAGCTTGTTTTCTTGTAAAGCTCAATAAACTCTAAATTTCATTGCAAAAATTGTAAGGTCCGTACGTAATTAATTACTAAATTTATATGTATAATATAAAATTCTAAGGAATATTCAGGAGCGGTATTTAATGCCTTGGGTAGAGAGATTCCCGGAAGGCTGTCGTTTACCACCAGCGCAATACAAAAGAAAGGTTTTCTCTGGAAAATATTAATGAAATGCCACAAAATGTCTTGGGAATTTTTTAACATTTGTAAATTTGATTTATTTCTAAGTAATACAATTTAAAATGGGATTAAAAATATTTTTAATGTGTGCAAAATGCAGGAATATTGATATCATCATGATTCCACATATTAATTTCCTCGTTCCATTTAATCACAAAATTGAACAGCACTAGTTGCTTTTAACATTAGACACAATGCAGATCTATAAAGTATTGTTATTCCGCGTCAAGGATTTAAAGTTTAATCACTCCAGAAAGGATGTACAAATATACCTCATTCGAAATAGCCTGAATCCTTTAACACATTACTGGCATTAAGCCGCACTACAGAAACTCAATACGCAATATTAAACAAACATTTATATAAACAGGTGAAGGTAAGATATTCATTACAAGTTTTAGCGTACTGTTAGGTTAGTTTTGCTTCGGTATATCTATACGTATACGACAGAAACAGCGGGCGCATTGATTAACGAATTTAGTGCAAACTTAATCACGAACTAATATAAACTGCTTATATTACCTGGATCGAAGCAGAACGCGCACGGGGTTTCTCACTATAATCCTCCCTCACTGCAAGGTACGAATTTCCTCATCTGGCAATTTACCTCGCCCAATTCGAATTCCTAATAATCTGTGCCATAATCCTCAAATATTCATTTTCCGTGGTTAGGTGGCTATGAATGAGCTTCGTTTAATTTCGTGCTCGTAATCGGCGAAATCTTTTGATAAATCTTTCGAAAATAATTAATTGGTAAATGGTGAAGTTGAAATACACCATGTTAGAAAAAAATTAATAAAATTTGAAGTTTATATTTAAATTTTGTGAAATAAGAATTATTGAATAAAGTTTACAAAAGCCACATTTCTAGATATATTGACTATATTATACAGGTGCCCAAAAAACGCAGTGAGAATAAATTTCTCAATTGAATTCAATTGAGCATTCAGTATTTTCAAAACAATGCTTTGTACTTAAATAATACACAAACAAAAATATTATAATTTAGCCAATGCGAGACGAATTGTTCACATTTAGTTAGAATAAATGGCGGTACTGTTACTCAGGTAGACTTGAAGAAGTTTTTGACTGTATATACAGACTGTCTCGTAAAAAACGCCAACATTCATAATTCCGTTATTTATTGTCCGGTGTTATTTAAACAAAAAGTAAATTTAATAGCATCAAAAACACTATAAGATAGCAGTGTTTCCTTTGTTTTCAATTGTTTTCATTAATGTCAAACGACAGTCAAGTTTTTTATTTTAAATGGCAACATATATATTTTTGGCTATATTCGGATTGTATTTTTTTTTTCTGAATTCAACGATGTATAACATGTTTATTTTTGATAAACGTTTATTGCAAAAAAAAAAAACTTTATAAATTTCATCTTTGTCTTCCATTATTTATAAATATTCGAATGTGTCATGAAACATTTGAAATGTAAGTATTATAAATATTATTATAAGAAACAAAAAACTCTACAATAAATGTTGAAATTGCCCGCCACCTTGTTTAACACATATTGCACATCTCCTAATAATAAAATATAAAAAAAGAAATTTATAAATTTCATCTTTCATTATAGTAGACTTGGCCCAGTCCACTAGCATTATGTCAATGTGCCTTAAGTGTCAGTTTGACTTTATTAAATTTTCTGTATTATCCTGTTTGAACGTTTTGCCGCAACAAAAAGCGTATTTTCGTTAAAAATGAATAACAATACAAACTGATTTTATTTAAACAAAGTTATAGGATTCAACAACAAGCCTGTGATTGCTAACGTCGCATAATAAAATGTTATCCTAAAATAAATAAAGACGTGTCGTAGTGCATACAGTCATTTCTTGGAGATCTACAAAAAAGAGTACTGGAAATTGATTTATGATAAAGTAATCAGTTTGTAGGCAGCGACCACTAGATATGTTTGAATGAAGTATTAGGGACTCATTAATCTCGAAAGTCTATTATTCAGTCCAATAGTTTGTCCATAATTGTGATGTATAATGTTATTTGCAATGTAGTTAAGGTTAGTGTGAAACTCTCTGCTATTGCGTAGTGTAACGGGCTGAAATCGCCCTTGCTCATTTTTGAACGGACCTGTATTTCATAAGATTTACGTTTATATTTTGTAAATTTCGATCGTTCAATTTTTTATTAATATTATCTTTTGCGGATATTTATCCTATTGCTAGTTAAAATTATAAATTACGTCATTGTAATTTCCTAAGATGATTTAAATTTACTAGAAAATTTTGGATATATTTCACGTTGTTGTAGGCTTTGTTTTTGTTATAGTTTTGTGTTGATATCGCTGATATTTTACGCGTGGAGAAGGCATTACAGTTGTCGGTAAAAATGGTAGAGTTGGTATATCGTGACAGTTAGTTCGTAAATTGGGTGAAGTCTGTAGCGAATTCCGTTAGATTTGTCCCTAGTATTTTCATTTAAGATCTCCTTGGATAGTGTAGTATCAGAGTCATTTCGTGCTCATTCTTCTAGACAATAGTTTTCGATTAATAATTCATAATTAAGTACGTAATTAATTAATATTCTTTATCAGTTCCGAATTTTATTTTCTTAGTTTTTACGTAGCGATATAATTTTCTAAATATATATTTCATCATTAATTTCTTCTATACAGTAGCTCCCCCTATCGGTTAATTTTGTAAGAACTACTTACCTTTTCGTATACCGCCTAATTCTGAGCAAACGCAACGATGCGAATATATGAATATTTCTCCCGTTTCGAATACAAATCCCCTGAACGCGTTTAGCCAATCACAAAACAGTCTGTCGCGCAACGATTTGACAATTAATGTCACAAATTAGTGTCACCACTGTCACCCTATACGGAGTCTCTTAAGCGTTTGAATAGTGATAATGCCGCGTTATACACTAGAAGAGAAAGCCGAAATGATGAAATGGTACCACGCTGATAATTCTTATCAAAGAATATGTGACTTATTTGCCGGAGTTCCTAATGATACGTTCATTTTAGTATGCGCTGCAATAGAACTAAATTCAAATTTGACACATAGCGATATTTCCAACGATTTAGGCATATGCTGCTCTTCCGTTAACCGCATACTAAAATTAAATGGTTTTCGTAATTATAAATATTCCAAACATCATCAATTATTTTATTTATTTATTACGTTATTATATAATTAATTTCTCATTATGAACAATTTATTTTATTATCTGTAAGAGTAAATTTTTCTTTACATTACTAGATTTTAATTTAGTTTTTATTTATTTCTGAAGTTTATTTAGTTTACTATGAATAGTTTTTGTTACCTTTATTATTAAAATTTAATTTATTAAATCTCTTGATGCCTTATTTGCAATTTTCTTAACCGCTTATTAATAATTTTATTACGCCTTGTGTGACCATCGTCAGTATAACGTATTGCAATTTATTTATTATAAAATCATTACAATAACACAGGACTAGACAATTTATAGTCCTTTAGTAGTAATTTGGTAATCAGATAATTTTTCTTACGCGGCTCCATAATATATAAGTATGTATGACATATGACATCGATGTTGGCACGCCTACAGCATTCAGGGGAATTCTATTTGGAGCGGGAGAAATATTCATACATTCGCATCGTTGCGTTTGCTCAGAATTAGGCGGTATAAGAATCGAGTTGAGGAAGTCTGGTCCTTTCTTTTGCTCTTGAGTTTCATTAAGTAACACGTGGTACTGAAGACGTATTGTGCAATTATTAATGACTTCTTATAAGAAATTTTAACAAACGATATTTACTAGAGCCAATTAGGAATTGACCAATAACAGATTAGGAGAAGCGCGCTAATATTAAAATACAATTAAAAGCGCGAGATAGTAAAAAGTGTCGTGATGACATTAAAAATGAAATCATTAAATGATTATTTTAGAAAATATATTTTAAAACGATATTTCACACGACTTGCTTTATGTCACTGTTACAGTGGCAAGTACGGCGAAAGGTAATTATATCAATAGATACAAAACAGGTGTATTTTTGAAATATTGTTTGATGTCAAATATTAATCAAATTAATGATTAAGACATAATCGTAATTTAAATGCACTATATTAATAACAACAAATTAAATATAAAATCAATAAGAATATTCTATAAAGCGTAACTATGTACCAAGCACAATTGCAGTAGGCACGGGTTTAACGGAATATCGATTTTCATTTATGATCAGCTAGATGCTTTACACAAAAGAAACTTTCTCTTTAAAAAATATTTTTAAGGCACTTAAAGATTGTCTTGAGTTTTATAACGGTTTCATGTATGTTTGCGTGAAAAGAACAATTTAAAAACTTCATAAAAGATTTCTTAGTCTAGGCGAAATGTAACAATATGTTTTGTTCTTTAGGGGACAATTAATTAATTGAATTAAATGGAGACTTGCTACAGATAAACACGTTGCAATTAGTACCGTAATTATTTCTTATAATTCTCCTGAAATCTTAAAACAAGGGATGTCGATATATTATAATAAAAGCTATCATGTACAAAATATCTTAATCGTTATATAACTCTTCAATCTTCATTTTTAGCGAATGTAACAATTTTGTAGCGCCACTAAATTATCAAATGTATTTTACGCCGTATTTTAAAACCATCTTTCGCAATTTGGAAAGCACTTGAACAATATCGAATTGCACTATTATCGCTAACGCTTCGGCAATATGATATCGGCTCTCGATATCCCCAGCTGTATTGCTCTCAAACGAATATATTCAAACTCACCCTTCCTTTTGACATGAATACCTCTTTATATATCGGCACATATTTCTAGAGTGAAATGGCGTTTCTCAAATAATAAAATGCAGGAAATCGTAAAACATTTGTTGCATCTAGTGCTTTTTCTGTGTGAATTATCGACGTGTGTGGTTATTAAAAAGATATTAAAAAAATTATTGACCGTATTATATTGGTTAATAGTAAATTGATTGACTTAATCAATTTTAATACATGTGTGTACATACTTTCATTTTTTAACTCTACATTCTTATCTCCTGAAGAAGCAACAAACTCGTTGTGAAATATAGAGATTGAAAATAAATGAATTTTTAATTGACAGACCGCTTGCCCGTTTTAATTTATTATTAACACATATATTTATATAGATAGATAGATAAATAGATAGATAAATAGATAAATATATAGATAAGATAGATAGATAGATAGATTTTTTTAGGCCAATATGTCTACTGGATGTGGAGGGTAAGCTGTTTGAGCAGCTCCTACTAGCTAGATTAAAGGGCGAGCTGGTACGTACTGGAGACCTGTCAGAGCGTCAGTATGGATTTAGAGTGGGCAGGCAAACCATAGACGCCATACGTGAAGTCTGCAAAATCGCGGACGAAGCCTCTAGATTCTCGCACAAACACAGAAGACTGTGCGCAGTTATCACCCTTGACGTCAGGAATGCATTCAACACCGCCTCGTGGCAGCTAATACTCCAGCAACTAAGAGCCAGACATATTGAGGAGAACCTGATTAGCACTATAGCCTCCTACCTAAGCAAAAGGGAGATTATACTCGCGGCAGATGGTAGAACCCAAATAATGCAGATAAGTAGTGGAGTCCCTCAGGGCTCGGTCCTGGGTCCTACTTTATGGATTATCCTTTATGACGGGTTGTTCAGGACGGAGCTTCCGGAGGGAACAAAAGCTGTAGGTTTTGTGATGACATCGCCCTAGTTGTCACAGCAAAAGGAGAGGAAAACTTAATGAACGTGGCCAATACGGCAATATTAAGGATCGTCGAGTGGCTGAAGACGACACAGTTGGAACTTGCCCCTGAAAAAACAGAGGCCGCCCTATTAACAACTGGCGAAGAATTGCGCCCATCGAATTTGAGGTCGAGGGATTCAAAATACGTCCCTACAGGGAACTAAAATACCTGGGTGTGTGGCTGGACACGAAGAGTACTTTTGCTGCTCACGTCAGGCACGTCGTGACGAAAGTTGAACGAACTATTGGGGCCCTATCAGGATTGATGCCAAACATTGGCGGACCAACGGCGTCCAAGAGGAAATTGCTGGGAGGTGTTGTAAACTCAACAATATTGTACGCAGCGCTGGTCTAGGGCAGAGCTGCAAAAAACCAGAAGCTGACCGCAAAGTTAACAAGTGTCCAACGTCTGACTAGTATTAGAATAGCCAGTGCTTACAGAACCATTTCGGCGGAGGGGATCGGTGTAATTGCGGGCATCCCTCCGGTAGCTCTGCTAATCAAGGAGAGGGAGGAGAGATATGCTGTAGCCTCAAAACTCGGCGCCAGAGAACAATTGCTTGGGAGATGGCAGGAAGCATGAAAGAACGGCAAAAACGCAGAGTGGACACGAAGGCTAATCCCGGAAATCAAGAAGTGGATACAAAGACCTTACGGGGACTTAAACTATTTTATTACGCAGGCGCTGTCTGGCCATGGCTGCTTCCGCAGCTATCTGTACAGCAGAAGAAGAGCGACCTCTGACGCGTGTGATTATTGTGGAGGTATTGATGATGCGGAGCACACACTCTTTGTGTGTCCAAAGTATACTGCAGAAACGGGAAAAACTTTTAACGAAGACAGTATGATGAAGAACCTAATGGGATCCAAAGTTCAATGGCTGTTAGTGTCCAAAACCATACGAAGCATCATAGCGACTAAGGAGCATGACCAAAGATAGGAGACTAAAGATGAATATATAGACAACGCCAGCACCGAAGTAATGCGCAAGCGGGTTCCGGTGCGAGGTGTGCAAGACGACTGGAGGAGGGGTTTTTAGTCGGTATAACCCGACACTACCCACTATCAACATCTGTGTGGGTGTCTTGATTTAAGATTTTCCCCTCCTCGGGAAATTAAAAAAAGATAGATAGATAGATAGATAGATAGATAAATATTTCTCGACCTTTGTTTATTATAGTAGATTTAAATAGTCGACGATTACTTTAATGTTTTACTTTAATGTGTATATATTTAAAATAATCTCTTACGTGTTTCGGCCATTACTGCCTTTTTCAAAGAATTTTAAATTATAAATGTGAAGTTGTCATGGATAAAAAATTAAATTATTTAAGATTATTACGTCTGCGCCCGTGGAACGACTTAAGATGTTCGGCTGCCTGCATTCGCCTAGAACAAGAAGGAAAACCGCGAAAACCTACTCGGACAGCCTAGTTCCGATTCTAAACTCGGGATTGCCAGTATGATAAGTCAGTGTGCAGATATTTAAATAACATATGATAGACATTTATATAATAATTGTATATATTCGTGATGGTAAATTGCAGATCGTTACTGTATATTATTAAGTTAAAGTATATATTTTTATATTACTTTTGTTAATTGAATTTTTTTTCTTGTTTAATATTAATCATTTCTTTAATTTCCCTTTTCATTGTGTGTTGTTCTTTATCAATTATCTGTGTGTTTTCAAAATCAAAATGGTTATAGCGTTGCAGTTTGTTTGTAAATAAAGCAGTTTTGTCTGTTTTGGAGTGCTTGTGGGCTTGTATTCTTTTGTATAAATATTGTTTAGTTTGGCCTATATAGTAACTATCGCAATCGCGACATGGTATTTTATAGATGACATGTGTTTCTCGATTTTTTTCTATTTTAAGTTTTAGTTTTGAAAATACATGTTTATTAGTATTACTAAGTTTATATGCATATTTTTTTAAAGTATATTTTATTTTTTCTGATAATTGTGGAACATGAAATCGGGATATGTAAATATTGCTTTCTACATTTTACGACGCTAATTATTCGAATTTTTTAATAGAAAAAATTCGCCCATAAGCAGAAACCACAGTCCTTATTAATTTAGTGGTTAGAGCAATGGTCCGGCAAACCATGGACGTGGGTTCGAACCCTGCTTAACTGCGATTTTTTCTATTAAAAAAAAATCGAATAATTAGCATCGTAAAATGTAGAAAGCAATTTTTACATTGTTGCCATGCAAACAGTTCGTGATTTAGGGGTCGAATTAATAGAGCACCCGCCTTATTCACCAGATCTGGCTCCGTCCGACTATCATGTCTTTCCTCAACTGAAAAAAGTTTAAAAGGTCGTAAATTTTCTTCCGACGAAGAGGTGACAGAAACTGTGGAGGCCTGGTTTGCAGAGCAAGATAAAAATTTCCTTTTGAAAGGTCTAGAGGCGGTGCAGGTTCGTTGTAATAAATGTATCCAAGTAAGAGGGGAGTATGTTGAATAATAAAATATTTTGACTATCAAATTTTGTTTGCTTCTATAGTAGGCTAAGAATTTTTCAATACATCCTCGTAGAATGAATCTGATTGGTCACTAGATGCAATAAAACATTTGAAATTGGTAAAAGAACACGGTTTTTGAAATGCAAAATATAAAATTGAAAAAGGGCTTAAGAGAAGATTACATATTTACGTCTGAAAAAAACATTGGCGTTACCAAAGTTATATAAAGGCGACGGCATTGAAGAAAAGATTAGAATATCGAATCTATCACGAGTAGAGTTCACAATTAATTTTGAAAAATCACACTCATAGTAAAGTTTACATTTAATTGTTAATTTTTCCAAACATTTTAAGTTTAATTATTCGTAAAGCATTCATATTTTACTTTATGTTAAATTAATCATTAATTTCCTTTTTAATTAATTTTCTTTTTTTTATGAATTAAAAACACGTATCATGCTGAATTCGACAACCTATACAACTAAGAAAGCTCTCTATAAGATTCCAAAATACGATAAATTTTGAAGTCTATTAAGTAAAGAATTGAAATTTTAAGCGTACATGGATAATTAATCTGTAGAAAATTAATTATAATTCCTGTTTATACAACAGAGTGATAACGCAAGATACTTTATAGAGCACGTTAAGATATATTCTGTTACGTGTTTGTAACCGCTCATTATTTTGTCGCAACATTGCGATCTTCTTTATTTTTATTCTGTTCTATTTATCGTGAATCTACCTGTAAGTGCTCTACTTACGGTCTTATCTACAAAAAAGTGATTACGTATTAGTTTTTCTTCGTGGCTTTCTTCCCACCTCGATTATCGAGTGGAGATATCTTTCGGCAAGAGAGGTAGACTGATACCGCGATAATTCAGTTGGGCGACCACTATCTATCGTCATTCTGGCCGCTTACTTACAGGGCTTTAATTACCTCTTTGAAAAGAGTATCGTTTTTTTTTTGTAGCCCTCCCGATTATACGGGTATATAATTAAGTGTCACAAGTTTAGTTGGACGATTCGATTACTAAAGCAAGGGATTTTTTTGATGATATAGAGAGCGGACTTCATTCTTCCCTAACGACATATATAGATATGTTATAAAAAACCATCCGAAATTAATCTGGTACGTAATATTGAAATCAATTTATTTCCTTTAATTTTTACTAGTTTTTCTTTTTCTCTGTATCTCTATAACAGATGGTTTTCTTTTTGGCCTGTGCGAACATCATGCCCTAAGTTCTGGAAATATCTTCGTGGCTTGTTCTCTCGGACTACTGTTGGAGCTTCTGCCTTGAATTAAGACCAACGACAATCCGTCAGAGCCATCAACGCTAATTACCCTACAGAGACGGACAATTAGCTAAGATTTTCTATTTTTCTTTATTAATTTAGCCCCTAATACTATTCAACTTAGTTCTATGTGATAAAATATTACGATTTAGTTTTCTATATACATATTCAATTTTTCTTTATTTTTTGTAACTACGTAATTCTAAGCAACCTATGAATTTTATTTAATTAATTGCATAACATCACTGATTAGTTTTATTTTATTTGTTGCTATATTTTAAACGATTAAAACGATTTATTTCAAGAGTACAACGTAATTGCACACCTGTTACTCTTTTACATTAAATATATAAAGATTTTTCATAGTGTTTTTCTTCGTTGTAGAAAACGTGTACAAGGTTTTTGTGTTTCTTAGATCAGCACGTTAAAAATACAATTTAATACCCTAGTTTTGTTAATTTGTTGTCAAAATTTAAGAATTACTTATCCAAATTATTTTGTCAGTTCAATTTATTATAAGCTCTCGTTTCTTGTTTTTCTTAATATTATAAACTGCCCACATTAGTTTAATTGATTTCCAATATTCAACTTTGTAAATTTGCATTTAGTTATTTTTTTTAATATATATATATATATATATATATATATATATAATAAAACCTCTAGACATATACCAGATCTCTCAATAGATCTAGCTTATAATTTTGTATTTACACATGTGTGTGTTACGCTCGAAAATCTCTTTGTGACCATTCGGTAATTTATAATGAAGTATTTCATTAATTTCCTACGTTTATCTATTCAGTCCTTTCATTTTTCACCTTTTTCGTGTATTTTAATTTTATTGATTTTGTTTTTAATTAACTAACGCTTTGGGCTTCTTTAAACTTCGTTGCTTCTCAAAATTAATTCATGTTCTAATAATTTGGCTGACACTATATATTCATGATATAATTATATTATTCCGTTATTATTACCTGTACGTCGGTGTGCCGACATCTTGTTTTTTTAATATGCCTAGACTTGAACGAAATACTTATGGTCATCGAATCTGTTTTTGTTCCTCTAAATCTATACCTAAATTGTAGAAATTCTTCTAGAACTTCGAGGACCTATTTTAGAGCATATTTGTCTGTTTATTCCTATCAATTTACTTCATTTTGTATTATTATATTCTCTCGCTTGGTGCGCCATCTCACAACTATTGATTTATCTATCTATTGCAGTTTTCTGTCGTTCGTTCGGTCAATCTTATCGATTTAAAAACCTAAGTTATGGATTTTTATTTAACGCTTTGACGCTTTTAGGCTTTGTTGTACACACTTGCACCTCTTTGAGGAATATTGTAAATTAAATCCGTTTCTAACTGATCCACCAATTTGCGCTCTTGCGTGTGACGTATAACGGATTCCGATATTCCCACTTAGTCTGGTCGCACTTGGTATTTGATCGTCGTTAGTTGCTGACGTATTTTGATGTTCGTACTAAGGCATACGGTAAGCGTTAGCATTTTCTTTCTATCTTTTGCTTATGCGTTTCTTAATTATCCCTAGGATATATTTTGGGGCGACCTTCTTTAATTACCGAATTTGTGCCGATATATATATTGATAATCTCATCGATATCCACTCCAGGAAGGGGACGATTTCTTTGCACACGCAAAATAGCTATTAGACGACTTTACTTTGCAATTATCATCTTTTGGAGGATTACCGGAAATTTTAAACCAATTACCATCTTCGAGGGAGTAATTGGGGACGTCGAGGCAACCCTGAATTCTACATTTCAAACATATTAACCGACGCTCCCAAGATGGCGTCCAGCAAACGTATTCCAAACGTGCAAATGGCGGTATAGACGCTGCGTCTTCTCTGTTGGCGCGGTTTGAAAAAAATTGTCCGAACAATATCCGAGAAGGCTGTCTCTAGAAGGGTTGAAGAACTAGGACAATTTCAGGGAACAAGATCGTGAACGTAATATAAAGTAGGTTTAGAAAATCTATATTTAACCTCATAATTAAAATCATAGCTGTTTCAATCATTTAAATTTAAAATTACAAACGATCACACCTAGGAAAGGTTTTAGATAAGCCGGTCCTTCAGATCGTAGCAGTAGTAGAATTGTTTCTTGGCTTTTAATTGGCAACGTAGAACCTAGATTGTGATAACGGGTTTGTAACCCCCGGAATTTATCTTACTAGACCTGGTTCTGGTTAGAATACTGTAACCTTTTACTTTCCTATTCTACTACGACTGCTGCTTATCTAAAGCTAAATTTCGCTGTAAAAGTTATAATTTTTAATTACTGTCTAATCTATTGTTTACATATATTAACTGTTAGAGGCTAGATCACCCGTTTACTTGCAATTATTTTGTATTCTAATTAAAGGCTGGACGACAGCTTCTCTGTCTAACCAATGCAGGTTATGTAGAGCTTATTAAGGTGGCTGGTTCCTTCAGACGGGCCCACGTCTTGTTAACTTTACTTACTTGGGGTTTCGATTCACATTTTTATTATTTAATTTATTATACAGTGTAATCTATTTGTAAAGAACCTCCGTTTCGTATACGTAATAGAGATCTACTTAACATATGTTTAGTTCTAAGTACGTACTATACGTTAATTCTCACATATTTAAACACCTGTGTATACAGGGTGTTGCTTACTAAATTTCAGATGCACAGGTAACTTTCACTTTGAGGCTAGAAGCAATTTCTGAAACACTTTAATTACCCTACTAACTAAATTTACTAGATCTATTAATATTCTTAAATTCATTTTGCCTAATTGATACTTTACATATTAAAATTTAGACTTTACAATTCTGTTTTCTTGATTAACTTTCTTTTACTGATATTATATTATTAATTCATCTTTTGATTCGTGTATTCCATCTTCACATAACTATACTTATTTACACTAGATTTATTCATTTTAGCAGGTGTATTTATTAACGAATCGCCTGGTTGATTACTTAAGGAAATTGTAATATTAGACAATTTAGTTCTGCTTCGAAAAGCTTCTGAATGTGTGTTTATTGTTAACTATTAACTTGTAAAAGATCTAACTACCCCTACTTGATAATAAACTTTGTTTACGTTGTCGAATGAGTTTGTTTGATTCCTATTCCTTCAAGTGTTGAGAAAGGCAAAGACACGTTTGTAAAAGCAACAAGTAATAGGGGGCTGCCTCTCTCTCTGGTTGATCTTGAAGCTACCAGGGTCCCGCCTGCTTCCGTTTTCAAGGACATATCTGCAGGTAGAAAGCGGTGGCGTCTTTCCTACATCTAGCGACCCCTTTTGGACTCGCGACACTCTACTAAACCAAGCTGAGTTAGCCGGCAGAGCATTTTCCTGGGGACGACCATCTACAGGTAGGTTCAGGCCAGAGGGGGAAGAGCAAGCAGAACATCGCGCTATCTCCTTGTTACTTGTTTATTCAATTTTGGTCGCGGCTTGGTAGCATGGTGTATAATTGATTACTGGGTATAGTATCCCATTTGTAACTTAGTTTCTACGTTATTGCATTCGTTCATTTCCTTTTTTTTATTATTATTGAAACTTCGCTTCAAATAAGATTTAGAGCGGTATTAAGCGTTCCTTTTGCTAGTGTATTAAATAATTTTTGTCAATTTTTCTTTGATAGTTATTTAATTAAAATAGAGTATACAACAATATCAGTTAAATTTAGCTAATTGCAAGATGTATAAAATCTGAATAAGGTTATTTATATTTTTGACAATACACATAAATTTGTATGTTTATGAGTCCATTTAAACAAATAATCTATAATGTTTAACGTATTCATTATTCACGTGTGTATATCGAGGTATGAACAATAAATGTATTTAATTTGAAATCTTGGCGTCTTATGTCTTGCCCTTTTACAATCGATGCTAGGCCTAGTTACAAAGTACCCAAAATACAAATCCTGAAAGCAATACATTCTAAAAGAATCTAACATTATAAATGCGTGTGTAACGATTCACATATTAATATAATTAGAGCCCGATTTTAGAATCAAACTACATAGCAATATGTGAAGGGTAATGAAATAAATGAACTCGGACAATTTAACAAATGAGTGCCAAAGGAAAAGTATTTACATACGTAGCAACCCTTAAACAAACCTAGTGTTTAATTCATAAAGTATACAAAATATATCATGTCAGGTTCACTATGTTATGAAATATATGTCTGACCTTATTCAGACAACATAAAAATAGACATGATCATAATATGATTACACAAGAAAATGGAAAAATGATAGCTTACGTTGACAAAATACAGTACTAAAGTAATGCTTGTTACAAATATGTAACATAAAAACAAAATGGATAAATACAATAACTACATAGATTAATATACATAAAAAGTACAATACCAATAGTTCCCTAGTAGTTATATGGAGGCAAGTTGAAGAAGGAAAATTAAATATTTACGCAGCCAAATTATCCTCCTGGTGGTATAAACAAGAGTCAATTATATACACTCATTTTGTGCTGAGAATATCCCATCGCACTAACCTTCTTAAATGACCGGGTAAATTATTGTAATAAATTATGGATTTGCACCAGTATCTTAATTTAGATGAAATTGTTCTATGTAACGATATATTTAGCTTATTATTCCATTTTGTTCGAATATTGTTATGAATAGACTTATTTATTCTTAACAAAATAATAGGTGTGGGCATGTGAAATGTGGGACTTTCCTTTCATACGGTTAATCTTTGTACTGTGTAAAATTAACATGTGTTTCGCTTCAAATACGTGCTTAGTTATTTATGTATCCGAAACTAGCAAAACTAGTATTGCTAGGCGCAATCTGACATATCTATCGTAAAATTTGACATTTTTTCTGGTATATTGTACTTAGAAAGTTTCGTCATACGAGCGCTATTTATGTTGCTCACAGTGACTTAAAAATTGAGTCTCAGTCGAAAAATGAAATTAATTGGTAAATTATCTAAACAGTACATCGATCAAATCACTTCGTCTTTTAGCGATGAAGGATCATCTAAAACCAGTGTAAGCGCCCCTTACGCATGCTTTAGTGAACTCCAATAAACTATATGATGATATACAAGTGTCCTGTATCGTTATGTTCAAATTTTAGGAATGTAAAGTAGACTTCATTTCAAGTAATAGAAACGCAAAACTGGTACATCCATTTTTATTTGTTTTCCAAGTTACAGATCTATGAATGTGATTGTCGGATCATGAAAAAAATGTAATCCTAAAGTCAATACAAACTAATTTTATTTAAAAACAGTTATAAGGTTCAATAACAGGCCTGTGATTGCTAACGTCGCAAAATAAAATGTTATCCTAAAATAAATAAACACGTGTTGTAGTGCATACAGTAATTTCTTAGAGATCTACAAAAAAGAGTACTAGAAATTAATTTATGATAAGGAAGGTTCTTACTTATTTCGTAAGTGCTGAACCATGAATATCATACAATAAACAAATGTTCAGATGACTGTTAATGTTGCATTTCTTAATAAAGGATTACATTACGTTTCAGTTTATACAACAACTTATTCGTGAGTGGACACGTTTTCTTTATTCAAAATGCCTTACCGATTTTCTTCGCAAGAGTATGCGGACATGCATTTTGTGTATGGCTACTGTAACGGCAGTGCACGTCGAGCAGTTATTGAATACCGACATCGGTTTCCTGATAGGCGCATTCCTCATTACAGAGCTTTTCTGGAAGTTCACAGACAATTTCAGTAATGCGGACTACGTGATTATCTTTTCGACCAAAGACTAAATTTGCCAGCAGACTTAGAGGAAGAAGTAGTAGCTATAAGGAATCCAACTCTCAGATTACGTCGAATCGCTAGACAACTAGGAGTGCCACGAACGACAGTTTGGCGAATTTGAAAACGTGAGGGCTTATATCCATATCACTATCGCAGGGGACACGGTTTGCTTGAGGCAGACCACTATGCTCGTCTAGTTTATTCTCCCTGGATATTCAGACAGTCACGGTTTTATTAATTTCTGCAGAACAGTCCTCTGGACAGATGAATCTACGTTCACGAGAAGTGCCGTTACAAATCTGAGAAATCTGCACAGGTGGTCATCAGAAAATCCTAAAGCTATACGCCCATCTAAATTTAAACATGAATTTTCTATTTCTGTTACGTTTGGGCGGCCCTAATCGATGACTTGTTGATTGGTTCTGTCATTCTTCTAGGTATGTTAAATGCGGACAATTACCTTCAATTTCTTATTGAGCTGCTAGGTCTTTTAGAGGATGTCCCACTGAATGTTCGACGAGACATGTCGTTTCACATGGATGGGGCACCACCACATTTCGGAATTGCTGTCCGAAATTGAGTTGTTGGATTGTATTCACCTAGTTGTCGAGCAAATCCGACAAAACAAGTATGAAATTCGGATAAGTACTTCTTCTGTTGGCTTCCGGGCACAAGCCTGAATTCAACAAGCAGGTGGACATTTCGAAAATATTATTAATTAAGCTTTTTTAAATAAAATCAGTTTTTATTGACTTTAGGATTACAATTTTTTATGATCTGACAATCACATTCATAGATCTGTAACTTTGAAAGAAATAAAAATAGATATACATACAAGTTTTGCGTTTTTGTTACTTGAAATGAAATCTACTTTGCACTCCTAAAATTTATATACGGCACACTTGTATATCCTTTTACCGGGCAATTTGCTTATTATATGAAATGTTTTTATTTTCTATTTATAAGCATACAGAATGTACTTCTTTTCATGTTAGTTCATGTACCACTTTTGAATTTCAATTTTAGTTACCCTGTAATTGGATAAATCTCTCGAGTACAAATATATTATAATTATTATTTGTATAATTTATATCTGGTCTTAAAATACAGAATCTTGCGTTATATTTGACTCGTAATAGACCATGTAAAAAGTTGTGTTTGACCCACCGCTTACCCCCGTGAGCGGTAGGTGTAACTTTCGTATAAGCTGGTTATTTATTTTGGGTGGTGGCAGTTCTATTGAATATTTTATTTATTTTATAAAAAACACTTAAACCTAATTTCTTGAGATAAATCTCGCAATATAGCACTTAATGTAAACTTAATTTATTACAGTTTTTATTAAGGTCGTGTGTCTTGTTCTGGATTGTGTTATGTTAAGAATGTGAACGATGTATTTACAATCAGAATGTTGTGTTACAAGTAGATAGAAAATATATCACTACCTCTCCCAATACATAACTAAAATGTGCGTATATGTTTGACGTCATAATGTGGAATTTACCTACATTATTACTATTACTTCTTGAAAATTGTACCTACGCAACAATACCCAATATTTCCGATAGTCTAAAGATCTTACTAATTACATAAATATTATAATAATAAATTAGAATTCCTAATAAATTATTAGTAGGTATCATAAATCATATATCTACGTCTGTTCCATTCTCTTCAATAATTGATTTTTATAATACATACATATTTAGGAATCGTGAGCCTATTATATATATTAAATTAACAATGGGTGGCCACATTAAGGGTGTATTGAAATCGTTCACTAATAACCCCAGGCAATAAAGAAACGACTTAATGTGTAAAATGGCAATAAATAGAATAGCAAATGTAAATTATTGGAATCTACGAAAATATTATAATTTTGAATATGTTAACAAAAGTACATTATACAGGGGTTTACACTTGAAACTGCACGTTGAATATTTGTAAAATTTGAAATGTTATTTCATTCATTTATGTAATTATCATATATATCGTCATAAAACAAATTTCGATTTATGTCAAAACAATTGTTATTATTGTTATCATTATTATTAAAATTCTTATATATTAATTTATTTCTAAATAATTATTAAATAATAATTTATTTAAATTTGTACAGTTAATCAATCCTACTATCTTAATTTATTATTACCCTAACTGGATTACCTTCCTCTAGATTTAAAGGATCTGAAATCTTCTAGTCAAATAATGTAAATAAATTTAAAACAACAAGGCAACGATACTGTGTAACGTGAACCGCTTTCATATTAACGTAGAATGTTCTTCATGAAAAGCACTCGCTTGACATATGACCGAATGACAACCGTATACCCTTTTGAACGTGTGAACGGCGTCGATGTTCAAAGAGACGTACGCTCCCAATGTCCCTGACAACGATCGTCGCGATGAAGTATTGAAAAAACCGAGAAAAATAACCGTTACGGCGGCTTTTACATCGATAACAAAACCCTTGGACGCAAGAAATAATTAACGACGGTTCCCTCAAATGACTTAAAATGATTTTTCTTTGTCGTCAAATTGCGGATAAACGTTACCAAATTTAATGACTATTTGGGACGTTTTAGAAATGTCTCCAATTGCAATAATGTAACTGTGAAATTTAAGATTTTAATTTGAAGAATTTGATTCTCGCTGCAATTGAAAAATACTAGAAGAATCTGAGACATTCATAATACAATTTTTCAAAAGCAGGAGATCTTCTTGCAACAAAAAGGATTATAAAACAACAACAAATGACCTAATTTCAATGCCGAAAATAGATTTTTTCTATTCCGGTGTCGCAAAGTGCTAATTACGATACCCCGTTGCTCGGTTACACAGTATCGTAATGTATTACTTTACGGCACTCTAATTTATTTTTTCGAAGTTGGTCACAAGTGTAGTAAGTAACTAAATCATAGAACTAAATCGTTTTAAAAGTTAGATATGGTTAAATATGAACGTTTGACAGTGATAAAAATGTAAATAAAAATTATAGAGAGAATAGTAGACATATACAAAATAAAAGGCGTTCGACATACTCTTGCTAAAGAAGTGTTTCTAAAAATTCGTTAACAAAGCTAGACGCTATAAATACTTCTATTGAGATTACTTATCATTGTGAATACTGCAATTGTTATATACTTTTACTGTAACACTAGCAGATTCGTGGGCATTAATAGATATTTCAGGCAGATTCTGGGAACACACTATATTTTGCTTGAATCCCTGCTGCTTCACATTAACTAATAAATCACTGTCCATTGAATTAGAAGTTGATGGATTCTCTATGATTTTAGTAAACGTATTAGGTGCAGTGTTAGATAGTATTTCAGCAACGTCTAATTTTTTCTTGATGGAATTACTTTTTTTTTTGGTGCATCTCTGTTTGTTTGAATAGTCGATAAAGTAGGTAATGTACAGTATATTGACATACGTCATTTTATCTCATCAGCTCTAGTTTACCTACTACCCTCATTGTGAATTGTTGTCGGTCTTGTTATGGTCTTGTTCGTAACTAGTCATTATTACAATATCATCGATAAAGTTTGTGTTACTATTTCATTATGGCTAATACGTCCAGACGTTGTGTTAACGATCCTGATATATTTTGTTATGTTTGTGGTGAATACATACTGAAAAATCAGCGTAAATCGATTACAAACACAGTGCGTCATTTGTATTTTGCTTACTTCGGTATTGAAATTCTACACCAAGATAAAGTGTGGGTGCCTCATAGTGTTTGTAAAATATGCGTTGAACATTTGCGACAATGGGAGAGAGGGAAACGTAAGTCTTTGAAGTTTGGAGTGCCTATGATATGGCGATAACAAAAAAATCATTATGACGACTGTTACTTTTGTATGATTAATATAGTGGGCATCAACAAAAACAATCGCCATAAATGGAAATACCCCAATATTTCTTCAGTACAAAGACCTGTTCCTCATTCAGAAAATGTTCCAATACCAACTTTTCACCAGGTAGTGCAGCAATCTCAGGAGGATGAAGCTGAAATACCTATTTCTTCCCAAGTAGATGATGACTTTCAATACTGCGGAATAACATCAGATCCTAAGCCATTTTCGCAGAATGAGCTTAGTGACCTCATCAGAGACTTAGATCTTTCGAAGGAACATGCTGAGTTACTAGCGTCAAGATTAAAAGAAAAAAATTGTCTTTCCTCAGATGTTCGAGTGTCTAGATATCGCACGAGGGAGGGAAAGTTATTGAAGTTATTTTCATCTGATGAAAATTTTGTGTATTGCTGTAATGTGACTGGTTTGCTGGCTTTCATGGGTTTAACGATCTATCAGCCCAATGAATGGCGTCTCTCAATTTATTAAGGCTCTCGATAGAAATGGTCAAGGTTTCCAGTTTATTTCTCACAAATTTCCTGGTTTAAGAACTGAAAAACTAAAAGCAGGTATCTTTGATGGAACTCAAATACGTAAATTGATGAAAGACACAACTAATTTTGAGACTTGTATGAATGATGTGGAGAGGCTTGCCTGGCAATCTTTTGTAGCAGTTGCACAAAATTTCCTCGGAAATCATAAGGCTGACAACTATGTAGAACCAGTAGAGGAAATGCTAGTGCGATTCAAAGATTTAGGCTGTAATATGAGTATAAAATTACTCTATCTCAATAGTCATCTACATCATTATATCGAATATAAAATATAAATGACAGTATATTAATGTCATACATTTGAGTTGCTATGGATAAAATTATTCAAAGATACATTCCAATTGAATAATAATAAATCATGCCTTAGTATTCTAAAATAGATAGACAACAAAAACAGGGAAAAGCAAGACATGAGTTATTATTATGTATGCGCCCGTGGAGCGTCTTAAAATGTAAAGCTGTCGGCATTCGCCTTAAACGAGAAGGAAAACAACGAAAACCTACTCGGACAACCAGACAGGAATCAAAACACGGAACTGTCAGCATGATAAGCAAATGTATATGATATTTAAATGTATATGATATTTAAATAACTTAAGATATATAATTATATAACATCAATATATATTATGATGGTAAATTGCAGATCGTTACATAATTAAGTTATAGTATATACTGCTTAAATTTTTTATATCACTTCTGTTGTTAATTGAATTTTTTTCCTGTTTAATACTAATCATTTCTTTAATTTCCCTTTTCATTGTGTGTTGTTCTTTATCAATTATCTGTGTGTTTTCGAAATCGAAATGGTGATCGCGTTGTAGTTTGTGTGTAGATAAAGCAGTTTTGTCTGTTTTAGAGTATTTGTAGGCTTGTATTTTTTTGTATGAATATTGTTTAGTTTGGCCTATGTAGTAATTATCGCAATCGCGACATGGTATTTTATAGATGACATGTGTTTCTCGATTTTTTTCTATTTTAGGTTTAAGTTTTGAAAATAAATGTTTATTAGTATTACTAAGTTTATATGTTGTAGCTATATCATATTTTTTTAAAGTGTATTTAATTTTTTCTGATAGTTGTGGAACATGTGGAATCGTGATATATGTTGTGTCATTGTTTAAATTGTTATTGGTGTCTGCAGTGTTGTATATTTGGTGTACTCTTTTTTTAATTGTTTGGTCTATAAGTTGTGGTGGATAATTATTATCTGTTAAGATTGTTTTAATTTTCTTGATGTTATCTTTTCTGTATTGAGTATGTGATAGTTTTACTGCTCTATCAGTCACATTATTTATAATCATTTTATTGAATACTGTAGGAGCATTTGAGTGGTGATTCATATATCGAAAAGAAGCTGTGGTTTTATTATACCAATTTGTATAAATAGTACCCTGTCTATCATAGCTTAAAGAAATATCAAGAAAATTAATACTGTTATTAATTTCTTCTTCAATAGTGAATTTTAATTTGTTGTGAAAATTGTTGAATTTATTTAAAAGATAGTTTATTTTATTAGTCGCAATACATGTTATCGCCTACAAATTGCATTTACCATTACATACAAAGGTCACGAAATAATTATCTTTATATATATATATATATATATATATATATATATAGACTATTAAGTATTATCGACCGTACTGTATAAGTAAAAATTAATTAACGGGTGAGCGGTCTGTCAAGTAAAAAAAAACTCCTTTATTTCACTCTATATTTCATGACGAATTTATTACTTCCCTACTCTCCGTCAAAAACACCAGAATCCACATCACTCACCAAAGGTTACGATTTGGACTGAAATCGCGAGATGGGGTATAATTGGGGCGTTTTTCTATGGGGACAATCGCGGTCCAACAATAACCACATATTTAGAGCGATAGATAGCTATGCTGATGTATTTTCTGGCCCGAAAATTGCAAGAATCACGAGGTTACAACAGGAACACTAGGTTTCAGCAGGATGGAGCCACGTATCACACTTCAAATGAAAGCATGTGCGTGATAATGGATATGTTTCCTCAGAAACTGATTTCACGGAGGAGTAACATATTTGAGCCCCGATCTAAGTCCAGCAGACTTCCTTTTTGGGGGACACCTTAAAGGCAACGTAGACTCCAATAATCCGATAATATTGCGGCAATTGAAGCTGAATATTTGGAAAGAAATAAAATCCATTTCAAGAAAGTTTTTCAGAATTTTCGTGCCCTATTAGAAAAGTGTCGTGACCGCCAAGGACGTCACCTTGATGATTTGATTTTAAAAAAATAAAATTACATTTAATTAACTTTGCACTGTAACAAATTAAACTCTTTGAAATATAATAGTTTTTTTTCCTTACGATTTTCAAAAATGCATTTCTTTCTGGGCCACCTGGTATAATTGATGTTACACATATGTTAGAAATTCTCAAAGCACCGCTTTAATATCAAAATTATGGTAAGCGCTGTTATTTAATTAGTAACAAATAATGATTTACTTAGGATTATTTCAAATTTGTTAGAACTAACAGTAGCTTTTGTCATAATAGAAATCTGTCCTATAACAACATTTGTCTTAGTCTAAAACACAGTTCTTATTTAAGTTTGTAATTCTTCACACCTGCGTATAATTTTAATCGTATACAAACATTTCAAAGTTTGAGTTTTACAACTTCAGCACGGCAAGTGGTCCTACAGCATTATTTGTCTCTTTTTAATATAGCACGTACTTGTATTTTAAATATGTATGCATAGTTGGGAAAACAGAAACTTCTCCTGACATCATTAAGCGTGAATATGTAGAATCAGTTCAGTGACTTTTTTACTATTAAACTCGTCTGCACAATTTACTTTTTATTATATGCAATTGAACAAATACTAGCACATCTTCCATTCAGCAGAAGCCACAAATTGAATAATACTTTCAATAAAACTTGTTTAAGTACACAAGGGAATATTTCTACGCTGCAAACTGCAAATAAAATGTCTTGAATTTCACAGTTTGCTGGATAAATAGCTTAGAGAAATAATAAGAATTGAAAATTCACTCATGGTTATGTACTATCTTTGTATATCGTATATAGAAGAACATATCTAAACACAGTTCTTAATCCCTACGGATATATATATATGTATGCAAGTCTATAAAGTTAAAAAGAGACACATGATGGAGAAGCTTAGTGAAGTTGTGGCGAGTTCCCTACAACCCGATTGGTACTTTATTTCCTTTTTCGTTTCTAAAGGATTAAGATTCTTCCTACATTTTCGATTACAGACTTAATCCGCGCATTATATGCAGACGATTAATAATAATTTAATAAGTTGCTCGCGTGTATTGTAATATGTAAATTTCTATGCGGATTTTTAGAAATTTTAGAAAAATTAAGTAAATTTTAAAGAAATAATAAAATAAAACAATAACTTTGTTATACCTTTGTTATACGATAACAAAAGCAGATAAAGGAAATTCGTCTGTAATATTATCTAAAGGTGATTATGAAAATAAAGTTAAGAAATTTATAGACGACAATACTATCATAGAATTGAAAAAGGACCCCACTAAACAGTATCAGGCAGAAATTAAAGAATGTGTCAAAAATTGTAATGCAGTAATCTCAAACACAGATAAGTACAAACTTTTCCATATGAATCCTTCCCCCCCCTAAATTATACGGTTAGTAAAAATTCACAAAGAGGACCCATCAGACCAGTTGTTTCGCTTATTTCTTGCCCCAATAAAAAATTAGCCGAAAAATTAAACATAATAATTAGACAATATACCGAATATACAGATAGCTGTTCCATAAAAAACGCAACAGTTAACAGCTAAATTAAAAGATTGTAATATACAAAAGACAGAAATCCTGGTATCATTTGATGTTTCCAACATGTTTTCAAAAATACCACATAAGGAATGCTTAAGGCTAATAGAAAACATATTAGTAAAGGAGAATACAAACCCGGTTGTTATACACGAAATCATATCTCTAACGGAGTTAGTCACCAACCAAAGTTACTTTACATTTAACAACAAATTCTACAAACAAACAGAAGGTCTGGCAATGGGCTCGCCTCTAAGTCCTCTACTAGCTGAAATTTTCATGAAGCATATTACAGAAGAAATTCTTTCATCACAACTAGGTAAAAAACATATTAAATTTTGGTATCGGTATGTAGACGACATCCTAGCTTGCTTTAAGGGTACTCATAGACAACTACAAGCATTCATGAACTACATAAATTCAATCCATTCTAATATCAATTTTACAGTAGAAATACAAGAGAATAACAGTATTAACTTCCTGTATTTAAAATTAAACAAATTAGATCAGAGCTTAAAATTTGATATATATCGTAAACCTACTTTCACTGATTGCATTATTCCCAAAGATTCACTACACCCTAAGACACACAAACATTCTTTTTTTTAGTTCTATGGTACATAGAGCATTAAATATTTCTTTGTCTAATGAATCTTTTGTTCGTGAAATCAATACTATAAAACAAATAGCTGTAAACAATAGTTATAAAAGTAGCGTAATTGACAGTATACTAAAGAAAAAACAGTTACAAGTGGCCCTTAGTTTAGTATATCCTAAAGATAGTGCTAATTTGAAACAATTTGTCTCGTTAACTTACTTCGGTAAAATAAGCGAGCAAATTGGAAATATAATTTCAAAAAATTATAGTAATGTTAGTATGGCTTACAAACCATATGTAAAAACAAGTAATTTCATTTTTGACGCAAAACCTAAAACAGATATCAATAACAAATCAGGAGTGTACAAATTATATTGTAATGATTGTAAAAGTGTATATATAGGTCAGACTGGTCGAAGTTTTATTATACGGGTAAAAGAACACATGAGGTCATATAAACTAAAGAAGACAGATTCAACATTCGCAAACCATCTTATTACAGAAAGGCATACATTTGGTCATCATAAAATATTGCATTTGGCCGAGAAAGGTCGTAAATTAAATCTTTTAGAGTCACTAGAAATTTTTAAAAGCGGGAATAACGCAATAGATATTGTTCTAAACGACCAGTTGGATCTTATATATACACCTCTTTTCCAATGTTGTATATAATAGTTAAGTATATAGTAGTAATTTTAAATAACATCATAAACCACCCCCATATATTTTTGTGTCATTTATAAGATCTATGTAGGCTTGTAACTTTTGCAGTTTGATAATGACTTTGTATGTCGAAACCGCGGTCACTATTATATGTGAATAAAGTGGTATAACAAAGTTATTGTTTTATTTTATTTTATTATTTTCAAAATGAATTACCACAAAGTTACGGCTACCAGTATTATTTTTTAAAGAAATAGTTTGTTTCCAAATACACGATTATTATACTATAATACATGATTATTTATACAATTTTACACATGCTCAAATCAGCTTCTTGTCAAACGCTTTCTTTGTCCAGACATAATTATCTATTTATTTATTTATTTATTGTCCAACAGAACTACATATCCCAATAACAAGACAAATTTACATTACAATCTGGCAAACACTTAGTAATAAAGTAAATTATAACTCAATAACATAACAAAGATTCATAATGAAAATAAAATATAAATATAAAGTGAGAAAAAAATAGTTTTCGGAAACCGCAACACAGGAATCCAAAGTTTGTATCGCATATGTCAGGTATCTCATTGAAATTGCTACACATGGCGAAAATAGAAGATGTTTCCCCTTAATTTCCCTTTTTAATATCGATTAATAGTCTTCATTATTTATTGACGAGTCCCGGTATATTATATTAAATACGTTCATTCGGATATTTGTTCCGCTGTCTGTGATTAACTTTGGTAACTATATCACCCCTTCCGCTTACACGCGGGTAAGATTCGAGGATTAGCAGGCAGACCTTGGTAGTGTAAAGTCGCTTAAAAAAAGTTTACGATTGTACAACTTTTTAATGGAAGTTAATTCACGCATCCTTGACCTTTAGTTATTTCATCGTTCATAAACGGATCATGTTTCTAATTTTTGGAACAGCCAATTTGCCGTTTGGGACTTGCGTAGGTTTGAGGAAAATATAACCCAACCTTGGTTTTTGCGTGGCGTTCGACTTCGTCTTCGTAAACGGAAAAAAATAGCTTCCTGCTGAAGAGTTCATGGGTACTGCAGCCTATACTTCAAGGGAAATTTATGGTCGTCTAATTCCCCGAACAGCGATCGACCTGAGGAATTAAATTTCGTCCTATAATTTTCTATATATATATATATATATATATATATATATATATATATATATATGTATGGTGGAATTCAACGTGTATGTTGATGGTGAATAGCACTATATATCAATAACTTACTACACTTGTGTAGAATTAGGGTGTCGTTTTGAAGAAAAACACTGTTTTGGTTGTGTGACGTTTCGGTCTTGGATTTAGACCTTCCTCAGACCTGTTTTTTATTAAGAAGCAAACAAAAAAGGAATGTAAACAAATTTGTCAATATGTTGTCATTGTACAAAATAAAATGTATTACAAATACTTACATAACCTAAAATATATGGGCATTTGTTTGTAATACTACACACACGAGCCTGTTATCGTGGCCTCTACACAACTATATATATATATATATATATATATATATATATATATATATATAGTTTAACACTCAGTGTTAAACTAGAAGACGTTCAGAACAATCCTTCTGTGAGTGTTTTTGTGCGTTCAAGTGTTACACTGTTTTTTCTACTGAAGATGACAACGCGGTTGTAGAAATACGTATTTAGAATCATTAAATTCTATTGTGGTAAGGGTTTTTAATTTTATTTTATTCACTTATAAGCCACAGTCTCCGATTTGTTAGTTAAACAATATGGTTATTTAAAAAATAAATCCACAATATAAGCTATCTGTGAACTAATATCAACTAATATCAACATGGTTTCGACATGTATCAGAAAATGTCTGCAACACTACTGGATTTATCTAAGGCTTTTGACTATGTTCGTCATGAGATCGGTATCAGGGGATGGTCTTTAGAATTATTCCAATCATTACCTTCAGAAAAAAAATAAGTACTAGTTGAGTTTAATATCCTTTCATAATATTTTTATTCCGAACATTTTTTATTGTTAAATACAAGTAGATTTAGGATATAAAATTCAAACATAAACATTTCCAATTTTAAAGGATATTTAACGTCCATTTTCGAATTTAAACCACTGTATAACATACTTTTATTAGCGCATTCAAATTGTAAAACCTTATTTAAATTCTAATAATTCTTTACATCTGCAAATCTGTTTATTACTTACTTTATAATTTGGACCACTCGTTTTATTACCTAGGGTTATTAATAATCGGCACCTTTTTCCAAATTTATTTATTGCTTTATACAACAGACCTCTTGTTTTATTGCCTAGGGTTATCAGTGAATGCATTCAAGAAACGATATTTAATATAACTGTCCATTGTATATAAATGTAAATATGTATAATAGAGGTTCATTACTCTACAAATTAACCGGAACTACATACTTAGGTTTATGACACCTACAAACACTTAATTGTAATTATATTTTATTTATTTATTAGTAAGATTTTAAGACACTATCGTAAACCTAGGGTATTATTGTTTGTAGGCACAATTTCTACGAAGTAATAACACAAAAAAGTCCCCGTTATGACGTCAAACAATACACTGTATATGTTAGTACGTAATATGTGATAATACATTCCATGAATTATCAGAAAATAAATTATTTTTATTATTATTATTGACCGATAACACATTGTATACATCATATATTACATCGTTTCCAATTCGCGCATTGAAATCCCCTATAGTTCTTATAAAACCCTCATGATCTTCATCTTCTCAGTCTTCTGGAACACATGTGTTACGGTTAGACTCATATGTCTCTATGAAAGCAGCACATACAGAAAGACTCAGGTAATTTTGCGATGTTATCATCAGAACATCTAATACGTTTAACTGTTGTACTGCTCTTATATTTCCAAAATATAGTCAAAAGAAATAATTTATTAATATTGTAAATTAAAGCAAGTCACTAAATTCCACTTAATTAAGCGCAAGTATTCAGATAGCTTATCATTCCAGATATTAACAATTGCATAAATTTCCGTATTCTTCCGTAATTTTATTAGAAATTCCGGCATAAAATTACTGATACTCGAGAGCACCATCTGGTAATTTAAATTCAGTTCCTAACCATATTGTAAGTCCACGTAGTATATAACCCAGCAGACACATGTCGTTTACCACTGACGACTTAATCAAATTTACGTCGATACAGAACGAGGAGGGCCGCATATTCAGAGCGAGTTCACATCGTATTCGCTTCTTCTACCCCACCATCTTTTCGTGGAGCCGAAGCGCGATATTGAATGTGTGCCCGACATACCTGAGAGACCATCCGATGGCTCCATCTGGCGGTCGGATGTTTTACATAACACCCAGGGCCGTAAACAACAACCGTAGTAGATAAGGGTGCACAGAGAGACGTTTTTATGTCTTTTTCATCAACTCCGGTCTGTGTCCTTCTACTGCTCCGCCACCGACATGCCCCCTCTCTCTCTCTCCTAACCCGGACTCTTCTACTCCTGTACACCCCAATGCCATGCCAGTCTGAATTTTAATGAATGTCATTTTCGCCCTCCGGAGCACTGATTTATGTCGGTTGGCCCCGATCTTCATTTCCCTACGATTCACTCCCCGTCGCCCTTCCGAACGCTTTGGCCGTGCTAAAGTTTTTAACCGAGTTTCCGTTCAACACAATATCGGTACCGTCGGTTCTCTTCCCTCCTTTTTTTTACTTCATTTCGTTTCAGAATTATTTATAGGAAAAAGAAATATGTTCTCCGGTAATTGGTTTTGGCGAACTTTTTTAGATGTTTTTTTAATCTGTCGGATACAATAAAATTATCTGGAAATTGATTGGGTATCCTTATTCACAATAAATAGCTAAACGCGAAGAATTCTTCACGTAAATTTTATGTGCTTGTAAAATTAACCTGTATTTACTATGATTTAATATTGAAAAGAGATGTTATGTAAAAATAAAAAATATTTTTCCTACCGGAATAGTATTATAGTAAACCACAAGGATTTGTTGTAGACGATCGAAATGATACCAAATAAGAGGGTCTAGGACGTTTCGTCGCCGCCGTTTCGGGGCCGCCGATTCGGAGTCGCCGTTTCGTGGCCGCCGATTCGGAGTCGCCGTTTCGTGGCCGGGACGTTTCGGGGCCGAGCCGTTTCGGGGCCGAGCCCTTTCGGGGCCGAGACGATTCGCAGCCGGGCGGTTTGGAGCGGGGCAAAGTGAATATTTTTGATATTTTAAAATCGTATGAAAGTAAACACTGTTTATCGGCTTATAATCTTAATCCACATGTTAGCAAGAAGAAATGACTTTAATCGGTTTCTGTCGGTTAAACGGTCCTTTACATTCAAAAAAAAATTCAAAAATTTAAAAAATATTCACTTTGCCCCGCTCCGAACCGCCCGGCTGCGAATCGTCTCGGCCTCGAAACGGCTCGGCTCCGAAACGGTTCGGCGCCGAAACGGCTCGGCTCCGAAACGGCTCGGCTCCGAAACGGCTCGGCTCCCAAACGTCCTGACCACGAAACGGCGGCTCCGAATCGGCGGCCCCGAAACGTCGCATCCCCCAAATAAGATCAATCCATTGTGTTATGGATCAAACTATATTATTCGAAACATCATCAACAATTGCTCAAACTTCAACTGGATTTTATTTTTGTTTCTTTACCTACACTGCTTCTCTCTTTTTGCTACACATTCCCAGTTTCCCAAAATCGAATCCAGAGCAGTCTAAGAAAGCTTTCGTGGTTTTCCTTCTCATTAAAGTGAATGCCGAAAGCCAAATATCTTATGTCGCTTGAGGAGGGTGGTGCAAGTGATTAATAACTGGCGTACCAATCCTCTCTGTAATTGGTGTCTTTTGGGAGATGCTAACGCATGAATTGCACTGGCCAACACGATTTTTGCTAATTTTTTACTAATTCGGGTGTTCGGAATCCGAAAATCATATTAATTTTTGTATATCACGTTAAAATTAAACTGTATACTGTACTATACTCTTTGAAGAATCACTAATGCGGCTAAGTAGTTACTTACATAGGACCTGTTACGATATAAAGAAAGTATAAAATTTAATAATGCATTTATTTATTTCAATACAATCTTAGTCACGAGTAAGTGCAACTATTTACATGATAATCATTAAAAAATTACAAGAATATTTGTAAAAGGAAAAACGACAATCAGGGAATTAATTTTCGTTTGTAGCACTTTCTGTTTGTATATTTTGGTTTAGCAGTCCCTTTAAACACTAAAACACTAGTCGGCCATCATATGAGGATCCCATCTACCTTGGTACCGAGTTGCCATGATTTTTAGACCTTGATGAAATCTCTCGCCTTGTTCATCGCTTACAGTAGCAAAATTTTCAGGAAACCTATCAAGATGACTTTGAAGGAAATGGAGCTTTATGCTCATGTTACAACCAAGGCGGTCAAAATTTTTAAGCATTGGTTGCACTAGAATTCAGGGGTCTCCAAACTTTGAATCCTTAGGGCCATAATGATTTTTTTCAGTATGTTCCAAGGGCCAAAACAGTTTTAATTTTTCTGACCTTAACTATATTTCTAGACTAGTCCCAAAGTGCGCGACCTAAGAAAACATCTTTTTTTGCATTTCAATTACTATTGTGTATTGTGACACTTAACGACATCTAGTGGCGAGTAGTGGTACTATGTATTGTACTATGTAGTATCTATGTCAGCTACCCGCTAACAGCTAACAAGTGGCATTAGTTGTAATTCAATATTTGGGAATTATCGCGTTGGTTCGAGAAAGTTCTGGTTCTGGCTAGTGTATTCCGATCACTTCGAGATGGCAGTAATTGCATATAAAAAGGCTAGCGGCGCAACCGCTTGTCAGTCTGCGTAGGAAAGGCGAAGGAAGCGAAACTGTCTATTGTGAAATAAAGTTACACCCGTGCATAACAATATTTTGATTTGACTTATTGTTTTTATGTGTGATTTATTAGTATGAAAAGAAGCGAAAAATAGACAGTGAATGCAGAACGTTCAAAGATAAATGGAACTTTCAGTATTTTGTGATTGAGTCCAGTAATAAGGCGCTATGTTTAATTTATATGATCCGAAAATGAAAATCTTTCATCATACGTAACACCCAAATCCTTAATCGAAGGCTGACGAGGAATCTCAACATTATTAATCATGTAGCGCGACTCAATTCTATTAATCTTTCTAGAATAAGACACCAGGAAACACTTATCTGTGTTCAATCTTAGGTTATTACGCAAACACCAGCTATAGATTCTGTCAGCATTTGTTTGCTATAAGTTAATATCCGCCAAGGAGTCAATCCTGTGATAAATCTTAATATCGTCAGCATAGGCCGATACCGAACAGTTAATAGACTTGATAAGGTCATCGATTAAGATATTAAATAATAGTGGGCCAAGGTTTAACCCCTGTGGTACTCCCGAAGTGGAACAGAAGAGTTTAGACCTGAGCCCATTGCAATATACATAATTCACTCTATTTGAGAGATAAGACTGAAATAATCTTAACAACGATTTACTAATGCCAAAGGAGCTTAACTTTTCTAATAAAATACTGTGATCAATTAAATCAAGTGCACGGGAAAAGTACCAGCATCAACAGTCTGAGCTATTTCCTGGGATATCAGTGCTAAATTAGTTGTAGTAGACCTTCGCGACATAAACCCATGTTGTGCATTAGAAAGATGTGGTCTGGTGCCATGAGATAAATGTTTATAAATCAACATTTCGAAAACCTTTGCAAAAGTAGAGATAGTGGCAACAGATCTATAATTCTGAATGTCGTAACAATCACCCTTCTTAAAAATAGCTGAGATTCTGGCAACTTTCCAAGAATCTGGAAATACAGATGTTCGAATAGCCAAGTTAAAAATCTTGCGTAAGGGATCGGCAAAATATAGACGCAATCCTTCAGTAAAAAACAAGGAATACCATCATCGCCAGTAGTCAACGTGTTTTTTAGCCCCTTAATAGTATGGATAACCTCAGCCGGTGAAACAGATAGTAAACATAGAGGTGATAAGTTAGATGTAAATCAGGGAGTGCAGAATTTGCAGATTTTGGCAAGAAGAGATTAGAAAAGGTCGTGGCAAAAGCATTGACGATACAAGCTAGATCATTGCATTCATTAATAGAATCATGAAGTCTGCCGGGAATTCTAGTAACACCCTGCTTGGAGCGAACAAAGTGCCAGAAGGACTGTGGATCAATGATAAGGCTTAATTCAGTTTTGTAAATATATGACTCAAAAGCTAAAGTGATGTCAGCACCAGTCTTCGCAGTCCTTGGAATTCATGCTTGTAATAATTGGATTGAGTAGATTTCCATTTTTTATGGTAATAAGATTTTAACTTCAATTTTTTTTTAATAGTAAAAGAGAACCAAGGAGGATAATGATGTTCATGGTTTAAACAGAATTTGGAACAGAGCAGTCCAAGATAGAATACATTTTACTATTAAAATCCTGAACAGCCGTATTGACATTACTATGGTTTTCAAGAAAGGACCAATCCGTTGTAGAAAAATCAAAGTAGAGCTTATGGTAATCAGCTTTGCGAAAATTGTATCTAATATTGCTGTTGAAAGGGAATATAGTTTGTTTAGGAGGCTTTAAATTAGGTATAGTGATGTCCAGACCAGGATGATGAATATCTTCAGCAATAAGTGGTAAGGAATCATGTGAAACCTCAACGTCATACCCTAAGTTAAGAAGAATCAAATCAAGGGTTCTATTATTTGTATTAAGGACATTATTAAATTGACGTAGATCTGAAGATTCCATAAAAGATAAAAATAAATTTAGTTTTGGATCATGAAAAGCAAACTCAGATGTAAAGTTAGGCAAATTGAAATCTCCAAAAATGACCACACGCTCTTCCGACATGAACATTTCAAGCAAATCTAGAAAATTTTCTAAGGAATTGAAATCTAAGTCTGGAGGAATATAGACCAGAAATAAGTAGTAATAGTTCTGAACCTCTATAGTAATCTTGGTGACCAATAAATCAATTAAAGGTTATATTGTGTTAAACAGAGTAACATCAATAAGTCATAAGTAACATCATTTGATAAATCTATCATAACACCGCCTTCTACAGATCTGCCCGTTGCGAGAGAATCACGTTCATGTCGAACAACAGAATATGATGGAGAAAAAAATTCGCTGTCAGATATCGAATCACACAGCCAAGTCTCGGTAAAAGAAGAATACCATATGACGAAGAGTAAGTAGCATTTAGTAAAGCGTGCGTCTTACCACGAAGACCAGGAACATTCTGGTAATAAATATATAGTGAAGAGCATCTGTTGGGCATATTCAGTGTAAAGTTGAAATTATTCATGGGACACATTGATGTACTTGACTCTGAGATTGTTCTGAGATTTTTCTCAGATGAATAGGTATATATTAAAGGGTTCGCCTTGGTAGTGTACGTGATGACTGCACATTTATTTATACAGATCCTTATCTTGTTATAAACAGTGTTTAAATCCTTTTGCAGAGCTTCGCAATCAGATGTAGAAGATATTTTTCCGAAGACTTTTAGGTCGTCCGCGTAGGCAAGGACACGACGGTTAAGCGACAACAGAAGATCATTAATATAGACATTAAACAATAGCAGACCAAGGTTGGAGCCCTGAGGAACCCCGGAAGAAGCAGACAAAATAGAGAAATAAAAGCCTTTATAGCAGACATAACATGAGCGATTATAAAGATAGGAAGCTATCATGTCTGTTAAGGATGAAGTAAAGCCAAATGAACTTAGTTTGGACAATAATATGATATGGTCGATACTACATGCTACATACTTACATCGACTTGATCTTTTGAGTCAATAGAGCAACTAATATATTGAGTAATTTCAGTAAAATTGGTTAAAGTTGACCTTCCAGCAGTGGCGGCTCTTTAATGAGAGCAAGTGAGCAATTGCAGCCCCTGGAATTATGAAACAAAACAAACCAAGCGGCGACTAACTGTGAAAGTATTTATTTATTTATTATATATATTATGTATTCATAGTTATTGACGAGGAACGTGGCACGCTAACAACGTACATATACCGATCGTCGTCACAGATATACTGAGCAAAGCCCAACTCTTGCTCTGTTAAAGCATTAACATTACATTGATGGTGGGAAGAACTGTATTTTCCCGTACTTAAATGTCGTATAATACATAGCGTTGGAGCAACTGAACCACACTGCTCTCGGGCGTTCTTACAATGAATACGGTATCTTTTTTACAGAACAACGCGTTTTCGCAGTTAACGTATAATGAAAAAATCGCAGTAAAAAATCTTAAACGGCCGATGCCTCAATTATGTTTAGAAAATAAACAATCTGTTAAAGGTAAATACGTTATAAGAAAATTCAAAATGAATATTTATCAGAAAAATGACTGGATTTGTGGGTGTGAAATTAAAAATACTTTATTTTGTTTTCCGTGTCTTTTGTTTGGTGGTGAACCGTCTTGGTCAAAGAACGGAATAAGATACTTAATTCATCTTAGTGCTAAAATTATTAAACATGAAAATTCCGAAGGGCATTTTAAAAATATATTTAGTCTAAGAATGTTAGGAAAAAATAACATTCAGAATGTTTTAGATTCATCATATAGAAAAGCAATTCAACAACACAATGAAAAGGTAACAAAAAATAGGCATGTGTTAAATTTAATAATAAATTGCATTAGATTTTGTGGCGCGTTTGAACTGGCACTTCGGGGTCATGATGGACAGCAAACGTCGAATAACAAGGGCATTTTTCGGGAATTGATAAATTTTACGGCAGAATTGAATAAATCGCTCAGAGATCACATCGAAGCAGCACCAGTTTTTAAGGGATTATCAAAAACGATACAGAAAAAGCTGCTTGATGCAATGTTGAACGTGTATCATGAACAAGTTGCCAGTGAAATTAAAGCAACCGACTTCATATCTGTGATAGCTGATGAAACCACAGATGTGTCCAATCAGTTTCAGTTGGTGGTTGTTTTAAGATATATTGTGAACGCGAGACCGGTCGAAACATTTTGGAAATGTCTTCTGCCTAGTGGACATGATGCTAATTCTTTATCTGCCTCCATCCTTAACGAAATTAGTTTGCTTGTTGATGACCCAGAAAAACTGATTGCACAGAGCTATGATGGGGCAGCAGTCATGAGTGGTGCTATTAACGGCGAGCAAAGACATGTCCAAGACCAATATCCAAGGGCTAATTTTGTACATTGTTATGCACATCCGACAAATCTAATTATGTCACATGCTACATCGAGCAGTAGTAATTGCAGAATTTTTTTGCCAATCTGACGGGATTATGTACATTTTTCTCCACTTCACCACAACGAGCTGCAAGATTGGAAGAATTCCTTCAGAGAAAAAGCTTCCCTCGTTCTTCAAAAATAAGATGGAACTTCAATTCTAGGACGGTGAATACAATATATGAGCACGGAGAAGAAATAATTGAAGCTCTAGAACAAATCGAGGGAGAAACTAGTTTACAAACTACCATTCATCAAGCTAGTGCCAATTTGCAAATTTTAGAGGAGGAAAATTTTATCTATTGGTTAACTTTCTTTCATAAAATTATGCCACATGTGGATATATTGTTTAATCAATTACAAAATGTCAATACAGATGCATTAAAAATCAAGAATAATTTAGATAATTTTGAACGCGCTATTGGAAAAATTCGAACCGAAATCGCTGACACAGATAATCAGTTGGTTAAACAAAATGACCCAGAACTGACTCCTCGACCATCAAAGCGGCGAAGAGTAACTGATGATAGCCAAAGAAGGAGGGAAACTATTGAAGTGTGCGATATTATTTTGCTAGAAATAAAAACTAGATTTCGGTATACAGGGCACTTAATATTAGCAAACTTAATTTATTTTAAACAGTTCTCCTCTTTTCAAAAATAATTTCCGGAGATTGCCTTAAAGAAGCAGTAAAATTTTATCCATGCCTCAATGAAGGCAGACTACGAACTGAAGTAAGCGTTCAATATTCTAGAGAAGAATTTAGGCAAAATATAGAAGTCGGTGCTGTAGGTCTGCTAGGTCTTCTGCTGGATGGATTAAGCGACACCTTTATTGAAGTTGTTACGCTTTTAAAAATTGTCATTACAATCCCAATGACAGCGTCCGAAGCGGAACGCCAGTTTTCACGGCTGAAGAGAATAAAAACTTTCCTGAGAAATACAATGAAAGAAGAGAGATTAAATGCCCTTACTATGTTATCTTGTGAAAAAGAATGTATAAATGATTACCCAAACTTTAATGAAAAAGTGATAGAACTGTTCTGCAAGTAAAAGACACGTAAAATGGACTTCGTTTATCGTCAGATGTAATTAAACTGTGTAGTGTAATATTTACTATTCCCTCAAAACAAACTCTACAATGAACAGTACCTGTCTGGAACAGTACGTCTGTGAAATTTATAAGGATTTGGTGAGCGTTTTTGTATTACACTTTTTAATTTTGAAATTATGCACTCCCTATGTGAACCACCCCGAGTCGCCACTACGGCTTCCAGACATAAAACCATACTGCTGCGTGGAGATAAAACATCGAAGTTTATCATAAAGCATAAAGGTTAAGATTAACTTCAAAATCACCACACACAGAAGAAAAAGTATAACATTTGCTAATTGAAGAAAAAAGGGAGATGTAAAATTACTGATATTTGTGCAACTAATTACAATCCACACAACCACATATAATCAATGTACTTAAAAAAACAAATACATATAAAGAAGACGTTGATATAAATCTGAACATTTATGTCCTTTGGGTACATTACAACTTACTTCAGAGCTTACAGCTTTCAACATTTTGATATAAAGCACTGCACCAGCAATGTTCAACTATACAGAATAGAATAGAGATGAAACGGAACAGATTTATGCATTTGAATCGTAAACATAAATGCTACTACTGAAAGTCCGCATGCAGTTTGAAATATTGAATTTCGTTTGGCGTGCCTCTCGGCAAGCAAAGCAGTTTGCTTCAATACTCAACACAATGCTAACTACTTCGCTCCCATTATCGTGTGTTATTCCTTCGTGAGGAAGTTGGTTGGCCCAAAGCGCCAGAACAATACCGACATCACTCGATTTCAACGTTCTAACCACGCGTGTATACGTCTGCCCTACATAAATGGATTTAAATTATTAAATCGCAGACCGAATACTCGCGATACCTTCGGTGTACCCCGAAGAAAAGCAGTCAATCACCATTAATGAAGTTCTGCAATTCTGCTTAGACAAATATATGCATGCAATTTACAACGTTTGCATCGGACGAAAGGAAAGGAAATGAACCGAGGGGTCAAGAGAGAACGCTTCGGATGGATTTATTACTTAGAGTAATCGCCGGCGGTGGGTGGCCAACCCCGTTGAATTGCTACCGCATCACCCACTGCTTAATTGCTGGAGAATTTATTTCTTTATTTGTTATATAAACCGAAATAGTTAACAAAACTAATTTGCTCTTAGAAATATCGATGCCACGAAATTTTGTTTCAGTTTGTGATTCAAACTATTTTGTTGGGATACTGCCAAAGAGTTTAATATGATTTAATTTTCCTTAAATGAAGAGAATTATTTAATTTGTAATCACAAAACTGAACATTGACAGCAAGTATTATTATCGAAAACATAACATTTCATAAACCTACAACAATGTCACGTACACTATACACCAATCCGAGGGAGATACAGATATAGGGATATACATACATATACATATATATACATACATATATACATGTACATATATATATTATAATATATTTTAGCGTCAAACGTTGGAGTGCCAAAATATACTATTCTTCATCGAGTCAAACGTTGGGAACAGCCAAAATATTGAATAATTTAGCAGCCCCACGTTGGACCGTCAAAATATAATAATATCTGAGTCAAACGTTCACTAAAAAGTGTTTTTAAGATAAAATATTAGACTTAAAAGAAGTAAAATGGATTTAAATTCGAATGTTTACCCACGCATTATGATATACTTCTGCGCAGGACCAGTAACACAGGTCTACAGTGATTTTGATGTATGGAAGCTGTTTGCTAATTTGTATATGTTTGGGGGACCTTATTCCAAAAAACGCAATATTTTTGCTCTATCACGTAAATTTTTTTTATAGCGCTCTATATGTTAAAAATGTTAATTTATTAATGATTTTTAAATGAATTGATTTTTATGAAATTAAATGTGATTTGGCAACACTGGTTAATATTAGATTTCTCAGCAAAGCAACAGAGTCGGCGCAGAAGCGTCAATACAACGTTGAAACCTGCTTATGTGCAGTTTAGTTGTGTTAGTCGTCGTGCTACTGTGTCCGCGCGCTTGTTGTCTTCGTTGTTGCGTATTTTAAGTGTTCTAGAACGTATAAATATGGAAAGAAGACATTGTGTGAACAATCCGAATAGCTTGTGTTATATCTGTGGTAGTTATGTCGTAGTAAAACAGAGGCAAACTATAACTTCGTTTGTGAAAAATGTATACCACGCTTATTTTGGTGTAAAAATTGGCGACCAAGACAAGTCCTGGGCTCCTCATACTGTTTGTTCCGTTTGCGTTGAAGCATTAAGAAACTGGCAAAAAGGTGGGAAGAAATGTTTAAGCTTTGGTGTTCCTATGGTATGGCGAGAGCCTAGAAATCACAGTGATGATTGTTATTTTTGTTCGTGTAATGTTCAAGGATTCAAAAGAAAAAATAAGAAACAAATTGTGTATCCCAATCTTGACTCTGCTATTCGACCAGTTCCTCATGGACCAGATGTACCGATACCTACCGCCCCAAAAGCACTAGAAAACATCATATCGTCAGAATCAGAGGAATCTAATTGCGACCCAGATGACTCAGATTTCATACCAGATTTCAGAGAACCCGAAGTGTTTAACCAGAGCGAACTAAATAATTTAATTAGAGATTTGCACATTCCAAAGGATGCATCCGAATTGTTAGCCTCCCGACTTCGTGAGAAACATTTACTGGCACTTGGCGTCACATCAAGCTTTTACCGGGATCGCGAAAAAGAGTTATGTCAATATTTTACTCAAGACGGACCGCTAGTGTATTGCAACAATATTCCTGATTTAATTTCAAAATTAGGAAATGTGCCGTATGTAAAAGAAGAATGGCGTCTATTTATTGACTCAAGTAAGCGTAGTTTAAAAGGCATTTTATTGCACAATGGTAACGAGCTGGCCTCGGTTCCCGTTGCCCATTCGGTACATTTAATGGAAACGTATGAAAATTTTGAACTTCTTTTAAAGAAAATAAACTACCAAGAACATCAGCGGATGCTTTTTGGTGACCTTAAAGTGCTGTGCATGCTACTAGGACAACAAGGAGGTTATACAAAATTTCCATTCTTTATTTGTGAGTGGGATAGTCGAGCAAGGGATAGACATTGGACTCAAATAGAATGGCCCTCTAGAACAAGCCTTACACCTGGTAGCAAAAATGTATTAAGAGATAGCTTGGTTAATCCCAAAAAAGTTTTACTACCTCCTCTCCATATCAAACTTGGCTTGATGAAGCAGTTTGTTAAAGCCCTAGACAAAAATGGACAGTGTTTTAAATATTTGTGCGAGACATTTCCAGCCTTATCCGATGCCAAGTTAAAAGAAGGTATTTTTGTTGGGCCGCAGATAAGAACATTATGCAAGGACAAGGATTTTCAAAACACAATTACCAATGTCGAGAAGAACGCCTGGGTTTCATTTAAAGAAGTAATTGATAAGTTTCTTGGGAACTCTAAGGACGAAAACTACGAAAATATTGTTCAAAATATGTTACAACACTTTCATCGTCTAGGTTGTAATATGAGTTTGAAAGTGCATTTCCTGTTTTCACACTTGAACTATTTTCCTGAAAATCTTGGAGCAGTTAGCGAAGAACAGGGAGAGAGGTTTCACCAAGACATTAAGGAAATGGAACGGCGATACCAAGGCAGATGGAGCATAACGATGATGGCGGACTACTGCTGGATGTTAAAACGGGATATGCCCTTAAAAACATACAACCGAATGTCCGGACAACGCAGCTTTCTGGCAAAAAGACAAAGATTTCACTTAAAAAAGACTGAGTAAAGTATTTTTTTCCACTTTTTTAACTTGTATTCCACCTTTTTACTCAATAAACAAATAAATTTTTTTAGAAATATCGTTTTTTTTTCATTTAGTATTTGCAAAAAAACCTTACGTGATACAAATAAATGCATAGAATTTTTGAAATCAGCCTACCAAAATTATATAAAATCAGTTTTCAAAATAAAAACATCTGTCAAAAAGTTTAATTTTGTAGACCTGTGTAATTGATTGTAAACGTTTGAAGTTAACGATCATAACCTGAACAACCAAAATAGTATTTCGGCTGTTAAAGAGATTGTTGATATTTAATATAATCAGGAGGAATAATAAACATGAGTTCTCTAAGTATCTCCAGGGTCGTGAAGATTCTTGTTTGACAAAGAAAGGTATGTTAGTTTCTCAGTATTCAAATTTATAAACTTTTTGAACACAAACGACTTGCCTTGGTAGCTTAAATTCTGTTTATTAAAAGAAAAATCTTATCTTTATGAGTTGAATATTTAATTAGATATATTATATTAGATAATATTTAACAAATTATTCAGAATAAACAATGGATTAACTATTTTTTTTATCGAAAACATAATTATAAAGTTTAAAGGGTATGTGGGATTTCTTATAGGTGAGTAATTAAACCAATCTACAGAAATGGAACAAATATTTGGCTATTTAAACAAATAGGTTCTGATAAATCAAACAACGCTTAAAAAAATGAATGTGTATATAGCTTCCCTACTTACAATGTTTAAAATGGTTATTAATGGAACCTTTATTTACTTTCGGTAAGTATATATATGTTTACTTAATAAGTTAAATTTTTGATAACAAACCAAATAATATAAACTTAACTCAATATTTTAACTTCACTATTATCCGTCTATAGATCGTCCAGTCTCTGGAATCAAACCCTGCTCCTCCTGACGTACGGCTGGTATATTATTCTAACAGGAACAACGGTCACGATCCTAGCAGATCTTGTAGGTGTATGGTCCCCAGAATACTCAAGGTAAAACAAACTTTTTCTAAAATTCCAAATTCTTCTTTTTTAATTTTATATGTTTTAAAAATTATCTTCTCAAAAGTGCCACTGAATTTTCATTGTACCAAAAATTATTCTCCCCCAATTCAAAACATAACTCCACTTTCTAAAATGCAAAAATTCTCCTCTCCAATTGTTTCAATAAATCTCCATAGCAACCCAACAGCTTTTTCTCTTTTTAAGCTCATTGGTCGCTTTAGTTATACAAAATTTTCCAAAATATTTGACATTTAAACTATAATTTTGGTCCTTGATTAATATTATGAACTTATTGGTTTACAAATAAATTTTTCCTCCACACATAACCTTTGACTTTATCAAACATTAACAATTGAATATAAACATAACTAGATTTACATTGTCCTATAATTTTGGGAAATATAGGAAAGTCATATAACGGGTGTTCAGAAACATTCGAAGTCAAGTGGGCTCTGAACAAAAAATCGTATATCTTTACTTAAGTATCTGATTTGTAATAATTATTAAATGTCAACTGTTGTCTGTCAAAAATCAATCTATCTCAGACATGACTTCATATTTTCAAGGATTACTTTGACTTCGAATGTTTCTGAACACCCGTTACAATTAAAATTTAATTAGAGACTTGACACTCTATGTTAAAAAAAAAACAATATAAATATAATAGTCTTCCACCTTATAAGAAATCCTAATAACAGAAATGTAACAAATTAAAGCTAGTGTTTTCAATAAGTTAATTAACATGTTATTATAATATCTATATATATATATATATGGTAAACCTAATCAGTAGGCGATTAAAGGTCTGTATATTACTTCAAAATATATGTATTTAAAAAACTCTACATGTTTCGGCTGTATACGCCTTTTTCAAGAGAATACAAAATATTTTGTATTCTCTTGAAAAAGGCGTATACAGCCGAAACATGTAGAGTTTTTTAAATACATATATTTTGAAGTAATATACAGACCTTTAATCGCCTACTGATTAGGTTTACCATATCATACCAAGGTCACGAAGTTATTATATTTATATATATATATATATATATATATATATATATATATATATATATATATATATATATCCAACTCTATAAATTAAGGATAAAAGAAGACAAAATAATTAAGCCAGTTCCAAAATAAAGTTTTTGGAATTTATTGTAAGGGCAAGGTGGGCACATACAACTATTTTTATAGAAATGGCTGGTGGAAGAACATTTATTAAAATGGTCCTCTTTTGCTTTGAGCTAACGAAATTCATACTTTCTCGTTACAATTGCTAATAAGAAAATGTATCTAAACTTGTTCTGAATTGAAAATTCTGAATTACAAATATTAAAAAATATCTGCAAACGCTTGATAACCCATACAACCATACAATGGCCAACTCCAACCCCTCCACATTCCCTATTCTAACAGTGATGTTTCGGGTTGCTGCTAACAGGTCTTCCTTGTAAGAGCCTCAGTCTATTCTCTTGGCTTCCCTGAATAGTCTGGGTTCCGTTAAATCTATACATAATTAATAGCGAATAATGTATGATCAGAGAGCGACGGCTCGGCTAATACATGCCACCCCCTTACAATTTCCGGTAATCCCCACGTGCACAGGGTTACATCTATGAGTGATTCCCCCTTAATATCTTAAAAGTCGGTTTATCACCTTGATTCAGACAATCAAATTCAGTCCCACAGAGATAGCTAAAGAGAGATTTACCCCTATAATTATTATCCTTGCTGCCCTAAGTCTTATGATGAGCATTGGTATCTGCGCCGATAATCAATTCCAAATGATTATTACTATTACTATTATTACTATTATTACTATTATTACTATTATTACTATTATTACTATTATTACTATTATTACTATTATTACTATTATTACTATTATTACTATTATTACTATTATTACTATTATTACTATTATTACTATTATTACTATTATTACTATTATTACTATTATTACTATTATTACTATTTTTTTTTTTTTTTTTTAATAGGTGGAAAATTCTTTATGAACACCATGCCTGTTCATCATTGCATGGTAGTGTGGGACTCCTAGTCTAGTATACCCACTAAAAACCACCTGTCTTTACTCTCTCTTTGCTTTCATGGAACCACCATTGTAGATTTTCGCATCATGAAAGCATATCGAGCACCCTCATATCTCACATCTAGCTGCGCTGTCTTCTTCTCTCTTCTTCCTCCTTTGTTTTCATTATCGTATTAATCATGTGGTGCAGCCTCTGCCAGTTTTCTCTGGATTCTATCATTTTGTCAACGATATTGCTTGTCGCTATTTCCAGTCCCATGCTCGCTTCAGTTCCCTCTCTTATCGCATTCCATCGATTGCACATAAAAATCGTATATTCTGCCGTGTCGATATCGCCGCAGTATATGCACTTGTCGTCGGATATTAGTTGCATTCTGTTCAGATACGCCCTAAAGACCCCGTGCCCTGTTAGCGCCTGTGTAAGGTAGAAGTCGACTTCCTTGTGTTCGCATTTGACCCACGCTCCTATGTCTTGTATCAACGTTTTAGTCCATTGTCCTTTAAGCGTGTTTTCGTTCCATCTCTCCTGCCAACTCTCCAGCGTCCGATCTTTTACCTCCCTAAGTGGTTCTTTGCTTTCCCTTTCGTACATATGCACCCTTTCCTTCACCAACAGGTCTATGGGCGGAATTCCCGTAATAACTTGCAGGGCCACTGTGGACACTGTTTTATATGCCATTCCCACTCTAATTAGTACTCGCCTCTGTAACTTCTCCATTAGGAGACAATTTCTTCGAATCCTCAATGCCTCCCCCCATATCGGTGCTCCGTAGAGGACTATGGAGTGTACTAGTCCAGCTAGTAGCTTTCTTTTATAGATATTTGGTCCTCCGATGTTGGGCATTATTCGAATTAATCGTCCCACTCTTTCTTCGGCTTTCCCGGTCACCCTAACCAAGTGTTCTCTAAAACTGCCTGTATTGTCAAAATACACCCCCAGGTACTTAACACTTTTCTTTGGCTCAATGTGTGTGTCGCCTATGTTGAAGGTCAACCCATCCCTTTTTCTTTTCCGTGTTATGATAAGGGCCTCCGTTTTTTCCGGTGCTAGATCTAGTTGGTTTTCTCCCATCCATTTCTTTATTCGCCGTAAGTTCTCATTTGTGAAACTTCTGAGGTCGTTTTTGCTGTCCGCAGAGACTATCAACGCCAGATCGTCCGCGAAACCTATAGTTTTAGCTTGTCCCAGCAATTCTATGCCGAACACATCGTCATAGAGGATATTCCATAGTGTAGGGCCGAGGACCGAGCCCTGCGGTACGCCCGCCTTTACTTCCATTTTTTTCTCGTTTGGTCACTTGAATGTATCTTTCGGTGAAATAGTCTGATATAACATTGAGAAGATAACTTGATATTCCTTTCCTTTCTAATTTTCGAAGGATTAAATCCCAACTGGCTGTGTTGAACGCGTTTCGTACATCTAACGTTATCAGTACGTTCCATTTTTTTCCCAGGTTTTCTGATATCTTCTTAATCTGTTCCATTGCCAGAAGCGTCGACTTCCCTTTTCTAAATCCATATTGGTGTTTGGCCAGTCCCCTCTTCTTTTCTATTTCTTCCTCCAACCTTTGTCTTATCAGGGCTTCGTACAGTTTGCTGAATGTATTCAACAAACAGATTGGTCTATAGGAGTTGCTTTTCCCTGACCTACTCTCCTTCGGTATAAGGATAACTTTGGCGTTTTTCCATTCTCTTGGAAATCTTTGTGCCTTCAAGAGCTTATTTAGCACCTCCAAGATCCACTCCCCGTTCGATTTTACCGCTTCCTTGATTGCCTCAGGAGGTATTGCATCTAGCCCAGGGGCTTTGCCCGTTTTCATGCTTTCGACAGCTACTTTCAGTTCTGCCTCAGTGAGAGCTGGGGCTATACCTATTCTCCTTCTATGTTCTTGTGCCTCACTCCTGGGGTAAGGGAAGAGCTCTCCCAGTATCTCCTTCCTTTCTTTAACTGGAATCTGATAAGGTGTTAAATTGTTTATTCCTGTGACTGCTATTCTATAGCCGTCTCCCCATATGTCCCTATTCAAGTCTTCGCATAGGTTTTTCCAATGTTGTATTTTGGAGTTTCTTATTAGTTTTCGCAGTTCTTTTCTCGCTATTTTGTATTTATCCGAAGCCTCCTGGCCTTCTCCTTGTTTGGTGCGTTTCGCCCATCTTGTGTACTGCCTCCTAAGCGCGTTGCATTCCTTTCTTTTCTCGGCAATAGTCTCATTCCACCAATATGGTATACCCCTCTTTCCTCTTGGACCCTTACTGCTACTATTCAGATATGCCTCTCTTATTATTTCTGTGCATAATTTGTACGAGCTTCTTTCCTCATTCGTCATGTTAGCAAGTCTAAGTTGTACGCTAGCTGTAAAGCTGTCCCATTTTGTCATAATTTTCGTCTTTACGACAGCTCGCTCTGGTGCTTTATCCATTTTTACCTCATAACAGATATATTGGTGCTCTGTTAGGGTTTCATCCTCCATTACTCTCCATTTTGTAATTCGTTTTGCCACCCCCTGTGTGGAGAACGTCACGTCAATAAAGGACTCTGAGGTCCCTCTCACAAACGTTGGCAATCCTCCCGTATTATGAACTACCATGTCCAAAGCCGCCAGCCACTCTGCCCAGTACTCACCCCTTTTATCGGTAATGGGAGATTTCCACATGCGAGACTTTGCATTTACATCTCCAGCAATAACTGCTTCCCTCTTCCTGCTTCCTACACTATTTGCTATTCCGTCGACTATTTCCATGTATTCCTCTATATCTAAGTTTGGCGATATATAACAACAGTATAAATCCCACTTTCCAAGATCAACACATACGTATCCATTCCCCACCCTCACACTTGTTACCGTCACCTTTCTATTAACAAATGTCGCTGCCACGTCCATCTTAGAGTCTTTCACCCACTCTTTTCCCTCGACAATTTTCTTGTTTGGTTCCCCAACCGTGAGTACATCCACCTTCTCGCGTCTGGCTGTGGCAAAGGCCAAATCGTGGGCTGCTCTCCCCCTTCCTAAATTCGTTTGTAGAATTCTTAGACTCATTTCTCTTTCTTGTCTCCCCGGGCTCTTTCATTTATCAGAGCTATCCTCTCCTTCCTTTTCCTCTCAACCATTTCTTTAAAATACGGGCACCTGATTTGGTCTGCCCTATGGCCCTCTACTCCGCACTTCATGCAACGCAGAGTATTCTTACACTCCTTGCTCCTATGGCCCATCTGCCCACACCTAAAACATTCTCCACTGCGGTCAATCCCTGCTGTACATTCGTGGCTTTTATGTCCATGTTCCAAGCATTTGAAGCACCTCACAATGTGTATCCTTTCCCTGACTCCACATTCCACCCATCCAATTCTCACTTTTCTGTGTTTGATCAGGGCCATTCCTTGACTTTTTGGAACTTCGATAATTGCTGTCTGTTCTTCGTATTTTCCTTTCCTGATTGCTATTACCCTTATATCTGACTCTCTCAGCTTTGTCTCCCTTGAAATTGCCTGCCTCACTTCTTCTTCTCCTGTAACGGAGTCCATACCCATTATATATAGCGTTGTTGTTCCTACTGCTTTAGTCGCCACATTGATGTTTTCCATTTTGCTTTTTATTTCCTTTTCTAATATAGCCGCCATTTTTTGTCCACCCTCTACTACAAGTTGGAGGTCCCCTTTTCCAGTTTTACGGATTTTCCCAATTCTAACGCCTATACTTCTTATATCCACTTCTTCTCTAAGTTTCTTGACTACGTCGACATAGCTCTTGTCGCCTGCCTTAACCGTCACTATGCTCTCTTCCTTTTTCATTTTTTGTTTTTGTGGATCTGATCTTATTCCTTGTACCATTAATTTTATTTTGGTATTCTCCTTCGCAAAGACCTGTTCGCAGATTTTCCTGACATATCCAACCTTTAGACCATCCCCAATTACCAAATTAATGATTCCAGTGGGATGCACCTTAGAAGTCTCCATAAGTTCCTTCATTCGGTTGTATACAATCTCCATGTCATTAACGCCTGCCAGATCTATTTGCATAGGAATGACATAAACAGCACTGCTGATCTCTTCAGACTCGTTCATCCTGGTTTTTGTTCTTGCAGTCTGGACGAGGAAGTCGACTTGCTCCCCCTTACTGCTCATTACCTTCTCTAAACCGTTATACTTCAGCTTTAGATTTTCCACGACCTTGTTAGTCCCCGTCCTACTGGGATCTATTAGGATTGCATAGTCCCCCTGGCGCCCGACTAAAGTTGCTTGGCTTGTTGCATCTATTTCTGTGACCTTATAAGTTTCTTGCGGCCATTTCTCATCCAAGATTTCTGCGAGACTATCGAAATCTTCATTTCTTTCTATCGTTGATTGTATCTTACTGGCAGTTCTTTTCCTTTTTTCCTCGTATTCGTCTTCGATATCCTGCACTACCACCTGCACTGCAACAGTCTTCATTTCTTTTTTCTCTGTTGTTCTCTTGGTTCTTAGTTCTTCTTCATCTAATGCCTTCCATTCCTTTTTAACATCTGTTACTTGTCTTTTAAGTCTCTGTACAAGCATTTTAATTTCTGTTTTTGTCTTACTGCTCGATTCCGTAATGCATGCCAATTCGCCTATCGTTCGAGTCATTCTTTCTACTTCCCTCCTTAAGTGTTGCATTCTGTTTTCAGCATCCCCTTCTTCGCGTGTTCTCTTTATGGTCTTATTTTCTTCCGTTCTCTCTCCTTTCTCTACGACTACGCTTGGGCATGAGTTTGCTCTATTTCTACATATTTGTTCCGTCCTCTCTTCTGCTGGCACTACGTCCTCGCTCAGTTCTGGTCTTTGAACTCCTGGTGGAGTTCTCTGCAGCGACTCTCTCCTACGGAAAACTTCGTCTTCCATCTCCTCCATTTCCCCTACTTTTTTTTGTCTTTTTTTTTCTTTTTCTTTATACTTTAAGTTTTGTTCATTTTCCATATTTCATCCCACGAGTGGCTAGGGAACTACCTGTCGACCGCCGCAGAGCCCCGCATTACGACGGCAAGGCTAAATACTACGGAGTGGCGCCTGGTGCTCCATAGGCTCCGTTCAAGACCAACTATCGTATGGCCATCCACTCCTCGGCACGGATCGCTTGACACCTTGAGTTACGGTCGTAACCCTGACAAGGGGCCCTCACAGGGTGCTATCACCCGGACCAGGTGAACCCTGGTTTTTTTTTTACGAGGTTGTTACTCCTCCCCCTCTCCCTTTTTCAACCTGGCTTGGGACAGGCTTTGGCGGGGTTACTATTATTACTATTATTACTATTATTACTATTATTACTATTATTACTATTATTACTATTATTACTATTATTACTATTATTACTATTATTACTATTATTACTATTATTACTATTATTACTATTATTACTATTATTACTGTTATTACTATTATTACTATTATTACTATTATTACTATTATTACTATTATTACTATTATTACTATTATTACTATTATTACTATTATTACTATTATTACTATTATTACTATTATTACTATTATTACTATTATTACTATTATTACTATTATTACTATTATTACTATTATTACTATTATTACTGTTATTACTATTATTACTATTATTATTATTATTATTTGAAAATATGTAAGAATACATTAAATTAGACAGGTATTCAAAGTTACATTGACACTTATTTGGATTTGAAATGCCGATAACATTATAATGCACAATAGCCAATTATATTTTCCAAAAGAGAAAGTTTCCTCTCCATTACAATATATAATAGCACATCAAAAATGTAACAGTTCATATAAGACGCTATAAATATGTATGTCACGTAAATTTTAGAGAGAATGAAACATCTGAGAATCATTCTAAGTTCAAAAAGAATTGTTGAAACTTTATCGCGGAATATAAAATTCGAAGATCTGTCAATCGACAGTAAAGGATTCCCATAAATCTGCATTAGTGTTAAAGTTCTTCAAACGTTAAATCGGCGAACTCGTGATAGATTTTTTTTGAGTTATTATGGGCGATTCCACTTCATATATGTTGGAAAAAGTTGGCAAAGTGCTTTATAACGTTTGAACACTGAATCAATATTTTGGATGAAGTAACAAATGGGAAAAAAAATCTTTCGAATTATATAAATTTTGTTTGTGTTCTCTTTATACTTAATCAATTTCTTTTCAAGTTGGACAAAGAAAAATAATTTTTTTAATACCTTTCAGGAATATGATAGTCTATTATAGACAAGGCAGGAAAAACTCATGTTATAGCCGTGCATACATTTGACTGTCTAGGCACTAACAGGGGTAGTAGAACGTGTGCGAAGCAATTAATAAACTTTGGCTACCGTGTATTATAAACTATTTTTTTTCAAGTATTTAATTGGGATATTTCTTTAAGATTTTGTAAGTTAGATCAAATAACAGATTGAATATTTTATCGTAACATCATCTATTAGCTTCATTTAACGTTAAACATTCATCAATAATTATCAGAGAGCGGACTCGAGCGATTGTTGATTCATAGCCTATAGGCGACTGCCTTGTGTTCGCAATAGGTTTGTTTCTGTAAGCGATCCGTGAGTTTCGAACGATTGGATACGTGTGGCAACTGCATAAGTGGCACATACTTACATATGCAGTTAATATGTATCTGTCAATGCACAACAGAGCGAATGTAATAAACGGTTTGGTAACCGGCAGCAACTACTGCTGAATCAAAAGTAATGCTGACAAGCGAATTGCGTATCGAATTTTGAATAAAAATAATTTACAAAGAACAAAACTCCAAACTATGTATTTTCTGTGAAACATTAAAAGTGTAAAATATTACTATGAACAACTAAAATCTGTTCAAGGTGTTCCTGTGCTAAATTAGTTCTTTTAGATATTAAAACGTCTTTAAAAATAGAAAATGCCCATTCCACATCACAACTAGTGATGGGTTCGTGATTAAAATGTTGCAAAAGTGCACCATACTTCGAATGTATAGATTTTTCATTCGGCTTTGCGCAGAATTGATATAATATATTCAAATCTGGACTTCTGCTAAATATGCTGCTATCAACTTTTTGTCTCAGCTTTGAGAAATATCTTCTTAAATAGTGAAACTAACTTATTAACATTTGGAAAATGACACCTGATGTATTCGCATACTCTGTGTAGTGCATGTGATGCACAGGTAACGTGTAGCATATTGAGATAAGATTGCTTTAATAACTTCCCAGTTTTTAACATATAAGTTGCCGCATCAGTCAAAAATAATAGCATCTTGTCTTTATAATTGTTATCCGATGATAGAATATTATGAATACATTGATCAAATACTTCTGCAACTGTTTCACCATTTACGACTGGCAATATTTTAGTTGCAATTAAGTATAGTTGGTATGAAGTTGTCGGATGAAGAATACCAACAACTACATTTAACACATATCGTCCCATTACATCCGTTGTTTCGCGAGCACTTACCCAAAGATAATAACCAGATAGGTTGGTTCGTATTTTTTCAATGGTTCTCAAATAACATTTTGGTAAGTGGTAATTACGTAAAGTAGATTCATATGGTATATGATGACCAGTGTATTTTATAAGAAACCTCTTGAGGACTGGATTGTATAGCATTTTGAATGGGATATTAGTTTCACACTGTTCTTCGTTAAAAGTCTCAGATGCAGATGAACATATTGCTATGAAGTGTGATCTTGAAATTTGCTTATTCACAATTCACGACAAATCTATCCAGCTAGGATACTCAGTCGGTTTAATTTCAAAAAATGGGCTGCTTTCCTCTCAGGGTTCCAATCGGAAAAGTGGTTGTCTCTTCTACAAAATTTATAATGCGCCAGTAAAAGAGTATTGACAAATGTTATAATTATATTTCTGTAAGTTACTTGTAAACTTCTTGAAATAAGGTTAAATACTAATAAACACAATAAAATTTAAATGAAACTTTAATACAAAAATCGAAAAAAAAAGAAAGAAAATCTTTATAAAGTATAAAGATTAATATTGCCTCATTTAACAATATTATAAAGGTAAAAATAACGCATGGAAATGACCGCAGCATACGTCTAAACTTCCTTTATGACAGCCGATCAAAATTAAAAATAATAAATTAGAAAGAAACTTTTTAATTTCTCCCTAGAGAACAAAATAAACAAACTATACTTGACATACCGAAGGAAACTCTAACGCATGTGCAACCACATGTGAAAAAAAATGCCCTTGAGATGCCAAACGTAAAATTTTACAGTTACAGAAATTTTTTACTAGAAATTTTAAAAATCCTTCTTTGTTATTTATATCAAATATCTAAGACTAAATGTCAATACTATAATATTAATACAATAGAAAATACAGTATTTAACCCTTTTAAATATAATAAGATATCTTTTAATAATATATTACTTACGTAAAAAATATATTCAAGACACATGAGTAAGAAAGTGTAAAATATAACAATTACGAGATAAACAAACTATTATAAAGTATCGATAATGAGTTAACACTGCACCAACAACTAATTAAATCAAAAATTAACCCGAAGTTACTTAATAAAAAGATAAAGATTTATCTTTGTATAAACACGACTTTCTTTTCTCACATTACACTTGTCTCTGTGGATACAGCAAGCACGCAGGCTTCGCATAAAAAATACAGTATTAAAAATCGTCCACAGCAGAACAAACGACTTGCTCCAACTGCGCAAGTCAAATATTTTTAAAATATTTATGGGAAAAAGTCCTCAGCACTATGTTTCTGCACATTACACTTTTGTGGACGTCCTAAACTTAATGAACTGGCGCTGCAGTATATTTCGGTATCATTACGAATACGCAACCAATCTGTATGGCTTCTAATCCATTCTACCATGGTTGCCCTACGACAATTCTCCATAGTTAATGAAAATAAAGAGAAATACTAAGAACAGAAAGAAATGGACAAAAAAGAAGAAGCGAAAACTACTCCAAAACTAAGAAAGCAAATTAGACTTAATATTTATTAAAAATTATAGGATATATACAATATAACAATATAAAACGGATTTTTTAAAATACTAAACGTTGTAACCAAATAACAGTGAAAAAAACGAAACCAGAAGCAATCCTTTATAGAAAAGAATAGAAAATATACTATCTCAAGAACAATAAATGCATATATGAATATGCATGTATAACAACATTTAAACACGAGAATACCCTTTGGAAATTAGCGTATATAATTTTTTAAGCGATTATTTCAATGAAGTCTAACGAAATAATATATAAATGTATATTCCGTCTTACACGCCACTATTGAATTAAATTTATGTAGGAATACACACAATGTAGTATTCATAGCGACGGAAATATCAACATCTGCTCGATGAATACAATTGAGCAAGCAAATAGTGGGGCTGTTATAACATGCATACTATACCTGATACCGCCACGACGTTTTATCGGGGCAATTGGTCATTCAATCGCTTCAGTCCGCTCTCTTCTCATTAGCATAAAATCACAGTTTTTATTTGCGTAAACGGGACAAATATATTCATACTATCACTTACAGATTTCATAGGTTATACTTACATTGCTAATATACGCCGTTCACGATTCAAAGACGTGGACGTCATCAATGATGTCAAAACAATGTTGTGAAATCATTTGCAAAATCCATTGGGTAAAATCGATTTGTTTACATTTTAGGTTAGGGTAGTAAACTCTTATGTCAAACTTGCAATATTTAGGTTATAATTTATAAATAACCGAATTTATTAATTCTCAATTAATCAAACAATAAAGACAGGTGAAAACTTTATACGTATTTAATAATAAATAGAATACTAAAAAGATATTTGTGTTACATCAGAATATATGTTGTAAGAAACCAAAAAATACCAGGTCAATTTTCTCAAATATCTATTTCTGTACATCTTGTAGACAGCATTTCTTATAGCGCATTCAGCGAAGTAATCAATCTCCACTGTAGGTTTCTTTTTGTCACGTTTCCGTTTGGGGCTGCAAATTGCGTGTCCTTTTTATATTTCCGAGGAAATTCTGCTGACAGATGTCACGCTTACTCCTAAAACTTTTGCTGCGCGCTACAAAAAAAAAGTGCAATATGTAATATGAAATTATAGCAAAATACAAATACGATTTTACTTCTCTCACAGCTAGAGAATACAATCCCAGGATCCAGAAATCCCAGGATCTCGGGATCCCGGCCCGGTTTTGATCCCGTAAATTCCGGGACTGTACTTGGCTAATCTCGGGATTTTCGGGATCGCCAGTTTGCATTACGTAATCCATTGCGCCTTGACAATGCCCTTACCTAGATTATATTAAGGACAATTATTACATAAAGACAAAAAATCAACCTTAGGTACGCCGTACGATAAAGAACTACACAGGTACAGCCCAAATAATATGTAACATAGAAGGGACTTCCCCGCCCGGCATACTTCAATACAATACTGTTAAAGTAATTCCCCAACAGGCCAACAGGGGAATCACCCGATCACCTCATATGATATATCTTAATATTGTTCGCGGGATTCCCCTTCCGGGATTCCCTGTACGAAAGGTTAAATACGCTTATTAGGATTTACTTATTTCATTTTTTATTCTACCAGCGACAAGGTTACGCAGGTTACGACGTTTAAATTTAAAAGTCAATTATCTGAAAAAGTTATTTTAAATGGCGGGAGATTTTGTTCAACATAAAAGAACAATGATACGTCGTCAGCGTGGAGTTATTTTTTAGTTGCGAAAGACGGGAATAGTGCTACATGTAAGCGATGCCCTGCCATTCTCAAGACTTTGGGTGGATCGACTAAGGGATTACATACACATTTGTCATCAAAACATAACATTAAGATTTTAGCTGACGTTAATCGTTTAACAGCTTCAACAAATCAAGATTCTCAAAATCTTAACACAGCACCGCCGCCAGCTAAACGAAAGTTATAAGATTATTTTACTAAAAGTACCGACGATAGCCTGGATTATGTTTCGGCAAGAATGATTGCATTAGATGGTTTTCCATTCAGTGTATTCATAACCTTAGAAGATTTGAGAAAATTGCTCTTAGCGAAATACACGGATTTACCAAAATCAGCCGTCACAATTCGAAAGTGTGTTATAGAAAGCAAGTGACTGCAGAATTAAAAAATTTGAAAAGTGCAGGTAAAAGATTCACAACATCCAATAAACGATACATGGCTGTCAACGTCCATTCATATAAAAAAATTTGGAGCTTAGAACTCGTTCCTATTCATGGAAGTACGACGGCTGAAAATTGTCTTCTTATATTGAAAGAGCGTCTAAGTAAATTTGATATTTCCCTGGAAACTGATATCGTGGCTACTGTTTACACTGAACAACAACTGTGTCTTGCACATGGTATCAATTTGGCCTTCTATGATGTGCTTTATAAAATAAAGAATTATTTTCAAGACAGGCAAGACAACCTACCTCAGACTCAGATGATATTATAAATGAACCAGCTGTGACTACTGATTATATGAACGATAGTGACGATGATAACAATTTAGAAGACTTAGACTGTCCAGAATCAGGTTTAATTTTAATGTCACAAAATGAACTTGCGCGAGAACACATACCAGAGTTTACGAAAGATGAAAACATTAATGAGCTGATAAAGAAAATCCGCAAAGTTGTAGTGTATTTCAAAAAATCACCATTGAGAAATGAAACAGTACTTCAAAAATATGTGAAGATTGAACATGAAAAAGAGATGTCGCTTCTTTTGGACTGTAAAACCAGGTGGAATAGTCTTTTAACCATGCTGGAACGATTTTCTCTTTTAAAAACCTGCATTCAAAAAGCTCTTATAGATCTCAATCATCCAATCCGTTTAGAAGATGCTGATTTTGACTTGGTAAACAGAATTGTTGATGTGCTGACCTCAATTAAATTAACAGTAGAAGCAATCTGTCGACGAGATGCTAATTTATGCACAGCTAATGCCGCTTTGAAATTTCTTATAAAACAATTGTTTAGCAAAAATTCAGCAATCGCCAATAAAACGAAAATATCCTTAGTGTATAAAACAACGACGAAATGAAGATTTAACTAGTGTGTTGAATTATTTACAAAGTCCACGAAAAGATGATGAAAATCAGTTATTATCAGATTTGGAATGGCTTGACTTATTTCCAGTTCCTACACAGGCCTTAGTGATGGCGCAAATAAAGAGTATTGTTATAAGACTAAATAGTCTAGATGACACGGAAGAGGAAGAAAGGTCAGGATCACAAACAGATGATGAGCCAAGGCAACAAACCTCTCAACCCCAATTGACACTAAAGGAGTTACAGCTGGAAATTAATAAGAGCATAAAATCCCCAGATCCTGAAGTACAAAATGAATCGGGATTGCTAACTAGTATTAGACGCAAAATGAGCCTGTTCGAAAATGGAGGAGTTCGTGGATATTACTTAGAATTAGCATATAAATATCTATTGTCCATTTCTCCAACCAGTGTGGAACCTGAGCGAGCGTTTTCAGCTGCTGCTTATGTTGGCAATAAACTACGAAGCAGGCTTGGAAGTCAAACATTGGATTCTTTGATATTTCTGCGAATGTATTTTCGAAATTCTAAACAGTTTTTTGTATTGTCTTTTTTGTTCCTTATTTTAGTATATTGTGTATTGTGTTGTGCCACAATATTAATAAATAATTTTTAAGAAATTACTTAATTTTTTTTCATATGAGCCCAATTAGAAACAACATAGTCTAATCCCGGGATCCCGGGATTACGCTTCAAAAATCCCGTAATCCCGGGATTGAAAAATATGCTCGGGCTTGTATTCTCTACTCACAACTGATAAATCACTATCGTGTTCTGCTTCACAGTTTGCGATCACGGATGTAACAAGTCTGTAAAACGCTTTCGGCATTTGAATCCAGAGTAAACAATCACACATAAAATATGACAGAACGATATGTGTCAACACTGGACATTTCCACCAACATAAATATGCATACGCAATGATCTTAATATATAAATATTATACTTCGTTTATTGTTTTTGTGATGGTAATTTCGAAAATACTGTTGATGACGTGCACGTCTTCGAATCGTGAACAGTGTTTACCTGTAAATCTTAAGCCAAATTTGACAAGTCAAATAAGACATATCAGATTTGATAAGCCTGGCTTACATTTATAATATGTTACATTTATAATATTCGATCTTTAAGAGATCGAAAAATAAAAAACACCACACGCAACTGGGTTCATAACATGCTGCGTAGCAGAGTAGTTCATGCCCAAATGCAAAACAAAACGATCTCCATGAGGACAACAAAAGGGTGTCCTCAAGGAGGCGTATTGTCACCACTACTATGGAGTCTAGTAGTGGATAATCTCCTCAGGACATTAAATGACCAGGGAATATGGACGCAGGGGTTCGCCGATGACATTGTCATAGTGTCCCAGGGGAAATACCCGGGGACAGTGGCGAGCATCATGCGAAATGCTCTGCGAATTGTAGAAAGATGGTGCCTTGAGGAGGGATTAACTGTCAATCCTCAAAAAACCAAGTTTGTAGCCTTTACCAACATGAGAAAACTAAATGATCTGGGCAGCATAAAGCTGTTGGACAAGAGTTAGAACTAACCAATGAAGTGAAGTATCTAGGCATAACACTTGATGCGAAACTGAAATGGAGCAGACACCTAGCCAAAGTGGCAGACAGGGCGGCGCAGCTCTTCTGGAGATGCAGAAGAGCTGTTGGCAAGACCTGGGGACTAAGACCAAATGTGGTACACTGGTTGTACACAGCAGTAATAAGACCAACGATTACCTATGGGGTAGTTGTCTGGTGGAGGAGAACGGAGCGGACATCGTCGGTGGGGCTCCTCACGACTTTCTAGCGACGGCCCTGTTGGGAATCACGGGAGCTATGAACAGCACGGGAACCGCTTCCATGGAGGCCATCGTGGGTCTCCCTCCGCTGGAACTATTTATAAAGGCGGAGGCAATGGCTGCGATACTGAGGCTGAAGGCCAATGACGTATGGTGTCCTAATAATGTTGTAGGGAGCCATACAGATATCACAGGAACTATACTGGAAGAGCCGATATTTCAAATGCCGGTGGACAGTATGTCACCTGAAATTATGTTTACAACTAAGCTGAACATACTTATACCGACCAGGGAACAGGCAAAAAGTCGCTCGAACGATTGTGGTGCCGGCACCGGGTACACTTATGGATCACAATCTAGTCAGGGGGCAGGTGCAGGCATATACGGAATGTGCCCTGGAAGGAAGATATCGATATATCTGGGGAAACATGCTACGGTTTTCCAGGCCGAATTGTTGGCAGTCGCAGCCTGCGCCGATGAAATTCGAGAAGCCGGCTGCGCAAGCAAGAAAATTAACATAACGACTGATAGTCAGGCGGCTATTAAAGCCATTATGAACCCATCTACCAGGTCTAAGTTGGTGAAATATTGTAAACAGGTCCTCAATAACCTGGCACAAGACAATACAGCGTCGCTGATATGGGTGCCAGGACATGAGGGAATTAAAGGCAATGAGATAGCCGACAAACTGGCCAAAGAAAGTACTAATAGGAACTTCATAGGACCAGAAGCTGTATGTGGAATCACTAAGGATTCCGCTAAAAGGGGGATCTGGTTATGGCTAGAAAAAGAACATAGAAATAAATTGAGGTTAACGGAAGGTCAACTCCATACCAAAACACTACTAAGGGGGCTGGACGGGAAGTTTTCAGCCAACCTAATTCGTAGTAGCAAAAAAAAAATTAAAATAATTACCGGGTTAATAACCGGACATTGTCCTTTAAGGAAGCATTTGTACAGCATGGGCTTGGTTAGCGAGCCCTCGTGTAGGAGATATGAAAAACAGGAGGAAACTAGCCTTCATGTAATATGCACGTGTGAGGAACTGAGGGAACTCCGACAGAAATATTTCGGGAGAGATCTATTGGATCCTTCGAGTGTACTCAAACTTCCCCTGAGGAGGATAGTGGCTTTTATCGAGGACACAAGACTAACAGAGTGGAATTGAGAGATCTATTGGGGATAGTACAAAGAGCAGCGTGCTCAAGTGCCTGGACGTGGTGGCGTCCACCCCAAAACAGAGAAGAAGAAGAAGAAGATGTTAGTGTACGGGTTTGTCCTTTCGAACATAACAGTTTACAACCGAATACTTTGCAACTTTTTATTGGTTTTGAATATGGGTGTTAGTGGAAATAATAGTGATAGTGACAATCTAAATATATATTTACATTATTTTATATTCCCTTCTTTAAATATCAATGGATTTCGATATTTCACATCTGCCAGGCATCCCATGACGGCTAATTTTTTTTTCTTTTTTTTCTATTTGCCGTTAAATATAAACTATAATTACGTATTAGTTGCAAGTAGAGCAATCCCCAGGAAGCTCTTAATGGTGTACTTATTAAATAACAAAATATTTATAACGAATTTGATTGAACGGATATATACACCATAGCACAGGTTTGTACTTGACAATTCAAATATTACGAATTACAAAAGACCAACCTTCATATAATTGCCTTCAAAAACATAAATCGATAAAACTGGAATATACCACAAACATTTCTGTACATTCAACGTTTGTTTCCTTTGTTGTCAAAACAATACATGCTAAGCACTGGTAAATTATTGAAAATGTGAGTTTTTACGCCTTATTATTTTCATAAAATCAATATTTAACGTGGACGTTCATCAGTACATTCAAATGTCAGTTATTGTAAGTTTATTATTCCGGTTTTCAATTGTCCTTGAAATAAATTTGTGTTTATAAGCATTTAGTTAATTGTGTTTAATGTCATAATTCCACTTGTTATTGACGGATAAAGAATTATTACCACTCTCCTGATTAATTTCGTGCCTGTAATAAGGCACAGCGTATTTATACAGTGATCATTCCATCCAGTAATGTGTGTTAGGAAATCCAATTTTATATTGATTTCGTTTAACTATACGCACACCTTAATTAATTGCACATTTATTATTCAAACGACGAAGCAATTAATTTATTTTGCGTATGAATAAATACCTAAAAAATTTCTTTCAGCCACATGATAAATTTCTTCAAAACATTACGAAGTAATGAAATGTAACAATGTCAACCTGGCATTAATAACTTAAATTTAATAACTAAAGTTCGGATTATATGCGTGAAAAAATTGTAGAATATGTAGATATACGCACATATACCAGATGAATCAATGATCTGACAAAGTACATTTGCTTATAAATGGTGAAGTTTTCCTAATTTGGAGGGTATAAAGTTCCCAACTTTCATAATCAAATAAAATTAAAAAACCCTTACCACAATAGAATTTAATGATTCTAAATACGTATTTCTACAACCACGTTGTCATCTTCAGTAGAAAAAACAGTGTAACACTTGAACGCACAAAAACACTCACAGAAGGATTGTTCTGAACGTCTTCTAGTTTAACACTAAATTCTTCAATCTTAAATGCTACAAAAATTACCTACATTTTGGTAAACCCCACCTATTCATGCAAGATCATTAACCCATTATTTGTAAATTCTATAGAAAAACCGTTTAGAAATATTATAAAAGCCGTAATTTAACATACATTAAGGATCCATTTATGAAACTAATCCTTAAATTATGTTAAAATATAAATTTGGAAATTAACGTTGAGTCAGAATATTTTAATGGCAAATATTGTAATGAAACGAATTTAAAAATAAATTCCATGAATTCGAATATTTTTTTAAGGTTTTCCTATTTTTCTTGCTTTAATAACATCTAACTGTCAATTAACTCAAATAAAGAAGAACCTGGTATAGGACCCAAATCTGCGTTAATTACGTTATTCCTATTTTTAAAGATAAAAATGCTCTCAAAACTATCTAATTCGCGGGGGCGTGTGACGATTTTTATTAATGTCAGACAGTCAGATGTTACGTTGTGATCTGATTCAAGAATATGTCGGGCAACACTTGTTTTTTCCGGTCTATTGAATCTAATATGCGAAACATGTTCTTTATAACGAGTTAGAATCGAACGTTTTGTTTGGCCGACATATTTTTTATCACAATCCTTACAATTTATTTCATAGATTCCAGATTTGTTGTTTACCTCAACTTTGTCTTTCGCGTTGCCTAAGAGAAATTTTAGGGAGTTATTCGACCGAAATGCTACTTGAACATTATACTGTTTAAAGGTTTTACTTAAATTTTTCGTAGTATCGTGAAACGGTAAACTAATAAATTTTTTGCTCGAATCAATTTGAGGTAGCAAACATGTGGAATCCTGAATTGTTTTTCTTACTTTATGTTTTCTAACTAGCTTGTTTATTATTTCTGAATCGAAACCGTTGTAACTCGCGATTTTCTTAATTAAAGTTAATTCCTTTTCATATCTATCCTTTGTCAATGGCATGCTTAACAAACGATTGATAAGAAAATTGAAAGAGGCACTCTTGTGCTGAAAAGTATGGTTTGAATCTGCGGTTATAAATCTGTTGACGTTGGTTTCTTTTCGGTAAATATCAAACTCTAAGTTTTTGTCATTCCTAATTACTAAGGTATCTAAAAATGGCAAACCTCCGCTATTTTCCTTTTCAACCGTGAATTTAATACTAGGAAATTTTGAATTTAATTCTGTTACAAAATAATCTAAGTCGCACTTATTGGTATCAAAAATTGCAAACACATCGTCTATATACCTGACCCATATGTTTGGAAAATATTTGGCTGACTTTTTAAACTCAATCTCAAAGTGACTCATAAATAAATTCGCGATAAATGGAGATAAGCAATTACCCATGGCTGTACCCTGTTGCTGTTCAAAGAACTTGCCTTCGAATTGGAAGCAATTTTGGGCCATACAAAGTCTTGTTAACTGCAAATATTCATTTATTTTTTCCTTTTCAACGTAATTGCTATGAAGTAATTCAGACAAATATTTTAACGTTTCTGGGATAGGTACTGAAGGAAACAAGGACGTTACATCGAATGAAACCAAAATGTCACCATCTTCCAGTCGACAATCTTTAACTTTCTGAGTAAATTCTAAAGAATTATTGACCGATAAACTAACTGGTTTTTCTGGTAATTTTCTGAATTCATTTACTAACCATTTTGAAATCAAATAAGTCGGTGAGTCAATATCAGCAACAATAGGTCTCATCGACTTACCTGGTTTGTGGATTTTAGGTAAGCAATATAACCTAGGCACTAACGGATTTGCACATTGTAATTTATAAAGGTTGGAATTAAATATTCTGACTCAACTTTATTTTCCAAATTCATATTTCAACATAATTTAAGGATTAATTTCATAATTGGATTCTTAATGTATGTTAAATTACGGCTTTTATAATATTTTTAAAAGGTTTTTCTATAGAATTTACAAATAAAGGGTTAATGCTCTTGCATGAATAGGTGGGGTTTACCAAAATGTAGGTAATTTTTGTAGCATTTAAGATTGAAGATTTTAGTGTTAAACTAGAAGACGTTCAGAACAATCCTTCTGTGAGTGCTTTTGTGCGTTCAAGTGTTACACTGTTTTTTCTACTGAAGATGACAACGTGGTTGTAGAAATAGAATCATTAAATTCTATTGTGGTAAGGGTTTTTTAATATTATTTTATTCACTTAAAAGCCACAGTCTCCGATTTGTAGTTAACTTTTATAATGTTTTACCAAAAAATCGCGTAGAAAAATTTTTCAAATAAGCACGGAAAAAAAAGGAGAAAATATAGGAAAATGTTTTTAAGACGGACGGTATACATAATACATGTGTCTGTGTGCCTTCTATGTAAGTTTTATGCCATCGACTGTTATTTAAAGTAAAAGTGCTGCCTGTAAACAATACCCACTTGTCGAACACAAGGCGCTATTCTGCTTACAGTGTCATATTAAGATATTTACCGCTGAAACTATAATGTTCGTATTTGCGATTAGACCACCATCAACACCGATTTTCTTTAAATGTATGGATCGGTATAATAAATAATTACATTGTTGTGCCATATTTCTTACTGCTGCGTTTGAACGGACAAGTTTATTTGGATTTTTTACATAATATTCTATCGGGATTACTAGAAGATATTCCTTTCAATATTCTCGTGTCGATGTAGTATCAGCATGACTGGTAACCTGTGCATTTTGTTCGCGTGGTGCCTGAATATTTGAATGATGTGTTTGGAGATCGCTGGATAGGCAGCTGTGGGCCAGTGCATTGGCCAGTGCATTGGCCACGGTCGCCTGACCCAAATCCGATTGATTTCTTTCTGTGGGAATATTAAAATGAGCAAGTCTATAGGATGGAAGTCAACGATATTGACAAGTTGCACGAACGTATTATTGTGAAAACAGATCATGTACGTGAACGCAATTTTTTTCAAAATGTGAATCACTTATACGTCGCGCCAGATTATGTATTCAAGAGAATAGTGAAAATTTTGAGCAATTGTTGTAATCGTGCATTTCAAACGAACTAGAAAACGTTGAGTCGCTTTCAAAAGAAAAACAATTCAATTAAATGTATTATAATCATATATCTTAAGAAGTAGATGAATGGGCTTTTTATTCATCATAGACGAATGTGTTTACACGTAGCGAACATGCATCAACCTTTAAACCAAATGCTTATTTTCGTAAATCTGTTGGCGTGTAAATAGAAATAATTTTATGAACGACCAGTCTGATAATAAAATGCAAATTAAGGCATATTTATTTACTACGTTTTCTCTTTTGTACAGGTAACTGGACTGTTCTACTTTATCACTTACCATCCTCAACACAAGGTGTACTGTTTAACATAAAAACGTTGACTTTTTCTTAGAAATCAACACTTTTTTTTTGTGTATACTGAAATGCTTGACATACATATACATACTGTTTATATTATATCAACGAATGAACAAACACCCTGTATATTCACCATTTATGAGCAAATGTACTTTGTCAGACCCTTAAATCACCAAGTATACACATATTTTAACAAAAATATGTACTAAATATTGACAAATATGCTCTAATAGAGAGAAATATGTATCAATATCCTAAATTTTTTGTGACATTCTAACCAAAAACATATCCGATTCTACTAAACAAAACTTTATTTTACATTTATAGTTATTTATGCAACAAGGGCGTTATGGGTATTTTATTTCTCTGAGGTCGACGTTAACTCGAGGGCGGATGAATGTTGGCCGAGTGCAATATAATTGCCATAACGTCAGTGGTTCATACAAGATTTTATTTTTCACGAAAAATAAATTTCTTAAGCGGAAAATTCAAATTACATTGGAAAAGTTCCTAGATTTCTATCAACTGTTATGTAGTTGACAGTCGTTACGCATCTAATATGACTTCTTGAACCAACGATAGAGGAAAGCATTTCTTCTAACAATAGAGTGTCCAACATGATATTAAATTTTCTTACAGCATCAGATAAATTCTCGTTGGCTTATCAAAGTACTAGTGAAGACGTTTTCCCTCCAAGAACTTATACTTGTTTATTTTGTTCCTCGCTATCAACTACTTTGCCTTTCCTGTCCCTTATGCCACTCACTTTATGTTTCTATGGTCTATTATGCTCGTTGATTTTTTGGTAATACCGCTTGGCATTCTTTTTCTTATTTTCCATCCACTCCTTTTTACATTTTCGTGTAAAGCGTTTTTGCAATCTTTCCTATTTTTTTCATATTCTTCTCTATCTTCATTTCTTCCTGATCTTAACCATTTGTTTCTTGTTTCCACTTTTGCGACTAACCTTTTTTGACAGAGGTCATTATACCATTCGTTCCGTTTGTCCTTTCCTTTACCTTTCTTTTTTTTAGCAAATTTGTCTGCTCTGAACGTGATCGTTCATTTTTCTTTTCAGGTTGCAGGTATCCTGTGAAGCATTTCGCCGTTTTGGATTTCGCTTTTGTTTTTAGTAATCTGTATGCATATGCGCCTACTATCGCGCGATCCCTTTTCTCAGTTTTCTGATCTGAGCTTCCGTAAGTAAAATTAAGTAGCGTTACCTACCACCTTTTATTTAGTCACCCACTCCGGTTCCACTGATTAAGGGCATATATATAATAAATACACGCTCCTATACTATTGTGCGATACGACTACCGGTTTCGTTCCGATTTTGGCGATCTGCAGAACGCCATCGCTGCGCCTGCGTACGTAGGTAACACTGCTGAGAGCATAGTGCAATTCAAATTCATTCCAAAGGGAACTGCGAACTCCTAATATTACAAGTGCGTACTAAAACGTTTGCGAAACAATGTGTGGAAAAAGAGACTATAGAAATGGACCAGTGGGTTCCTCCTTCATCACGATAATGCGCTATGCCATACCTCGCCTCTGATACACGAGTTTTAGTCAAAAGAAAAGTCCCTGTTTGTCCATCTGACTCTCCAGATTTATCACCATGCGACTCGCGACATGGAGAGGTTTTGACGCCATTCCTGACATCGAGAGGGTCACGATGGAGCAGCTTAAGGCTCTTTCGAAAGAAATTTTACAGAAATGCTTCGAATCATGGAATCGATGTTGGGATAAGTGTATCGCTAACCAGGGAGACTAGGGGAGAGCGGGGCACGGTGGTCACTTTATTCATTTTTAATTTTTTTTAAGAAGCTATAAGCATTTCCCCAGTTTTGTAACTGCAGGCGCAAAGTATCATGCATTGGTACTTATTTTCTAGAATACCACTTCACTGAATCAAACCTACTACATATGATAAGAGAATATGTTTTCTTAGAAAATATGACCAGTGTGCCCCCAAATCGGGGTACACTGGTCACGTTAGTGGGGTCCACTGGTCACTGCTCAAATAATAAAAATAAATGAATTCCATGTGGAAGATATTGCTATTTTAATCAAAAGGTGTAATTTGTCCAATCTGTTTTGTACCCTTTTCCCCTACAATTTTTATGGGTTGTTAAACAGTTGTCAAACCTGTTTCATCCATATTATAGATCTGCGCAGGACCTAAGCTGCGTTTTTCTAAAATTTCTTCTAGGTTGTTGTAGAATTTCTCGACGACAACTTTATGGAAGCCCATTGCTCTTGCCAATGAAGTCGCCTCTGGCGTTCGTAAGGATAAAATCTTATTCCCCTTCATAAAGGGAGTAAACCAATCTCTGCCTGCGCTTTTGTTTTCTTCCCAACCTATTGGAAAAACCTTCTTGTTGGCTACAGAAAATTCGTACGCAATTTTACAAGCCTCTGTGGGTGGTAAACCATGATGCAGTCGTGAACAGTGTCGCAAATAATCAGCTAACATGGCTTCTTCGTTTTCGCTAAACACCTGACGAACATTATAGTTTGGCGACATTCCTGGAACGTCAGCCAAGGTTACATTTTTCCACTCAATGTCTAGGTCTTTTCATTCTTTGATATATCTTGTCAAAGTTGTTCTGGATATATTGTAGAGGATAGCTGCTTGTTTAACCGAAAGCCCACCATCTAAATGGCTCCGGACAGCTAACAACATTGTGTTTTGATATGTAAGACCAATTGTGCTTTTTCTGTTCCTATTACGGACCATTGTTTATTGCTATAACATAAGCAAAGCACAATAATAGTATCTAACATATTCTCAAAAACTTTGGGGGCACAGTCGACACCGCTTCCTTTCTCTGGTAACTAGTGACCACTGTACCCCAAGAATTTGTGACCATTATGCCCCCAGTGCCATTACCAAAGAAATATGTTTCGACTAATTCAAAATAATGCAAACTTGATAGAAATGTTCTGAAAACTCTAAAGATTAGAACTATATCTTGAAAAAATAACTTACCTCTTAAATAAACACTAATTATCAATTATAATTATCAATGCTGGTATTGACTCACCGACTTATTTGATTTCAAAATGGTTAGTGAATGAATTCAGAAAATGACCAGAAAAACCAGTTAGTTTATCGGTCAATAATTCTTTAGAATTTATTCAAAAAGTTAAAGACTGTCGACTGGAAGATGGTGACATTTTGGTTTCATTCGATGTAACGTCCTTGTTTCCTTCAGTACCTATCCCAGAAACGTTAAAATATTTGTCTGAATTACTTCATAGCAATCACGTTGAAAAGGAAAAAATAAATGAATATTTGCAGTTAACAAGCCTTTGTATGGTCCAAAATTGCTTCCAATTCGAAGGCAAGTTCTTTGAACAGCAACAGGGTACAGCCATGGGTAATTGCTTATCTCCATTTATCGCGAATTTATTTATGAGTCACTTTGAGATTGAGTTTAAAAAGTCAGCCAAATATTTTCCAAACATATGGGTCAGGTATGTAGACGATGTGTTTGCAATTTTTGATACCAATAAGTGCGACTTAGATTATTTTGTAACAGAATTAAATTCAAAATTTCCTAGTATTAAATTCACGGTTGAAAAGGATAACAACGGAGGTTTGCCATTTTTAGATACCTTAGTAATTAGGAATGACAAAAACTTAGAGTTTGATATTTACCGAAAAGAAACCAACGTCAACAGATTTATAACCGCAGATTCAAACCATACTTTCAGCAAAAGAGTGCCTCTTTCAATTTTCTTAACAATCGTTTGTTAAGCATGCCATTGACAAAGGATAGATATGAAAAGGAATTAACTTTAATCAAGAAAATCGCGAGTTACAACGGTTTCGATTCAGAAATAATAAACAATCTAGTTAGAAAACATAAAGTAAGAAAAACAATTCAGGATTCCACATGTTTGCTACCTCAAATTGATTCGAGCAAAACATTTATTAGTTTACCGTTTCACGAAACTACGAACAATTGAAGTAAAACCTTTAAACAGTATAATGTTCAAGTAGCATTTCGGTCGAATAACTCCCTAAAATCTCTCTTAGGCAACGCGAAAGACAAAGTTGAGGTAAACAACAAATCTGGAATCTATGAAATAAATTGTAAGGATTGTGATAAAAAATATGTTGCCAAACAAAACGTTCGATTCTAACTCGTTATAAAGAACATGTTTCGCATATTAGATTCAATAGACCAGAAAAATCAAGTGTTGCCCGACATATTCTTGAATCAGATCACAACGTAACATCTGACTGTCTGAGATTAATAAAAAACGTCACACGCCCCCGCGAATTAGATAGTTTTGAGAGCATTTTTATCTTTAAAAATAGGAATAACGTAATTAACGCAGATTTGGGTCCTATACCAGGTTCTTCTTTATTTGAGTTAATTGACAGTTAGATGTTATTAAAGCAAGAAAAATAGGAAAACCATTAAAAAATATTCGAATTCATGGAATTTATTTTTAAATTCGTTTCATTACAATATTTGCCATTAAAATATTCTGACTCAACATTAATTTCTAAATTTATATTTCAACATAATTTAAGGATTAGTTTCATAATTGGATTCTTAACGTATGTTAAATTACGGCTTTTATAATATTTCTAAACGGTTTTTCTATAGAATTTACAAATAATGGGTTAATGCTCTTGCATGAACAGGCGGGGTTTACCAAAATGTAGGTAATTTTTGTAGCATTTAAGATTGAAGATTTTAGTGTTAAACTAGAAGACGTTGAGAACAATCCTTCTGTGAGTGTTTTTGTGCGTTCTAGTGTTACACTGTTTTTTCTACTGAAGATGACAACGTGGTTGTAGAAATACGTATTTAGAATCATTAAATTCTATTGTGGCAAGGGTTTTTTAATTTTATTATTCACTAATTATCAATGTTTTGACGTAATAAATAATTTACAATGCACTATCAACATGCAGGTTGCACTGTTGGTGTAGAACTGAACGCATAAAATAGCCACTACTATAGATGCACATGTTGGTCTCAACGTTAGGCACGTTCTGCGATAGATGGCGCCCTGATGCTGATAACTGATTATGATTTTAAAATATGACCACTGTGCCCCTACAGTTACTGTGCCCCGCTCTCCCCTATTTTTGAAGGAGATTAAGTCAAATTTGGTGTAAGCTTATTACTTTATTCGTAATAAAATTATTCATTGTATTTTTTCATCACACCTCGTATATGTAAAGCAATATAATTAGCAGAAGTATGTTGTTTGATGACCAACTTTAAAAAAAAAATCGTTGAAATTCCACTATAAATTTCCTTTAAAACCCATGAAGCATTTACAAAGCCATATTTTTTTAGGAATCATTCAATAAACCGCTTTATTTAAAACCTATTTCCTTAATAGTTTTTCACATACGTCCACCACCACCAGCATATAGCTCATCAAGAGAGAAATATCGTTCACATGCCCGGCCCATCCAGCACAGAGCCCTGCCCGCAACTTGAACTTCACAAAAAAAGAACGCATTTTTCAATTCGTATTTTTACATCTCACCAAACTTTCACTAGCAGCCGCGGATCCGGAGATTTATAACTACACCAGAAAACAGTGAATTCCGGAGCTTTTTCCGACCATCGCGGCCTGGCGAGACGAAAATCGATATGCTGCGTTATCATATGGAGATTTATCAGTTTTTTTCGGACGCGACGTGAAACACATTAGGGGTAAATAACTCGAACAGGTGGCAGCGCTGCCTCCGCCCGACGTAGAGGAATGGCAGGATCGAAAGTTACAAACGATTCGGCGTCACAGATGACTCAAAATAAGTCCCCCGTGACGCGAGCAGCCACTCTAACTAGTTGGAAGGTGATGCATGAGGCGTTGAAAATAAATTTACATTATTGGGATAAAGTTTTTTTTTGTGTTCCGAGTTACCACCGTCATTTGTTTTCCACACGCCCTAATAAAAAATACATGACATAAAATTTTATGAAGTCATCCGTCATGATGGTTTATCTCATGCGTGCGTACCTAAAATTTATTAGAAATTGTGATTGTCGGGTATTTCTTTAAATGTTCTTACATTTCTAAGTAAAAAATTTGAATTGAAATTAAGATAATTAGTTAATAACAATAATAAACGTAACTTCCTTGATTTCAAATATTATATTTTATGTAGTTCCTAATTTACCCTATTTCTAATAAAGATTAATATGTAATATCCTTATTCGCCAATTTTAAATTGCTTTTCTAATACTTCTTAAACATACAAGTGTCCCGTATCGTTATGTTCAAATTTTAGGAGTGTAAAATAGACTTCATTTCAAGTAACAAAAACTGAAAATTTGCATATCCAATTTTATTTGTTTCAAAGTTACAGATCTATGAATGTGATTGTCAGATCATGAAAAAAAAATGTAATCCTAAATAATATTTTCGAAATGTCCACCTCCTTGTTGAATGCAGGCTTGTGGCCCTAAGCTAACAGAAAAAGTACTTATCCGAATTTCATACTTGTTTTGTCGGATTTGCTCGGCAGCCAGGTGAATACAATCCAACAACTCTTCTCTTGTGTTCGACACTTGCGCGTAGACTAAATTTTTCATGTACCCCCATAAATAAAAGTCAAGGGGATTAAGATCGGGTGATCTGGGTCATGCAACAGGACCACCTGGACCAATCCATCTTGGATAATTGACGTTAACCCAATTTCCGACAGCAATTCCGAAATGTGGTGGTGCCCCATCCATGTGAAACCACATGTCTCGTTGAACATTCAGTGGGACATCCTCTAAAAGACCTGGCAGTTCGTCAATATGAAATTGAAGGTAATTGTCCGCATTTAACCTCCCAGGAAGAACGACAGGACCAATCAACAAGTCATCGATTAGGGCTGCCCAAACGTTAATAGAAAATTCATGTTGAAATTTAGATGGGCGTATAGCTTTGGGATTTTCTGATGACCACCTGTGCAGGTTTCTCAGATTTGTAACTCCACTTCTCGTGAACGTAGATTCATCTGTCCAGAGGACTGTGCTGTGGAAATTAAAATGAAGCCGGGACTGTTTTAATATCCAGGTACAATAAACTAGACGAGCATAGTGGTCTGCCTCAAGCAAACCGTGTCCCGTGCGATAGTGATATGGATATAAGCCCTCACGTTTTAAAATTTGCCAAACTGTCGTTCGTGGCACTCCTAGTTATCTAGCGATTCGAAGTACACTGAGAGTTTAATCCCTTGTAACAATAGCTACTGCCTCTTCCTCTAAGTCTGCTCCTCGGTCGAAAAGATAATCACGCAGTCCGCATTTCCGAAATTGTCTGTGCACTTCCAGAAACGTTCTGTAATGAGGAATGCGCCTAACGGGAAACCGATGTCGGTATTCAATAACTGCTTGACGTGCACTGCCGTTACAGTAGCCATACACAAAATGCATGTCCGCATACTCTTGAGAAGAAAATCGGTAAGGCATTTTGAATAAAGAAAACGTGTCCACTCACTAATAAGCTGTTGTATGAACTGAAACGTAATGTAATCCTTTATTAAAAAATGCAACGTTAACAGTTATCTGAACATTTGTTATTGTCTGATATTCATGGTTCAGCACTTACGAAATAAGTAAGAACCTTCTTTATCATAAATCAATTTCCAGTCTCTTTTTTGTAGACCTCCAAGAAATTACTGTATGTACTACGACACGTGTTTATTTATTTTAGGATAATAAAATTTTAGGTGGATCAAATCAACAAAACATTCGAAAAAGGAAGCTACTTCGCATCAATCTTCTTCGATGTGAGCCAAGCCTTGGATAAAATTTGGCATCAGGGATATTATATAAACTTAAAAAGAACCTACCGTAGGATATGTTTATCCTTAGGTCCTACTTAGAAGAAAGGTATTTTAGAGTCAGATACAAGCCAGAATAACAGGACTACGTCACATAAGATCGGGGTTCCTCAGGGTAGTCTACTTGGACCTACTATCCGAAACGTGGTAAATTAACGGCGGAGAAGTGAACGATACCCCACCAGTACACTAGGTAAGAGAGAAGGGAGATATCATACCAAGCTCCAGGCGTGTCTGTGCCCAGTTTGATCAGATACGTCAACGATGAATACGATAGAAATACAAGTATATACGCAATACATATGTGGTAACCACTCCTACTTCTGAGCTATCCCTATTGATTATCCAACCAAATTCTACACTATACACTATATAAAATTGGTGGGGACGCGTCTTGCGCAGCAGTGTCGTTAACTTACCACGTTTCCAGACGGTTTATTATACATGATCTTCACAACTGATTTTCCAAGCCACGAAGGAGTAATAACTATTACTATTCTGATTGAAAACCATAATCTAAATGTAGCAACAACAATTATGCAAGAAAACGTAAACTAAATAGAAAAATGAACAAGAACCTGGCGTATTCGACTAAACGAGGAAAAATCACCCCATACAGTATTTACAAAATTCCACGGAAATTCTCCTTCAAAAAGACTTAGCAATAAAAACATACTCACAAGGAAATGCGTTAAATATTTAGACCTACACCTAGATCAGAAACTAACGCGGAAAGTGTACATATGGAAAAAACATCAACAACTTAGAGCAAAATTTCGGAAGCACTATTGGTTCCTTGAAAGAAAATCCCAACAAGAAGACATCTTCAAGCCTGTTTGAACCTATGGGATTCTGCTATGGATGGGGTGCAACAGCCAAATCGAATATTGCGTTCATAGAGCGATTCCAATCGAAAACACAGCGTGTAATTATTGATACTACCTACTTTGTTGCAAATAAAAATTATTTAGGTGGTCACACAGAAGAGAAGGTGAATAGGGAATGCAGTAGGCGCTATCTGCAACGTCTCGAAAGACATCCTAAATCACTAGATCTGGACTACATAACAACGAAGATATCAGAAGTCTAAAACTCAAAAAGCGATTGGCTTACCATTTTTAGATTAAAGGGTGAAATTTCAGTCCCGAGTTTTTGAATTAATCCACTTAGAAAACTATAATGGGCTTTAATATACGTCAACTGATCTAGAATCTCGCTTTTTTCAAATAAACTTTCGGACTTTATAATTTATTCAGGTGAAAAATCTAATGCAATGTTTTTTATATGATTATAGTTATTCGGGTGGAATATGGTTGCGTCTAAACATGTTCCAAATCGGGTAATTACTGGTTCAGGAGGTAGAGGAATATTCGGCAATTTTTCTTTATATACTTAAGACTCGTAGAGATGCGTCCTTAAATATTTTTTCACGTTCGAAATTAAAAAATTTAACTGAATGGAAACTGACATCTAATTTCCTGGCAAACTATTTATTCCATGCGCTAAACAAGTCACGCGAATTTTTGTAAAAAATTTTTAAATTTGTCCTTGCTTTAGTCATATACGCCGCCACATCTGTGAGGAAAAGATGAATTTTGTCAGTCGGCAGAATATCTGGAACGAAAAGAACCATCAAATTTTCATTAACAAAGCCAAGAATTTCTACGCTATTGGTTTTCTTTATCTCTTTCGTACTGATTAAAAAAGATTTTGGCAAAATATTTTGGTTAAGAACACCAAATAATAAATTTGCAATACAGCGACCACGAACATCGATCGTTTTATCAAAAGTATGCATAAAAATATTATGTTGAAAATGTAAAAAATATTTACTTTATGCCCACAAACTAAAAATATAAACCAAAGCTTAATTTTATGCAATATATGTAATTTCTTTATACGGTCAATCGCATTATTTCAGGGTAGAATAGATATACATATCCACAATATTGGGGTGATATTTTTTACATAAAATCTGAACTCTAATTATAATAGACGGTGTTGTATAGACTAGTTATATAATTCGTTTCATAACTATGGCGTTAATTGTGGAATTCGGATCGAGTTTCGTTTTGATTCCATTAAAATTCTATCATCATTTTCAGTCCTCCATCTTCTTATCGAATAATTGCCTTGTTTTTTTTTTTTAGAAAACCGAGTAAATTTTAGCCTTTCTCTTTAATAAATATAATCCATCTTCATAGTGACACATAATGAAAAGTTGTTTAATATAAAAATGGATCAATCAAATAACCGTGTATTAACAGAATAAAAATGTGAATACAAGTAAAAACCACGCATGTCCAGAATTCAGTACTTTCCAATCAATTATTCCTCTCTACAATATGTCCCCCTACACGCGAACGCACAACTTAATATTTAGGCATTTTTTATCAATTTGAAGGATAATAGAATAATAAAGCATATACAATGATGGACAAATGTGTGGAATTATATAAATATCTGTTAAATTAGAAACGATATTGTAATAAAAGGATGAAGGGATGAAGATTAGAGACTGGACGCTTTAGGCCGAAATTGCGATGGACCATATAAATAGTCTAGAACATCGCTAAGTACAACACGCAGTTATTGAATAGCACTATTCAATCGGTTAACCGCATCTGTTTTTTGCCGTTGAATTGTAATGCAATTACTTCAATATTTGTAGTTAAATTTTATTCTTCATGGGCGTAGATAGAAGGGTGAGGAGTTTTAATAATTCGAACACAGAAATAAATATCGTTGCTGTCATTTGATTTTAAGAATTTAAATATATTTGACAGATATGATATATGTACGTACCCTACGCAAACAACGTATATTGTATGCAATTAACAACAAGATATATTAGTTTCTATGTCACTCATGTTTAAATTTTTAAAGTAATGTCAACGAAAATTAATAAATAATATGTAATATAATATACTTCGCGGATAGCAAGATTTAAATTTGAAAATGTCAAGTATCAATGTGACCAACTGCATGCTTTATATAAAAATAAAACTGAATTTTCAAATTAAATAATTCCAATTTATTAATGTAAAAAATGCAAAATAGAAAGAACAGTATAAAAATCTCGTTTCATAAGGTCTTTTGCCACACTCGGCTGACTTTACTTCAATATATATTTAAAACAATCTTACACTGGAAATAATACTTTCAACTAATCCAAAACTCTTCTACGAAATCAATTTTTTAGAATAATCAGTAATAAGAAAAATTGGCATTTGTAAAGAAAATCTGGACACCCGCTGTATATATTTAGAGTAGATTCAATTAATCAGCGATTTAAGGTCTGTTTTACTTTAATATGTATATATTTAAAATAATCTTACATGTTTCGGCACATAATGCCTTTGTCAAAGAAATTGAAAATATAAATGACAGTATATTAATGTCCAGAAGACTGTCGACATTGCAACCGAATCGAAGACAAATCGGCCAACGCTCTTCGAACCACCGTGGTTGATGACCAATGGCAACCTGACAAATTGCGCGCAGATCAAGAAGCTGATCCGGATCTTTCAGTTTTCAGGGCTTGGAAGAGAAATGAGCAAAGACAGACCTGGCAAGAAACCGCTCCCCATTTGCTAGAATTGAAGTCATACTGGGCACAATGGGATTCCATGGAACTCTCAGGAAGCTCTTAAGGTGGTCTTCTCCATGTGTCCAAATCACGAACGTATCGTTAACATATCGTAGCCAAAGTTTGGGTTTATGGGTGGCCGTCCTTAATGCTGTTTTCTCTTCCAGTCTTCTTCCTAAGTTCGCTATTAAATAACGAACCTCTTCATGGAAGACTTAGAGTATCCGCTATTATTTAATAGCGGACATCTTCATGGAAGTCTTAGAAAAAACAGCAACCCATAAACCCAAACTTTGGCTACGATATGTTGACGATACTTTCGTGATTTGGACACATGGAGAAGATCACCTTAAGAGCTTCCTGGAACATATAAATAGTATCCATCCAAAAATAAAATTCACAATGGAAGTAGAATCAAACAATCAACTACCATTCCTCGACGTTTTGGTTAAGAAGAAAGAAAATGGAGAATTAAGCCATACAGTGTACCGGAAATCCAAACATACAGATCGGTACCTCAACGCACAGTCTCACTACTACCCAGCTCAGTTGCAAGCAGTAGTGAAGAGCCTAGTAACAAGATCACAGAGATTAGCAGATGAAGACAACGTAATTCAAGAAATGGGTAAGCTCCACAATGCACTCCAACAGAATGGCTTTAGCTAACGGGCAATCAACAAAGCATTAAAACCTAAACAAGCCACACCACAAGAGGAAAAAGAGGAAACAATAGCCAAAATCTACTTACCCTATGTCAAAGGTACCACCGACAGAATATCCAGAGTCCTACGAAAACAACACAACATTCAAACCACATTCAAGGCAGACAGAAAAATCAATACAGTCCTTCGGAATCCAAAAACAAGAATACCTTTAGAAAACCAGGGAGTTTATGAAATTCGATGTCTTAATTGCGAGAAGACGTACATCGGCCAAACAAACAGAAGGGTAAACGTAAGAAGAGAACACCAAAACTCCGTAAGAAAAGACGAGAAAACTTCATCTTTGGCTCAGCATGCAAAGGAAACGTCCCACACGGTAGACTTCAGCAATACCAAATTATTGTCGAACATAGAACATATGAAAACCAGAATAATCAGGGAAGCTATCGCAATTGAGAAACGTCCGGACAATTTGAATTCGCGAGATGATACCCAGAGGCTACCAACAGCATAGAAACCAGTATTAAGCAAAGAAGTTGCCAACAACAAAACAACAAACAAGAACACCTGCACCACAACCCAGCCAGTACACTCCAGCTACAGGCCCAACGACACGGACCCGCGCACACATTCAACCAAGTGTAACCAACCAGAACGCTAATGGGGTATATAACCACCATACTAAACTCGACTACGTCAGTTTACGAGTAACCAGAAACAGAAGCAGACAGTTATCGCAGACCTGAAGATGGCAAATGTGATTTTGCCGAAACGTCGTCCAGAAACCAGCACCGGTCTTTACGAAGACCAAACAGTTGAAACGCGGAAAAAAAAAACCGGAATCCAGTTACAACACATACTACTACTCGCGGAAACCTAAATGAAAACATATATATATATATATATATATATATATATATATATATATATATATATATATGGTGTGTATAAATTAGTGGATAATCTGCATGTGGAGTGTTTCCTTGTACTATTCCAAGCCATTTTTATATATTTTTTTGTTATTAAAAAAATGTTTTTTCTTCCTTTTTTGTAGAAAAATTATGAAAAAAATTAACATATTTCTTCAGTTATTTAATTTATTAGAAAGACAATTTTGAATGACCGTTTAAAATTATAATAATTTACTGTTTACAGCAGAATAATCATGAAAAATTGCATTTTTGGTAGTAAAAATTCGAAACTTTGGCTACCTCGTCTAAAGTTATTATCAACCATTGCAACTTTATTTATAAGAAATATTTCAAAAAATAACAAAAGGAAAGACGCCACGTGTAGATTATCCGCTAATTTCTACACACCCTATATATATATAAGGTAAACTTAATAAGTCGGCGATTAAAGGTCTGGTTCATTACTTCAAAGTATATATATTTAAAACAACCCTACATGTTTCGGCAATGATGCCTTTGTCAAGGGAATACAAAATATTTTGTGTTCCCTTGACAAAGGCATCATTGCCGAAACATGTAGGGTTGTTTTAAATATATATACTTTGAAGTAATGAACCAGACGAAGATATTATATATATATATATATATATATATATATATATAATATCTTCGTGACCTTGGTATGATAAGGTAAACTTAATAAGTCGGCGATTAAAGGTCTGTCATTACTAGAGCTGAGGATGTTTGCGGTATAACCATGGTTATATCATGTAACCATAGTAAATTACTATGGTTATAGTACGAGCAGTACTTCGACGGCCCGACCCCCGCCCCAACGAGGCAAGGCGCAGACCAGCGAAGCTCACCCTGCACGGGGTTGGGGCGGGGGTCGGGCCGTCGAAGTACTGCTCGGAAAAGTAAAGAAGTTGCCGGGAAAGGGTTGGCGGCCCTACGCAACGGCTGGTTATCCGATCTCTCTAAATTTACGCGACCGGTCACTAAACACACGCACGAGCGCACTAACATACAAAACCCTACACTTACGCGGTCACACAAATACAAAATCACACACCCAGAGAGAGACGCAAGCTGCCAGCAGCAACCAACACACAGGTTCATACCCAGAAAGAGACACAAGCTTCTGGCAGCGAACAACACATATGTTCACACCTTGCTATCTATTTTTTGGAATACTAAGGCATGATCTATTATTATTATTGGAATGTATCTTTGAATAATTTAAACCATAGCAACTTAATTATTTGACATTTATATTCTGTCATTTATATTTTGTATTCTCTTGACAAAGGCATCATTGCCGAAACATGTAGAGTTATTTTAAATATATATACTTTGAAGTAATGACAGACCTTTAATCGCCGACTTATTAAGTTTACCTTATATATATATATATATATATATATATATATATATATATATATATACAGTGAAAGCTCTCTTAACGGACATCTCTCATGAGCGGACATTTCTCTTAAACGGACATTTCTGTGGTGACCAACCTGATACATACGATTTTCTTGAGACGCCAAGCTCTCTTAAGCGGTCGCCCTGTAGAACGGTCGCGGACACCGTGAGACACTCCGTAATCGGCAAAAAGCTCTCTTACGCGGACATGACGCTCTCTTGAAGTTGAACTGCATATTTTTTCTAAACACTGAGTAAATCCCCGAAACGCTGGGTAAATTCCCGTTTAAAAAGATCGTTTTTATCCCGTATTCTGCACTTTTTTCACGTCGCGTCGTTAGTGTGAAGTGTGCCGCGTATGTATGCAAAATGAGCGCTAACAAGAGAAACTTTTTAACTTTAAAAGAGAAAATGGAAATTATTAATACATATGATAAAGAAAGAGTTAGTGTACGTGCATTAGCCAACCGATTTAAAATTGGAAAAACCCAAGTTGGTAAAATAATAAAGCAAAAAGAAGAGTATAAGGCAAAATGGCAATCAGGAAGTAACATTAACGAGAAAAGAAGATTCTTCAAAACTGAAGGTCTCAATGTGGATAAATTATGTTACGATTGGTTTGCAAAAGCCAGAAGCAAAGGCATTCCAATATCTAGACCTATAATACAAAGCAAAGCTAAAGAAATTGCAGAAGGGCTTGGTTATCACAATTTTCATGCGTCTGATGGGTGGTTACATAGATTTCGTACACGTCATAATATCAGCTTCAAGTGCATATCTGGGGAAGCAGCCAGTGTTAATGCAGATGATGTTACTCAATTTTTTGAAAAGATTCCATCTTTGTTACTAGGTAAGAAAAGTTAGTTCAAATTTAAAACAAAAAATAAAACATCAAAAATTAAAAAAGATAAAAATCTTACTTTTGTGAATTTTGATTGGGCTTGTAGGTTATCAGCCAGAAGACGTGTACAATTGTGATGAAACAGGACTTTTTTTCCGAGCTTTACCAGACAAGACATTAGCTTTGAAGACAGAAAAGTGTTCTGGGGGAAAGTTATCAAAAGAGCGACTTACTGTCTTGCATTGTGTGAGCATGTCAGGCGAAAAAGAACCGTTGCTGGTCATTGGAAAAGCAGCACGACCACGAGCATTCAAAAAACTTGATTTAAAATTGTTACCTGTTGTGTGGAAATCTAATAAAAGAGCGTGGATGACTACAGATATCATGATGGACTGGTTGTCAGAGTTTGATAGGAAAATGGGCAGACAAAAGAGAAAGATTTTATTATTTATAGATAATGCAGGTTCACATCCTACAGGTATGAAATTGAAAAACATTAAAATATTATTTTTGCCTTCCAACACTACAGCTTGTTGCCAACCTTTAGACCAAGGAATCATTCGCAATTTTAAAGTATTTTATAGACAACTTATTTTAAGACAAATTTTATCTGTAATGGATAACATTAATTCTGCACGTGAACTTTCGAAATCGATAGATTTATTAGAAGCTATCTATTTTGTACATAATGCTTGGCAGAAGGTAACACCAGAAACAATACGAAATTGTTTTTCAAAGGCAGGATTTAAAAAAAATAATATGCAACAATATGAGCAATGGGAGGCAGAAGATGATCTGCCTTTGTCCATACTATCGGAAATGCATAGGATTGCTTTAGAAACTGGAATAACAGAAATCAATTTAGAAGATTTCATAGCAATTGATGCAAATTTGGCAATCGAAGATGACATATTGGAAGTCACTGATATGACTGAAGAATATGAGGCTAGTAGATCAGAGGAAATCTCAGATGATGATGTGGACCCAGAAAAAGAAAATGAAGGTCAAGAAGTAACTACGTTTGAGGAAGTTTTGAAGATAATAGAAGAGATAAAATTGTTTGCCAAGAACCAAGATGATTTTATCGGTTTTCAGATTATTAAAAATGTAGAAACACATTTTCAAAAAAAATATTTAGAACGTAAACAAACTAAAGTAAGACAAACAAGCTTGATTGAATTGTTTAAAAAATAATGTACATATATGTATATGTATTTATGTATCTACTTTTAGTACTTGTGTACCTCTCATACAAATAAATAAAAAGTTAGAGTTGCCATAATTTTTACTTCTCCTTAAAATGAGAGACCTGTAAAAATGAGCTGCTTCTCTTGAGAGGACACCTCTCTTGTGGGGACAAAATTTAGGGAACCGTCGATGTCCGCTCAAGAGAGCTTTCACTGTATATATATATACATTAATTAAAACACATAGTATTGATTGAAAGATCAAGCAAACTTTTGAACAGGCAAGATATGACATGTTTCATTAACTTGTTACTGTATATTCATATTCTGTGTACATATATAAAAAGTAGGATTTATGACAAAGATACATGAAATGCTATATAAGCGGATACGATTTGAAACACAAAAGAATGTTAATATTACGATATAAGATATGTCAACACTTCCTCACTGATACTAATATCAAAAATACCGGAAAGCAATATAAATACCCAGCATTGCGAGTTCTTCATTAGCTCGAATTTATTACCATTGTTTCGTTGTTGTTGTTGTTACGAAAATGACGCACGGCGCCCGTGCAACAAGGAAAAAGGGGAAAGAAATAAATCACTAAATTATTTAGGGCATATCTCGTAAAAAAGAAATAGCTTGCCGGCACGAGAGCATTGGTAGGGGTCTTCTTTTGTTGAGAAGCCACTTTATCGTAGCCGTTAATAGATGTGTCACTTATGTGTGGCCAAAGTAGAGACCCATTATAGTCGAAGATATTGAGGATTGCAATATAATATATTGCCGAGCGACTTTATTAGAAGGGATGTCCTAAACTACACCATTGTAATATGTGGACATGATAAAGTACGTAATGAAGATTTTAATAAAATTACTCTACAAAATTTATATTTTTTTCCTTATGGGAATACTAACAATTATAATAACAATAATACAGTAGACGCTCTCAAATTAGAACTCGCACAAATTCGAATATTGCGGAAATTTTAACCTGAGATTTTAATACATTGAAGAAAAAATTTTCAAACTCGAAAATTGCGCTAAAATTGCAACATCGATTTTGGTCCACCACCGAATCTCCGAAACTAAACCATCCATGTATGGTTTTAGAGTTATGTCTGAAAAATCGAAATTTCACCGGAAAAGTCAGGAAGTATTGCGAAAGTTCTGTCTGCTACAGCGACCAAACGGTTCGTCCTTAGGAGGCGCACTTGGACTCGTTTTAATCATTTCAGAGAACATTTAATTCGTCGCAAAGTTCATGTCGATCGGACAATTAATGAGGGAGTTACGGTATTTTGAATTTTTGTTTTAACTTGACTGATAGATGTAAAATAAAACAAAACAATTAATTTCTTTAATCTTCTATATAAAACGTATATTGACTAAACGTTTACAAAAAAGTCACACGTTTCGCTAACACTGTATCTTTATCAAACGATGATGGTAGAATGATTATTCTACAAATGAAATGAGTGTATGCACATAAATTAGGTAATTACAGATATATAAAGAGAGAAACGATAAGCTGTTAACAAAGAAAGGAATAGATTAGGCATTCAAATACAATAATCACATGGAAAACCCCTAATTAAATAAGTTTCCTAACGGAGAGCTGTTTATATCTAGTTGGTCATTCAGTAAATTCCCAGACTTTTTATTTTTATTTATTTCCAGGGCTTCAGGAGGTCTAATTTATGCGATTTATTTTGTACATGTAAGATTTCAAACTCCGGATCGAATGAATGGTTTTCAGATAATAAATGATTTGAGTAATTAGAATCTAGTTTTTTGTTATCATAACTACGTTTATGTTCAGAAATTCTGAAGGTCTGAAGTTTCTAAACATTTTCTAATCTTAATTGAAGGTTTTCCTATGTACGTTAAACTTTTAAATTGTTTATTTTTAAAAAATTCTTTCAATGGAGACTGTGGTTAAATAAAAATTTAAAAAAGTTATATAACCCCTTACCACAATTATTAGTCGTATCTTAAATACGTATTTCGACAACTAAGTTGTCATCATCAGTAGATAAAAACTACTAATTAAAAGTCGCACATGGGGCACAGTAAAGTAAAAAACGCTTCCGCACAACTACTATACACTGCAACCCTGTAAAGACTAAATTTAACATGCCAATCTCAAAACTACGAGACAAACTCTTGCCTCTTAAGCAAAAGGTTTAAACATGTGTTAAATTGTCGGACAAAGGAACGGCAGAAATTCCTCTCTAAAAAAGGCGACAACTAAAAACGATTTTTAAAAACTACGATGAACCTACTATTAAACTTAAATGAAACACCTTATTTACAAAACACTAGTATATTTAACTATGTATATGTGTATTTCATGTGCATTGCACACATCAGTAGTTATTATTTAAACGTATTATTTCAAGTACATGTATAGTAACAATATCTATATTGGGTAGGGGTGTAAAAAATTTTCCATTACAAATGGTTAAAAAGTATGGTCGTATATTGTAAAAACCGAACTCTACTAATTCTGAGAAAGACAAAATTGGGAAGGGGCGTTACATGTGAAACAACAAGACATCTGACTGTGTTGTGTTATATTAACTAAGAATCAATTAACGTGAAAAGGATCTATGAATTATTAGATATTGTAGGTATATAATTTAAAAGTTAATTATAAATAGGTGACATGTCATTGTTAAGGAGTTAAGCACTTTAAAATAATGTATAGAATTCACGGTTGGCTCTAGATGAAACATGATTAATAATTTACTAAACAAAACACCCGGTACATTTGTTCCACAAAACGCGCAACAATTTACATTTCGTGAAACAAACACACCAAGTGCTTCATTCAGCAAACCATTGTTAAGGAGGTAACTTTTGCATTCTTTCACGTGTATGGATTCCCACATGTCTATATTTCTGCTGTTACCCCACCCCCTCTCCCACCCACTTATAAAAATGTGAATAGACAGCTGAACGGTATTGGAGATTTATCGCTATTCAAGGAGGTATGTTTATTTTTCGCGATAAATATACTTTCATAAGCATCAAGTTCGTGGGGTTTATTAATTTCTTTTATCAATTTCAAACCTGTAATCGGTACATTGTGCAGTGTGCTCAGAGCGTGATTTGCGACATTTGATTTATCCGGTCTATTGTATTTGATATGTGCTATATGTTCTTTAAAACGGGTTATTATAGGTAGTTTAGTTTGGCCTATATATTTCAAATTACAATCCGCGCAACTAATTTCATATATCCCTGATTTCGAATTGGAATTAATTCTATCTTTAGTATTCCCTAGCAGACTTTTGATGGTGTTTTCGGGCCGAAAGGCTACCTGGAGACCTCTTTCTTTCACAACTTTATTAATGTTTTTCGTGACAGGGTGGTATGGTAGACATATGTACTTTTTCTCTTGGTTACTTTGGGATATCAAACTCGTGGATTCGCGGATTGTATTTTTTATTTTAGTTTTTCTAATTAATTTATTGATTATTTCTATGTCAAAGCCATTGTATGTCGCAATATTTTTAATGAAATCTAGTTCTGTTTCATATCTCTCTTTTGTTAACGGAAAATTTAGTAACCGATTGACTAAAAAGTTAAAGGAAGCTGTCTTATGTTGATAACTATGATTTGAATCCGCGGTGATGAATCTATTACGTTGGTTTCTTTCCGGAAAATATCGATTTCTATTTTATGTTTATTTCTAATCAGTAAAGTATCTAAAAATGGTATCTTGCCGTATTGTTCCTTTTCCACCGTAAATTTAATAGACGGAAATTTCAAATTTATTGATTAACAAACATGTCTAATTCGCATTTCCGTGTGTCAAAAATCACGAGAATGTCATCTACATACCTAATCCAGACTCTAGGGAAATATTTAGCGTTGTTTTTGAATTCTACTTCAAATTGACTCATGAATAAATTGGCTATGAAAGGAGATAGGCAGTTACCCATTGTTGTGCCTTGTTTCCGTTCATAAAATTTTTCTCCTACTTGGAAACAATTATGCGCCATGCAAAGAGTTGTCAGTCTCATGTATTCTTTTATTTTTGAAGGTTCAATGTTATTCTTGTGGAGCAAGCTTTCTAAATATTTCATAGTCTCTGGAATAGGTACCGAGGGGAATAACGACGTTACGTCGAATGAAACTAAAATTTCCCCGGTTTCCAGTTCACAATCTTTAATTAATTTAACAAATTCTAAAGAATTGCTGACTGACAAATTTTCTGGTTTAACGGGTAGATTTTTAAATTCATTCACTAGCCATTTGGAAATCAAGTAAGTCGGTGAGTTAATACCTGAAACTATAGGTCTCATCGAGTTACCTGGTTTATGTATCTTCGGTAAACAATACATTCTTGGTACTACAGGATTACTAACATTCAATTTATACTTTTGGGTAGAATTATGTCATGGTTTATGAAATATGGAAAAATCATATTTATTATTTATTTTTGAAATAGTAAGGTCTAAAAGTTGATAGAGTTATTTTGTTCACTTTCTACGGTCAATTTGATATTACTATGAATTGTATTGGCACAGATATGTGGATGATATTTTAGCCAGCTTTACTGGTACCACTAGACAATTAGATAGTTGCGTAACATATATAAATACAATCCATAGTAATATCAAATTCACCGTAGAAATTGAACAAAATAATTCTATCAACTTTTTAGACCTTACTATTTCAAAAATAAATAATAAACATGATTTTTCCAAATTTCATAAACCATCACATACTGATATAACAATTCATAATAGTTCAGTCCACCCATATAACCATAAAATAGCAGCTTAGAATAGTATGATACACAGACTTTTAACAATTCCTTTAACGACTAATAATTACAACAAAGAATTAAATATTATTAAACAAATAGCTGTCAATAATAACTATGACCCATATTTAATTGATAATATTATATACTTTACTAAATAAAACACTTGGTATATTTGTTTCACAAAATGAATTTAAAATATCTCTGACATATGTTTCGACTTATTCAGTCATTCTCGAAGAGTCATGTAAACTAAGTAAAAAGTATACTCCTACCAATACATTTTGTGAAACAAATATACCAAGTGTTTTATTTAGTAAATTATTCATTATGTTTCACCAAGAGCCAACCGTGAATTCTATACATTATATGATAATATTATAGCTAAGAAAATGTACAAGCAAACGTTAGAACAAGTATTTCCTTCTGATAAGAGTAAAAATAAAAATAATCAATTTAAAAGTTTAACGTACATAGGAAAACCTTCAATTAAATTAAAAAATGTTTAGAAACTTCAGACCTAAATACATGCTTTAGAAAACACAACAATTTAGCCAGGTTCATTAAAAACAATAAATCCAAATCTTCAAAAGTTAATAAATCAGGGGTATATAAATTAAAATGTGGTAGTAATTGTGACAAGATTTATATTGGTAGAATTTTCAGAAATTTCATAACTAGAATTTCAGAACATAAGCGTAGTTATGATAACAAAAAACTAGATTCTATTACTCAAATCACTTATTATCTGAAAACCATTCATTCGATACGGAGTTTGAAATCTTACATGTACATTAGACCTCCTGAAGCCCTGGAAATAAATAAAAATAAAAAGTCTGACAATTTACTGAATGATCAACTAGATATAAATAGTTCTCCTTTACTAAACTTATTTAATTATGGTTTTTCCATGGATTATTGTGTTTGAATACCTAATCTCTTCCTTTCTTTGTTAACAGCTTATCGTTTCTTTCTTTATATACCTGTAATTACCAAATTTATGTGCATACACTCATTTCATTTGTAGAATAATCATTATACCATCGTCGTTTGATAAAGCTACAGTGTAAGCGAAACGCGTCACATTTTTGTAAACGTTTAGTAAATACACGTTTTATATAGTAATGATTAAACAAATTAATTGTTTTGTTTTATTTTACATCGTATTAATATGGATCTTCACCAAGTAACAGCCCTCATCTATTCAATTTTTGACTGATAGAATTTAAAATTCCAAAAAACGAAAGTATCGATTTTCAGCGTTCCGTTACATACAAGGTTTTTCACGTAACCCGTTCGATAGAATTTTTCTATGCTAATGCCTTAAAACACTTTTGAAAAGTTGTGACATGTGAGTTTAATACTTAGTGTGTTAAAATAAAATATTTACACTCATGAATCCACTTTAGGTTATACCGGAAGTCATAGCCAACTTGGATATTTTAAGTGGAATGTTATATTTGTATTGCTTTTTTAAATTCCTTGTAAAGTGCTATAATACTTTATATTAAAGTTTAGTTTGTAAAAAAATTAACCGTTTTTGAATTATTTTGATTTTTGTGAAATTTTTTGTTTTTTCAATGTTCTTTTTAAAACCACATATCTCAAGCGTATTTGATCTGAACTACGTCATATTTCTACTAGAGACAGCGAAAGGTATAAAATCCCGAGTAATGCCTAAACATTTAAGAAATCTCTCGCAGGGTGTTACAGTTAGGTGCATGGAATTCTAAGATAACCAAGGTCATAATTTACTTTAGTTGTTTAAAACTGAATTTTTATCTATGAATTATAAAATTTTATAATTGTCAACAATTGCCAAGTAGCTATTTAAATAAAAAACGAAATTTTATCTATTAATATTAAAATCAATTCAACATTTTTAATTTTATGAAGAACTTTGGCAAGAAATTCGACTTTCTTGGAATACTCTCAAAGAGGATCCACATTTTTTATTAGGCTATTTATAACAAGTGTTCATTTGAAAAGTCAATCTAGGTTACTTTGAAATTTTGATAGAATAAGACGCAAATATGTATGTGTTTGTTGTTCCGTAAACGTGAATCCAAATGACATTTGATAATGTCAATTACAAATATCAGTTAATGCATAAAATAATTGTGCGTCGATTCTGGTTTAAATAAATTGCTTCTCAGTTTAAAAATGGCTTTCACTTTAGAACATAAAATTTTTAGTCCAGGCTTATTTTCGAAGTGGTAATAAAATTGATGGTTTATGGGTTTATTCAGTTCAAGATTGCATGGTAGAATTTCAAGTTGAGTTTCCACATTTTGTAATAGATTATATACAATTTAAGAATACTTTGGATAGAACTTTAAAACTTTTTTCTGAGTCTAGTCTCGTCTCTTAAGTCTAGTCTCTTAAGTCTAGTCTCTTAAGAAAATCAGGCAGCGGAGCAGTTAAGAAACGTACACCTTAAGTTGTCAATCCTGTTGAAGAAATAATGGAAAATGAACCACAAACATCTGTTCGACATTTGAGTCAACAAATAAACCTTTCTGTTGGTACAACTCACAAGTTATTAAAAAAAGATATTCAATTTTATCCATACCGTGTCACAGCAGTACAAGAATTGTTAGAAATTGATTACCCACGTAGACTACAGTTTTGTAATTGGTTTGTAAATATGAACAATAATGGAGAACTTTCGCAAAGAGTTATCTTTACTGATGAAGCATGGTTTTATAAAACGGGATACCCAAATTCACAAAATCCAATAATTTGGAGTAGTGAAAATCCACATGTAATTAATGAAGAATCGCTACATCCAGAGAAAATTGGTGTTTGGGCAGCGATAAGCCAAAGGCGAATCATTGGACCAATATTTTTTCAGGGAACGTTAAACGCTCAAAGGTACCGTTACGGAAATTTTACAACCATTTGTCAATCAGTTGCATGATGATGAACTTCAAAATGCATATTTCCAACAAGACGGAGCACCTTGTCACTGTACTGCAGAATCTTTGGATTATTTAAGAGAATTTTTTGATGAGCGTATAATTAGTCGAAATACTGAAATTGCCTGGCCTGCACGTTCATGCGATTTAACACCTTGCGACTTCTTTTTGTGGCCTTATCTAAAAAAATAACATATTTAGAACATCTATATTGAATTTGAATGATATGCTACAGAGAATCGAACAGAAATGCATGGAAATTAATAACAATCCAGTAATGCTGCAGAATATCATCAGAAATTTTGAGCGGAGGATTTTAACGTGCATTGATCTTGAAGGACAACGTTTTCAACATTTGTTATAGTTTTCAATAAATACCTTTTATTTGTTATTTATTTCTATGTATGAAACTGTCAAAATATACGACTTCGTGGGTTAAGTAGTAAATTTTAGTTGATGACATACTTCAAAATGTTCTCAGTAAATCACATGCTACTAGATTGACTTTTCAAATGAACACTTGTTACTTTCAATGACGCGTCGCCTAGAATCGGTTATTGAGAATAATGGTGAAATTACAAAATATTAAAATACCTGTGTAATTTCTTTCATTTTATTTAGTATTTAATAGTTGTTCGTCTCTATTTTACATCCTTTTATACAATTCTACTTATTAAAATTATATTTGACGTATAAGTGTATTTATTTTAAGGAGCTGATTTTGCCAATTGTCAAAGGAAGTCGGTTTAATATAATAAAATATGAGAAATCCCCCCTCTTGGTTATCCTAAAATTCCATGCATCTAATAGTATTGTGATGACTCAATCAACGATACGTCACGTATCATACCTCCAGCGACTTCTCAATGGATATAGAACGCTCGAGAAGAGGTTCAACAGCGATATATAAACCATCGAGGAAGGGATTGGGGGCATTCGATATCGAACTATCGCCGAGTGAACTTACATAAATATAAATACATAAATGTGCTTATTGTTAGTAATCAGTCTTAAATTGTTATATGTTCTTATTATTAATATAGTGTGTGTCTAAAGTTACCGATAGTTTTATTTAAGAACCCGAATAGACAAATAACTTTCAGTATGTATATAATAAAAATACAAATCGTATAAACATATATCAATTTAAGAATATGTCCTTAATTCGATTCTGATTCATGTATTAGTTAGGCTCTGTTGATATGCGTGGAAGAAGTATAAAATTTATGCGCAAAAATTAAATCTGGTACAGAAGCATCAAAGGTACCGACCACAAGTAACACATCTGTATAATCAGTGCTAAAACACTACTAGGGAACGAACTTTATTTACTTTATTTGCGAATATGCAACACATATTGCGACCAGTACCAATCTAAGCCGTATATTCTTCTTCTACCTGATCAAATGGTGTTATTTTAAAATACATTAATGTAAAGACAACATTATGAACAATATTTAAGAATAAAATGATTCAGTGAAAATAAACACCACTTAATCTAAGGCTTAGGTTAGTACAGTTCGTAGTGTGTGGTTATTAGGGCTGGGCGAAGTATCGATACATCGTCCAATACCCGATACCATAACTGGTATCGATTCCCCGATACCTCATATAACGAAATAGATTCTAAGGTATCGATTCCAAAGCATCGATACCTATCGATACTTTACCGATTCCAGTACTTGCTAAGTATCGATGTATCGGGTAGCTTACCTTTGTGCATTTTTTTAAATGTACATAAAAGAAGCAATAACTTTTTAAGTAAAGAATTTTTAAGTATATACCGATAGAACCAGCTCTCAACGGGCCATACCGAGCAATAAGTGGCAACAGCCGAATCCCCTCTACGCGCAATAGCTTACATTACCATACATTGCAGAGTTCTGAATTTAGTAAGACTTAAACCGCGCAAGGATATAGTCGTTTGCATATTCGTTCTGTATACGTAATTTGCCCATTTGTTTCAGATATAAAAAGGTCGTTACATCTCCAAGTTATTATTATTGTATTCTTAGCTGCTACGGAAAAGTAATTTTAAGTAATAAAAAAACAATAACGTTTTCTAAAAGATAAAAGTAAAAAAATCAATAATTCTGCAGAATAAATTTTAATTCTAAGAAAGTCACTAAATATAGGATTCGAAAATACCGCCTTCTCTCTCCAAACAATAGCCGAGTCTATTGTAAAACTCCCGCCTCACTCCCTCGAGATTTCTAGGGGTTATTGTCTCGAAAATTCTAAACAGTTGAACTTGCAACTGTTGCAACCTTTACATTTGCACAGCTAGATACGAATGACGGGCAATCTATTGCTCTCGATCATCGGACTTATGTATGCGCACGCGGAGTGGCGTCGTACATACGTTGCCACATCGCATTACGTTCCATACGTATATTGCTCCGTATGGCCCGTTGCGGGCTGGACCTATCGGTATAGCATTATATATATTATATAGTATATATTTCAAAGGATGTTGTTGAATTTTATATTATGTGTAGCAAATATCCATATTATAACATAAACATAATAACTATAATTATTACAAAAAAAAATATCGTAATATTGCAAATTTCATACCGTAGATATGGTAGAATCGATAAATTAATTTTATATCTCTTGAAACCGATATCAAACAAAGCATCGATTCCAAGGTATCGATTCCAAAGTATCGATTCCAAAGCATCGATACCTATCGATACTTTACCGATTCCAGTACGCGCTAAGTATCGATGTATCGGGTTAGCGATGTATCGGGTAGCGATGTATCGGGTAGCCATGTATCGGGTAGCTTACCTTTGTGCATTTTTTTATATGTACATAAAGGATGCAATAACTTTTTAAGAAAAGAATTTTTAAGTATACATATTGTCATGAATTTTTCCCCGAAGAAAAAAATTTAAAGAAACTATAAAAGACTATATATTTATGTACATTTTATTCCAGGAAAATATTTAGAGATAGTAAATATTTTGTTTAAATTTTTGATTATAATGTGTATTTTAGTCCACGTCTGTAGGTTATTCGAGCCTAGTCTTGATGTATGCAGTCCCGGTCTAGAGGAAGTACATCATTGTAGCCGGTCTTTTGATTTTGTTTTAGGTAGGGTGATATTTCCATTTCCAAGAAGAAGGAGTTAGAGATTTTTGATTCGTATAGCAGATAGGTTGTGTTACATTTTGCTGAATAAAAACTTCTTTTTTATTCAGTATATTATAGTTAATTTCGGTTTATGTTTTTAGTTGAGTGATACTGATGTGTTTAAAATAATTCTCGATTTATTATGAGTCTCTGATACTTGTAATTTTTTGATTTGTGCGACCTATCTGAAGTCTCTCTGTTAGAATTTTTTCTAGTGAAGTGTGATTACTACATTAAATAATGTACGTGTATATTTGCAAGTATATTTTATATATTAATTTAGTTATGTTATTTGTATATTGATTGAGCTCGTAAATTCAGTAAATTATTAGTTTATAATATATTTTTATAGTCAAATAAATATCAAGGAAAATTTTCATACTTTTTATGAAGTATTTTTTTATCAGTAATATATTCTAGAAAGTTAGGAATTGGTGGGAAAAGTACATTTTTTTTTACCATGTTGAATGTGCGCATGGGTTAATTTTGATGCGCGCGCTTACAGTTATTTTTCTGTTTGACGTTTAAAATTGGGAATAACGTAATTGTTGAAGTCTGATAGTTTTCCTGAATATTTAATTAGTTTAATTTTGCTCGTGGTCAAAGTGAGGTTTTTTGTCTAGTATATCAGTAAATATTTATACAAGTTTTCCTCACACTGTGGCAGATTTTATTGCCTCAGCACTTCTTTATATTTGATAAAGTTGAATTTTTCTTTTTTTTTTTTTGTGCAGTAAATGTTTGTGTTGTTAATGTGAGTTTCATTGCGTTGCTAATACCTTTTGTTTGATTAGGCACGTACCCTTTGAGGGTAGCCCTGAAGATACAAGAGCTCCTGGAAGGCTGTTCCGATTTGAGTAAGACTGGGCAAGCTACTGTGTATTGTGAGCCAATTTAAATAAGTAATCAACACCACAATACATAGCAATATGTATATGCATAATATATATTTAAAAGGATGTTATTATTGTGTAACAAATATCTTTATTATGACATAACTATAATTATTACAACAACAAAATTTTACAATATTGCAAATTTCATACCGTAGTTATGGTAGAATCGGTAAATTAATTTTATATCTCTTGAAACCATTATCAAACAATCGACACCTAGAAAACGGGTTATAAATATTGATTTCTAGGTATCGAATTAAGGTATCGATTCCAAGGTATCGATTCCAAAGCATCGATACCTATCGATACTTTACCGATTCCAGTACTCAGAATCGATACCGTGCACAGACCCGATACATCGCTAAGTATCGATACCTCGATTGGTATCGGTACCCGATACCGAAAACGTCGGTATCGCCCAGCCCTAGTGGTTATACCTAAAACAGTGTCTCAATACTTCCTTGACCTAGTATACTTTATTCGCTACTTTTTATTATTCTGTGGAGGATAATTCAAATTCTTTATTTTCTAACAAATAACGTCCCAGAAAAATATTTTACTATAATGATGCTTTAACATGTACAGAAACTTTTACTATATGTTCATATATTACTTTAATATATCTTTAATATTACCCAGCAGTCTTGTTTTCATATAAGTAGTGGATCAACTTTCTGCACAACTTTATCCATTTGCTAATCTCATGGTTTGCCTGCCTCGCAGTGCACCTTGTACTATGCTAATGAGCGCCGGTGACGATCCAGGATTCCCCATTAAAATAAATAATGTTACAGCATCATTCCATTACGAAGTCGCCGTAAACCAAATAAAGCATCTAATTAATTTAAATAAGGTAGCTAGGAAAAGTAAAATGATATCTAGTTTTCAAAAGAAAGATCCTAAACTTCTTTATAGTCGTCATATATCGCGTGTTTAACACACAGTGCTCTTACATTAATTTCTTAGAAATACATGTACGAAAAAGTACTATCTGTGCAGATATATATTGAGATCCGCCCCAACTGCAACTTACACAATTTTATGAACGATTTAGCCTTCAGAATTATAGAAAAAAAAACAGTAATTTAATCTAGATGTAACGCTAAAGTTTTAAACCGTATTAATCAAACACATACGTGGTGCTTCTTAAAAGTTCCCGGAATTTTAATGTGGTGCGCGAAGGTATGGTAGTACAGCCATATAGCGCCAGATAGTGTGAGCAAGTCTTGATTATGTTGTTCAAGGAAAAGTAAAATCATTTACAACCTGTATACATAGGGAAAATGTTAGGGTGCAGCCCCTCACGTGAAATACTGTATGTGTCATATCTCATCCCTTCTACTGACCCCACACAATTAAGTTAACTGCGGCTTGTCGCCGATTACAATGCGTATAAACTAGTGGAATGACCTTGAATTAAAAAATGAAGCTCCTTATGGAAATACACGGAATTTTGTGCTCGAATCCCCTTAAGTTTGTCTACTTATACAGGGTGTTCCGTGACTCGACCGACAAATTTATACTATATACTCTGGCGGTCATTACGATAAAAAATGTTATATGACCTATAAGTGAATTCCTCTAGTTTAGTAAGCCTTGACATATTAACGTATGATTGACAAATTCATGACTCTTGTGCTGTAATATTAATTTAAGTCATGCCGCGTTTTACTAATGCAAAATATGCTGATATGGTTTTCGCAATGGAAATAGACGTGCTGCAGCTGCGGAGTACATCAGGCGATACTCAGATCGCATTGTTCCTCACGACAGATTTTCAAACGTTTTTCGCTGTTTAAGAGAGACAGGATCTTTCCCAAATAGTTGTGTAGAAAAAGATGAATTTGGAAACGCTGAAGTAGTTTTAAATGAGGTTGAACGAAGTCCTTCTACCAGTATTGGTAGAATATCTCATACAACGGGAATTCGTCAAACCAACGTATGGAGAATTCCGGACGTTAATGGGCTTTATCCCTATCGTTTACAAAAAGTCCAGCATTTACTTCCTGAAGATTTAGAAAGTCGAGTACGGTATTGCCAGTGGTTACAAAATAATTTGGAGGTTATTCCTCACATACTTTTTACGGATGAGGCCCAATTTACAAGGAATGGTATAAACAACACACGTAATTCTCTCTCATATCTGGACGGATCAAAACCCAAACGAAACAATCGTAGTTAACCATCAACATCGTTTTTCCATCAACGTGTAGGTGCGGCTTGTTAAATAATTGGGCCTTATTTTATTGAAGAACGTCCTAATGCAGAAACTTACAATCACCTTTTGAAGAAGAATTGCAGAATTCCTTGGAATTTCAGCAAGATGAGACACCACCACATTTTGGGAGATAAGTGACGGTGTTTCTTAATGAAAACTTTCCAGAAAGGTGGACAGGACGAGGCGGTTCTGTACATTGGCCAGCTCGGTCACCTGATTTGTCGCCTTTAGATTTTTTTTTGTAGGGTTGCCTCAAATCTCGTGTGTATAGTAATGGTAAACCAGATACACGCGAAGGGTTGACTGACCGCATAGTTGAAGCTACTAATTCTCTAAAGAATGAATTGGCATCAATTAACTAGCAACATTCTATGAAACGAAGAATAGCTGCTTAGTTAAAAAATGGCGTTTATCATTTTGAACAGTTACTGTAATTTTGTGTTAATTATCTATTAATTTATGAATGAAATTTCCTTTTCCATTTTTTTAAATTTAAATTCCATCGATATCTACGAAACAAAGAGGAATTCGCCTATAGGTCATATAACATTTTTTGATCGTAATGACCGCCAGAGTATATGGTATAAATTTGTCGGTCGAGCTGCGGAACACCTTGTATAATTAAGTTTTGGTATACTAATTTAAGTTTTTCGCAACTAATGGTGGAGGAAACAGGTGACCGTTGGCAAACTAAGCGAGAATAATACTCCTATATCACTAATACTAACATTTACCTAGATTGGTATATTTATGAAACAAAAATGCTAATTCAAAAAATACACTGGTCAACACAGTTTGTCTTGTTTTACACCAATACGCTTAGCTTATATCTTTCTTCTTCTTCTTTCGATAGGCGTATCGCCTGTTTAGTTTCGGTTTCTTTGTAGCGGCAGTTCTTGTGAATTTGATTGCCAGCTGTCACGCCAGCATTTTGGTGGTCGTCCTATGGATCTTCTTCCGTGAAGTATGTTGTTTCGTACTATTCTGGCCATTCTTTCGGGAGTCATTCGGCTGACATGGTGGTTCCATTCTCTTCTTCTTTTCCGTATCCATCTGACTACGTCATCCGTTTGGCACTTCTCCCTTATATCTGTATTTCTTTGCCTATCATGTAATGTGTATCCTGTTATCGTTCTTAGGGTCTTCATTTCGGTTGTTCTAAGTATCCTCTTTGTTATCGTCGTTTCCGCTCTCGTCTCCGCACCATATGTCATCACCGTTCGTACGCATGTTTTGTATATCCTTGATTTGCATTCCGTACTTAGGTGTTTGTTTCTCCAGATTGGATACCTAAGATGTCCCGATATTGCTGCTGCTTTGTTTACTTATTCCCTCACCTCATCACCCAAAAACCCTGCGCTTGTAATTCAGCACCCAAGGTATTCGATTGACATGGTTTGGTCGACGGTCTTATTCCCTATTACCAATTTGCAGCGTACAGGTTCTTTTGCTATGGTCATGCATTTGGTCTTGTCTATGGAAATTTCCATGTTGTGTTTTCCTGCCTGTTTGTTGAAAGCATGTATCATTCTTTGTAGGTCGTCCTCTGATTCCGCAATAAGTACTGCGTCATCAGCATAGCATAGTATATTTATGTTGTGTATGCCCATCCAATATCCTAATCTGGTGTTCTTTACAGCTTTCACCAGCTCTTATATCTTTCGTCATACTAATTCTGACTCTAATTTAAAATTTGCTCCATCGGGTCCGGAGTTTGAGATATTTTTTAAACAGTTTCTTCAAAAAAACACATTAAATTTTACAAAATTTCAGAACGATACTTCTAAAAATATTGTTCTGTCGAAAATTTAGTGAACATATCTGGACATGCCCTTGCATATTTCCTACGTCAGAGCACTTAAACAACGCACATTTCTGTTCTGAAACCAATCAAATTAAGAATTGGTAGATATCTGGCTATGTGGATATATAAAGAGATACGCACGGCTCTTTTGATTCAATATAAGTCGATTTATAATATCTGGACGTCTTTTTATATCATAATATTGCGTACGTGTATAAATAATCCAAACAATTTCTGTTATATGGGATATGTGGACACACCAGCATAGAATACGCCTTTAATATAAAAGTTATATTTTCCCTCCCATTGAACATCATGGGCTTCCAACACCTGCTGCGCATGGTCTGATGTTACTCTTAGGGGCTGGTCAAATAGTAGTAAAATCACAAGGCCTATGATTTCGACTGATTACAACTTTTGCTGCACAAGAACTTTCAGGATTTACAACAAAAATAGGAAAAATATTAGTTAGGCTAGTCTGCCCTTTGCTATTCGCCTAGTACCTCATTCGGAAGCCTTGGCAGTACCAAGACTCATAGGTGTTTCGAGTAAAGAATATAATGTTACAGAACCGGAAGAAGCAAGTCTCAATTATCGACAAGCGATGACCAATATTTGCCATCTGAAGAGGGCGGACAACACTTAATAAATCAGTTGGAGAGAACTGAATTTGTCAAAAACTAAAGCACAAATACTATGATCTAGACTGCGGGGATATAAACAGTTAGCTCCAAGCACACATATTTCTGGGTATCATAATCCTCAGAAAGAACTATCACAGTATTTTTTAACCGACGTGGGTCTTTCATGCTGCGATTTAATGTTGGCATTGGGCCACCAACACCATCCCGAAGAAGAATATATTTTTCAGAATAATTAAAACATACATGAGTAGGTAAACCCCACCAGTTTTGTATAATACAAAGGTATTTTTAATAATATAAAATATTATTAAAAACCTGTTGTGAAGAACACAAATACAGGTTCACTATTAATATTTTTGTGAACGTGTCCGAACATATCCCTCCCCAGAGACGTAGATACGTATTTCGCCTTTCTACAGGCTCATCGGTACGCCCCTGCTGGAGAAAGGATATCTTCAGACACATTCACAAAAAAAGAACCACATCGCCACATCACAGAAATTGTCCAGACCGAGCGTAAAAGTAAATTTAGCGCTGCCTGTTGTCAGACAGCCAAAGTACCTCGCCCCGTCCACACAACCAATGTGAAGCAACGAGGCCCTTCCAAAGGTGGCACAGCCATCTCTCTAGAAACTGCATTTTGTTTCTGTCTTCACTCATACTACGGACTAACCGCATGTGTAATGTATCAGAATAATTGAAACATACATGAGTAGGTAAACCCCACCAGTTTTGTATAATACAAAGGTATTTTTAATAATATAAAATATTATTAAAAATCTGGTGTGAAGAACACAAATACAGGTTCACTATTAATATTTTTGTGAACGTGTCCGAACATATCCCTCCCCAAAAACGTAGATACGTATTTCGCCTTTCTACAGGCTCATCGGTACGCCCCTGCTGGAGAAAGGATATCTTCAGACACATTCACAAAAAAGAACCACATCGCCACATCACAGAATTTTGTGAATGTGTCTGAAGATATCCTTTCTCCAGCAGGGGCGTACCGATGAGCCTGTAGAAAGGCGAAATACGTATCTACGTCTCAGGGAAGGGATATGTTCGGACACGTTCACAAAAATATTAATAGTGTACCTGTATTTGTGTTCTTCACACCAGATTTTTAATATTATTTTATATTATTAAAAATACCTTTGTATTAATATATTTTATCCATGTTCCGAAATTGAGTTTGAAACCTATCCTTCTTGACATAGAAATTATTTATCCATCCATCTCCGTTGGCCAGACAATCTACATAAAAGAAGCGTATGAAATATGACTTTTCTTCTAGGCAGAATTAATTACAAAATGTGTAAATCGTCTATCAGCGCAGGCCTCAAAATGGTAGCAATTCTACTCCGTTTACAACTAGGGTGTACAAAGAATTACTGTATTCTTTGTGAGTGAGACAGTCGATCAAGAAATTTCCACTATATTCTTAAAGACTAACCAGTCAGGGCTCAGTATATTCCTGGACAAAAGAATATACTTCTTAAGTCACTAGTTCAACCTGATAAAATACTTCTGCCAACATAACACATGAAATTAGGTCTGATGAAAAATTTCGTGAAAGCAATAGATAAGATGACTGTAGCTTCCAATACCTTAAACAAAAATTTCCCAAAATCTCAGATTCAAAACTTAAAGAGAGAATTTTTGTAGGACCCCAAATTACTTCTACAACAAGATAAAATATTTGAAGAAACCTTAAGCTATTTGAAGCGTGTTGCTTGGAATACTTTTAAAAATGTATTTTATAGGAAACAGAAAATTTGACAATTATATACCACTTGTTCATAAACTTCTTAGAAGATACCATTAATTCGGCTGTAACATGAGGTTTAAAATTCATTTTTTTCACTCGTATCTGGATTTCTTTCTCCTAACCTCGGCGCCGTGAGTAATGAACACGGCGAAAGGTATCATGAAGACATTTCTGTTATTGAAAAACGTTATCAGGGCAAATGGAACAGTGAAATGCTCGCTGGTTATTGTTGGACATTGATATCAGAAAGTACCGAAGAATAGTATAAAGGAAAATTAAAAAGTAACATTTTAAACATGTCGATACCGTACAGCTTCATATAATGTAAATACCTAATTAACACTATTTCATTTACTTTCGATGTTTTTTTCCAAAACCTGACGTGCCAGAATAAATTTGTTGTTATTATTATTGTTAGTGTTACACTTCGTATATATAAGAATGCTTTATTTAATTTTAAATTATATTTCTTCAAATATTTCGAATTTTAAAATGTGAATTCAAACTTAGATATATTCTGTGTATATTTCGTATTTGAAAATAGAAGGTCTCTCTTTGTTATGGTACTACGACCAACCCTTCGATATCTACCTGAACGTGAACGGTCAACTCATATCTAACGTTCGTTTACAAATATTAGATATTTCGCTTTTAAACTTAGTTATTTAATTAATTACGCACTCTTCTTTATAATTATGTCATCTCGCATATCATTTTAAAGATTTTTTCACAGGGGATATTTTAATGATATTTGTTTCATCGATATCGCAACTCTTAGCTATCGCTTTTAATTAGTTCTTAATTTAAGACATCGTCAGCTTCATTCCTCTCTCAACTTTGGGCCATAAAACAGAAGCTTTTCCTGTTGTCAACTATTGTAAGATACACATCGCTCAAACTCGACACGTGCTGTCCCAGCACCCAAGCGCCGTCAGCCTTACTTCCACATGTCCGACCGCAACATGCTCGCAACACAAATGTAATCAGTATTGTTCAAATATATATTATTATTTTACTTAAATCATATTTAATTTACGCCATAATTTAACTTTCTTTCCAGTTCACATTTCTTTGTATTAATTTTTAGCTACTTGTTCATCGCACTTATATATATTGATACTTTTATTTAATCACTTAATACTTTTTAAATCGCTAAATTTCTTATGTAAATATTAAACAAAAACTTTAAGGACAACATTGTTGTGGTTTTTTTTAGTTAATAAATTGTAATATAATTATTTCAGCATTATTACACGTGTCCTGAACCTTTGATTGCTTACCACCACCCTCCATTAATTATTTTAAATAATTTCCTTTATTGTTAGCACGCCGCCACAACCGAACCAGCGCGTTTTTAACATTAAAACTATAAAAGAAACGAAAATTGTATATAGTTTCTAAAGAATAATTTAGAAAATGAAAATTTGTTGATCAGTTATATTAGGCAACATACCTCATTAATAATTTAAACTCTTATAAAACTGTTTGTACTAACGATATAAGTTTATTGCAGAAAGCGTATAACCAATATTTATTTAATTAATGTTGAAAATTCAACTGTTGGGGACAGTAATAATTTTTGGTCATTTATTGGTAGTAGGGAGAGCCGAAGCAAGATAACGAGAAGAATGTACCTTGATGGACATTGTATGGATGAACCACTGCAAATTGTTAATGAATTTTCTAAGCATTTTAGTTCTGTGTATCAATAGTCAAAACCAATTAATAATTATGTGTCTACACTTGAACGCGCTATATGTCTGTGCATTTTCACTACATCTAACGCTGATATCTTTAAAGCAATTGGAGGATTAAAGGATGGACTAACAGCCGATAATGATCAACTTCCGAATTTTCTGATAAAAGATTTTATAAAAGTATTTTTGTTCGACTATTGGTGATTATATTCAACGTCTCCCTTCGTACATCTACCTATCTTGTTCTTTGTAAGGTATTTAAAATTTGTTCGGTATTCAGGGCAGGTGACTCAGCTGCTATTCCTACTACTGACCCATATCTATTATTTCGCACTTTTAAGTTTTTTACGACAAGTGGTGGAAGCGCCAGACACCAATCCTGGTACTTTTTGCTAGCCAAGCGAGTACATAGAACATTTCATTAAAAATTCCCTCAAACGACATCTGCCGTATTTTATTATATATATTGCTGTTTCTTCTATTGATCGATTGTCCCGTGGCTTACCCTTGCCGAACGTGTAACGGTCGTTACTTTTTTCCAAACTATATACATAGTGCATCACACATTCGGCAAGGGTACGTCACAGAACAATCGACCAACAAAGAAACAGCAATTATATACCCTCAATATTTCGTTACTCATTGAATAAAATCATCAGAAGGTGGAAACAACATTCCATTGTCAATAATAGCTTATTACTAAGCTTCGGATAATACATAGTACATATGCAAATGCATATTTTAGTTGTTGTTATGTATATGTACATATTTTGAGCCTTTTTCATTATAAATGCATATGCGACCATTTTTCAGCAAAGTATTATTTTAAATCAGTCTAAAACTTCACATAAATATTTAATGTTGTTTTATAATTACACTTTTTCGATTCATGTTGTATGTATGTCTACCGTTTGTATTTCTTAAAACTACATTTTGCATACTTGTAAAATAACACCCCTTAACTGAAACACAAAGTTGCATTTACTATAAACAGCCAACACAATAGTTAGTGTTTTGAAACTACAATACTTGGAAATATTAATAGAGTTATGGGGGATTACCCGGGTAATCGAACGAGAAACAAATATACAGGGAATTTCCTTAATTTTACCAGATCCTTTTACATTCCAACAATCTGTATTAATATAAATATGTATTGCACACTAACCATTTAATTTTTGAGCCATCGTATAATGAGTCCGGGAAATCCATAATAAACTTATTCACTTCGTCTGACAACGGTTGTTTTCTCGATTTGTGTCGACGACATTTTATTACGTATGCTTACACTTACATGCAGTCTAAGCAAGTACCAAACACATACTGAATGCTTTTTATTAGTTCTGATGCAATACAATCATCCTCACATCGGCGCACATGACGCACACGGAAATTGATCTGCTCTAGTCATAAATTTCACCGTGGTTTATATCAAAAAGTAGAGCTGGTAGAAAGAAATGCCAGTTATTTTTGGAACCAGCACATCAGAAATACCCTAAATCAGTTCGTATTTTACAGGCACCATGACAAAAAATTTATTTTGTTGGGCGCTGTTATCTTTACAAGACAGAATTGAAATAGTGGAAAATATTATAGTTAAACGTTTAGTAAAACTTCAGAAAAATTGTTTCGTCAACAAATTATATTTAATGCTGTCAAAAAATAAGGTCTAACAACAACTGAAGAATATCAGTGAGGTGTTGCGAAATAAAACAACACTTAATGAAAAAATAAAGATTTAAATGCCAGTGACATTTTAAATTATGAATTTGGACCCATTGTGTCGTGTGATATCGAGAGACTTTTTTCACAGTACAAAAATATTCTAGGCGACATCAGGAGCAAATTTATTTTTAAAAATTGTTTCTGTGTTTTAAGAAATAAAATTAAAATGTCTTAATATAAAAAATTCATATTTATTTAAAATAGAAATAATTATAGAATAGAAATAATTATAATAATCGTAACACGACAATTGTTTCGCCAGCACAGTGGCTTCTTCAGGTCCTTACATCACCTGAGGAAGCCACTGTGCTGGCGGAACAATTATCGTGTTACGATTAAAGATTAAAAGTGAAGATTAGAACCGTAGTTTTATTTCTATTTTAAATAGTGGATCTCATCTAGTAAATGCCGAATCAATTGAATTAATATTTATTTTTTAAAAGTAGACTTTTACTGTATATTTTACTGTATGTTTTTGGTGCATATATACATGCATATTTTGAATGTTTTTACAGCATAATTATCCTAAGCTTAGATATTACTGAAACCACGCTTTCGCGTTAGAATCAAATTATAAAATTATTTCGAAAATTTTTCTTAAAATTTTGTCATTGAAAGATGTAAACAGGAAGTTTTCCACTAATGCGCTGCATTAGTATTTCATTAGATGTTATGACTGTAGAGAATACCAAAAAGAATGTTTAAGCCTGAACTTAACAAGTACATTTCGACATTCCGTATATTTATTAGTTTCCGTTAAAGCAACTGACCATCGATAAATCTTAAGCCCCTCTAAGGAAATGTTAGACAGACGAGTCTGTATCAAAAATCGGAATCATTAAGAAAAAGAACGAATAGCGCAAATTTACCTTTGTTAGGATCGGTGAGTCGAATGAGAGGAAGGAAGGAGGTAAGGAGTATAAGACATCGTTGTCCTTCTCCCAAGGAAACAATCTTTTAGAAAGCTCGCTAACCTGATGTCAGTAATTCGTCTCCTATTCTTCTTGTGCCTCTATGTGTAACATGTTCTGTCAGTCCATCGATCCTTACTTCTTCTTCCTTTCTGGTCAGAGTGTTAAAGGGGATGAGAATAAGGTTTTTGGGAACAGATAAAGAGCGACGGGGGCCAGTCGGACAGAAAATCTTGCTACATTGCTAACCTAGTTTTACTAGTTTTCTTTTTTCTCTTTCGTTGTGAATCGGATTTGTCGACTACCGTGGTACTTTGCGTTTCTAGGAATTGTTTACAACTCTCGAGAAGAGAAAATTACTTTTTGCCGTTTAAAGCCCTTTTCTTTTCGGTGTTTATATTGACTTGTTGTTTTTATTGAACCGACAAACATACACGTGAGGGTTTTGTCATTGTTTTTTACACTAGACAAAATGTAAACAAAAATTGATTATTACACACGCACACACACAAGGAGATAAAGAAAAAAGTACATAACATATGCTCCCAAAGTTTTCGGAAAAATTTTAGATAATTTTCTCATTATAAACTATATATATATTAGAATAATTAACAATAAATACTTAATTTTCAAATTATTGATAGTGGGCCATTAACTCCGATGGTCTTCAGTTTTGTTCTGACTTATCCCTTCTGGACAATAGCAGGATCAATTTCTCGCATTTTTTGAAAGATTCGACGTCGTAATTGGTCTTCATTTGCAGCTTCCCAACTATATCATACACTTTTCTGTTCAAAATCTCATTCTTAACTTAAAGACTTAAATTATCAATGAAAATTTTGCACAAATTTTTATTTATGAACAACACACATATAGTTTTGGAGTCGTTGGTATTTTATTCAACTAAATCTCTCAAACAATTACGTTTAACCTTCGTTCTCACCCCAGGTTGAACTTTTTCGTCTGTATTTTTTGTAATAGCCGTTTTATCCTGTTCCTGCATCTCGTTACATAGTTCTTTATACTTTTAGGTACTTGTTAAATCAGAAAATAGTCGAATCCAGTTAACGGTTTTTCAGATTTATATGAAAACTAGTAGTGATGCGCTGACGGGGTGAGAATTCACCCCACGTGGTATTAGGTGCGATACACCTATCGGATGCTGTTTCGTCAAGTTTTTCAGATATTCCTTATTATGATTTTTTTATAGGATGACTAAGTACCAAATTACCTCATTTGGATTTTTCTGTGTGAGGTAATTAGCATAATTGGTTCATAGAAAGTCCATATTCAGTCTTATCCGCAATTTGCAATTTTCTGAAAATTTGTAAAGAAATAATCCAAGTACTGGGCTAATTACCTAGGAATCATTATGAATGCAGTAATTTACCCTATTAGGGTTATACATATTTGCAGAATTGTGCCGATGTGATTAGAAATTTTATGAAGCCGTTTTGAAAAGCGATATTTTACAAAAGTATTTTGCGTTAGGTTGCGCTATTCATTACGGAATGTCATAATTATCCCATTAGGTTTATGAAAGTTTGGGAAAATATTTTGAGACTTCTTGAAGGGATATAAATACACGTAATTTCTCTACTGGATTCTATACTTATACGCAAAGGTGTGTTTCAACTGCATGTGAATGATGGCTAACAAAGTTTCATCTCGAACCCGAAGGATTGTTGAAATGGCTCGAGCTCTTCATGAGTCCGGTGAGTAAATATACCTCTCATGGATTCTATGTAATATTGGTGAAAATATTCTAATGTTTCGTATATTTTTCATTATTTCTAGATGAGGAATTCGAGAACTGTTTTGATCCTGATTTGTATTCGGAGGAGCTAGATGAATCTTCAGAAACTGAAGATAACTTAGAAGTGATTATAGAAGACGATGACGAGATTGCGGTTGAGTCCGAAGATGAAGACGAGATAATTCCAAACGACGTCCAAGATAAGTTTTTTGCTAAAGATGACATATTTTGGTTGAAGGAGCCCTTGAAACGAAAACGGCAGCGATCGAAAAATATAATTACGGTTCCTCCTGGTGTTGCTCCCCAAGTACCTAAGTCCAGCAGTATGGCAGAAGTGTTCAAGTTATTTATTTCTGCTGATATGGTAAATGAAATAGTAAACTTCACAAATCAACGAGGAGCTTACGAAACTGAAAATCGTAATGACGGGGTAGATGATATGATTTGGAAGGATGTCGACGAAACTGAAATATATGCCTTTATTGGTTTGTTGGTATGTGCTGGAGCACTAAGCGCTAATCGTGAGCCCATTCGGATGATGTGGCAAGATGACCACTGTTTTCATCGTCCAATTTTTTCGGCAACAATGTCCCGACGCAGATTTTCGCAAATTTCCAGTTAGATGAGATTTGACGATAAAGACACAAGGCTAACGAGAAGGGCAACGGACAAATTAGCACCTATACGAGATGTAGCTGAGATTTTCATAAAAAACTGTTCAATGTATTTCAACCCAACATCACACTTAACAGTAGACGAACAACTGACGCCGTTTCGTGGTAGACGTCTTTTCAGGGTCTACATGAAGAGTAAGCCTGCCAAGTACGGCGTAAAAATTAGGATTCTCGCTGACGCAGAGACTTCCTACTGCAAAAACTTGCAAATCTATTTGGGAAAGGTGGAAAATGTCCCAGAACGGAACCAGGGCAAAAGGGTAGTACTAGATTTAGTTTCGTGTTTGGGTCGTGGATATGGGATCACGACAGACAACTTCTTACTTCTTTGGAGTTGGCTGAAGAGTTACTAGACCGAGAACTTGCAGTGTGTGAAATACTATAGAAAAATAAAGCTTTCATACCTTCAGAATTCTTGCCACAACGGCAACGTCCCGTACATTCCTCTATTTTTGCATATCAACCAGAGGTGACCATGGTATCGTATGTTCCAAAGAAAACCAGAAGCGTAATTATGCTATCATCTGAACATCACGATGGTATCGTTTCGGAAGAAGAACACAAGAAACCGGATATCAAATCTCACTATAATACTACCAAGGGTGCGGTTGATACACTAGATAAGATGGAGGCAGAATAAAGCTGTAACAGACAATCCAAACGATGGCCAGCCGTCCTCTTTATGAATTTTATGGACATTGCTGCAGTGAACGCTTTTGTTTTATCGAAACATCTGCACCCACATTGGAAATAAGGCTGCCGCTACAAAAGACAATTGTTCCTTTTAGAATTGGGGAAAGAACTAGTAGAACCCCGTATGAGGAGGAGGATTAGCAACGGTGCCATACGCTCCAGGCTAAATAGAGAGACAGTTCAAGAGATAAACGCAATATTAGACGACACCAGCCAGCAGCCTAACGCAAATCAAGAGGAACCAGTACAACCGGCGTGCGAAACAAGAAAACGAGGTCGATGTCATGTGTGTTCTAGGTCAAAAGACAATAAAGTGCAATCAAAATGTACCTTGAGTAAAAATTGTGTATGTCCAGAACACAGTAAAACAACGAAAATATGTAAAAAAAATGTTAAATTTGATTATACAGAATGTACCCAAGTACATTTTAGCAATAGACTTTTTTTTAATTCTTCTTTTATTAAATTGCACACCCCACGCGGTATCAGGAGTTTTGAAAATCACCCGGGGCCACGAAGGTTAAGTGTTTGGCGTACAAAAGGGGGTATTCACCCTCCTAATTTTAAGCTTAGTACTCAAAGTGTACCTTTATATTGAATTGTGGAATCCTGCCATTCTACTGATATTTGTTTTAAATTTGAATGTGCTATTCAGGGTCTATTTAAGTGGAGGTTAAGTTCCTACGGAATAGCACGCTTATCTTCTCACATTGTATGTATTTTATAGTTTTTCGCGCTTATTAATGAATGTTCAGTTTAAAATTCAACAGCACAGATATTTCGAGATTATTCGTGTAAACTTGCTTCCTACTCACTTGTTTCGAATACCTGGCCTAAGATACACTTCAATCGTGTATTTATGACTATTTATTCAAGTCTATAATCCACATGGGTTTTAAAATGATTTGATTAGTTTTAGATACTCCAATTCTACCGTGCATAAGGTCTTACTTACTCGAATCTGAGCTCTTCATATATTTTTTTTTTAATTGATAACAATTTATTTCTATTGACGATGGCAATAATATAATTAAATAATTTACTAATAAATTAATATAATTGTGAGTTCTCGAATGAATGCTGAATCAATCTCGAGTGAATCTATGATAAATCCCTTAATTCTGCCGCGTCTGGCCTTTTATATGCTGTGTTTTGTGATTCTTGGAATATTTTTCCCCTTTCGGGGGATTTATTTCTATTTTATTTTATTTTAATCTTTATTTTACATTTGACCCCTATACAGTATATTCCTATCTATTATAGGTAACTTCGTTTTTTCTATTTTTGTGCGTGTTTGTATATATAATTTCTCCTTTGTCGTAATTTCAGTGTTTTGTACCGTTTATCACAGGGTTTCAAATTTCCTTTCGTCTTCTTTCCAGGAATTTCCCCAGGAATTTTGACACTTTGCCTTTGTTTGCATTTGAAACATTGGTGCTTCTAATTGTATTATTTTCATATTACAATGTTTTGTTTGCATTAATTAGTAATATTTTTGTTGTTTTTACGGTTACATCAGACGCTTGTACCGTCTGATGGAAGCACTTGGCTTCGTTCTGCATTTGTTACTGAGAAAGTGTTAGTGGTTTCGGGGTTTTGTCAATGAGCAGCGCTGAATGTTCTTCTACATGCTGCCTTAGTAATTTCTGTGAGATAGCGAAGTTGCTTTTGTAGAAAGTAGAATGGTGAAATACGTATCTACGTCTCTGGAAAGATACCTTCACAAATATATGAACTTGTATTGTGTTGTTGACACCACATTTTTAAGAATACTTTCAATATTATTTAAGAGACTTTTGTTTTATACAATATTTCTGAGATTTTACCTACTCAAGTATATTTCAAATTATTTTGTTACAGCAAATTAATTGGATGATATCTTGCTAAACTGTTCTGATCGCTCTTTTTAAATAGTGGTGTAACAGTTATTTTTAATTTTGTAAGAAAAGTACCTTTCTCTAACGAAACATTGTTAATATAAGCCATGACAGTTATATAAAAGGCAAAGAGTGTTTTACAATAAAAGAAATTATGTCATTATGACCAACTGAAGACGATGTGCTCACATTCCTGACAATAATCTCAACATCACTCTCAATTAAATATATAGAAGAGGCACGCTAGAAGGTAGTATTTATTTAACTAATGCTAATCAACGTCAGTCCATTATTGTGTATGCTATTTGGCGACCCCCACCCCCTTTAATATCACAGCGACTACCTTGGAAGTCGTAATCCTCAAGTGGGGAAACGATATCTTAATGGGTTTTCTATTGGAAAACACATTATTACATATTGTTTACTCATAATCTTTTTTCACCAACTATTAACTATTATTTTTAATAAACAGAATGGAAACAACGCACAAGCCACCTTTTCTACTTACAAATTATGTAAAATCCTTCATCTAATTTGATAATATGAAGGCAATTGCTCCATTAACGCTTGGAAAATGAAATGTAATTTTCATCTTATTGGACAAACTAATTTGGGGCAAAGAGAAGTGGCGCTATTTTCAAAACTTTCGTAATGATACTGACGCGGTTTATCATACACACCGTGCTCCATTAAAGTAGAAACTATTAAAACAAACGACGCGAACTGATAATTATCAACATAATCTGTAAAATTACGTGCTTAATGCAGTGTAACGGGTTTTCATCAGGTCCGAAAACGGCTATCGGATAAAGTAATTCATTCGACTGAAATGTTATTTAGATAGTGGGTAGATATTAAAGGTCGTATAGCTAAAACCTAGGTTCGAAATTAAAAATCGATTATAGATAAGAAGAGATTTTGTTAAATATTTTCGTTTCTAATTCAGAAAATTAAAACACTGCAACGATCTTAATATATGAATTTAAAAATTAAATATGTTGATTACTAAGTATATAAATTGTTGGACTATAAATTTCGTTTAAAACAATTAGATTAAAGATGAATGCCCAGAAAACATATAGCCTTTATTTCACTTGTTATAACAAAAAGTAAATAACAAAGATTTTTTTTATTGTAAATAACTTATCATTTGAATATGACATACTGCAGTGAATTGTGATGTTGATTGCTTATTTTAATTGGCTCACAATACACAGTAGCTTGCCCAGCTTAACTCAAATCGGAACTGCTTTCCAGGAGCTCTTGGATCTTCAAGGTTACCCTCACAGGGTCGGTAGTAAAACAAAAGGTATTAGAAACGAAATAAAACTAACATTAACACCACAAACATATAATAAAAATAAAAAAAGAGAAAAATTCCACTTTATCAAATATAAAGTAGTGTTGAGACACCTACTGTGTCACAACGTGAGGAAAACTTAAATAAAAATTGACAGTTATTATAAGAAAAACCTCACAAACAAATTACTAATTAAATATTTAGAAAAACTCTAAGACTTTATCAAATTACGTTATCCCAATTTTAAACGTCAAACAGCACAACTCACTGTAAGCGCACGCAACAAAATTTTTAATTCATGCGCACATTTAACATGATACAAATAAAATGGTCCCACCAATTCTACTTTCTAAAATATCTAACTCATAAAAAAAACTTCAAAAGAAATCTGAAAATTTTCCTTAATATTCCTCTGATTACAAAATATTTTGTAAACGAAAAATTAATGACTTTATTGAGCTCAACTATCTTACTAAATTATTTCTAAATACATAAATATAATTTCAAAAATATACATACTTTAATTAATGTATACGTCACTTCACAAAAACTATTACATGAGAGATTACAGATAGGTCATACGAATCAAACTTACAAGTATACAGACTCGTAATTATCGCAAATTAATTTTACACTACAAATATCACAAAACTAACAACGCAAACCGAATTTAACTAAAATATCTGAATAAAAAGAAGTTTTATTCAGCATACAAAAAAAAACTAGACCTATCTGTTCAATAGCTGGTTAATCTCTGTCCTTCTTCCCTCCGGAAATGAAAAATATCAGCATGGCTAACATAAAATCAAAAGAGCAACTACAACTATAACTTCTGACGTGGCGGACACTGCAAACATCGGCGGCACGCTCTAACCTTCTACAATCGTGGATCAAAATACTCCTTATAACAAAGTTTTACATAAAATATCAAATCTTTATAATTATCTTTCTGGAATAAAATGTACATAAATATATATAGTCTTTTATAGTTTCTTTAAAATTTTCTTCGGGGAAAAATTCACTGCAATACGTATCTTTCGGGATTAGTTTAAATGAAACTAACGGTAACTTAAAACACTATATTAAGAATAAAACAAAACGCACTAATAACACATAACTAACTATAACTGTATTTATTTCACAATATTTATATATCAGTATTTGTTTATAACAGTATTTGTCGCCGGTCGCTAGTTATTATATATTAAACTAGAGAATACAATCCCGAACATGTTTTTCAATCCCGGGATTACGGGATTTTTGAAGCGTAATCCCGGGATCCCGGAATTAATCCCGGGATTAGATGTGGTTTCTAATTGGTCTCAAATTTAAAAAAACCTTAAGTAATTTCTTAAAAATTATTTATTAATATTGTTGCACAACACAATACACAATATACTAAAATAAGGAACAAAAAAGACAATACAAAAAACTATTTAGAATTTCGAAAATACATTCGCAGAAATATCAAAGCATCCAATGTTTGACTTCCAAGCCTGCTTAGTAGTTTATTGCCAAGATAAGCTGAACAGCTAAAAATGCTCGCTCAGGTTCTACACTGGTTGGAGGAATAAACAATAGATATTTATATGCTAATTCTAAGTGATTCACTAACTCCACCATTTTCGAACAGGCTCATTTCGCGTCTAATACTATTTACCAACCCCGATTCATTTTGTACTTCAGGATCTGGGGATTCCATGCTCTCATTAATTTCCAGCTGTAACTTTTCCTTTCCTTTAGTGTCAATTGGGGTTGGGAGGTTTGTTGCCTTGGCTCATCATCTGTTTGTGATCCTGAGCCTTCTTCCTCTTCTGTTTCATCTCGACTATTTTGTCTTTTAACAATACTCTTTATTTGCGCCCTTACTAAAGCCTGTGTAGGAACTGGAGTCAAGTTCAAGCCATTCCAAATCCGATAATAACTGATTTTCATCATATTTTCGTGGATTTTGCAAAAAATTCAACACACCAGTTAAATCATCATTTCGTCGTTGCTTTATACGTTCCACTAAGGAGGACTAAGGTTCATTTTACTGGCGAGTGCTTAGTTTTTGCAAGTCAATTGTTTTATAAGAAATTTCAACGCTGTGCATAAATTAGCATCTCGTCGACAGATTGCTTCTACTGTTAATTTAATTTGGGTCAGCACATCAACAATTTTATTTACTAAGTCAAAATCAGCATCTTCTGAACGGATTGGATGATTGAAATCTATAAAAGCTTTTTGAATGCAGGTTTTCAAAAGAGAAAATCGTTCCAGCATGGTTAAAAGACTATTCCACCTAGTTTTACAGTCCAAGTGCGACAGCTCTTTTTCATGTTCAATATTCACATATGTTTGAAGTACTGTTTCATTTTTCAATGGTGATCTTTTAAAATACAACTTTGCGGATTTTCTTTATCAGCTCATTAATGTTTACATCTTTCGTTAACTCTGGTATGTGTTCTTGCGCAAGTTCATTTTGTGACATTAAGATTAAACCTGATTCTGGACAGTATAAGTATTCTAAATTGTCGTCATCATCGCTATCGTTCATATAATCAGCAGTCACAGCTGGTTGATTTATAGTATCATCTGAGTCTGAGGTAGGGCTGTCTTGCCTGTCTTGAAAATAATTCTTTATTTTATAAAGCACACAGACGACCAAACTGATACCATGTGCGAGACGCAGTTGTTGTTAACTGCAAACAAGCTGTCCCGCCTTTATCATAACGTCCGGTCCATCGGTTACAGTAGTCACGATATCAGTTTCTAGGGAAATATCAAATTTACGTAGACGCTCTTTCAGTATACGAAGACAATTTTCAGCCGTCATACTTCCATGAGTAGGAACGTGTCCTAAGCTCCAAATTTTTTTATATGAATGAACGTTGACAGCCATGTATCGTTTATTGGACGTTGATGTCCACTAGTCGAAAGATAGACTAAATCTTTTACCTGCACTTTACAAATGTTTTAATTCTGCAGTTACTTGCTTTCTGATTTTTTCACTGTAATTCATAACACGCTTTCGAATTGTGACGGCTGATTTTGGTAAATCCGTGTATTTCGCTAAGAGCAATTTTCTCAAATCGTCTGAAGTTATGAATACACTGAATGGAAATCCATCTAATGCAATCATTCTTGCCAAAACATCATCCAGGCTATCGTCGGCACATTTAGTAAAATAAACTTCTAACTTTCGTTTAGCTGGCGTCGGTGCTGTGTTCAGATTTGAAGAATCTTGACTTATAGATGCTGTTAAACGATTAACGTCAGCTAAAATCTTAATGTTATGTTTTGATGACAAATGTGTACGTAATCCCTTAGTCGATCCACCCAAAGTCTGGAGAATGGCAGAGCATCGCTTACATTTAGCACTATTCCCGTCTTTCGCAACTAAAAAGTAACTCCACGCTGACGACGTATCACTATTTTTTATGTTCAACAAAGTCTCCCGCCATTTAAAGTAACTTTTTCAGATAATTGACTGTTAAATTTAAATGACGTAACCTGCGTAACCTTGTCACTGGTAGAATAATAAATGAAAAAAGTAAATCCTAATAAGGGTATTTATACTTTCGTACAGGGAATCCTCGACGGGGAATCCTTCGCAACAATATTATAATATATCATATGAGGTGATCGGGTGATTCCAGTCCCGGGATTTACAGGATCAAAACCCGTCCGGGATCCCGAGATCCCGGGATCCCGGGATTGTATTCTCTATATTAAACGCTGGGCGTTGCAGACTAGCAATCTTAATACCATTTGTAAATATGTTACACGATAAATGAATTACAGGAAGGCTACTTCCAACAAAATGGAGCTCGTTACATACTACCTATGAAAACATTGGTTTTCTAAGAGATTTTTGTGGAGATCGAATTATTAGTTTAAATACGAACACAATTTGGCCACCTCGTTCTTGCGATCAAACGCCGTGCGATTTCTTTGCATGGCCCTACTTAAAATATTCTTGTTTTGTAGCACTTGTTTCTAATCTTAATGACCTGCAACAAAGGATCACTAATAAGATCGTAGAAATTAATAATTCCCCTTGGATCCTAGAAAATATTATTAACTCTGTTAAGCGAAGAACATTACGCTGTAGAGATGAAGGCGGTGGCCGTATTAGGCACCTTATTTAATAAATATTGTTACGTAATAGATTGTGTTTTGTTCTTCTTTTGATTTAAAAATATTGTAAACGTATCATCAAAACACGACAAACTCCAATGGAGGACTTCACAGATGACGAAGATTAATTTCTCCAGTAAAAAAAAAACATTTCTTTTAAGAACAAACACATTTGTGTTTAAAGAAAAATTAATGATTGCTTCAATCATACTTGCTTGTTTTATGTACTGCATTAATAAATTACTATTTATTAATTTATCTTTATTTTGAATATTATGAGATTTTACATAGCCATAGTGTTGTTTAATCTGATTTGGTTTTCGATTTTAGTTTTCAAATTTTACTTTTTCGTATTTTTTCATTTTAAAATCAACACCATTAAAAAAATCTATATTTGTTATAATAAATCATTGTAATTTACATATTTCAACAATCAAAACTTTCAAGTGACCTTCTTATTTGACGATTTAACCTATTGCTTGTAGTAGGACTGTAGGTTAAATCACTTAATCAATTTAAGACTAAACTGATTTAATCCATGACATACCTTGCAAACCTTTCTTTGTGGCTCACTCAATATTTATTAATTTATACAAATATCAAAATATGTGTATTGAGCTACTAATCGAATTCTAAATTATGTTTCGAGCTCTGATACAAGACTCAGAATTAACGCTAAGAAATAAGTAATTAAACTTCTAGTTTCAAAAATTCTTTTATTGTAAGTACCACTACAATATTGTTTCGCCATACAATGGCTTCATCAGGTGGATGAAATACTGAATATTTACAATACAAGTTTGAATATTTATGTGAAAATTATTGGGGAAATTGTGGTGGAAAATTTTTTTTTTTAAACTATCTTAAATTTAGTAGAGGGGAGTTGTTTAAATCTAGTTGGTCATTTAAAGCTAATCCTAAACCATTGTATCTATTAATTTCTAAGTTTTCTAACAGGTTAAGTTTTTTACTTTTTTCTTGAATGTGTAAAATTTTGAAATCTATATTAAATCTATGTCCACAGGACATTCAAAATTAGGATGAAAGAACACGAGAGAAGCCATAAAGAAAAGAAAACATATTCAACTTTCGCAAGTCATTGTATAGATATCAATCATAGATTTAATATAGATTTCAAAATTTTACACATTCAAGAAAAAAATAAAAAACTTAACCTGTTAGAAAACTTAGAAATTAATAGATACAATAGTTTAGGATTAGCTTTAAATGGCCAACTAAATTTAAACAACTCCCCTCTACTAAATTTAAGATTAAAAAAAAAAAAATTTCTCCACCACAATTTCCCCAATAATTTTCACATAAATATTCAAAATTCCCACTCGTTTGTCCTATGTATACCTTATTAAAATCTTCGCATGTTAACTTATATACACCAGAGCTTGATTCTTTGTCTATTTTATCTTTGTTGTTTTTAATATTGTTCTGTATAGTATTATCTGTTTTAAATGATATATGTTCGTTATTAAGTTTTTTAATGAAAGTACCAATTTTTTCTGAAATCTTTCCTAAGTAAGTGATTGGAATTATAGGAATTAATTATCTTGTATTTTAATTTTGGATAAACTAAGGAAAGGATTTTAGATTTTTGTTGGCTATTTAGGATGTTATTGACAATATTTATAGAGTAACCATTGTTTAATGCTATTGTGTATATTCTATTTAGTTCAAGGTCGAAATTACTTTTACTCATATATACCATTGATTGGTATGCTGATAATTTGTGTGTTATAGGATGAAAAGAATTAGCGTGTATTGTGGTATCTGTATGTGTTGGTTTATGGTATATAGCGAACTCGTGTTTATTATTTTTGTGTGATATGGTTAAATCTAGAAAATTAATGCTTTTATTTATTTCTGTTTCTATAGTAAAATTTATTTTGGGGTGAATAGTGTTGATATAATTATGTAAAGTTTTTAATTGTCTATCTGAACCGTTAAAACAAATTAATATGTCATCAACATACCTAAACCAATATACACAATTACCAAACGAGGGATGTGTACTAATTATAGTTTCTAAATTATTCATGAAAATTTCCGCTAATAAGGGGCTTAGTGTGTTTCCCATTGCTAGACCTTCTGTTTGTTTATAAAATTTCTTTTTAAATTGAAAATAATTTTGTTCCAGGCACGTTTCTAAGAGCTGTAAAATTTCGGTCTTTGTGACAATGTTCGTGTTTCTACGTTCTAGTTGTAAAGTAATTAAATCTATTACCTCCTGGGGTGGGATACTAGTGAACAAATTCGAGACATCAAAAGAAATGACTTTACATTTGTTTGGTAATTGCAAGTTTGAAATGTTGTTAATTAATTCCTGGGAATTTTTAACGGAGAACTTAGATTTGAATTTAGTGTGTGTAAGAATTAAATCTATTAAGTGTTTGGGCACATTTCTACAAGGTGCTTTTACGTACGATACTACTGGTCGTATATTATAGGTGTATTTTCTTTATGTAGTTTAATTAAACCGTATAATTTGGGAGGTAGGGGATTCATAGTGGTTAATATACGTTTTTGAGTGTTATTAAAAAGAGAACCTGATTTTTCTATAGTTTGTTTAATCTGTTTTTGAAATTTGTTAGTAGGATCAGATTTAAATTTTATGAATGAATTATTATCGAGTAATTCAGGAACTTTATGTATATAGTTTGATTCCGGAATTGCTATAACTGTATTTCCTTTATCAGCTTTTGTAAATATAATATTGTTACTTGTCGCTTTCTGTTTAATTGATTTAATTATTTTATTTTCAATATTAAAATGCTTAGTAGTATGGTAATTTTCTAGAATATGTTTAGCTGCATATTTATTTCCCTGGTTATCCTTTTGCTTATTTAAGGCTAAATCTGTTTCTACTGCTAAGATTTCTAAGTGTTTATTATTAATGTTAGGGGTTAACTTGTATTTGAAACCTTTAGATAAAAGATTAATTTCTTCGGTTTTGAATTCTACATCCGTAAGGTTTTTAAATCGTTCATAAAAATTAATATTTTGATTTATGTTAACTAAAGGAATCGGCATTGTGCTATGTTTTTTACAGGAAATAAGTTTATCGAGTTTACTATTTTGAATTAAGTATTTTTTGTGAATTATAAGATTAATTTTATCATGGATCGCATTATACAAAAGATCAAACTCTAAATTATAAAGTTTAAAAGTTAACTGTGAATGTAATACCTTAAGATATATTGACAACGTGTCTCGTTTGTTGAATAGATTTTTCAATTTTATCCATGTTCTTTCCCCTATCTCGACTGCTTTAAGTGCTGCTTTACTATTGTTTTTGTTTTGAGTTTTATGTGTTTAGGTGTGACATTATGTTTCTTGCACTGGTGTAGGAACCAAAAATTCTGTTCATTGATCTTGTATTTTAACCGTAGTTTAACCGTAGACTCAGAATTAGTATTTAATTTCACAATTTCTACTATAATAAACGAAGAAATATTCTTAAAAGAATTTAATTAACTTTCTTGTTATTAATTTGAAATGAATAAAAACTAATTATACTAATATATCATTCACTGCTAATAGTAGTATATATTTATTAAATTTATTTTATTATTCAGAATATAATTGGATCAGTTTATATTACCATGTTTGAAGTTTCTGTGAATATATTGTCAGTAAATAATTCATGCTACATGAAATCACCATTTCGTTCGATTTATTTATTACAGCGACAATCATACCATTTCCAAAATAAAATTTTACGTACATCAAATCATCAATCAACTCACTTCCGTCCGCATTTACCGGCACTGCGAGAAATAAATAATGATGGTATCACCTGAACGATGAGGCAAGGCAAAAAAATCGAGCAAACATCAATAACTACAGATGTAAATATAATATATACATCGTGTGATTCAATAAAATTTTACTGTCGCGGAAGATGTGAATTATAAATACATCATTCGTTCATAAATATTGATGTACATGTTGGTGCAAAAATCGCTTTCCAGTTTATTTTATTTGCACATAACTTTCCAATAGCAAAATAATATGTGAAACAAGAAAAATTTGTTTCGGAGTAACGCCCTGGGAATCTAAAAGAATATTAGATCATATTTTTCCTTGTTTTTTCTTGCAGTTTAAAACAAAGGTCTCACTATACAAAATAGTATAATTTGAGGCAATAATTTTTTGCTATTTATTAAATAATGTTTTCTTTCAAAAATAAATTATATTCTTGAACTAACAAATCGGAGACTGTGGCTTATAAGTGAATAAAATAAAATTAAAAAACCCTTACCACAATAGAATTTAATGATTCTAAATACGTATTTCTACAACCGCGTTGTCATCTTAAGTAGAAAAAACATCGTAACACTTGAACGCACAAAAACACTCACGGAAGGATTGTTCTCAACGTCTTCTAGTTTAACACTAAAATCTTCAATCTTAAATGCTACAAAAATTACCTACATTTTGGTAAACCCTACCTATTCATGCAAGAGCATTAACCCATTATTTGTAAATTCTATAGAAAAACCGTTTAGAAATATTATAAAAGCCGTAATTTAACATACATTAAGGATAAACTAATCCTTAAATTATGTTGAAATATAAATTTGGAAATTAATGTTAAGTCAGAATATTTTAATGGCAAATATTGTAATGAAACGAATTTAAAAATAAATTCCATGAATTCGAATATTTTTTAATGGTTTTCCTATTTTTCTTGTTTTAATAACATCTAACTGTCAATTAAGTCAAATAAAGAAGAACCTGGTATAGGACCCAAATCTGCGTTAATTACGTTATTCCTATTTTTAAAGATAAAAATGCTCTCAAAACTATCTAATTCGCGGGGGCGTGTGACGTTTTTTATTAATCTCAGACAGTCAGATGTTACGTTGTGATCTGATTCAAGAATATGTCGCATAAAGCATAAAGTAAGAAAAACAATTCAGGATTCCACATGTTTGCTACCTCAAATTGATTCGGACAAAAAATTTATTAGTTTACCGTTTCACGAAACTACGAAAAATTTAAGTAAAACCTTTAAACAGTATAATGTTCAAGTAGTATTTCGGTCGAATAACTCCATAAAATCTCTCTTAGGCAACGCGAAAGACAAAGTTGAGGTAAACAACAAATCTGGTATCTATGAAATAAATTGTAAGAATTGTGATAAGAAATATGTCGGCCAAACAAAGCGTTCGATTCTAACTCGTTATAAAGAACATGTTTCGCATATTAGATTCAATAGACCGGAAAAATCAAGTGTTGCCCGACATATTCGAATCAGATCACAACGTAACATCTGACTGTCTGAAATTAATAAAAAACGTCACTCGCCCCGCGAATTAGATAGTTTTGAGAGCATTTTTATCTTTAAAAATAGGAATAACGTAATTAACGCAGATTTGGGTTCTATACCAGGTTCTTCTTTATTTGAGTTAATTGACAGTTAGATGTTATTAAAACAAGAAAAATAGGAAAACCATTAAAAAATATTCGAATTCATGGAATTTATTTTTAAATTCGTTTCATTACAATATTTGCCATTTAAATATTCTGACTCAACATTAATTTCCAAATTTATATTTCAACATAATTTAAGGATTAGTTTCATAATTGGATCCCTAATGTATGTTAAATTACGGCTTTTATAATATTTATAAACGGTTTTTCTATAGAATTTACAAATAATGGGTTAATGCTCTTGCATGAATAGATGGGGTTTACCAAAATGTAGGTAATTTTTGTAGCATTTAAGATTGAAGATTTTAGTGTTAAACTAGAAGACTTTCAGAACTATCCTTCTGTGAGTGTTTTTATGCGTTCAAGTGTTACACTGTTTTTTCAACTGAAGATGATAACGTGGTTGTATAAATATATATTTAGAATCATTAAATTCTATTGTGGTAGGGATTTTTTAATTTTATTTTATATTCTTGAAGCTAAATACCGTATTGTAAGCAGAAATATAATAACCGATTTAAAAATTTAAAAATGGTATGCGGTAAGGGTAAACCCCCCTTAACACATTAATATTCGTATCCTAAATACGTATTTCGACAACTAAGTTGTCCACATCAGTAGGTAAAACCACTAATAAAAGTGTTGAAAATAGGTCACCGTAAAACTAACACAGAATTGCGTACAACTTTACACGGCGTCCACGTGTACACTAACTTTGCAGTGAAAACAAACTAAAATTACGTCAACTTACCCTTCTTACGAAAACGGCAACGCCATGTGTTTATCCTCAATGCCGTCAAACTTTTCTACCTCTTTTCTAAGAACGAAAAAGGCAACTGTATGGGATAGGACCGTTGTCCAAGATAAACGTATTAAATTTCTTTTTAACGATATGAATGCTTTCGTATGCGTCGAAATCTGTGAGGTTGTTGATGTTTTTTACATGTTTTAACCCTTTTACCGATACGTTGTGATCCGTGGCCATGGTTTGCAACGTTCAATTTTTCTGGTCTGTTAAATTTAATATTTCTTGAATCTTAACCAACATAAACCAAGTAACTCCATGAGACCTATCATTTCAGGTATCAACTCACCGATTTACTTGATTTCCAAATGGTTTGTTAATGAATTTAAGAATTTACCCGTGAAACCAGAAAGTTTGTCAGTTAGTAATTCCATAGAATTTATTTCAAACTTTGAACTTTAGTGGACTTGCTTTAGAAGAATAACATTCAACCAGTGGCGGCTCTTTAATGAGAGCAAGTGAGCAATTGCACCCCCTGGAATTGAAACAAAACAAACCAAGCGGCGATTAACTGTGAAAGTATTTATTTATTATATATATTATGTATTCATAGTTATTTACGAGGAACGTGGCACGCTAACAACGTACATATACCAATCGTCGTCACAGATGTACACAGATGTACTGAGCAAAGCCCAACTTTTGCTCTGTTAAGGCATTAACATTACATTGATGGTGGAAAGAACTGTATTTTGCCGTACTTCAATGTCGTATAATACATAGCGTTGAAGCAACTGAACCAGACTGCTCTCGGGCGTTGTTACAATGAATACGGTATCTTTTTTACAGAACAACGCGTTTCCGCGGTTAACGTATAATGAAAAAATCGCAGTAAAAAATCCGGCCGATGCCTCAATTATGTTTAGAAAATAAACAATCTGTTAAAGGTAAAGACGTTATAAGAAAATTCAAAATGAATATTTATCAGAAAAATGACTGGATTTGTGGGTGTGAAATTAAAAATACTTTGTTTTGTTTTCCGTGTCTTTTGTTTGGTGGTGAACCATCTTGGTCAAAGAACGGAATAAGAAACTTAATTCATCTTAGTGCTAAAATTATTAAACATGAAAATTCCGAAGGGCATTTGAAAAATATATTTAGTCTAAGAATGTTAGGAAAAAATAACATTCAGAATGTTTTAGATTCATCATATAGAAAAGCAATTCAACAACACAATGAAAAGGTAACAGAAAATAGGCATGTGTTAAATTTAATAATAAATTGCATTAGATTTTGTGGCGCGTTTGAACTGGCACTTCGGGGTTATGATGAACAGCAAACATCGAATAACAAGGGCATTTTTCGGGAATTGATAAATTTTACGGCAGAATTCGATAAATCGCTCAGAGATCACATCGAAGCAGCACCAGTTTTTAAGGGATTATCAAAAACGATACAGAATAAGCTGCTTGATGCAATGTTGAACGTGTATCATGAACAAGTTGCCAGTGAAATTAAAGCAACCGACTTCATATCTGTGATAGCTGATGAAACCACAGATGTGTCCAATCAGTTTCAGTTGGTGGTTGTTTAAAGATATATTGTGAACGCGAGACCGGTCGAAAGATTTTGGAAATTTCTTCTGCCTAGTGGACATGATGCTAATTCTTTAACTGTCTCCATCCTTAACGAAATTAGTTTGCTTGTTGATGACCCAGAAAAACTGATTGCACAGAGCTGTGATGGGGCAGCAGTCATGAGTGGTGCTATTAACGGCGTGCTAAGACATGTCCAAGACCAGTATCCAAGGGCTAATTTTGTACATTGTTATGCACATCAGACAAATCTAATTATGCCACATGCTACATCGAGCAGTAGTAATTGCAGAATTCTTTTTTGCCAATCTAACGGGATTATGTACATTTTTTCTCCACTTCACCACAACGAGCTGCAAGATTGGAAGAATTCCTTCAGAGAAAAAGCTTACCTCGTTCTTCAAAAATAATATGGAACTTCAATTCTAGGACAGTGAATACAATATATGAGCACCGAGAAGAAATAATTGAAGCTCTAGAACAAATCGAGGGCGAAGCTAGTTTACAAACTACCATTCATCAAGCTAGTGCCAATTTGCGAATTTTAGAGGAGGAAAATTTTATCTATTGGTTAACTTTCTTTCATAAAATTATGCCACATGTGGACATATTGTTTAATAAATTACAAAATGTCAATACAGATGCATTAAAAATCAAGAATAATTTAGATAATTTTGAACGCACTATTGGAAAAATTCGAACCGAAATCGCTGACACAGATAATCAGTTGGTTAAACAAAATGACCCAGAACTTACTCGTCGACCATCAAAGCGGCGAAGAGTAACTGATGGTAGCCAAAGAAGGAGGGAAACTATTAAAGTGTGCGATATTATTTTGCTAGAAATAAAAACTAGATTTCGGTATACAGGGCACTTAATATTAGCAAAAATTGAATCGATTCTGCCTTTACTTGATGTAAATCCATATCAAATGATAAAAACACACAATGTTGTATTAGATTTACACTTTATTTAATAATAATAATGACTATATAACAGCTGTTTCACCGTACAACGGTTTCTTCGGATATAACAAGTGGTACTATAAAACATTTTACTTAAATGTAAATATTTTTTATTTTATTACTTAATGGTATTCTCAGAAATTGGAAACCGAAATATTTTTACCCGCCTCTTTTAGTAGGGATACATATAGATAACATAAATTATATTATAAGTGACACATATCTAACAAAATATTTCAATCACAAATAGGAAATAAATTCAACAGAGGGGAGGAATTAAGCTCTGTTTTGTCATTTAATAATTTATTTGAAAATTTTTGTTTATTAATAAACAAAATTAATAAACAAAAATTTTCAAATAAATTATTAAATGACAAAACAGAGCTTAATCCTCCCCTCTGTTGAATTTATTTCCTATTTGTGATTGAAATATTTTGTTAGATATGTGTCACTTATAATATAATTTATGTTATCTATATGTATCCCTACTAAAAGAGGCGGGTAAAAATATTTCGGTTTCCAATTTCTGAGAATACCATTAAGTAATAAAATAAAAAACATTTACGTTTAAGTAAAATGTTTTATAGTACCACTTGTTATATCCGAAGAAACCGTTGTACGGTGAAACAGCTGTTATATAGTCATTATTATTATTAAATAAAGTGTAAATCTAATACAACATTGTGTGTTTTTATCATTTAATATTAGCAAACTTAATTTCTTTTAAACAGTTCTCCTCTTTTAAAAAAAAATTTCCGGAAGATTGCCTTAAAGAAGCAGTAAAATTTTATCCATGCCTCAATGAAAGCAGACTACGAACTGAATTAAGCGTTCTATATTCTAGAGAAGAATTTAGGCAAAATATAGAAGTCGGTGCTGTAGGTCTGCTAGGTATTCTGCTGAATGGATTAAGCGACACCTTTAATGAAGTTGTTACGCTTTTAAAATTGTCATTACAATCCCAATGACAACGTCCGAAGCGGAACGCCAGTTTTCACGGCTGAAGAGAATAAAAACTTTTCTGAGAAATACAATGAAATAAATGATTTCCCAAACTTTAATGAAAAAGTGATAGAACTGTTCTGCAAGTCAAAGACACGTAAAATGGACTTCGTTTATCGTCAGATGTAATTAAACTGTGTAGTGTAATATTTACAATTCCCTCAAAACAAACTCTACAATGAACTGTACCTGTCTGGAACAGTACGTGGGTGAAATTTATAAGGATTGGGTAAGCGTTTTTGTATTACACTTTTTAATTTTGAAATTATGCACTTCCTATGTAAACCACCCCGAGCCGCCACTGCATTGAACCATTAAAAGGAAAGGAATACATGAGATTGACAACACTTTGCATGTCGCTAAATTGTTTCCAAGTTGGAGAAAAATTTTATGACCAGAAACAAGGCACAACAATGAGTAATTGACTATCTCCTTTCATAGCTAACTTATTTATGAGTCAATTTGAAGTAGAATTTAAAAATAACGCTAAATATTTTCCAAGAGTCTGGATCAGGTACGTAGATGACATTTTCGCGATTTTTGATACACGGAAATGTGAATTGGACATGTTCGTTAAACAGTTAAATTTGGAATTTGCGACTGTTAAATTCACGGTGGAAAAGGAAAACAATGATTGGATACCATTTTTAAATACACTAGTATTTAGAAATATGCATAAAATAGAAATCGATATTTTTCGAAAAAATCATAGTTTTCAACATGAGACAGCTTCTTTTAATTTCTTAGTGAATCGGTTACAAAACTTCCCGTTAACAAAAGAGAGATACGAAGTAGAACTAGATTTCATTAAAAATGTCGCGAGAAATAATGGCTTTTACGTAGAAATAATTAATAAATTAAATAGAAAAACGAATTTAAAAAGACAATCCGCGAATCCACAAGTTTGATATCTCAACATAACCAGGAGAGAAAGGACATGTACCATCCAATAACGAAAAACATTAATAGAGTTGTTAAAAACAAGGTCTCCACGTTGCTTTTCTCCCCAAAAACACCAACAAAAGTCTCCTAGGCAATACCAAAGATAAAGTTAATTTGAATTTGAAATCAGGTATATACGAAATTAATTCCTACGATTGTAATTTGAAAAACATAGGTCAAGCGAAAGGCTAATAACCAGTTTTAAAGAACATATATTACTAGAGGCCGGATTATATGCAGTTTGCATAAATTTGCATATTTGCGTTTATCCATTTTGTATATTATTTTCATATTTTTTTTTATAGTTTTATTTATTTACTAAATCAAGTTTATTATCGGCATTACTAAAAATATGTCGTGGATGTAACAAACAAACAAAAATTAAACAGCCCTTTTTAAATTAAAAATAACATTTTATTAAGCTTCTTCCCGTTACTTTTCCGATAAGCGTCTCCAAGAATTTATCAATGCTCTTCCAATACATCCAGGCCGAGACAAAATTCCAGGAAAAGCTAATACCTTAAAACTTCTAAATAAATGCAAAAATTAATTTTACCAGAAAATTAGGAGTATATGTGTTTCTTTGCTATTCGGAGAAATTTATTCCCATATTCGAAAGTAATTTTATTTTAAACGACATTTTACGTTGGTTTTTCGAAGTGTAAACTTGCGAGTTGTGATATATAATAGTAAAAATGCCGAAAATAGCCACTGTGCCTGGATGAATTGCACCTTATTCAGAATTGCTTATGGATGGAGAAAAAGTGTTTTGCGTAGTATGTTGCAAGATTGTGAGTAAAATTTTAAGTTTATTTCCTCTTATTAATTAATTAATTAAGTTTTTAATTATCCTTTTATCTTTTACTAACATTTATTTTATAATAAACAACTGATGATGTGATATTCTTTTTGGCGGATTACAAGTGAAAGAAAGTTCCAAGTCGACCAACATATGAAAACTCCATCTCATGCTGCAAAACTAACAAAGATGAAATTGGTGAAGAAGAATCAGCAAACATTACCGCAGTGTTTGCCATCGACTTTCAAAAAATCGGAACGTCGTTAGATATTCCATAACATAAATTGAACAATTTAAATGTTGCAAACAATGATCTTTATATATGCGCTGATAGTGATACATGGTGAAGGCAGTTTTCAACTTGAAAATCTTTTACAAATTTAGTTCAGACAATTTGCTTGGCGCACGAACTAAATCGTGTTGCAAAAGAAGTCAGAAACCATTTTTCCTTAGTAAAAGAGCTTACAAACTTTGTTTCGAGAATCATGGGCTTTTCGCATATGCTGTAAGATTTATGTAATTTTGTTATTAGGTTGGTTGATAAGTACAAAATGTAAAATGGGTTTTGCAGTGCCGATGGTGTGGAGAGAACCGAAAGATCATGCAATAGATTGTTCTTTTTGCCGCACTAACATACTGAACATCGAACCGAAGTCAAAGCATACTGCACAATATCCCAATTTACACTCAGTTTTACAGTCAATCGACTATAACGGAGAACTTCCTATCCCAAAACAAACACAATCTTGGAATTTGAACCTGAATGTAACCAATTTTCTTATCGAAGGTAAAAATGACAAGGATCATAACACTGAGTAACTTAGTGCGTACAGAGGAGTGACGTGTAACATGTCTTTAAACTTCTGGATGTTTATCTTGATTTCTTTCTGAAAAATTTGGGAACCGTAAGCTTTAAACATGGGAAACAGTTCCACTAAGACGTTGCCACCATAAACCGATCCCAAGACAAATGGAGTCTTCTGGTTTGCTTGTTGATCAATATATATATATATATATATATATATATATATATATATATATATATATATATTTCCTATACCCTTTTACCGTATCGGTGTCGGATGTATTCATAACTTTATCATTCTTCCTGTATAAATTTCTTCCATATTTTCCGATCTTTAGCCACATAAATACAAAAATACATTTTACCAGAAAATTAGGAGTATATCTGTTATTCTGTATATTCGAAAGTAATTTTATTTTAAACTTCATTTTACGTTGGCTTTCCGAAGTGTAAACTTGTGAGTTGTGATATATAATAGCAAAAATGCCGAAAATATCGACTGTGCCTGGATGGATTGCACCTTATTGAGAATTGCTTATGGATGGAGAAAAAGTGTTTTGCGTAGCATGCTGCAAGATTGTGAGTAAAATTTTAAGTTTACTTCCTCTTATTAATTCATTAATTAAGTTTTTAAATATTCTTTTATCTTTTACTAACTTTTATTTTATAAGAAAACAACCGATGATGTGATATTTTTTTGCGGATTACAAGAGAGAGAAAGTTCCAAGTCGACGAACATATGAAAAATCCATCTTATGCTGCAAAACTAACAAAATCGGAACAAGAACAATTTAATGAAGATTTGCGTCTAATGTTTGTGACGGCAGATATTTCACTACATAAATTAAACAATTTAAATGTCAAGTTATTTTTGCAACAGTACGTCAGCAAATATAACATTCCCGTAGAGAGCACGTTAAGAAAAAATTATATTCGCTGTATCTATGCAGAAACATTGAATAGCATTAAGAAGGTTGTTGCAAACAATTATCTTTATATATGCGTAGATGAAACTACTAATAGTGTGGGCCGATACATAATTCATTTAATGATTGGTTTCCTTAACGTATCGGTTCCAGCAAAATCTTATTTAATTTCATTCAAACACTTGGAAAACGCAAGTAATTTGACAATAACAAGGTTTAACTAGTAAGATAAAATAAAACAAATTTTATGAATTTCACTTTTTAATTATCACTGTAACGAGTCGTTTCGCACCAACCTTTGTATTTTTCCATAGAATTCTTACCTCCCTGTAATATAATGTAAACCTCTAGTTTTATTATCTTAAGAACAGTACATTTTGTATTCATCCAGTAATAAAAAGCACCCATCCCTCTGACTATTTTTAAAATAAAACATGTGTTTTTGCTTGTTACCGTTTACTTGTGTTTAATATAAAAAATATTTTGTAAATAAGTTAGTTATATGTCTGACGAAGTCCAGGTTGGTGCGAAACGACTCGTTACAGTGATAATTAAAAAGTGAAATTCATAAAATTTGTTTTATTTTATCTTACTAGTTATAATGGAATTTCATCAAGTAAAGGCCGAAACAATCATATATAACAAGGTTTACACAGGAAGGAATGGCAACTTTCTTCTTGCCGGAAACGATTCCAACAGAGAAAATTCTATTGTTCTTGACGGATGCTTCACCATACATGATGAAGGCAGTTTTCAACTTGAAAATCTTTTACCCAAATTTAATTCACACAACTTGCTCGGCGCACGGACTAAATCTTGTTGCAGAAGAAGTAAGAAACCATTTTCCCTTAGTAAATACTTTAATTACTAGTGTTAAGAAAGTATTTTTAAAAGCTCCATTACGAGTTCAGTTTTACAAACAAAATCTACCCGGTGTTACGCTTCCTCCTCAACCAGTAATCACACGATGGGGAACGTGGTTGGAGGCTGCTATTTTTCATGCAAATTATTATGAAGGAATAAAGACAATTATTATGGATCTTGATAGCGATGCACAAAATGTGATAGACGCCCAAAAGGTGTATTCGAGTAAAAAAATACCTCAACAGTTGGCGTTTATTAAAGCCAATTACAGTTTTATTTCCACTTCTATATTGCAACACTATATTGCAAACAAATTTGAAAAGTCATGTTTTGATGTTAAAGGAGGAGTGGATGAAAAATTTTTTAATGTAATAGGAAAAAAATTAGGGTTTTAAAAAGCTAAAAGACATTTCTAAAATCTTGTGTGGTAATTCAGTAGAAAATATTCAGTTGACAATAGATGATATTTCTAATGAAATATACTCCTATAACAAGTGTCGACGTAGAACGAACCTTTTCAATATATAAATACATGTTTTCAGACAAGCGTCACAATTTTTCTGTTGAAAACTTTGAGAAATATGTGATTGTAAATTGTTTTCATAGTTAATTATGTTATAAAGTAAACTTGAAGTAAACATAATAGAATTTTTTTTTTCTACAGTATTCCATTTTCTAACATACCTCGTATTTTTTTACCTGTATATTTTTCATAGGGAAGTGCATATTTAAGCTAAAACATATGCAGTTTTTCTTTGTGTATAATCTGGCCTTTACTCATTACATTATTGATTGATTTTCCATAATTTGAATTTATATCATTAGAGATTATTACACATAATAAATCCAATAAGTCAATGTCTATTAAGTAAACATAATAAACAACAAAATATGACAAATTACTAAATGTATGTTTATTAATGCAATATTTTAGTGCAGCAAAGTATCGTATTATCTGCTGAATACAATATTACTGCACTCTGTTGTTAATGTATCTAATTTAATATTTACTAATTATAATTCTCATTATATGGCTGAATAGCTCAAATGTTATATATATATATATATATATATATATATATATATATATATATATATGTATATATATATATATATAAAACATATATATAGACATATTTATTGAAATTTAGTTCTGCGCGATTTTAAAAGCAAAATATATGCAGCGGTTGCAACGTATATTAACTTTAAAAAACATGCCTTCGATTAAATTTGAGCCTTTAATTTCAATATAAATTGGGGAACAGTAAAATTTTTCGATTGCCAAATTTTAACAACTATCATCTGACATATTACAATTTAGTTGTGTTACAACTTAATCTTATTTCTTGTGAATTTTTTTAAATAAAAGACATTTTTGGTCAAACGGCCGCGAAGTTACCAATTCGCGAACGCAACACAGTTCGCGAAATATAATTTCGCGGCCGTTAAAGTAAATATACATTTTAACACATTTTTTTCATTTATGTGGATCACAAGTGAATCTACAAATTTAAAATGTATACTAATATGATAGAAAAATGTAAAAATAAGTACACTTACCTATGGTATTTTATTTTTTTTTAAGAAAACGGTTTGTTTAACGATAAATACAAATATTTGTAACTTTACTTAATGCAATTTCACCAGGTGCTTAAAATAAAACTGATTCATCTATACAAAATTACAGACATTATTCACTATCAAAATAGGAACTTGGAATGTTTTGCCAGTACTAGCTATACCTCGCTTCCGATTTTCTCTCTCTAATGTTGAAGTCAATTCTTAATACGCATAGATAATCCATATATCCTACATCCATGACTTTCCCTAGCCCAATAACGGGCTGCAGATGGGTTATATCGACCGTGTAATAGTCGGGAAATATTTCATTGGAGTTAAAAAGTTTATATGACTTGTAGTCATACTTATTCATAGTCTTTAAGACCATTTCTTTACTAATAACCAACGTAGCGGTAATTTTCCGAGAGCTTAACGAAGAATCTTCTTCGGCACTGGCGCAAATCAGAATTTCCTGTGCCTCTTGTTCTTCTGGGACGACACGGCGTCTTTTACTATGCCGTGAATAAACGCAAACTTTTGTACGGTATTTATTTACAATCTTATGGATAGCTGACACAAAGGGAGGCGGACGGTTTTCGTATGCTGCTACAAACAAATTTGGCACGTCTTTATATTAATTATCCCTCGCACACCATAATATAATTTGTATTTTCTCTTCGACAGCGAAAAGCATTTTATTATAGTTATTTGTGAGGGTTTGCTCAGACACAATATCGCACGCATCGAGATGCGAACAATAAATGTCATTGCCGCTCTCCGCATACTCCACTACATGAGTGAAAGCCACCTCTACCAGTATACTTGAAAATTGTTATACATATACGTATATATAACAAGTGTTTATTTGAAAAGTCAGTCTAGGTTACTTTGAAATTTTGATAGAATAAGACGCAAATATATTAGTATGTGTTTGTTGTTCCGTAAACGTAAATCCAAATGACATTTGATAATGTCAATCACAAATATCAGCTAGTGCATAAAATAATCGTGCGTCGATTCTGGTTTAAATAAATTGCTTCTCAGTTTTAAAATGGCTTTCACTTTAGAACATAAATTTTTTCTTAGTCCAGGTTCATTTTCGAAGTGGTTATAAAATTGATGGTTTATGGGTTTATTCAGTTCAAGATTGCATGGTAGAATTTCAGGTTGAGTTTCCACATTTTGTAATAGATTATATACAATTTAAGAATACTTTGGATAGAACTTTAAAACTTTTTTCTGAAACTGGTAGTCTCTTAAGAAAATCAGGCAGCGGAGCAGTTAAGAAACGTACACCTCAAGTTGTTAATCGTGTTGAAGAAATACTGAAAATGAACCACAAATTTCTGTTCGACATTTGAGTCAACATACAAACCTTTCTGTTGGTATAACTCACAAGTTATTAAAAAAAGATATGCAACTTTATCCATACCGTGTCACAGCAGTACAAGAATTGTTAGAAATTGATTACCCACGTAGACTACAGTTTTGCAATTGGTTTGTAAATATGAACAATAATGGAGAACTTTCGCAAAGAGTCATCTTTACTGATGAAGCATGGTTTTATAAAACGGGATACCTAAATTCACAAAATACAAGAATTTGGAGTAGTGAAAATCCACATGTAATTAATGAAGAATCGCTACATCCAAAGAAAATAGGTGTTTGGGCAGCGATAAGCCAAAGGCGAATCATTGGACAAATATTTTTTCAGGGAATGTTAACTGCTCAAAGGTACCGTACGGAAATTTTACAACCATTTGTCAATCAGTTGCATGATGATGAACTTCAAAATGCATATTTCCAACAAGACGGAGCACCTTGTCACTGTACTGCAGAATCTTTGGATTATTTAAGAGAATTTTTTGATGAGCGTATAATTAGTCGAAATACTGAAATTGCCTGACCTGCACGTTCATGCGATTTAACACCTTGCGACTTCTTTTTGTGGCCTTGTCTAAAAAATAACATATTTCGAACACCTATATTGAATTTGAATGATATGCTACAGAGAATCGAACATTAATGCATGGAAATTAATAACAATCTAGTAATGTTGCAGAATATCATAACGGAGGATTTTAAAGTGCATTGATCTTGAAGGACAACATTTTCAACATTTGTTATAGTTTTCAATAAATACCTATTATTTGTTATTTATTTGTATGTATGAAACTGTCAAAATATACGACCTTGTAGGTTAAGTAGCAAATTTTAATTTACGACATACTTCAAAATGTTCTCAGTAAATCACATGCTACTAGATTAACTTTTCAAATGGACACTTGTTATATGTGTGTGAATTTGAAGTTAAATATCTACTTTTATCTACGCCAATCTGTATAAGAGGGAATTGGATTAGACGTTATAACTGGAACTTGCAAGCGGTTGTAGAAAGAATTTTAGAAAAATCTGTACCTAACTTATTGTAGAGAATATCTATTCTTCTTTTTTACAAGCTCCTTTAGGAAAAGGAACCTTCAACAATTAACAATTTTTTTTCAAAACACGCCAAGGGGACTGTGCCCGTCAAATTCTAAATTTATATCTACACACAGGCAAACAATATTGCCTTATTGCTTGTATATCAAGCTTAAACGTAATACTCCCTGCATAAACAACGAAATATTAATACTAATTTATGCCTTTATACCTTGTAAATTTTATAAAATTCCTCTTAATTCCTGGAAATACTAAATTATCCTTAAATTAACGATATACCCTATAATTATGATATATACACTAATCGGGTACTTTAAGCGCGCTTTTTGAAAACATAATTACACTAATCAAAATGATTTAAAATACTGACGAAAAATTCCAGGGCGCCACTTTCTATACAGCAATAAATCCACTCTAAAAAAACCCCGAGAGGTATTTATTTTAACTTACGCCCGGTGAACATAACGAGAATCCACCTCCGCTCTGTATCATGCCCCCGTGAACCCCATTGCAAAAAGTAATTTAATATATAAACGAGTTAAGCCTTGAACAGCCTTAAAATTATTATGTCGGCCTGTCGTTAGAACAAGAGGGCACAAAAGCAAAAGAGAGAGAGAGAACTGGATAGGTATAATGCATAAATATATATAAACGTAGTAAAGTAAAGAAAAAAAGACGTAATACCACAATTTCGGGCCAGATTAAGCGTATAATGCGATGAATGTAAATTTCACAAAAACGCAAAATCCTCCGCAGGTTTTAAAAGTCCGTTATATCTACCGTATTTACCCGGTTGCGCGAAGTCGTTCTATTTGGACGTTTTGTTTAAAATCGTCACGCCACTGTCATATTTTTTAGGAAAAAATTTAATATTCTTTCAGTATTTTTGTTTATAACACAAAAAGTACGTACATTATTATATTTTCGAAATGGGTTTTGACTATAAAAATAATAATAAAAATCATTTATTTTTGCCCAACAAATTCATTCCAAATAGAACAGAATTATAACTCTAATACCGGGTGCGGCAATAGTGTGTCTGCGGAGCTTAGCATAAAAACTAATAAAGTTGTAGCAATGAAATTTGACGTACACATGTAGTATGCTACAGTGCATTTTCTATTTTTATTTATATATTTACAGGTGTTCCAAATTTCCGCAACCACTTTCAATTTTTTTTTTAAATAGATTGCTATACTTTCTTGTTATTATGATGATAGCCACCCAAATTATCTTTGCAATGATGTATGACAATGTGCACTTACAAGTGTTAGTTTTGGTTTTGTTGCAAATTTTGTTAAAATTTTGACAGTTGCAGCGTCTAACATTTTAAGTCTTAGCCTGAGAATGGATGCAATGCCTCACGTAACTCTTACGTTACCAATTTATGGACTAACACGTTATATGTTTTGAGGGTTAACAACGTTACAAAATATTCAAGGTGTTAAATATATCGTGCCAAAGTTATCGAAGCTTAAAGGCTATTTTCTCTTTTTTTTTTTAAATTGAACCTATAATTTTTTTATTAGTCAGCAAATTCCTTGTAAAATTGCCGTTAAAATGGTTCTAGTATTTTCGAAGTTATAACTAGAATGGACCAACCCGGAGCGATATTGGTAAATATTTCATATAAAAGTCGAAAAACTCCAATAATTTATCAATTTATATATATATATATATATATATATATATATATATATATATATATATATATATTGTAACCGATCGGAAGAGCTTCCTATTTGTCAAAGGAAAGTAAATACAAAATTCAAAGTTATCAATTAAAATTAACTTGGTAATTTATATATTAAATTAGTGGGCGTATGTTGTAATTAAGGTCCGGCTAAACTCAAGAACAATGTTGACTCTTGTAATAGGGCATTGAGATATGTCCAAATTAAATAGTGCAAGTTCGGTGTCTCCAATCAAACTCTCATAAAGTTCACTGATTCTAAAGTGATAGACTGATGGTATTGTTTATATTCTAAACTACAAAATAAAACGTCAGAGATCGAATTAATGTATATCAACTTTAATGAAATTACTATCCAAACAATAAGGTAAGTGAAAAATATACTTATAATGAATTATTTATAATATACATGTCACGTGTTGAAACAAATATGGTGATGAATTTAAGGTTAATATAACTAACGAACTAAAAGTAATATAGATACATAAACGAGTATAAAATTTGACTAATGCTAAATTTAATATATTATTGAGATCAAAACAGACACAAAGCAAATCTAATATTAAAACTAAATTATATTAAAATCTGGATTCTTCTTGATCTTTCAAATAGAATATCTAAATCTTATATTACGACATATATTATTATCATTTAATCAATTAAAGAAAATATGATGTACTATTTATAAAAATGTCAATGAATTTGTCGTTTTCAATATGTGTAGGAGATAATTGGAATACTTAAGTTATCTGGACTAGGATATTCGGTGTATGGGATCAATTTGTAGGTCTGTGGAGTCAGGATCTTTCAGCGGCAATTGAACGGTGTCACCCCGGTTTGTTGCCCAGTCCAACGGTCGTCTTCCCGGCAAACTGCAATCTGTGATTACAGTAACACTGGTGATCGTCTAGTTTTGGAAAATATGTCAAACAGGAACTGGGAATACTTGTAGGTATTGACTAGAACGGACGTATGATTTTATTTTAATAATAAATGCTTTTTCTTATTATCTTCAGAGAGACACACAAATTCGTCTACGGTCTTTTAAAATGGCGACATTTCTAGTGACGCTAACTTTCTTTTTTTTTCGTATCCCAATTTTGATTCGTCCATAGGTATGTATTCAATTAATCTTGACATATTATTATTATGAAAATGACAACCTAATAATTTTAAATATATTTATAATTAGCAACAAATATCTAATTCATTTTGATGAGTAAATGTTTGTTGTTTGAATGTCAAATATAGTACATAATGCTGTTTTTATTGTGGGAAACTTTCCCGCGGTAAACAATTCAAATAATATACAGTTATGCCTAAATATATGGCGTCATTAATGATTAATCAATTAAGTTGATATTTTTTTGTAAAAACAAATTATCGAAATGAAAATACTGATACAAATGAAATGATATAAATAATAAATGTGTGTATGACTTTTAAAAATAATTTAAATACGCGAAATCAACTTTATTGATTTAGCACGTGAAGAATTCAGTTTTTACATATTTAAATAACTCTAGAACTTATATATATATACATTTTAAAATTCTGCCTTTTGCTTACTGAGGCATTCCTGGGTGTAGGCTTGACCTATCTCAATATATATATATATATATATATATATATATATATATATATTGTGGTAGGTCAAGCCTACACATAAGGATTCCCGAGATTTATAAAATACAGATCGTTAAAGTTAAAATGTTAATATTAGAACTTGAGATATATTTGGAACTGCATTTTTCACCTGTCAAATCAATCAAGTTAATTTCGCGTTTTTAATTGCTCAAATTTAAATCATATTTATTTCTTTACATGTACTCATTTGTCATAGTCATTTCACTTCAATATTTTGTATGTCCGAAGATTTTTAACTTAATTGATTGATAAATAATGTCACCTATTTTCTTGAAAAAACTGTACAAATACAAACTAGTCTATATAAAATGAAACTTTTTATATACAAATGACAATTATTTATATAATAAAATAAAATATATAATTTTTGTAAAATATCTACATGATAAGAGTTAGTAAATTATCACTTTTACGAATATTTTTGACGAGATTAAATAAATACATACGAGAAATACGAATGAGAAGCCAGCAATATAAACCTTATTACGAATTTACTCAACGCATCACCCACTTACCGAGTACCTGTCGACGTATTTTCCGTATCCAGTTACCATCCATTTCTTTATAAATCGAAATTCCCATTTTACCGGGGCCACCATCCAAACTGACCGAAGCCTTGGCAGGGACGCCGCTAGAAAATCTCCGTTGTCCGAGCCTTATATCCTGAACTTTGGAGTTACGAACGAATGCCTAACTACCTGAATCCAACCTATTCCATTTAAGTATTATTTATTTATATCTCCTTAAAATTTTAAATATTTTGAATAAGTTTATTGTGTAAAACCTCATCGTAGATATTGCTATAGATATGCCTAATAAGTTAATTTAAAATTTGAATACTTTTATAAAAATTAGAAGAATACAGTTCCTTTGCTTTTAGTTTAATAAAAATATTTAAGTTAGATAAATAAATTTAGATTGTTATCATAAAATATCATTACGTAACCTAGAATTTATTGAATTCCTTTGATCACGTGTCTTGATACAAATTTATATTTATACTGTTTTTATGTCAAACACTTACCTGATTAATTGATACTTCTATTAAACCATTTACATTAGTCCATTACCCTCTCGTTTTATTTGATAGATTTTACATTCAGAATTCTATTATTTAATAACTTGTTTATCACTTTTTCACATATTCTTGTTGAGTACCGATCCCGCACAAGTAACATCTACTTAAAGCACAAATAAGAGTCTCATTGTTCTACTAGCCGGACATATAACACAAAATTACTTTTAAGAATAAACAACAATAGTTTGTACGAGGGAAAAGCTGTATAGGTTAAGTATATTTCTTTTATGTACTTTTATTTACTATTTGAATTATACGCATGTGACAAACATTCCGTTTTATACAACTCCATCTTTAGGTAATATTTGTAACCACACTTGGAAATATAATTTGAATTATTTTCAAAATTACTCTACCTATTAATTTACAACTGATAGGTATTTTTAACGTAAAATTCACATGCATTTACATTTACACCTTGTCAGCTTTTCTTCAAATTGTCGGCCCAACTTAGGGGCTGTTACACAACTGACTTGCATTAATATATATATATATATATATATATATATATATATATATTAATTGATAAATTATTGGAGTTTTTCGGTTTTTATATGAAATATTTACCAATATCGCTCCGGATTGGTCCACTCTAGTTATAACCCTTTAATGGGATATACCTATGTTTATAATATTCAATTTGGGGTGCATCTAATAGTTGATTGACCATGAAATGATATCAAACAAAGTAACTTTTACAAACACCTGTTTTTTAATTCTTTATTATTAGTTTTAGAATTACTTTTTGTAATTTTTCCATAATAAAACAAAATTAATTTAAAATGTATTCAAATGTATGTCCATTCTGCTCTACACACGCTCTTAATCGCCTCTGCATCGTCAGACTTACATTTTGAGCCATGTTGTTTTCACTTAATTGAAGAAAAGAGTTTCTGATTCGTTGCTGCATGTTCTCTGCCGTTGTAGGCGGTGTTTCGTGAACTATATTTTTACAGCAGGCCACAGAAAGAAATCACAAGGGGTTAGATCTGGTGATCGCGGTGCCCAGCTTATAAAGCTTCCTCTTCCAATCCACCTATTGGAGAATACCCTATCTAAATGTGCTCTTGCAGCAGCACCATAATGTGCAGGTGCACCATCATGTTGGTACCACAATCTCCTTATGACGTTATCTGGTAGACCTTCTAAAAGCAATGGTAAATTATTTCGTGGAAATTTGTGTAGATTTCACAATTTAAAGTAGTATTATAAAAGAATGGACTATAATAGTGTTTCCTACGATGCCTCCCCAGGTGTTAACACTCCATTTTTGTTGGTATAAAATGGGTTGCACAAAATCAGGGTTTCTAGTGTCATAATATTGAGAATTTTTTCTGTTTGTTATTCCACAATTAGCAAATGCTGCTTCATCTGTGAAAAGCACATGATCTAGAAAAGTTAGATCTTGTCCTAATTGGAAAAGTAGCCATTCACAGTAAACAAGTCTCCTTTCAAAATTCGTTTGTAATAAGCCTTGATGATTTTGAATTTTGTAAGGGTGAAATTTATGTTTTTTTAAAATCCTTCTTGCAGCAGTGACTTCTATCCCGTGTTCTTTCGAAATTATCCTTGTAGATACGCGCGGATTTTCCACAACGGACTGGACAACTGTCACTTCATTATCTTCTGTAACCACAGTCTTAGTTCTTTCATGTTTGACGTAATTCACTGAACCCGTCCGAAGAAACCTTGTAAACAAATTTTCAAACGTCTTAATATCTGGTGCTCTTCGGTGAGGATACTCCATAGCATATGTTCTTGATGCTAAAAGTGGATTTCTATTGCTATCGCCAAGAACAAATACCATGTCTATTAGCTCCTCTTTCGAAAAATTCATTCTAAAGAAACACAACTATAAACTATTACGGTATATAAATTAAAAATAATGACAACAAAACGATATAATTGACAAGATAACAACTAATAACGAACAAACGGAAATTGATAATTAACTAGCCGAACTTAAATTATAACAATTAACCGCGATTACAGCAAAGAGGAACTACAGAAAAACATTTTATACGGAAATTTTAAGTAGATATTTGACATTTGGTTACATAGCAATGTTTGCATAATATCATTTCATGGCCAACCAACCAACTATTAGATGCAGCAAACATAGGTATATCCCATTAATCGAAAATGCTTGAAATAAGTACGATGTTATTGGTACCATTTTACCGGCAATTTTGCAAGGAATTTGCTGACTAATAAAAAAATTATAGGTTCAATTTAAAAAAAAGAGAAAATAGCTTTTAAACTTGGATAACTTATGGCACGACATATTTAACACTCTGTATATGTTGTCACGTTGTTCACCCTCAAAACATATAACGTGTTAGTCCATAAACTGGTAACAAAAGAGTTACGTGAATCACTACACCCATTTTCAGGCTAAGACTTAAAATGTTAGACGCAGCAACTGTCAAGATTTTAACAAAATTTGCAATAAAACCAAAACTAACACTTGTAAGTGCACATTGTCATATATCATTGCAAAGATAATTTGGGTGGCTATCATCATCCTAACAAGAAAGTATAGCTATCTATTTAAAAAAAAAATTGAAAGTGGGTGCGGAAATTTGGAACACCCTGTAAATATATAAATAAAAATGGAAAATGCACTGTAGCATACTACATGTGTACGTAAAATTTCATTGCTACAACTTAATTAATTGACGTATAATTGACGTCTATCAACGTATTTCACGAAAATGCACTGGGGCCCACTAGGACACCTCCCATAAAATAAGAAGTATAAGATCCCGAAGTTTTGGAACCGCCTAAATGAGTCAATTTTGAAACTAGCGGGTGGTACCAATCGATTCCTTTCGGCGAGTTTATAAAACTTTGAGAACATGTACGTCACATATAGGTATGTACTACGCAATTTCTTTTTCTGCCGAAAAACACTTTGACAGTGAAATGGATTTTTGAGAACTGGAAATTTTCGATTTTTGGGGCACAGTAAAGCTAGCACAACTGATCACGCAACAACTTTACACAGCGTCCACGTATACACACAGTGTATACTGCCCCATGTGCGACACCTTGATTAGTGGTTTTTACCTACTGATGATGACAACTTAGTTGTCGAAATACGTATTTAGAATACGATTAATAATTGTGGTACGGGGTTATATACCTTTTTTAAGTTTGTACTGCTAGAAATACATCGTATTTGTCTGAAACATTTTTCTCAATTCACGATAGGTGACGCTGTAATGAATGAAATTTATTTTTTTCAATTTCTCGTACTTAGAACCTATGCATACGATTCCGCAATTTGTTTTCAACAAAAAGAAATACCACGAAAAATGACTTATCAGGAAAGTACTATTAACATAACCTAAGAACGAGCGTTCTTCTCTATATAATTGGTCAACGCGATTTCCTTCGCTCATGAATTTGATATTATTTAACACTCTATATTAGCTAGCTATTCTATTTAGGTAATGTTCCACAGAAACTAATAACGTTATGATACATTTTCATTCGGACATTTCGTAACACCATACTAAATTTTTGCATAACAACTAACTAATATTTTATTATAATTATACGATTACAATAATATCGCCGTTATGTAAAACGAAATATTCGAATTTGTATGCATGCATTGATAAGGCCGCCGTAAAAATGCAAATGCCTATCTTGTGCATTTCAAATTTTCTATTGTCCGGAAACAAATTCCAATACAATAATCGATAGAACGCCGAACCTGCAGCAATTTTAGCATATTTACGATTACATTACAATTATTACACGCAATAATAATATTCTTTTTGCTATGCCATAAAAGCTTTGCGCGAGAAACATGTCAACAGAATATACGGAAATAGTTATTTTAAAAAAATCAAAGAATTCTCAAACATAATCACAAAAGCATTATGATTTTTATGACGTGGATTTGGTTGTATTAAGCTAAACACTCTTAGTGTACAAATGAAACAAATATGTATATACTAGGGTGGAGCGATAATGTATGAATAAAAAAAATTTTTTGTTTTTTAAAATGGTATAGCGATATAAAATTGCATTTGAATGAGTAAATTAAACGTACGAAATATTACCTATTTGTAATGATGTTTTGAGGTGCCCCAACACAATTGAAAATTAAAAAAAATTACCTATTTTTCATATTGTGATCAAACTATATATTTTATTTGTTAGGTCAATATCTTATATTTTTTATACAGATTTAAAAAAGCGAGATACAAGAAATAATGGTAAACTAGATAATTATTCAGAAACACAATAATTATATATTAAATTGTTTTTTTTGTATCAAAAGTAGGCATTTGTTGATGTGATAGTAGCCTTGCCCTGATGAAACCGTCTCGTCTATTTTTTCCACAAACTGCACTTGAAGCTTCTGTCACCACTTTGATGCAGCGCTCAACGGCTTGAGTATGGCATGGAAAATCTTTAATTTTTTGACATGTGCCGAGACCGTCTTTGACAATGGCTTTCAAGTCGTCATTAGATAAATTTAAAGTCAGAGGTGGCTCAGTTATCTCACAGTCTCGCCACGTTATAATGTCGGTATAATCTTCAGCATCGAAATTAAATGAAAGCAGTTGTAAACGTTCGAAGTCCTGGAGCTTTCTCACTTCTTGCTTTTAAAATTCGTCGATATGCTAGATCTCGTATGATTTCTTTTTCATCTCCAAGCATAGAAATAAGAACATTTTCTGGGTGACCAAAAAATCCATTTCGTTGGATTACCTTGTCAATGACCTTCTTCATATCGGCGTTCAAATGGCGACTCAGCCTAATTGTTTGCCACTGGTGTTTAGCTCCGTTTATACACGAGGGATTACATTTTATTCTAAACCACATCGGACCATAAACTCTCATCACGTACGTGGCTAATATCACCAATTTTTCTTCAGGGTCCGGTTTAGTAGCATATAATCTTAGAATTCGATTTGCTGTTGTAAGCCATCTAGAGTGGTTGAGAGATCCAGATTCAATGTTAGCTAAATCTGAAGAAAAAACGCCAGTGCTGATAGCGATCATAATATCTTACAGATATTTTTGGTCGGTACTCAAATCACCCCTGGAAATTTGAGGTAATATTGTAGGAATGGCGTTGAATTCGACTATTGGCATTGTTTCACATTTTTGTAACTGATATCCAATGGCACCTGAAAAGAATTTAGGCCCTGTAGTTTTTCCGTCCAAATGTAACAACAGATGTGGCAGTGGTAATTCATTGGAATGCAACTGGTAGATAAACCACTGTAATGGTTTATTCAGTTCTTCTTCCATCAAACGAATAATACCAACTTTAAAACCTGTGTTTACTACTGTTCCATCGCAACCAACAACAACTATTTCACAGAGTTTCACCGATTTGGATTTCAAGTGAGTTTAGATAGTATCTTTAATACATTTAGCAGTTCCCAACTCACATGTGACATGCCCGAAATAGTCGCTTCCTGGCTCTGATAAAATCACATAATGGTCTTCTAGTACCCTTTTTCTGTAAAATTTATTTTTTTCCGAATACTAATCAACGTTTTATCCTTTTTCCCATCAAAATACATACCGCGTAGGGTTTTCTTGCGATCTGCATCCTGTAAAGCTGTTCTGACTTTAGTTCTTTCACGGCGCAACTTTAAACGATCAATAACACTACTTGGATCCTTTGGTGAAATAATGCCAACATCTTTTAACACAGAAGAAGCTATAATGGCAGCGGCTCTGTCAGAAACTCCAGTACGATCACAGGCAAGAGCTAATGATGGTAAATTTAATCTCCATTTTTTTGGTGGCGGATCAACTGTTTTTTTTGGTGCTTCAAGGTAAGGACTAGAAGCTACGCTATCGCTTGAACTGTCGCTTTCGATTGCCAAGTCTTCAGGTAAAGAACGCGAACAACACGGTTTCTCAAAATCAGTTATCTCTCTGTTACGCGATAAACTTTTTTGTTTTCTTTCTTCTTTTTTCTTATTTTTTATAGTTTCAACCACATCTACACCGCCTATGACCATTTTTCTTGTTGTTCTTTGATCGAGTAAAAAATTTATTTCTTCCTTCCACGACTGCCTTTTAAACAATTACGATATGAGAAAAGTTTACATTTGCAACTGCAAACATCAAATAATCTGTGGGACTCAGTTATAAATCTATTGATCTTTGCTTCGTAATTTTTGTTTGTTTGACGACCTTTATAAGGTTTCATTAAGATTTTATATTTGTCATGGTAGGAACGAATAAGTTGTAGAATTCTCTTAACACTAACAGTTGGCAGCGAAGCTTTTTGCCAAATTTCTAAAACTTCTTGAGCCAATATTTCGGATATGTCATGAACGGTTGGCTCTTTTACTGTTTTATTTGGCTTTAATTCATTTTTAATGAATAGGTAATTTTTCGTAACGTCATTATAAGTTGGTAATTGAGATACTGGTAACTTCTCTGGTAATCCGAACACAGCACAGGTCATCATTTGTCGTGTTTTGACTTGACACATTTTACTGTAATAAAGATATATAATATGTGCTAAAGTATTACAATAATATCTGAAACCTAAATAGCAAATTGAAAATACTACTTACATGAGTCTTATTTCTTGATCTCAGACGTAAAATTCAAAGGGTATCACAAGTGAAATAGTACTCACGCGAGTTGACTATAGCGTTCGAATAACGTTTTAGGAGAGTTGCGAAATCGTCTCCACGTGCTTCAACACGCACGCGTCTTAATACGCTCGCTTCGGATTATATTTTTCTATCTTATACTAACTGCGCAACACTCAGTGTGTAATTTAGCGTTCATTAAATATTTTTGATTTTTCGACTAAGTTCATGAATTTTGCCAAACTTAATAATGTCGGGGGCACCTCTAAATATATCATGTGCGAAATGAAATTTTCTGTGTATATTTGGGAGATAATAGAGCAACTTTTTACAGGTATTCCAAAGCTATTGCTAAATAAAAAAAAAATCGCTCCACCCTAATGTATACGCATACCTGTATCTGTACACATGGACATATACCTCGTATTTTCCAACGTTCTCTTTAGCCAAAGACACATGTGTTTCTGTCTTACACACGTCATCAGTCTGGCTAATGAAGTGAAGTTTAATGGTTCGCCCTTCGGAACACATAGCAAATCTTATTCTTCAGCGCTGTCTACATAACAACTGCAGACTAGCAAAGTATTTACATCAGACAGTAATAACTGTATCTGTAGAAACTATATTACCGTGCTGGGGAAGATACATTCACAAATATATGAACTTCTATTGTGTTCTTCACACCCGATTTTTAATAATATTTATAATATTATTAAAAATATTTTTGTATTACACAAAAAGTTAAATCATACCTTGTAAATGTACGCATGCACAAAGCAATTCCGAGGACGAGAACGACAAGCTACCCGGTAACTAGAACGGAAAAGTTGGCCAAGTTTTAACGTTCTCGTTCCTGGCATCTTCCCGGAACCAGTAGCGTGGCTGGAAAGTTGAGCACGTGGACATTGAACACATAATCACAAATCTTCCCTTAAATTTTATTTGAGATTCAATTTCATGATTTTCACAAAAAATGTAAACAACAAATGGATTTAAAATTCGCAAATACCACTAAATTAAACTAAATACCCTATGCGTTCCAGTAATCTGTTCGTTAATTGTGCATCTGGGAAACGTTTTCGTTTCCGTTCTCGTTCTCGTTTCAGTTCAATTGTGCCGCCACCTTAACTTAATAATAAATAAGTGAAACAGCGTTTAGCCCCATATCGAATCCATGGACACGAACTAAAATAGAACTGACCTACCTTAACTTATATTTTGAATTTTTTGTATAAGAATTTACTAAATTTTTCTTGTTATTATTATAAATAAAAATTAAATGTTAATAAACCTGGTTAGATTAAATATTGCATTTTATTTTTATATGTACTTTCAAAAAGAAGAATTAAAATTTGTGTTAAATATATGTAGGATTGGAAAGTAATAAATAATGAATTTCTTTTTTGCTTTTTGAATAAGAGGGCGATAAATAAAAAAACAGCTATATTTTTTACACATTGGTTGTATTTTTAGTTTAATTAAAGAATTTCCCCATAAAAAAGTTTCTTCTTCTCTCTGTCTTAGATGCGTGGCTTCAAAGTCCAGCCTATTCTTTTACCAAGTTCAACCACGTTTTCACTTTATCTACGAAGATCACTTTTCTTTTGGCCGTTTCACGTATAAAGTAAAACTATATAGCATTCCAAATAAGAATGAGCCACATGCCGTAGCAATCAATAAATGTAATTTAATTGAATTGATTCGGCATTTACTTGATGAAGATCCATAATTAAGAATAGAAATAAAAATACGGTTTTAATCTTCACTTTTACTCTTTATTCGTAAAACGACAATTGTTTCGCCAACACAGTGGCTTCCTCAGGTGTTTACATCTAAACAGTACGTTACAAACTAAATAAAAAATATATCTATTAAATCAAAAAGGATGGTATTTAAAATATTTTTACAGAAATCTATACAAGCATTGTCGGTATTGAAAAATATGGCGCATCTGGTCGGCCCTAACTGTATATTATGAGGTACTAGACGTGTTTACGCATAAATTTGTTTAATAAACTACATATACATTTGTATGATTGTATAAACAGATTTTAAGAAAATAAATTTAATAAAGGCGAGTTATTTAAATCTAATTTATCATTTAATAAAATTTGTGACTGTTTTAATTTATTTATTTCTAAACTTTCCAGTAAATTTAATTTCTTGCCTTTATTTTCTAAATGCAGAATTTTAAAATCTTTATCGAAAGGGTGGTTTTCTTCTAATAGATGATTCGCAAAAGTAGAATCTTGTTTTTTATTTTTAAACGAAGAACAATGTTCGGCAATGCGTTTTTCAAACGTTCTTCCTGTTTGACCGACATATATCTTACCGCATCCACACATTAACTTATAGACTCCGGATTTCTTATTTTTGTCTGTTTTATCTTTATTGTTTTTTATGTGTCTGGATAACTTATTATTAGTTTTAAAAACAGTGTTAATATTAAGTGTTCTTAAATAACTTGAAATATGCTTATTAGGTGTCCCAATGTACGTAAGTAATCTAAATTTTGAATTTTCTTTATCCTTTATTGCAGGGTATACCATAGAGATTGCTTTTTTGAAAAGTTTTTTTGTCAGCATATTTTCAATTAAAGTATCTGTGTAGCCGTTATTGATAGCTATTTGTTTGACTAAATTTAATTCTTTTTCATAATTTTCTTTAGATAGTGGATAATTAATTAATCTATGTAAAGAACTATGGAAACTCGCTAATTTGTGTTGTATGGGATGTGTTGATGAATTATGTATAGTTATGTCAGTATGAGATTCTTTATGGTAAATATCAAACTCTAATTTATTGTTTATTTTTTTAATAGTTAGATCCAAAAAATTAATACTATTGTTTACTTCTTGTTCCATTGTAAATTCCATATTTTTATGAATAGAATTGACGAATTCTAATAGCAAGTTTAATTGTCTTTGTGTTCCTGTGAAACAAAGTACAATATCGTCTACATATCTATGCCAAAAGAAAATATGCTGTCTTAGGGGATTATTAAAAATGATGGATTCTAAGTGGTTCATGAAAATTTCTGAAAGTAACGGACTTAAGGGGTTGCCCATAATTAGTCCTTCCTTACAAGTGTATATTGAATTATTAAATTGGAAATAATTTTGTTTCAGAACTATATTTAACAAATCTAAAATTTCAGCTTTAATTACCGGGTTAGTGTTCTTAGCTACAAGTAAATTTTCAATTAAATTAACGGTTTCGGCTGGAGGGACACTCGGGAATAAGTTTTTAACGTCAAAAGATACCAATTTTGCATTATGAGGTATTGAAATATTTTTGATTTTATTAATTAATTCGTATGAATTTTTTATGCTGTACTGTGGCTTAAAGTTAGTGTATTTAGTAATGATATCAATAAGTATTTTTGATACTTTAACAGAAGGTGCAGTAACATAAGAAACAACTGGTCTAATGGGATCGTTTTGTTTATGTAATTTAATTAACGATCCCATCAATCGTCAATGTATCTAATCAGACTAGACATAGCCACGCCTGGCGCTTGGTATGGTACCTCCTTTCTCTCGTATCTAGTGTACTGGTGGGGTATCGTTCACGTCTCCGCCGTTAACTCACCAAATTTCCAGACGGTATATCTATATAAAAGATTATTTTTGACTTTTATGTTTGTTTATTAAATTACTTATTATTAAGAAAGCTTAAAACATTCTCTAATAATTGTATTCAAGCAAGAAGCGGCAAATTTATACCAATGCAAAGTATTAGACAGGTATAAAATATTTCAGTCAATATCTTATTACTTATTTATTGTTTGAAGGTGTTGCAACAAAATTGTTTATAAGTACAATGGCAATGTGAAGAATGTGTTAAAATTAGCTCAGAAGAAATATCTATTATATAACTATTGTGTAGCACATACCGCGGCCCACTGTCGATATTTATGCGGCCCGCCAACGAATTTTGAAAATTGTTCGAAAAACTACAAAAGTAGGTAAAAATCCATTCAAATCAATATTTCTTAACTTTTTATTTTATTCGAACTTTTGTAATTGTTAGTAGGATATGTATCTTTAAGTACCTACTACTTTCTTGTTCAGGTTTACTACGTAGGACAGGTATGCTCCTCGTCGTTCCAAGCATATTGTTACGAGACTAAAAATCTGTCGAACCAACTAGATTACTCGAAGATTCGCGAAACACATCGGTATTATCCCCGAACAATGTGGTAGGTTCTCAATGTTAGGTAACTCGTATAAATACAACGTATCGCCCGCTATCGGGGCAGTTAAGTTTGAACTACGGACAAGCGAACGTTATATTGTTTGAATTGTAATCTGTGAAGAATAAATATTTCGTCGTTCGAACTTGGCATCTACCTACGTAACAATATAATATCAATTTTGATATGGATAAACCAGGCCCCAGTAAAAAACGTAGTCGTAAGGTTGAAGATGAAATCGACAGTTTCAAGATATTTGCATAACAAAAATGTCTATTTAATATGCAAGAGTAGTGTTTCTATTCCGAAGGAATATAATGTGAAAAGGCATTATGAAACCCAGCATCATACTTTTACCAAATTAAACGGCGAAAATCGAATGCAATAAATTTCCACTTTAAAGGGAACTAATAGGCCAGCAAGCTATGTTTACAAAACCAACCCAAGATGCTGAAACAGCTACTGAAGTTGGCTTTGAAATATCTCGAATAATAGCGAAAACTAGTCGGCCTTTTAAAGATGGTGAGTTTGTTAAGCAGTGTTTAGATATCGCCGCAAAAAAATGTGTCCGAAAAATGCAAAGAGGTTTGAGAAAATTCAGCTAAATAGGATGACTGTTCAAAGAAGACTTGCCACATTAGCAGCTAATATAGAAGAGCAATTAGCTACGAAATCGAAAAGTTTTGAGTATTTCTCTATAGCACTCGACGAATCTACAGATATGAGTTCCATTGCTCAACTCTTAATAATTTTACGAGGTGTAACGCAAAATTTTGAAGTGAGTGAAGAACTGATTGGTATGAGTTCTTTGATAAGTCAAACCAAGGGGAGTGACATGCTCAAAGCTCTTCTGGAAAATGTTCTATAATGGATTTGGATTTAACGAAATTATCTGGAATTACGACTGACGGAGCACCTTCAATGGTTGGAAGTAAATCTGGGAAAATAACTATGTTAAAAGAGTATTTACAAACTAAAATCATAGATCCTAAGGAATTAATGCAGTTTCATTGCATTATACATCAAGAGGCCCTCTGTTCAAAATTATTGGGATTTGAAAATGTGATGAAAGTTGTAGTACCTACTGTAAATTTTATAAAATCACGAGGTCTCAATCACCGACAATTCAATACAATTTCTCGAGGATATTGAAAGCGAATATGGTGATCTCCTGTTTTACACTGAAGTAAGGTGGCTAAGTCGTGGGTTGTCTCTAGCGCGGTTTCTTAACTTGATTGAAGAAATCAAAATATTTCTGGCGGAAAAGAAAAAGGACGTCTCCGAACTCGACAACCCTGATTGTCTTAGCGTTCGTGACTTAGCGTTTCTTGTAGACATCACAAATCACTTGAATGTCTTAAATACGCGACTCCAAGGCAAAGATCAATTGATTTCGCAGCTATACTCTCATGTTTCGTCCTTTCAATGCAAATTGAGTCTTTTCAGGGCACAAATCAATTCAGCTAATTACAGCCATTTTCCAAACAACAAAAAAATTATGGAGAAATTCAATAAAACTGATGTCAATTTCGCTTATGTTGAAAAAATTGATATTTTAATACAAACTTTTCATGATCGTTCCCTAGACTTAAAAAAAGTTAAACCTCTATTAGATATGTTCAGCAATCCTTTCAACATTTCACCCAAAAATGCACCGGAATCAATACAGCTGGAATTGATAGACATGCAAAATTATAGTAATTTACGAAACAAGGTTAATGAAAGTAATTTACTCAACTTTTACCGTTGCGTTGACAAAACCGCTTATAAAGAGTTGCGAATAAATGCATTGAAATGCGCAAGCTTGGATCGACATATATTTGTGAGCAAACGTTTTCAGTGATGGAACTTAACAAAACAAAAAATCGAAACCGTCTAACAAATGAAAATCTGGAAGCAATTTTACGTGTGGCGACAAGTAATGTGGAGCCAAACATAAACAAAATTATTAGGTCATTGCATTGACCTAATAATTTTGTAGGCCTAAAAATGGTTTTATACACTGTTACTTTGGTTTTCTCACTTATTTCGCTTTTCCTTATTAAAGATTTGCTTAGACTATGATATATTTTCGACGCGCTACTTATTCTCTCTTTTACTTCATTGTCCATATTGCCGTCTCTGTCCAGCACTGTTCCTAAGTACTTAAACTCGTCTACTTGCTTTATCTTTTCTTCGTTCAATTCTATATTAATTTTCTTATTTTCATTACCTATCATCATCACTTTTGTTTTGTTTATGTTAACTCTCAAGTTCTTTTTCATTAGTTCTTCTTGCCATATCTTTATGTCTTTTTGGAGGTGCCTTTCCGTTGGTGCACAGATCATGACGTCATCAGCGAAGGCACACCCGGATAGGCGGACCGGCATCATTCCGAGATACCCCACATGTACACCGCAGCTCCTCCGTGCCACTGCCTTTATAACATCATCCATAACCAAAACAAATAGTGTTGGGCTCATGACCCCTCCTTGTCTCAGACCGTCGTTTATATTAAATATCTCCGATTGCATGTTATCTTTCCTAACGTAATTTTGGTTGTTGTGGTATAAACTTTGTATTGCCTTTATTAGTTTCCGGTTTACTTTTCTTCGTTCTAGACTTTCCCATATAGCCTTTTGTGATACTGTGTCAAATGCCTTTTCTATGTCTAAGAATGCCGCATATAAATCTGTATTTTTTATTCTTGTTTTCTCTATTAACTGCTTTATCGTAAAGATATGGTCCTGTGCGCTTCTACCCTTCTTAAATCCACTTTGTGCTTCTGCCATTTGGCTTTCTGTTATTACCTTGAGGCTTTTCTCCAGGATACTCTCGTATATTTTGGACACAATACTTAGGAGCGTAATACCTCTGTAATTGGCACAGTCTTTGTTATCCCCTTTTTTAAATATGGGTATTACTATTCCCACTTTCCAATCTTTGGGGACCCTACCTTCATTCCATGCTCTGTTAAAGAGGTGTGTTATACTGTCTATTCCTTGATTTCCTAAGCACTTAAGCATTTCTGGAGTAATTTTGTCATGTCCTGCTGATTTTCCATGCTTTATCTGCCTTATTGCTTCTATCACCTCTTCCCTCTGTATGCATTCTCCTTCTTCCCTGACTTGTGCGTAGTTTGCCCTTTCGTCTGTTGGACTACTGATTTGCTCCTCGCCAGTGCTCAAAAGTTCCTGGAAATATTCTCTCCACCGTTCCATAATTAATACGTCTTCTGATATTATTCTATTATCTTTTGATTTTACCTGTTTTATAATCTGTTGCTTTCCTTTCCTTACATTTTTCAGTACTTTATAGAATAGCTTTTGATTTGACATGCAATTATACAGACACTAAAAACAGTAGGCCACGTAATCAGATAATTTCTGGATGAGCTTAAGATTAATCACCTGCGATAATCATAAAAATAAAATAACAATAATAATAATGACAATAATAACAAGTTCCACTATGTCCAAAATCAACAATTTCAAAATATTTCTTAACATTCTAATCGATTAAAACCTTATTATACTGGTTATATAAGGTCAAATGAAATGATATTATCTTATACCCATACTCATAACAGATATGTATTATTTCGAGGAACTACTTTAGTTAATATAGCCATAGATAGATAAAGATAGAGGCAAAAAAAATACTATTCTCGGAGCTTCAGGAGGATTTCCGTCATTTCGCAAAAAGGTTATATACATACGTAGTTATTGATAAACCATTGCGAAAGATAAAGCCCATCCAGAATCTGCCAGCTAAAAGGATAGTCGTGTTATTGTATTATATGTGTGCCAGGTAAATTCGCCGTCGAGGAACCGAAGGCGAGATAGAGGTCGTCGAACGACGTCCGTCCTTTTTCGTTCAGACATTCATCACGCAATCCGCATATTATTTCCACTATATTTTTGCCTCTTCCTCGAGTGGATTTTTATTAAAATTAACTCGAGAATATATCCGCGATTATAATGATATATGGTTGACGTTTTGATATTTATATCTTAGATGTTGATTAATATGAACTTTGATATAAATAAGTAAATAAATAACTCATAAATTACACCAGAAAATATTGTGTTATTAGTTTTATTTTTCTTTTGGCCTTAACGCACGCATGGCATATTTTATGTGGAAATCTGGTGCTTTTGTAAATATCAGTTAATTAGAGGACTCCGGAAAATGTTCCGAAAGCTTTAGAACTGCAAGATATACATCAGAGACAATATAATGTTAATCTCGCAAATGCAGATTTTAAAATGCATTATAAATTATTCCAAAAGCAAATTTACTGCGATAAAACTCTTTTTCAAATCTGAACTGAGCCAAATTTATTAAAACAAAATATAGAATAGGATACACGTAAAAACTGAAATATAATTATGAATGTTTAAGTGAAACTATTTAGGATTTAGATGAAGTGAAATTAATTTCAAAAGATCATGAACTAATTCCCGAACTCAATAACATAAGATAGACATATGTGCACTCTCTGAAACGAAAAAGAAAGGTAGGGGAACAACAAGACTTAGCAACTACATCTTGCTGTACTCAGGAGTAGCAAAAGACCAAAGAGCCACATCAGGGGTTGGTATGGCAGTAAACGAGAAATATGAAAAGAATATAGAAAGCACAGAGTATGTTAACGACAGAATTCTAAGAGTAAAAATGATGTTCAATCATCCCCTGCACATTATATCAGTATATGCACCTGACATTGGCAAACCCGAAGAAATGTCAATAGATGTCTACGAGATCCTACAATCAGAACTGGACAAAATCCCAAAAAACGAAAAGATAATCCTATTAGGAGACCTAAATGCTAGAATAGGAAATGAAGCAGTAGATGGAGTAAAACAAAAATACAATGAAGAAGTGACTAACAGAAATGGCGAAATGTTGACAGAATTTTGTGCACAGAATGAATTACGAATAAACAACACATACTTCCCTCATAAAGACCAACACAAATACACCTTTTACGACAATAGACAAAATAAATCCATAATCGATTACATCATCACAAACAGAATGTTCATGCCCCAACAAATAGTAGATATAAGAGTCCTGTCCTCAGCCAACATTGGAACAGACCACAAATTAGTGCTAGGAAAACTACGAATAGTAATGTCACCGAGGAAACAAAAGCCAGCAACAAGAGCTGAAAAATTCAACATAGAATTGCTCAACCAGGAAAATACGAAACAACTATACGCAGACCGATGCAAACAATACATTACTCTTAACCCAATAATACAACCCGACACTCCCCGAACAGCATGGGATATACTGAAACAAAACATCTATAAAGCCGCCGAAGAAACCCTAGGCACACGCACGGTATCGCAAAACAGTAGACCGAACAATAAACCTTGGTTTACAACGGAAGTCAAGGATATCACAAGGGAAAAGAAGAAAAATTATTTGCAATACAGGGAATCTCCAACTCAAGAAAACCGAAATAAGTATATTGAAACTAGGATCAAGGTCAATAATAGGGTTAGAGAGATCAAGGAAGAATACTGGCAGGAATTCAGTAACGAAATGGAAGCGACCGGTGATGACATACGGTGCGGAGACGAGAGCGGAAACGACGATAACAAAGAGGATACTAAGAACAACCGAAATGAAGACTCTAAGAACGATAACAGGATACACATTACACGATAGGCAAAGAAATACAGATATAAGGGAGAAGTGTCAAACGGATGACGTAGTCAGATGGATACGGAAAAGAAGAAGAGAATGGAACCACCATGTCAGCCGAATGACTCCCGACAGAATGGCCAGAATAGTACGAAACAACATACCTCACGGAAGAAGGCCCATAGGACGACCACCAAAACGCTGGCGAGACAGCTGGCAATCAAATTCACAAGAACTGCCACTACAAAGAAACCGGAACTAAACAGGCGATACGCCTATCGAAAGAAGAAGAAGAAGAAGAAGAAATTAATTTACGGTAATAAATATCGGTTTGTATTAGGTATTACAAACCTTAAGAAGATTTTCCTGTTCCTTCAATATTTTTTAAGGTTACCATCTGTCCTGAAAGAGATACATGAGTATGACTTATGACTAGAGTGGACCAATTCGGAGCGAAAGCAGAGGCGTGACTAACGAATTGGTTCCCGCATGCGAAACATTATTAATATCTAGAGATATACTATCACGAACGGTGCTGTTATTATGTTAGATACAAAAAAAATGTAAGACGGTTTTTCTAGATTATGAAACGTTCTCGATGATACGTATAAAAAATAAAATCTGAAATGTATGTAATTAGATGATTAAAAAAAAAGTTACCGTCATATGCGTTTTCCGTGACTTGAAAATCTGGAAAAGCGCGATGAAATATTGTTAACATAAGGTGCGTCTCCAAAGTTATTTCTCGAAAACGCTTCCGCCATGAGGAAAATATGTGCTTGTATAAAGAAAACGATCGCTCCACATCTAGTGATGTGATGTTTGCATAATTAAAATAATCTTTGAAACAACTTAACACATCTGTAGACGAACCTTCACAAATTTGTCTAAGTCTGGCAAAATCTAAATCTGTATCTAAAACACTTTCAAACTTACTTAAAATACACTCATTTCTTGCGTCTTCTATCGAACATAGCTGTGCGTGTGTATCTTTCACAACTAGCACTGATTCCTGTAACGATAGCGAAGAATTTTGTAGGTTTTCTAATGCTTGCACTATTCCGAAGTAATTGTTGTGAATAGTTTGTAAATCAATTTTAACCTGACTATTTTGAAATTTTTTCCGACTTTCTTCGATAGCGGCACTATCTTTCGGATTTAATAATAAAACCACTTTTTTTACATCCTCAAAATATTTATGATAGTAAAATGCCGCTCGTAGCCATGTTCCCCATGGTGTCAGAATCGGCTGTGGTGGCTCAGGGGTATGGGGACACAATTCGTGAAATTTCCGAATACGTTTTGGAGATTTCAGGAATACTGCCTTTGTACTCGATATTAACGCATCTACATTTAGATAACATTTACGGATCCGTTCTGCTACAAGATGTAGGGCATGGATTTTACATGTAATATGTAAAAAGTTACCACACTGTTCCTTAAGAGACCGACCTACAGAAAGCATGGTTGCGGCTCCATCTGTCACAAACATTAGGATTTGATCTCTGGAAATTTCAAATTTTTCCAATGTACTTAACACCACTTTTGAAATTACCCGCGCAGTACATTCTTCTATTTGTCTGCTAGCTAATAAAATTGAGGATGGCGATTGATTTGGTTCCATTTTACACACCATAACATTAAGTACAGATCTTTTTTTGCTATCAGTTGTTTCATCCATACTCAACCACACTTTTTTATTTTTCAGATCAGCCTTAATTTTATTTTCTAAATGTACACGAACAGATTTTAAATAACGTCGTAAGTGGGTGCAGCTCGGTAATTCTACATTGCCATATTTTTCAAGAAATTAAATAAACGAATCATTGCGTAACAAAGTAAACGGCAAATTACACACAACCATCATTTTACACAAATCAAATATGTACACTTCATATTTTGCATCGGCACCAGTGTCTCTATCTTTATGTCTTGCGCTATGCACGTGACGTTGCAAATTTGATTTTGTTAACTGGTTTATATATATATTGCACACTAAACATTTTACATTTACCCCATTGTAAGATAAACTAGGAAGATTCTCAATAAACCTATTGACTAACTTTGATGATAGCGGTTTTTTTACTGTACGCTCCTTCAACATTATTAAATACACAGAATACACTTTCCTGCTGCTATTATACGTGTACACACGATGACCGTGAACAACATACTAAGTAATCGTATGTGCGATGGGGCACGCGGGAACCAATTCGTTAGTCACGCCTCTGCTTTCGCTCCGGATTGGTCCACTCTACTTCTGACATACTTATATACATTAACGTACCCCAATTTAATAAAATCTTGATTTTAATAAATTATTCGTAAATTTCAGTAAATTTGTATTATCAACATTGGAATCGTTTATTATCATATTCAAATTGTAAAATTTTATCTAGATTCTAAGAAGCAGCATCTTTTATATTCACAAATATATTATTTTATGACCGCTTGTTTTTCTGCCTATGGTTATTAGTAAAGGCCAGATTATATGCAGTTTGCATAAATTTGCATATTTGCATAATATACGCATTTTGTATATTATTTGCATATTTTGCAGTAATTCAGCATTTTTGAATATTTTAAGTATCCGAGTTCTATTTATTTACTAAATCAAATTTATTATACGTAATGTCAAGTTATTTTTGCAAAAGTACATTGGCAAATATAACATTCCCGACGAGATCACGTTAAAAAAAATCATATTCGCTGTATCTATGCAGAAACATTGAATAGCATTAAGAACGTTGTTGCAAACAATTATCTTTATATATGCGTAGATGAAACTACTGGTAGTGTGGGCCGATACATAGTTAATTTAATAATTGGTATCCTTAACGAATCGTTTCCAGCAAAATCTTATTTAGATTTTGCTGGAAACGATGATTTAATGGATTTTTGATGATTTAATTTCATCCAAACACTTGGAAAAGGCAAATAATTTGACAACAACAAGGTTTACACAGGAAGGAATGGCAACTTTCTTCTTACCGGAATCGATTCCAACACAGAAAATTCTATTGTTTAAGACGGATGCTGCACCATACATGGTGAAGGCAGCTTTCAATTTGAAAATCTTTTACCCAAATTTAATTCACACAACTTGCTTGGCGCACGGACTAAATCGTGTTGCAGAAGAAATCAAATGGCATTTTTCCTTAGTAAATACTTTAATTAGTAGTGTTAATTAGGAAAGTATTTTTAAAGGCCTTATTACGTTCAGTTTTACAAACAGCATCTACCCGGTGTTCCACTTCCTCCTCAACCTGTAATCACACAATGGGGAACATGGTTGGAGGCTGCTATTTTTCCCGCAAATCATTATGAAGGAATAAAGACAATTATTGTGGATCTAGATTGGAATGCACAATCTAACCCAAAAGGTGCTCAAAAGGTGTATTCGAGTAAGGAAATACCTCAACAGTTGGCGTTTATTAAAACAGTTTTATTTACACATATATATTGCAGTTGGGAAAGCAATTCATGTCGCTATTCGAGAGCGTTGAAATAATAAACAAATTTGAAAAGTCATGTTTTGATGTTAAAGGAGGAGTGGGACAGTCCGTGTATGAAAAATTTTTAAGTGTAATAAGAAAAAATGCAGGTTTTAAAAAGCTAAAGGACATTGCTAAAATCTTGTGTGGTGATACATGTTTTCAGACAAGCGTCACAATTTTTCTACATATTTAGGCTAAAATTTATGCGCATATGGAAATGGAAAAAGGCATCAAAGGGGGTCACGAAATAATTCGAAATCTTTATGTATATACAGGGCTTCATCCACTGTGCTATTCCGTCGATTTGAAATATTGTCACCGCCTTACTTTCATGTACGGAGGGGTTAAAACTTTTTACTGTTTATATGTTCTGAGTTAAAATAAACATTTTTACATGTTACTTGGGTTGTCGTTCGTTTTCATTTTAATTTCTTTAGCTCCTTTGACTTGGCAATGGGTACGTCCTCTGCATAACGTATATTCACTTACACAAGCAGCCTTCAATCGCCTTTTTGAAATATATATCAGTCAGATTAACAACGTTTCGTCAAGGAACCCACGTCATTTTCACTCGAGCTAGGTCCGTGGTACTGGTTGGCTGACTTATAGGTTTAACAACAAGCAGCCCACGAAAGGTAAGTTCGAAGAGGGCTATTTTGGAACATTATCAAAGCCAGTTTTTGCGAGTTTTGTGTCTTGCACGTTGAGTAGGTAGCAATATATTAAAATAGTCCTTAACAACAAGCACTCGAATACAGTTTTCCGAGAAAGAAAAAATCGTGAAATCTAAGGACATATGGAAAAGAGACTTGTGTAAAGAAGTAACAAAACAGGAACTCAGGGAACGAGATGAAAGAGCATTGTTTGAATTTGTTTGATTTTAATTTGGTTCATTTATTTTGAACCAAAACAAGATTTTGTTGTTTATAAGTCCTTTATAACTGCCTCAACTTCGTTTATATAATTTTAAAACTCTCTGTATGTACTCTTTATACAAATGTATCAGTCAACAACTTTTCTTATGAATTATTAAATAAATCATTTCATATTCATTAACTACAGTGCACACTTCTATATAATCTTGTAAATGCAATGAGATTTATTTCTAGAAATATTTACATAATTGTTCTATGCAATTGCAGTTTTATTACCTAACTGTAGCATTCGTTCAAATTCTCTCTTATTCGCTCACATTTCCATACTATTTTTCGGAATTACTATTAAGTAAAACGCTAGAACCAAAACTACTATTATAAATGCAAAAGGTTAGTCGATATCTTTATCTGATTTTACTTCTGTTGTCGTGAATTCCTAAAATTAAAAAAAAAATTAAACAACAAAAAATTTCGTTCCAATATAGCAGGGCACCCTGCACGTATAGGAATACTTCGTACTTCACCCAGAGAACTCGAACTGTACTGTACGAGTTGCATGTCGACGAAATGGTCACGTCATCACGCATTTTAGCCAAACTTCACGTTCACGCCAACGGCAAAAAGCTTATAAATTTTAAAATTATGTAAAACTTCCGGAGAAGTCGATTACAGAGAGCACTCGGTAAGTCCATGGTATAAACTCGGAGGTACGGGAATTCTCCCCTACGCTAACATTTCTCTTGTATTTACTGGTACAAAATATCAGATTGTAAAACAGGAATAATCAATGTTAAGTGCCTTTTAATTTCTTCTTTAGCTTGTGATAGTTAAGTGAATTTTAATATCTCTGCTATTTCTTCGTTAATTTCATATTACTTTATCTTAAGATTAGTATTTGTTTTTAATTATTCAAAAATGTTTTGAGATTCTTAGTATCTTATCCATTAATTTCAATTTTGTACTAATTACGCATTTCGTTTCACGTTTTATAGACATCGTAAACTATACAGTTTTATGTCTCTCGACCAGTGGCGGCTCTTTAATGAGAGCAAGTGAGCAATTGCACCCCCTGGAATTATGAAACAAAACAAACCAAGCGGCGACTAATTGAAAATATTTATTTATTATGTATATTGTATATTATGTATTCATAGTTATTGACGAGGAACGTGGCACGCTAACAACGTACATACACCGAGCGTCGTCACAGATATACTGAGCAAAGCCCTACCGTTGTTCTTGTAAGGCATTAACATTACATTGATGGTGGGGAGAACTGTATTTTGCCGTACTTCAATGTCGTATAATACATACCGTTGGAGCAAATAAACCAGACTGCTCTTGGGCGTTATTGCGATGAACTCCGTGTCTTTTTTAGAAAACAACGCGTTTTCGCGTTTAACATATAATGAAAAAATCGCAGTAAAAATCTTAAACGGCCGATGCCTCAATTATGTTTAGAAAATAAACAATCTGTTAAAGGTAAAGACGTTATAAGAAAATTCAAAATGAATATTTATCAGAAAAATGACTGGATTTGTGTGTGTGAAATTAAAAATACTTTGTTCTGTTTTCCGTGTCTTTTGTTTGGTGGTGAACCGTCTTGGTCAAAGAACGGAATAAGAGATTTAATTCATCTTAGTGCTAAAATTAGTAAACATGAAAATTCCGAAGGGCATTTGAAAAATATATTTAGTCTAAGAATGTTAGGAAAAAATAACATTCAGAATCTTTTAGATTCATCATATAGAAAAGCAATTCAACACAATGAAAAGGTAACAAAAAATAGGCAAGTGTTAAATTTAATAATAAATTGCATTAGATTTTGTGGCGCGTTTGAACTGGCACTTCGGGGTCATGATGAACAGCAAACGTCGAATAACAAGGCTATTTTTCGGGAATTGATCAATTTTAGGGCAGAATTGGATAAATCGCTCAGAGATCACATCGAAGCAGCACCGGTTTTTAAGGGATTATCAAAAACGATACAGAATGCGCTGCTTGATGCAATGTTGAACGTGTATCATGAACAAGTTGCCAGTGAAATTAAAGCAACCGACTTCATATCTGTGATAGCTGATGAAACCACAGATGTGTCCAATCAGTTTCAGTTGGTGGTTGTTTTAAGATATATTGTGAACGCGAGACCGGTCGAGAGATTTTGGAAATTTCTTCTGCCTAGTGGACATGATGCTAATTCTTTATCTGCCTCCATCCTTAACGAAATTAGTTTGCTTGTTGATGACCCAGAAAAACTGATTACACAGAGCTATTATGGGAGAGCAGCCATGAGTGGTGCTATTAACGGCGTGCAAAGACATGTCCAAGACCAGTATCCAAGGGCTAATTTTGTACATTGTTATGCACATCCGACAAATCTAATTATGTCACATGCTACATCGAGCAGTAGTAATTGCAGAATTTTTTTTGCCAATCTGACGGGATTATGTACATTTCTCTCCACTTCACCACAACGAGCTGCAAGATTGGAAGAATTCCTTCAGAGAAAAAGCTTACCTCGTTCTTCAAAAATAAGATGGAACTTCAATTCTAGGACAGTGAATACAATATATGAGCACCGAGAAGAAATAATTGAAGCTCTAGAACAAATCGAGGGAGAAGCTAGTTTACAAACTACCATTCATCAAGCTAGTGCCAATTTGCGAATTTTAGAGGAGGAAAATTATCTATTGGTTAACTTTCTTTCATAAAATTATGCCACATGTGGACATATTGTTTAATCAATTACTTAATGTCAATACAGATGCATTAAAAATCAAGAATAATTTAGATAATTTTGAACGCGCTTTTGGAAAAATTCGAACCGAAATCGCTGACACAGATAATCAGTTGGTTAAACAAAATGACCCAGAACTGACTCCTCGACCATCAAAGCGGAGATATTATTTTGCTAGAAATAAAAACTAGAGTTCGGTATACAGGGCACTTAATATTAGCAAACTAAATTTCTTTTAAACAGTTCTCCTCTTTTCAAAAAAAAATTCCGGAAGATTGCCTTAAAGAAGCAGTAAAATTTTATCCATGCCTCAATGAAAGCAGACTACGAACTGAATTAAGCGTTCTATATTCTAGAGAAGAATTTAGGCAAAATGTAGAAGTCGGTGCTGTAGGTCTGCTAGGTCTTCTGCTGGATGGATTACGCGACACCTTTAATGAAGTTGTTACGCTTTTAAAAATTGTCATTACAATCCCAATGACAACGTCCGAAGCGGAACGCCAGTTTTCACGGTTGAAGAGAATAAAAACTTTCCTGAGAAATACAATGAAAGAAGAGAGATTAAATGCCCTTACTATGTTATCTTGTGAAAAAGAATGTATAAATGATTTCCCAAACTTTAATGAAAAAGTGATGGAACTGTTCTGTAAGTCAAAGACACGTAAAATGGACTTCATTTATCGTCAGATGTAATTAAACTGTGTAGTGTAATATTTACTATTCCCTTAAAACAAACTCTACAATGAACAGTACCCGTCTGGAACAGTACGTCGGTGAAATTTATAAGGATTGGATAAGCGTTTTTGTATTACACTTTTTAATTTTGAAATTATGCACTCTCTATGAGAACCACCCCGAGCCGCCACTGCTCTCGATCACGATTTTTTCTTATATACCTCGAATATATTTATGTTTGCAGGAGATTCTTCTATCTCTTACTGAGGCAGTAAACGGGAGAAGCCCTTAATGATACAGATTGGAAATTAACCTATTTCTCTGATGGTGGTTTCGCTTGTTAGGTTATGTCAACTCACAGAACTAGTGTACTTGGTCAACAGACAATCCTCATAATATTTTTGAAATAGATCTGATCAAAATTATTATTTGGATTGCGATTATCAGAATGATACATTTTACCTTTTTGAGGATAATAATAACTAGTTTATTGCAAATTCCCACGACGGGACAGAAAAAATGTAAATATATCTTGTGCGTTGTACTAAAATATATCAATGTCGCTATGTTTTTAATATTACACTTACTTCAAAATGCTGTTGCATATGTTTTGCCATTAAATATTTTGTCTTTGCGGGATCCCGGATTAATGTCCAGCAGTAATCAACAATAATTTACAACGAAGGACTAAGACTAGGAGGTGAATTAAGTCGGGTTCTGTTTACAATATACATGATGATATTCTAAAGATTTGCACAAGAAAAAGTAAAAAGATATCTGTAGGATACAGGAACTTACGAAACATAAGGATTTCCGCGGGAGCAGTTGTGGATTATGTAGTCCTGATGACAGACAGTGTAAAGAAACTACAAGAAAATTTTAACACCTGTAATGAGGAGTTAGAAAAGTAGAATCTGCAGATCAACAAAAGCAAGACAAAAGTCATGACGATAGGAGATATATCTTCATCTCCTTTGGTCATGACTTTTGTCTTGCGTTTGTTGATCTTCAGATAAGCAATTCGAGGGAGAAAATATAGAACAGATGGACCAGTATAGCTATTTGGAAATTACTACAGATAAAACGGGAAAACAAGATGAAGAAATAGATGCAAGAATAGAGAAGAAAATTAAATTGTTCTATGCAATTAATGATAAATTCTTGAAGAGGACAAAAATTACAAGACAAACAAAAATAAAGGTATTTAAAGCATAGACCAGTATTAACATGTAGATGCGAATTGACAGAAAAAATAAAGAGCAAAATACAAGCTACGAAAATGAAGTACCACAGGAGACTTAAAGAGATAACAAGAAAAGATAGAATTGAAAATATCCAAATTAGAGAAGAACTGCAGATAAAGTCAATACTGGGATGTATAAAGCAAAGGATATTGTACAGTATGCTTTGACTTCGGTTCGATGCTCAGTATGTTAGTGCGGCAAAAAGAACAATCTATTGCATGATCTTTCGGTTCTCTCCACACCATCGGCACTGCAAAACCCATTTTAAATTTTGTACTTATCAACCAACCTAATAACAAAGTTACATAAATCTTACAGCATATGCGAAAAGCCCATGATTCTCGAAACAAAGTTTGTAAGCTCTTTTACTAAGGGAAAATTGTTTCTGACTTCTTTTGCAACACGATTTAGTTCGTGCGCCAAGCAAATTGTGTGAACTAAATTTGTGTAAAAGATTTTCAAGTTGAAAGCTGCCTTCACCATGTATCACTACTATATGTCAGCGCATATACAAAGATCATCGTTTGCAACATTTAAATTGTTCAATTTATGTTATGGAATATCTAACGACGTTCCGATTTTTTTGAAGTCGATGGCAAACACTGCGGTAATGTTTGCTGACTCTTCTTCACCAATTTCATCTTTGTTAGTTTTGCAGCATGAGATGGAGTTTTCATATGTTGGTCGACTTGGAACTTTCTTTCACTTGTAATCCGCAAAAAAGAATATCACATCATCAGTTGTTTATTATAAAATAAATGTTAGTAAAAGATAAAAGGATAATTAAAAACTTAATTAATTAATTAATAAGAGGAAATAAACTTAAAATTTTACTCACAATCTTGCAACATACTACGCAAAACACTTTTTCTCCATCCATAAGCATTTCTGAATAAGGTGCAATCCATCCAGGCACAGTCGCTATTTTCGGCATTTTTACTATTATATATCACAACTCGCAAGTTTACACTTCGAAAAACCAACGTAAAATGTCGTTTAAAATAAAATTACTTTCGAATATGGGAATAAATTTCTCCGAATAGCAAAGAAACACATATACTCCTAATTTTCTGGTAAAATGAATTTTTGCATTTATTTAGAAGTTTTAAGGTATTAGCTTTTCCTGGAATTTTGTCTCGGCCTGATATATGGGAAGAGCATTAATCAATTCTTGGAGACGCTTATCGGAAAAGTAACGGGAAGAGGCTTAATAAAATGCTATTTTCAATTTAAAGAGGGCTGTTTAATTTCAGTTTTTTTGTTACATAAACGACATATTTTTAGTAATGCCTCTAACAAATTTGATTTAGTAAATAAATAAAACTCGGATACTTAAAATATGCAAAAATGCTGAATTACTAAAAAATATGCAAATAATATATAAAACGCATATATTATGCAAATATGCAAATTTATGCAAACTGCATATAATCCGTCCTTTACTTATTACTAGAAATCCGTAGGTGATTTCCATATGAAATTAGTTTTTAGGGTGTCGAGATACATTACAAGCACCTAAAGATTTCCACGTCACAAAATGTTCAACAGTGGTACCTTTTATATTGTAATTAACAGCTTGAAAAATAATAGTTGGCAGTTGCAACGTTAGGGTATTAAACTGATACTGGCAAAACATTAAAATGTTCGACGTTCTTATCTTCAACAAATTTTTTAGCTAACAATAAATTTTGCTAACACATCCAAGCCCAAAACGTTCCTCTTTTGTTGTGCGTACATGTATAAAATTCGGCTTAAACGGACTTTCTCGTTCAATAAAACAACTGGCCCAACAGCAATACCTTTAATACCTAACCCCACCTAGTCCGTACGTCGAACGTATTAAACGACGCCGGAGTGGGCACTACATTTAAATATATTGGCGTGCCGTAAATTTACCGAAAGGGACATTTATCGAAGTAGAGCGTCACCATTGAGTTACCGTCGGGACATAAAACAAGTGAAAACGTTGCGCGAACGAACAGTTGGGAGTTCCGACGTTCCGTTCTCTAAGTACGTATATAGGAGGTGCCTAACTGTTGGCCAGGATCAAGGTCGGGCCAATATATCTTGGGAAAATGGTTTGCCGGACCTTCATAAAAGAACCATAAAATGAAGGAAAACAAGGAAATCTTCAGGTCGTATATTACAATTATTTCTTCCGGAGGTGCACAGGTGGCTATAGTTACTAATATAAAAAAAAACACTTATTATTGACATTAATTTTTTTAATGTTGACTTATGAAATATAAATAATTTTTATATTTAGAAACAAAGAGGGAAAGTGTATGTGTATTGTGTCGAATGTGTTAATAGCACAGACTTTAGTTTGTACCTTTTGAAACCATTACACCAATTAGAAAAATGCCTTATTAAGACATTCGCCCTATTCAATTTATATCAATTTAATAATTTCAGTAGTGATTCTGGTAACTTCCTTGATCTCGTCTTAATAAAAATATTTTCTAAGATTCCAAGAATTTGCATTTGGTAATCTATTTATTATCCACTTTATATATTACCCACTTTATATATTCTTTATTGCCTAGGGTTATTAGTAGAGACCGGACGCATCAGGCCCGAAACATGCTTTACGTTGCTGCTAGGTATAATTCACAGTACAACATTTTTCAGGTCATTGATTTGGGACTCAATTCTGGGAATTGCACGTGAAAGTAGCCCCACAAAGAAGAACTTCTGCATCATTCGTTTTGTCAAGTTGGCTGCATTAATAATTTAATGGCTGTGGAATAAACAACCCTTTTGTTCAGAATGAATTACATTTTAAAACCAGAAGAACATTGAATATTTCAATATGGAAAATAACAGGTGCCCAAAATTGGATTATTTTTGATACGTTTGTAGTCATATCGTCCCAAAAATAGGCAAACAGGATCGAAAAAACTTGTTTACTGAGGAATTTAAAACAGCGTATTGTCATTATTTTGTTGAAACAGATTTAAGTGGTGCAAGTTTTACGCCGAACACAGTGTGCAAAAGTTGTTATAATACCCTTATAATGTGCATACATGGAAAAGGTGTAGAGTTTTCTTTTATGAAGCCAATAATTTGGGTGCAAGACCTAACTGGACATGATGAATCCAGGTGCTACGCATGCATAAATTCCGGTTATGAATTGAACAAAAAAAAATTGAAACCAAAGTATACATTCCCGCTTTTACTGCGACACTTCCAGTACAACGCGCTGCGTTACCGATCCACCTAAACCTCCGAGTCTGGATACTGTGTCCCTGCAAGCCGAAACCGTTTTCACCAATCCGACCAATGTGAATGATGCAGATTGGACACCCGATATTGAAAATAATGCACCACAACCGGTAACACAAATCGAAATGGATTACATTGTGGCTAAGATGGGACTATCACAAAAAAATTCAGAATTTTTGACATCTTTTTTGAAGCGTAAAAAACTGACAGAGCAAAATGTCAGCGCAACATCATACCGAAAACGCCAAGCTGATTTTCAGAAATTTTATTCCGTTGACGAAGCAAATACCGTTCACTTACTGCCATGATATCCCAGGTTTAGTGAAAAATATGGGAATGGATTATATCGCTGGCGACTTGCGTTTATTCATCGACGGTTCAGTTTCAAGTTTGAAGGCTGTGCTGTTGCACAAAATAAACAAAAAACCGTCCATTCCATTGGGATTCAGCACAACTATGAAGAAAACGTATGAAACATTGGGCGAAATTTTAGAGAAAATCAAATAGAATGTACACAAATGGAAGATTTGTTGTGATCTAAATGTTGTCAACCTAATACAAAGCATTATATTAAAGGGCGGTTTTCCAAAATACTTCTGCTTTCTTTGTAATTGGGATTCGCGATACACAGGGAATCAATATCAATGTAAAGATTGGAAAGCAAGAACTCCCGAGCTCGAGAAACAATTAAAATTACGTAATGAACCTTTGATAAAGGATGTAGATGATATTTTGTTGCCATCGCTCCACATGAAATTAGGAATAGCTAGGAAATTCGTTGAAGTGGTAGTCAAAGATATTGAGGACGTCTATAACTGTTTGAAATCCATCTTTCCAAAACTCAGTGAAGCTAAAATTAGAAAAGGTACGTATCGTTGTCTGTATTTAAATATTGTCATATCTAAATTTGTTCACTTCGATATATTAGCATTATAATTACCAATAATTTTTTCGCAACTGATTTTTTTTAAATTTCACAAATATGCTTTCGAACCATTATAACCACCTATGTGCATGGGACGCATTGAAACAAGTCATTGAAGGCGTTTTAGGAAAGAACCGTGTGCAGCGAGATGACATACAGACACGAGTGGGCAAGTTGCTGTATTATTTTGAAAAAATCAATGCATCCATGACGTTAAAATTACATTTCATGCATTTCCACCTTGATACCTTTTTGGCACAATTACCTCAGGAATCGGAAGAACAAGGAGAGAGGTTCCACCAAGTGATCATGCCAATGGAAAAGCGATTCAAGGGCAAAAAATTAGATGGATTGCTTGCGGAGGTTTGTTGCTGGAGTTCTAAAATTATACAGTTTGAAGATGAAAGCACCGTAGATGAAGATGACACCGAAATTGGTGGACGCACTGAAGATGACATGCCCTTGAATATTATATCTAACTCGGATGATGATGCAGACTCAGAACATGAATATGAACAACCTACGAAGAAAACAAGATTATCAGAACCATAAGCGTCAACTTCAACGAGGATGGATATTGACAATAATTGAAAATGTTCTAAATTTTGTTTCCATGCATAGATAACAAATAAAAATCTCATATTTTCTGTGTAAGAATAGCTGTAATATGAACCGGAATTTTTATTTTCATGCAAAATAAAGTTTATAAAGAAAGAAAACAGCATATTTGTGGATTTTTAATCCAGTTATTGAGCAAAAAAGGTGAAAAATGGGGAAAGAATGGGCATTTTTGCGATTTTTCGAGTAGGTTTGTTCCGCTTTTTTTTCTCCAATTCAAAATCTACAACTTTGCTTCAGACACAAAAGAGATATTCCGTACAGTATACCGAGATATATACGTGTTAAAATATAGAAAAAGTGATCAAAACCCACCTTAAGCAAAAAAATTCGTATGGCCATTAAATTATTAATGCAGCCAACTTGACAAAACGAATGATGCAGAAGTTCTTATTTTTGGGGCTACTTTCGCGTGCAATTCTCAGAATTGAGTCCCAAAAACATGTGTTGTACTGTCTTCTAATTATAATTAGAAAATATAATCCTGGGATTCTGAATCCCGGGATCTAGGGATCTCGGCTGGGTTTTGATCCCGTAAATCCCGGAACTGTACTTGGCTAATCTCGGGATTACCAGTTTGCATTCCGTAATCCGTTGCGCCTTGATAATAACCTTACCTAGATTATATTAAGGGCACTTATTACATAAACACAAAAAATTAACCTTAGGTACGCCGTACGATAAAAGAACTACACAGGTACAGCCCTAGTAATATGTAACCTAGAAGGGACTTCCCGGCCCGGCATACTTCAATACAATACTGTTAAAGTAATTCCTCAATGGGCCAACAGGGGAATCACCCGATCACCTCATATGATATATCATAATATTGTTGCGAGGGATTCCCCGTCGGGGATTCCCTGTACGAAAGTATAAATACGCTTATTAGGATTTACTTTTTTCATTTATTATTCTACCAGCGACAAGGTCACGCAGATTACGTCATTTTAATTTAAAAGTCAATTATCTGAAAAAGTTATTTTAAATGGCGGTAGACTTTGTTCAACAAAAAAAAAACAGTGATACATCGTCAGCGTGGAGTTATTTTTTAATTGCGAAAGACGGGAATAGTGCTAAATGTAAGCGATGCCTGCCATTCTCAAGACTTTGGGTGGATCGACTAAGGGATTACATACACATTTGTCATCAAAACATAATATTAAGATTTTAGGTGACGTTAATCGTTTAACAGCTTCAATAAGTCAAGATTCTGAAAATCTGAACACAGTACCGCCGCCAGCTAAACGAAAGTTAGAAGATTATTTTACTAAAAGTGAGGACGATAGCCCGGATGATGTTTTGGCAAGAATAATTGCATTAGATGGATTTCCATACAGTATATCATAACTTCAGACGATCTGAGAAAATTGCTCTTAGCGAAATACACGGATTTACCAAAATCAGCCGTCACAATTCGAAAGCGTGTTATTAATTATAGTGAAAAAATCAGAAAGCAAGTAACAGCAGAATTCAAACATTTGAAAAGTGCAAGTGAAAGATTTAGTCTATCTTTCGACTAGTGGACATCAACGTCCAATAAACGATACATGGCTGTCAGCGTTCATATAAAAATTTGGAGCTTAGAACTTGTTTCTATTCATGAAAGTATGACGGCTTAAAATTGTCTTCATATATTGAAAGAGCGTCGAAGTACATTTGATATTTCCCTGGAAACTGATATCGTGGCTACTGTAACCGATGGACCGAACGTTATGATAAAGGTGGGACAGCTTGTTTGCACTGAGCAACAGCTGTGTCTCGCACATGGTATCAATTTGGCCGTCTGTAATGTGCTTTATAAAATAAAGAATTATTTTCAAGATGGGCAAGACAGCCCAATCTCAGACTCAGATGATACTATAAATGAACCAGCTGTGATTGCTGATTATATGAACGATAGTGATGATGATGACAATTTAGAAGACTTAGACTGTTTAGACTAGGTGGAATAGTCTTTTAACCATACTTGAACGATTTTCTCTTTTAAAAAGCTGCATTCAAAAAGCTTTTATAGATCTCAATCATCCAATCCGTTTAGAAGATGCTGATTTTGACTTGGTAAACATAATTGTTGATGTGCTGACCTCAATTAAATTAACAGTAGAAGCAATCTGTCGACGAGATGCTAATTTATGCACAGCTGATGCCGCTTTGAAATTTCTTATAAAACAATTGTCTAGCAAAAACTCAGCACTCGCCAATAAAATGAAATCATCCTTAGTGGAACGTATAAAGCAACGACGAAATGATGATTAACTGGTGTGTTGAATTATTTAAAAAATCCACGAAAAAATGATGAAAATCAGTTATTATCTGATTTGGAATGGCTTGACTTATTTTCAGTTCCTATACAGGCTTTAGTGAGGGCGCAAATAAAGAGAATTGTTAAAAGACTAAATAGTCGAGATGACACGGAAGAGGAAGTAAGGTCAGGATCACAAACAGATGATGAGCCAAGGCAACAAACCTCCCAACCCCAATTGACACTAAAGGAAAGTTACAGCTGAAAATTAATAAGAGCATGGAATCCCCAGATCCTGAAGTACAAAATGAATCAGGGTTGGTAAATAGTATTAGACGCGAAATGAGCCTGTTCGAAAATGGAGAAGTTCGTGGATTTCACTTAGAATTAGCATATAAATATCTATTGTCTATTCCTCCAACCAGTGTAGAACCTGAGCGAGCGTTTTCAGCTGCTGCTTATGTTGGCAATAAACTACAAAGCAGGCTTGGAAGTCAAACATTGAATGCTTTGATATTTCTGCGATTGTATTTTCTAAATTCTAAATAGTTTTTTGTATTGTCGTTTTTGTTGATTATTTTAGTATATTGTGTATTGTGTTGTGCAACAATATTAATAAATAATTTTTAAGAAATTACTTAGGTTTTTTTTTTCATTTGAGCCCAATTAGAAACCACCGGGATCTCGGGATTACGCTTCAAAAATCCCGTAATCCCGGGATTGAAAAACATGCTCGGTATTGTATTCTCTAGTCATATGTCATGAGAAAACGCCGTAAAATATCTGACAGCCAATAGAGGAATGTTGGCAACAGTCACTAAACTACTACTAAAGAAACTGTACGTTTAACTATGTAATCCGCCATTCATAGCCTATATTTACTGTTTTTATGTTTATATTTTCTTATATATTCGCTCTAGAGCATTCTAGAGGCTATAGTAATATTATGAATCAACGATATTGCTCCGGGAAAGCACCAATTTTAAATCTTCTATGAAATGAGTTTCATTACATCCGCAAAACCGTATGCAGCGAACACTGAAAATTATAAATCTCGATATTATTAAGTCATGAGTTGTGAAACGAAAATTTACACGATGTTTTAAGACCTTATTATTGATTCTTTTGTGTAACGTTAAAAATGGTTTCCACTTGAATAACTAATGTCTCCTAAAAGCGTTCCGTTACCTCCGATACCAGCACGGTGCCCATAAACTTGTTAGACATATTCGCGACATTAATTCGCATTCATGGCCTTCTAAATTTAATATTATGTCACATCCATTTAAAAATAACCCACCCGTCGTCTTTTACTGCAAAGGACACTAAACCATATAGGGACTGCTATGAATCCCACCGTTTTTATGTATGTATACATATATATTAGTGTGTACTAAGTACATATATATTATCTGACCTAAAAATTTCACTTTAAAATGCAAAGATGTTTAGTACGTTAAGTCGTTTTGCATTATGACGAGTCAGACTGATACTGTTTGCATTGCCAAACAGCCAATCGTTATTTTTATATCCGTTCCAGTACATATATATTATCTGACCTAAAAATTTCACTTTAAAATGCAAAGATGTTTAGTACGTTAAGTCGTTTTGCATTATGACGAGTCAGACTGATACTGTTTGCATTGCCAAACAGCCAATCGTTATTTTTATATCCGTTCCACGGGTAATAGACGTCTTTTTTATTGCGAGGAAGCCAGGGCTTCCGGATAAATTATTGAGGTTAGATCCATTCGGTTTTCGTTCGTAGAATGTTGAAATCGTTCTAAAATTTTTACGGTCGCTAATGAATAAAGGATGAATTTTGCACTGAAACATTTGTATCAAAACGTCTACCGTACTCGTGATTGCATGGTCCGGAATGCACATCATGCTTTGGTAAGCCGGATTCTAAATATGTAATACCTGATTTAAAGTTAGTGGAACCATTGCAATTGCGAGTGCCTATAACAGGAAATACATACAAATACAATGACATCAAACATGAAAGCGGTTAAGTATAATGTATTTTTTGAAATATAAAATACGTGACGAACATTCTCAGAGAGATGGCGTCTCCCACACGATATGTGTATCCTGTTCCGTAAAATAAGTATTCAAGAATTCCTCACATATCTTAATAATATATACTTTTTGAAATTTAGCATATTGCAGTGGATCTTTCCCCGCAACATTTAGTGAAAAATATTATTTTATGATTAAACCATAATTTTGATGACTCTGTATGTTTTATGAAATTTTGTTATGAATACTAATTTTATTTTGATTTATTTTTGAATTGTTAGTTTTGACTAGGGATGTAATTCGCCGTGTGGCCATGCGATATCCTTGGACACGTCTTGACACTCGAGTAAGAGTGTTGCATATTTGTAGATAAACTTTTTATCTCTTATTTCAAGTAATGTCGGTTTTTGTTTTGAATTAATAGTGGTTGTGCTTGCTTAATTCATTATCGAATTTTTACGAGTTTGTATACTTCGTAATTTTGATTTAATTAAATTTTTACTCGAGGTGTCTCATGTTTTAAGAAAAAATATATTTTTTCGTAAATTGAATTTTTATTGTATTAATATTTCTTTATTGTATGCATTTAGTTTAGTTAGACCTATTTCCATTCTGTGTAATTTTTCGAAGGTTTTTGATCAGATTATATACGACACCATTTTCAGAAATGTAAATGTTAAAATATCGGATGCACAGCATGGTTTTGTACGACGTCGGTCTACTGTTACGAATTTGTTGAATATTACGCAGGATTTAAGTAACTGCTTGGATGGCGGGGGTCAGACTGATGTTATACAGTGTGGCCCAAAAGTCGCGCAACCGAATGAAAAAAAAGAAATGAAATTGTGTAGTACAAATACAAAATTTATTCTTCTATAATAAAAATAATACAAATATGTTTGAACAAAAACTGACTCTTTGGGATCACAGCTTATGTTCGAAGTGTCCTCCACCTTCTTCAATGCATCTCAGACATCGCTTTTTAACCGCGTTACAAAAGCGCCGAAGTAATTGTTTGTCATCATTGAGTTTGGCGACTTCTTCGGTTATAACATTTTTCAAGGTCTCAATATCCGGCAACTGATGATGGAATACCTTATCCTTTAAAATACCCCACACAGCGAAATCTATTGGGGTTACGTCCGGAGATCTCGGAGGCCATTCGACTTGACCTCTTCTTCCAATCCATCCGGGGAAAAATTCATCGAGAAATTCGCGAACGATTAAAGCGTAATGTGCTGGAGCACCATCTTGTTGAAGAGTTAAACATTGACCAGCAAACACTGGGTTATTGGCAAGTTCTTCACGTAGTTCCATCAACAAATCGAGGTATGCAACACCTATTACAGTATTGTCGAAGAAATAGGGGCCGACGATTCCGAAGGCGCAAACACCAAACCATACCGTTACTCCAGGCACGTTTAATTCTTCTTGAATGATGATATGCGAATTTTCAGTGGACCAGTACACACAATTGTGTCTATTGATGCGCCCATTTATTTTAAATTGAGCTTCATCCGACCACAAAATTGGTTTGAAGAAATTTTGAAAGGCTTCACATTGAATGACATACCATTCTGCGAACTGTAGCCTACGATCCGGATCATCTTCTGTCAATGCTTGTAAGAGGCGTGGTCTGTAAACCTTCCAACCTAGTTCCTTCATTATTCGCTGTAGGGTAGAACGAGAAATATCAAGCTCATTTGCGGTTTTTCGGACAGATCGCGCAGGCGATTCAATAAAACTCTGAGCTACAGTTTGTAAGTTATCATCTGTCCTCAGACTACGTGGCCGGCCTATACGCTTGGAATGATCCACAGAACCGTTTTGTTTCGAATCTTTTTATCAAGCGATAAACAGTCTCACGCCTCGGAACTTGACAGTCAGGAAATTTTACCGCGAAATCAGAAAAAATGTGTTCATAATCAGCATGGTAACGATAGTACGAAGACACCAAGAATACCCGTTGCGCTACGGTATACCGATAATGTGGGCTTGTTGCCATGATAACGCGTTCACACACTTACAAACTCCGACAAGATATTGCTTCACACACAGACAACCGCTGTACTGCCGACAGACCAGCCGTCAACCTTGCATTAGGGGAAGAATGGCGCATGTGTATTTCATTTTGACGTTGCGCGACTTTAGGGCCACGTGGTATATACAGATTTTTCTAAAGTTTCGACACCATTGATCATGGCCTGTTGTTGAAGAAACTAGATATGGTGAGATTTGATGTGCCTTTTCTTACATTCATGCAGTCTTACTTGGACGGCAGGGTCAGCTATGTCTACTACAATGGATATAAATCCTTCGAATTCGTATCGACGTCTGGTGTATCGCAGGGTTCAAAGCTTGGACCGCTTGTATTCGTTATTTTTATCAACTGATCTCTTCGATGGACTTACGTGCTCGCATCTTTCTTATGCTGATGATGTAAAAGTCTATGCGGTAGTTGATACTCATCAGGATGCCTTGCGGCTGCAGGGGGACGTTGATGCGATCGTTCGTTGGTGTGGAGATAATCTGTTGCACCTGAATATTGCCAAGTGTTCTGTGGTGCGTTATACAAGGAAAAGGCATACAGTGAAGTTCAATTATAGCGTACGGGGTGAGGTGCTTGGGGCTGCTACTACGATCAAGGACCTTGGTGTGTTGTTTGATGACCAACTTTCCTTTTCTGAGCATATTACTGCTACTTGTCGGTCAGCACTTGGCTTGCTGGGTTTTGTAATGCGGAGCTCTAAGTACTTCACTGATCCTGACGTAATAAAGACTCTGTACGTCTCACTTGTGAGGTCTCGACTAGAATACGCTTCAATTATGTGGTCTCCCTTGTATACTTGTCACATGTTGCAGCTGGAACGAGTACAAAGACGATTCCTAAAGTATATGAACTTTAAGAGGGATGGTTTCTACCCACCTAGAAATACTGACCAGGTGCAACTCCTGGCTGAACATAATCTGTCGCCCCTGACTACCCGTAGGGAGATTTGTGGGGCCAATTTCTTGCATGGCTTGGTGTCTGGGGGGATCGATTGCCCCGCTCTGTTGGCGCAGGTTGGGTTTCGTGTACCGAGGTTGTCGTCTAGGAGTAGTACTGCTTTTTCACTTCCTCGCTGCAGGACCAATGTTGGAATGCGCAGTCCCATTTATCGGATGTGTCGAGATGCTGATAGGATCTTCGCTGATGTCTTTCTGGAGCGAACCGTCAGGCGGTAGCGTGGACGAGTGCAGTGTGGTGTTGTGGTTGGTGTGTATGAGTGTATTTTATTTTTAATTTTTTTTTTTTTAATTTTTATATATGAATACTTACTTTGCCTTATATATGTATACTATTGTTTTATGTGCGTTATTGTATATTGTTGAAGCGCCCATTTTGGCTTTGCTGTTGGGCTCTAATAAATATTATTATTATTATTATTATTATTTAGTATTGTATAATTGATTGTATGTATTTCTATATATTTTTATAGTAATTGAAATATAGATGACAAAGATAGTTTTTCGTTTCTAGTAAATTTTTTGAAACGATAAATTTTAGAACGATTTAATTTTCAAGGTTGGTGTTTTTTTATACATGTGGTATCGCGCAGGTGTTTAAGATTTCGGTTTGACAGTTTTGTCTGTTTACATTTGAGTTTGTATTCTGGGGTGATAAAAAAAGGTATCTTTGGAATTTATTTAGTATTAATTTTGTTCGTGATTCATTAGAGGACGTTTGAATTTGCTTAGCTGTCAACTCCAGCAAATTATTTTACCTCTATGTGTTATTGTTATACACAGCTCTTTATACTTTATAAAGAATCAATTTTTTTATTTTTTTTTTATAATAAACCGTCTTTTGAAAATAGTGATTTTTAATTATATTTAACACTTTTGTTTGAACTATTATACTGGCGCCCATTAATTATGTAGAAGAGAAGTACCACTTTTTCCCATTGGAAACCCGGAGAGGAAAGCTGTCTCATTAAAGAAATTAACCGATTGAGCATCAAAGTTGGACAGTGTTGTGGTGAATAGTGGTTCATTCAACTACGAACTCACTATTCATAGCAATATGTACATATATTACTTACAAGTATAATCGGTTGAATTTATGAGGTAAGCGCTATGAAAAAAATTTTTGAAAACTTTATAATTTTTATTTTTCAGTATAATTTCGATATTAGTTAGAGGGCATTTAAATTTTCAGTATCGTCTAACGTTTCACAGATATAGTTGCTTAAAAAGGACCTGTTTAATCTGTTAAAATCTGTAGTCGTGGTACAATAATTCAATTCGCCAATTAGCCTATGTTACGTGCGCCTTGCCAACCTAGCTTAAACCCTATCAACTTACCACTTACCAAACACGAATGCCCCGAAGATTTCAGGTTTAGATGCTAGCCAGTTAGGAGGAAAGCTAGGTAGAGGTTCTTTTTAAAATAGGCGTCACCATATTTGTGATGTACTACAGTCACCCCCTCGTGCTGTAAGGAAGAAAAAAAACAAAAGAGAAGAAAAAAAACTACAAGGTTTCGGACACCTATGACTGTCACACCTACCCGCTCCTGCCAACGACTAGCGACCCAACCGGCTACTAAAAAGCCTCCGCTCAGAGGTGGGGAGACCCAAAGGTACTAGAAGGTAAAAAATAAGGTGGAATAGGGCGTCACCGAATTTGGTACTGTTAGTCGCCGCAATTTCGGAAAACACGATACTGAAATATGGCACGCCGCACAGAGGATAAATGGCGCAACCAAATCGTCCGAAACGCTAAGACAAAGAAAAGAAAAATTCGGACTTCAGCTAAGTAACACTACTCCTTATTCTTACGATTAGACGACAAAAACAAATAAAAATGGTACTACCTAAGATAGGCTAATTAATTATTCACAAAAAAAAGGAATAAAGAAACTAAATTACTAATATAAAACCGATTAATATATTGCTGTGTTTTTTTCCCCGCAAACATTTGTGAAAAATTTAATAATTTATTGTTGTAAATGCCAGTGTATAATTTTTATTTTCTGTGAATGCAGATTTTATTTTGATTTATTTTGACTTGTGTAGTTGTAGCACGCCGGATTTGCAGTATCCGCTTTAGACACTAAATGTTATCTGATGTTAGAAGGTCGTGTTTTTTGAGTAGATAAATTTTTATCTCTCTTAAGTAGCTTCGTGAATTGATTTAATTGTGGTTGGTGATTGAGTTCATTACCGAGTTATTTACGAGTGTGCAGTACTCGTATTTGTTTAATTAGGCTTTCTAACTCATTTGTGTCTCGAAGAAAAAATAATTTTTACTTAAGTAAGTAAATCATTTAAAAGATTTTATTCTTATTATCATTAATATTATCTTGTATGTATTGATATTTTATCTTAATAGTTGAATTGGATGACAAAGAACATTTTTTTTAAATTTCTAAGTAAAAAATTTTCTATAACTTTAAATTTTGTACGTTGGAATCAAGGGCATTTTTTTTCATGTGGTTCGAACATGCGTAGAGGTTAGTTCGGTCTGTCACATCTAGTTTGTCTACGTTAATTTTGTGGGAGAAATTGAAATACTTCTTTGTAATTTATTAGTATTTAATTTCGATCGGCATTCAATAAGGAAGTTTAATTATATGGTCCAGTCATTTTTCATATAATAATTTTTACCTTAAAAATATTGTTTTAATGATGCAATATTGATCTTTATGCTTTATAAAGACATTTTTTTTCTTTTTTTCTATTATTGTATTAAAATTTCATTTAAAATTCATTGTGTTTCTGAATTTAAACCTTACTTCGAGAAGTTTACAAGTAACTTAAAAACATTATCATAACTTTTCTCCAATAAATTTTGCGTGGCGCTCAACTGTCTATTAATTAATTTGTGTTTTCCACTTTTCCGATTGGAACCCTGAGGGAATAGCAGTCTCATCCTGGAAATTAAACCGACTGAATATTGAAGCTGGACACATTGGTTGTGAATTGTGAATAAGCAGTATACAATATCACAATTCATAGCATATATGTATGAGTAAGTGTATCAGCACAAGAAAGAACGGGATAACTTTCCTGTATGTAATTAAAAAAAATTTCTGTATAGGCTCTACCCAGAAAAGTAAAACCCCGTCCAAATATGTATTTATCTGGTTCACATTTATAAATACAAAATTACAAGCCCGATCTAATGGACAGACCCGGTATATGACTGGGGATTTTAATATTTTAAAAATACACAAAATTAAAATCCACAAAGTTAAATATTTAAATAAATTGAACAAATGCTTGCGGTATTATAATATTTAAAAAAAGGAATGAATGATTAATTAATAAGTAATTAAAATGACAAATAATAGAGAAAACGTAAATCATAATTTAAAATACCAAATTTAAAAAAAAAACTAAATTCATTTTAACGTGTAGATGTAAGAAACACATATACAGGCTGATTCATTTTCGGCCCTCACCATGGGGATCTCTCTTATTATTGGAGATAGAGTATAGGTTCAAATTTGGCAAAGTTGTTAAATTTTGTGTTTGTTATAAATCGTGTAGATGTAAGAAACACATATACAGGCTGATTCATTTTCGGCTCTCACCATGGGGATCTCTCTTATTATTGGAGATAGAGTATAGGTTTAAATTTGGCAAAGTTGTTAAATTTTGTGTGTGTTATAAATCCGTAAAGAAAATAGATCTGTGACAAATAACCATCGTTATTTAAAAAAAAAACGCGAAAACCCCACTTTCTTCTTTTACCTGTAGCACCGACATTTGCCCTTGTAGAGAAAATATAAAAACACATCCTAGTGGCCATTTCTAAACCTCTATCCAGTGGTGTACTCTAAATTTTTATACGACGTTTCGTTTCTTTCTGGCCATCATTAACTATCTAATTTCTTATAGGCGCCATATTGGATTTAGACATCTTCAGAAAGAGTTTTTTTTTCTTATTTCAACCATGTACCACATGCTGACTATAGTTTTTGACATTAGGTTTTATTTGAAAGAATAAATTAAAAGATTAAATAAGGTAGCCTTTGGAATTTCAATCTGTCAAACATTTCATTTATTGTTCATTAATAATACAAAAATGTCATACACTAACGAAGAGAAACGAGATAAGATAAGTATTTTTTATTCTTCGAAACGAAATTCAACAGTAGCGAGTACAAGATAACAAAAACATTAATAAAAATACATAGAAAAGTAAACAATAAACAATTACAGTAAATGTTCAATTATCTGGCCATCTTCGGTAATGCACAATTGGGCACCCCTTCTGGCATTTTGTACTGCCCTTTGCATAGTTCTTCTAGGAACTGCATCGAAGGCATTCTGAAGTCTGTCTCGTAATTCTTCAATGTTTTGTGGCGTATCTACTTTATAAATATTATTTTTAACATATCCCCATAAAAAAAAATCTAGCGGACTTAAATCAGGTGATCTCGCAGGCCATTCAACAACTCCCCTATTTCCAATCCAACGGTTTACAAACTCTTTATTTAAGAAATTTCAAACAACAGCTGCATTGTGTGCTGGTGCGCCATCTTATTGCCACCATAAATATTGTAATTGATTTAATGAGATATTGTCGTCAAGGTAGTCAGATACGTATGTACGTAAAATGTTTAAATATCTTTCTCCATTTAAATGTTCTTCATACATAACTGGTCCTAAGAGACGATTTGCCAAAATACCCATCCAAACGTTTATTCCAAAACGATGTTGTGGTCTTCTAGCCCTGCTTTGTCGGCGATTTTGTACTGCCCAATAGTGCTCCGTATTTCTGTTGAACATTCCAGAATTTGAAAATTTTATTTCATCTGACCAAATGATTTTGCTTAAAAAATTTTCGTCATTTTCTATCCTTCACATTAACCAATTACAATATTCTAGCCTTCTCAAATTATCTCCAGGCAGTAAAGAGTGACTAACATGGATCCTGTATGGTTTAAACCTACTTTTATGTAAAGTTCTCCAAACTCTGGACTGACACAAATTTAATTCTGACGCTACTTCGCTTGTAGAAATTGATGGATTATTATTTATCTATAAAAATACAAGATTAACATGAAATTTGAAAACACGCTTTTAATTTACCATTTGTAAAATATCTTGTCGATTTTCATTTAAATTCCTGTTGTCTTAACCATTACGCGGCTTAGTAAACGATCCATTCTCGACCAAATTTCTGTCGAGATCTAGAAAAATGGTACGATGAGGCTGTTGTCGTTCTGGATATAATTGTAGATATCTTGTACTCGCTACTGTTGAATTTCGGTTCGAAGAATAAAAAATACTTATCATATCTCGTTTCTCTTCGTTAGTGTATGACATTTTTGTATTATTAATGAACAATAAATGAAATGTTTGACAGATTGAAATTCCATGGCTACCTTATTTAATCTTATAATTTATTCTTTCAAATAAAACCTAATGTCAAAAACTTTAGTCAGCATGTGGTACATGGTTAAAATCAGAAAGAAAAAAACTCTTTCTGAAGATGTCTAAATCCAATATGGCGCCTATAAGAAATTAGATAGTTGATGATGGTCAGAAGGAAACGAAACGTCGTATAAAAATTTAGAGTACACCACTGGTTAGAGGTTTAGAAATGGCCACTAGGATGTGTTTTTATATTTTCTCTACAAGGGCAAATGTCGGTGCTACAGGTAAAAGAAGAAAGTGGGGTTTTCGCGTTTTTTTTTTTTAATAACGAAGGTCATTTGTCACAGGTCTATTTTCTTTACGGATTTATAACAAACACAAAATTTAACAACTTTGCCTAATTTAAACCTGTACTCTATCTCCAATAATAAGCGAGATCCCCATGGTGAGGGCCGAAAATGAATCAGCCTGTATAAACACACCTTGTACACGTTTTCGACTTTGCACAAAACAACAAAGAAAAACTCAACGAAAAGATCTTTATTTAATGCAAAAGTTATTTTTTTGTTAAAGAGTGACATGTGTGTAATTATATTGTACTCTTGAAATAAATTTAATCGTTTAAATATAGCAAACCAAATGAAAAAGTAATAATCAGTATTGCTACTAAATTAATTTAAAATTAATATAATGAATAGAATTACCTAGTAAAAAGTAAAAATAAAATTGAATATGTATAGAGAGAGACTAAATCTAAATATTTCAACAACGTATAAATAGATTGAACATTAGTTACTAGCTGAATTATGATTTTGATCTTGTAAATTACGTACGTAGCGCGTAAAAAAATAGCTTAAATTAACTGAAAGTAAAATATAGATAAATAAGAGAATGATAAATAAATTCGAAAACAGAAAACTCTTAACTTGATTGGTCCGTCTCCGTAGTGCTACTAGTAGCTACTAAGCCTTGATGCGTTGTCGAATTGTCCTTTGTTTCAAGTCAATGTGAAATCTCCTCCGGCAGGCCATGAAAAAAAAAGAAACGTAGATATTTCAACGAACTAAGAGACTTCAGTCGCCCATCCAAAAAACAATATGTTGATGCAAAGATGCAAATAATCGAATAAAAATTAAATGAAATAATTTAATTTCAAAATTACGTACCAGAATTGTTCTAATGGTTTTTCTTATAGGCACAACTATATATATCGTTAATGGAAACGAATTCCCCTCGACACCGTAAAAATTGGCACTTGGCAAAATGGAGTAAATTGGCACTGACAAAATTAAGTGTTACTTTAATAAATCCCTAAATGCAGGTAGGTCTCGAAACAAAAAGGTACGTCGTAAGAAAACTATAATTATGTCCTTTAATAAATAACACGTGGTGTACGAGAGCAGAATCCGATCGATGGTATCTCGACTGATAGAGATCAATGTCTATCTTACATCGGCGCGTTAAATATACCACGCACGTCCATCAAGGAGGAGGAAAGCAACAAAAAAGCTAATACGCAATAATACCGACAGATAAAGGAACGTAACCATATGAACTTACAGATAGGTTCAAAATTGATAGAACAGAATAAAATAAAGAAAGACGCTAATTTGCGACAAATAAATGAGTGTCTACGAATACGTAACAGATGTCAACCCGTACAACTAACGCAGAAGCTGCCGACTATAAGCTAAATATATTCACAGTAATCAAGCAGACAATATCAACAAAAATAAAACCCAAGGTTGGATAACAATAACAAAATTTGATTTATTATATCATAACAAGACAAAATTTGTCTGAACAATTCAATATATCGTACAATAACACAAAAATGAAAGCAAGAACGCAAAAAAAAATATATATAAGCAATTCAATATTTAAACAATGGCCCACAAGCCGCAATTAATACATACTCAAAATAATTTACAAGTGACCAATTTGCTTAAAAACATGCATAAATAAAAAAATTAAGTTGAAAATAAATATAGTGGAAATTGATACTGGGTTGAATCAATCGGTATAGTAAATCATTAAATAATTGAACAATATACAAGAAAAGGAAAATAGTCTATTAAAGTTTAAACTGAATTAAATTAAAATTCCAAAAATCAGATAAATTGATTATTTTTAATTATACTGCAAGACACCCAAGAATGTAATGATTAAGCAATTGGTCGTAATATCAAAATTCCTTAAGCCAGATATATAAAAAAAATTGCAATTCATCCCAAAATGGAAGTCAGTATGACGGAGGCTAATTACTCCTTACTAAAATCCTTAAAGGAATAAAAGAACACAATGTTGCAAAACTCTAGCTACACGCACGATGTCTGTAACGATGAACACCAAAAGAAAAGAACCTACCTGAAGAAAGGAAACTATCTTGCCTAACCAACACGTGGAGACACGTGGTTGATAAAGTTCCAAATCCGCTATACAAGTGATTAAGGGCAATCAGGTACTCCAAAAAAAAACATTTCTGCCCCAACTACAATTAATTATAGCTCTATAAATCCGAATTACCGCAGTACTCAAAGCACTTTATTTAACAAACCATAAAAATCTTTACAATATCGGAACAGGTCTCTTCATTGACAAACCAAGCGAGAAGAACGTAAAAATTCCAAAAATGAACTAATCTCCCGATACGTAGTCTCTGAAAACAGTCGAAAGTTAGCGCTGACATTAAAAAATGAAATATGCAGCTAGACAACACTAAAAATGCACTAAATTAAAAAGAATAATTAATAAAAGAAATGTTAGATACATCTTACTCCAAAATTCCTAATTCAATTGACTTCCTTAAAAAATTATATTCCAGAAAATCGGTTGATATCGGTTTCAAGAGATATAAAATTAATTTACCGATTCTATCATATCTACGATATGAAATTTGAAACATATTTTGTCTTTTTTTATAATAATTATAGTTATTATGTCAGAATATGGATACTTTCTGCGCATAATGTAAAATTGAACATACTTTTAAATATATATTATATCAGAATAATTGAAACATACATGAGTAGGTAAACCCCACCAGTTTTGTATAATACAAAGGTATTTTTAATAATATTTTATATTATTAAAAATACCTTTGTAATATATATTATATAATATATATATATATATATATATATATATATATATATATATATATATATATATATATATTAAAAATAATAGATTTTTATTGGTTTTATTGAATTTAGATGTTTGTTTACGACGTTTCGACTTTTATCAATTCAGTCTTTTTCAAGCATCTGGAAACAAAAATTATTACAATGAGCATGAGAACTGTGTTTGTTTTGTGTGATATAACAATTAAATTAACAATTTTAAATTTAAAATTATATTAAGAAATGAATTACGAATTAGGTTAGTGTTTTATGTTGAAAATTAAATAACATTAAATTAAAATAGCTTAGAATGGTAGGGGGACATTTATGTGATTAATATCTGTATGAATTAATTGGAGACTTAACAATTATTAACAATTTTAAGTTTTAAATTAGATTAAAAAATGATTACAAATTGAGTTAACATTTAACGTTGAAAATTACCTAAAATTAAAATTAAAATAGCTAAAATGAACAGGTAGGGAGACATTAAGGTGATTAACAACTGTATGACTAATTGGAAAGTTGAATTACACTACAATAAGTAAAGAAAACAAAGAAAAGACAAATAAAACTCATATTTGTTGTTTTGTTTTTGTTTTACACGGGTACGCATTCATGTGACACATGTGTTTGGACATCCGGGACCAATTTTCTTAGAACGAACGTGCTTGTGCGGATTTTGTAAGTGAACTAATACTTTAGTTTGCGGGGGTTTAATTTCTGTTTTTTGGAATGAGCATGGTGGTCAGGACCGTATTTAGGGGTATAAGTTAACGTTGTTTTTTCTAATGGGAGCTATTTTTTTCCCGTTTTTGTCTTGTGCGTGCAGGGGGTTTTTTTTTTATTTTTCTATTGTTTTATGAGAGGGTAATAGAGTTTTGAAAGCCCATCGATTTCGTTTCTGTCGTTGATTGTTTTGCTATTTTTGAAAATGTGTATCATTTCTAAGACCTCTCTAGCTTTTGTGTTCTTTTTTTGTGTTATTACTTTGGTGTTTTCAAAATCAAAATTATGTTTTAGTGTCAATTGGTGTTTTTTTAAAGCAGTATGATTTTTTGCGTATTTGTGACCTTTCAATCTTTCTTGTAGTAACTGTTTTGTTTGGCCTATGTATATTTTGTCACAGTCTTTGCAGGGTATGTTGTATATTGTGTGTGATTGTTTTAGTGTAGGATTGAAAGGTCACAAATACGCAAAAAATCAAACTGCTTTAAAAAAACACCAATTGACACTAAAACATAATTTTGATTTTGAAAACACCAAAGTAATAACACAAAAAAAGAACACAAAAGCTAAAGAGGTCTTAGAAATGATACACATTTTCAAAAATAGCAAAACAATCAACGACAGAAACGAAATCGATGGGCTTTCAAAACTTTATTACCCTCTCATAAAACAATAGAAAAATCAAAAAAACCCCCCTGCACGCATAAGACAAAAACGGGAAAAAATAGCTCCCATTAGAAATAACAACGTTAACTTATACCCCTAAATACGGTCCTGACCACCATGCTCATTCCAAAAAACAGAAATTAAACCCCCGCAAACTAAAGTATTAGTTCACTTACAAAATCCGCACAAGCACGTTCGTTCTAAGAAAATTGGTCCCGGATGTCGAAACACATGTGTCACATGAATGCGTACCCGTGTAAAACAAAAACAAAACAACAAATGTGAGTTTTATTTGTCTTTTCTTTGTTTTCTTTACTTATTGTAGTGTAATTCAACTTTCCAATCAGTCATACAGTTGTTAATCACCTTAATGTCTCCCTACCTGTTCATTCTAGCTATTTTTATTTTAATTTTAGGTAATTTTCAACGTTAAATGTTAACTCAATTTGTAATCATTTTTTAATCTAATTTAAAACTTAAAATTGTTAATAATTGTTAAGTCTCCAATTAGTTCATACAGATATTAATCACATAAATGTCCCCCTACCATTCTAAGCTATTTTAATTTAATCTTATTTAATTTTCAACGTAAAACACTAACCTAATTCGTAATTCATTTCTTAATATAATTTTAAATTTAAAATTGTTAATTTAATTGTTATATCACACAAAACAAACACAGTTCTCATGTTCATTGTAATGATTCTTGTTTCCAGATGCTTGAAAAAGACTGAATTGATAAAAGTCGAAACGTCGTAAACAAACATCTAAATTCAATAAAAGGTCGCTAAAACCAATAAAAATCTATTATTTTTAATATTAAAACACGGCCAATAAAATAAAAAAGAAAAACAAAATTCTTTAAATACTAAATATATATATATATATATATATATATATATATATATATATATATATATATATACAATACATACATACACAAAAATTCTTTACTTAAAAAGTAATTGCATCCTTTATATACATTTAAAAAAATGCACAAAGGTAAGCTACCCGATACATCGCTAAGTATCGATACTTAGCGAGTACAGGAATCCGTAAAGTATCGATAGGTATCGATGCTTTGGAATCGATACATATCGAAACGTAAGAATCAGTATTCACAACCCTTTTTCTAAGTATCGATTGCTTGATATCAGTTTCAAGAGATATAAAATTAATTTGCCAATTCTACCATATCTAAGGTATAAAATTTGTATACATTGAGATCTATTCCAGTTATTTCTATATTAGCAGCGATTTCTTGGTATCGATACCTTGGTATCGGTTCGTTGATATCGGTTCCTTGGTATCGATACGCTGGTATTGGTTTCTTGGTATCGATACCTTCGTTATCTGAGGTATCTGAGGAATCGATGCCAGTTATGGTATCGGGCATTGGACGATGTATCGATACTTCGCCCAGCCCTAGTTGCTGCTACCGAATTTTTTTTATATGCCACACAATGGCTTGCAGATTCAACGGGATACAAAAATATATTTTTTTTATAAATAGAATATCCTGTACATTATTAAATTTTTATAATGATCTTTTTCTGATTCCCAAAATATACGAAATGGTATCCGTATCTTAAACCCAACCCAACCCAAACCTTATTATTGCTGAACTCCCAGAGCAGAGCGTAAAATTATTCATTTTAAATGAAAAAGTTAACAACGTTTCCGGCTAAACGGATCGCTCTTCGAATTTCCTATTTGCATTAACTTAAATGTGGAAAATTTTATGAAATTCTAAGTAGCCATGTCAGAGATATTCCTGTGGATCCATATATTTGTCTAACCCTGTATATCGCTGTTCATCTAAATTATTTCTACATTTTTTTCAATATGATCAGTTTTACATCTTTCACTATCTTTATAACAGAAATATAATGTTCCAGGCGAAATATGAAATTTAAAAGTGGTAAGGGAAGTCGATACGAGTACCCGCCTCCCTAATGCCACGAACTCGGAATCTTTTAATAAAGAAATCTTAAAATATGATTTGGACGGGAGTCGGTTAATGGAACGTACACTTTCCGGACTGGTAATGGGTTTTCTGACTTATATCTTCTACTTTGTTCCTTTTAAGAGTTATTTAGTGGTGAAGGTGGCGATACCTTACAAAACCTAATCCGTTAGAGAGCTTGGAAATGTTAGACAATAGTATAAAATGTACTCGAAAATTAAATCAAGATATACAGGTTGAAAAGGAAAACAAAATATTTTAAATCTATATAAATAAAAGTGTAAATGTTCGTTTGTTCAAAATCTTAAATCTCCTAAAATTTTTAACCGATTGTTTTGAAATTTTGTGCTTCTTGTGCTTAATTTGTATTTCATTTATTTGGTATTTCGATTTTGGAAGCTAATTTAAGTAGGCATGCAGTGACATCTATGTTTTATTTGAGTTATAGTACGTTTGATTAATAAGCGATTTTACGTTCGTTAGCGAAATATTAATTGGAAATTTTTCGTAAATTTGGATTGTGGGTATATTCACTTTCGATTTCCTTTTTGGAAATAATTAATTATGGGGTAATTAGAATATTCTTTCATATATTGTTTTTTTTTCGAATGACGTAGCAACGGGCAGTAATAAATATGCGAATTGGGCAAAATTCTTTCTTATTTGGCTCTTGTTCTAGTCTAAGTGTTAGTTTCATTACTTTATGGTGTTAAAATTGTCTTAATGATTATAAATTTTATGAAATAGTGTTTTCTGTTCGCAATAGCGGTTTATAATTTCTAATTAGTTTGGTGAAAATAACGAGGTATTGTCCTACCGTTATTTTATCGTGTATATTCACGGATTTATGTAGATATATTTTTTCCGACCATGTGGTGAATCTGCCATTTTGCAGACTGCAAATATCATTGAAGTGAGTGATTATCGAGAATATCTCCAGCCATCGTTATCCTAATAATTTGTTTCCATAATTAGAGTATTTCATTTTATTATATTTGCTTTTCTCTCCTTCTTACCTAACAGAGAAGTTGGTAAGGGCGCTAACATCCTCGAAAATTGAGCAAAACGGACGTAATTAGTTTCGGCCAGATTAAAAAAAAAAGACCGGTATGCTGAAAATTTCCAGTTAAATTAAACTACTGTGAATAACGAGATCGCGGTTTTCTTCCTTCCTGCAAGAACCACTTCATAAGGTAGTAATTATCTTAAATATATTCTTGAAGACTACGATATAGTTATTCGCCATCGCCACACGAAGAAATTTGTATAAATTTCGTATATGTATATATATATATACATATATATATATATATATATATATATATATATATATATATATATATATATATATAATGTGGTGGTTCCCTAGGTCAGGAACTGGAAGAAGCAACAAATAATTACATAGACATAAGCTTTTAAACAAATAAAGGGAACAGGACCATGCACATGCAATGTAAATGATTAGATAAGTTAATACCGCGTCTTTAATTAGAAAATTTCTTTGTAATAATTTTTATTATATTTATTTAGGCCATTTCACTTTCAAAATTCATTAATTTATTTGTAAAACCGAAGAGAATTAACTTGTTTGATAAGAATTAATGACATATGGAAACCTATTTTACCGACCCGTATTTAGTTTGAATTTGAATTAGTTTTACCGCGAAAGTCACTCATTATGTACTATAACCATATTACATTAATATCCATTTAAAAACATAATTTAAGATATACATAATTAATAATGTAATTTTTCCTAATATATAACGTAATTTCGGATATAAAAATAACTAATTTATGCAAATAATCCGTACAGAAAACGAGATTAATAAAAACATCCGAACAGAGAAAACAGAATCCCGAGAGAGAAAAATTAACGACGATATAGAAAAGCACGCTAAAAATTTTCCAAAAATGAATATTAAAATTTAAATGGTATAATCAATGTTTACTCACCTGAAACACCATAGTTATTTGTAGAAAGTGTTTATTCAATAATTAATATATAAAAACAAGCAGAATCGAAGATTTATCAGAGGAAAACCGAAAAAGTAGGTTGGCATCCTCGCACAATCAAGTTTTGCCGTATTGCCGTTCAAGATCCCTGATCTATCCCTATCTGATACGAATTCCAGAGTACAGTTGAACATCACGTACCATATCACAAGAAGACAAGTAATTACCTAATTAAAATTTATATTTTATATCCAAAAATACGAACATAACCCAACTTTACAATTTATACAATTTAACTTATATTTAGCTTAGAAATATAAATTATATAACCCTACCTTGCTACTGGATGGTCGTTCCTATAATTTAGTACTTAAACCTAGCAAATATTTATCACTATTCACTTAACTTAATGAAAAACTAATTTATACTTTAATTTGAAGTATGTTTAGTACCCAATTTGGCTTTAATATAACGTTTATGTATGTGTTCTGCGTACAGCAAGAAGAGCTGCTTTGGTTTGCTATAAAATGATAATGAGTACTGTTTATGTTAACTTTTAAGCTTGTTAGACATTCATTTCGAATACAAACTTTTATTTATGCATTACTTCATATTAATATCGTGTTTGTTATTATTAATTTTGAATCCTTGAATTAAATATTCATTCTTTTGAATCAACATCGTTTCTTTTATAAAATAAGTCTTGATATACGCATTTAAAACACATTATTATACAGAAGGACCGGCTCACTGATATAAGGTCTCAAGCTTCCGCACTTAACCGCAAGTAATAAAATGAATTGATTATAGTACCTTTGGTCTATAATCTGGCGCCAAATTAACAACAATAAATTAAAATAAATTTATTGTAAAGCAATTCGATCAAGTACAAATTAGAGTGACATCTGACTTTTATAGAAATAAATAAGTATAACCGAAGGTAGGTTGAATTCTATCAAACATCATTATCTTCGTATATTTAAAACAGCATTAATTTCTCATCTTTGAATATATTTCTATGTATCAATTGATCACTTAATTATCTCTCAACAACCTTCATTATACAACAATATATATATTCTGATTTCAACCATATACCACATGCTGACTAAAGTTTTTGACATTAGGTTTTATTTGAAAGAATAAATTATAATATTAAATAAGGTAGCCTTTGGAATTTCAATCTGTCAAACATTTAATTTATTGTTCATTAATAATACAAAAATGTCATACACTAACGAAGAGAAACGAGATATGATAAGTATTTTTTATTCTTCGAAACGAAATTCAACAGTAGCGAGTACAAGATAACAAAAACATTAATAAAAATACATAGAAAAGTAAACAATAAACAATTACAGTAAATGTTCAATTATCTGGCCATCTTCGGTAATGCACAATTGGGCACGCCTTCTGGCATTTTGTACTGCCCTTTGTATAGTTCTTCTAGGAACTGCATCGAAGGCATTCTGAAGTCTGTCTCGTAATTCTTCAATGTTTTGTGGCGTATCTACTTTATAAATATTATTTTTAACATATCCCCATAAAAAAAAATCTAGCGGACTTAAATCAGGTGATCTCGCAGGCCATTCAACAACTCCCCTATTTCCAATCCAACGGTTTGCAAACTCTTGATTTAAGAAATTTCAAACAACAGCTGCATTGTGTGCTGGTGCGCCATCTTGTTGCCACCATAAATATTGTAATTGATTTAATGGGATATTGTCGTCAAGATAGTCAGATACGTATGTACGTAAAATGTTTAAATATCATTCTCCATTTAAATGTTCTTCATACATAACTGGTCCTAAGAGACGATTTGCCAAAATACCCATCCAAACGTTTATTCCAAAACGATGTTGTGGTCTTCTAGCCCTGTTTTGTCGGGAATTTTGTACTGTCCAATAGTGCTACGTATTTCTGTTGAACATTCCAGAATTTGTAAATTTTGTTTCATCTGACCAGATGATTTTGCTTAAAAAATTTTCGTCATTTTCTATCCTTCCCATTAACCAATTACAATATTCTAGCCTTCTCAAATTATCTCCAGGCAGTAAAGAGTGACTAACATGGATCCTGTATGGTTTAAACCTACTTTTATATAAAGTTCTCCAAACTCTGGACTGGAACAAATTTAATTCTGACGCTACTTCGCGTGTAGAAATTGATGGATTATTATTTTTCTATAAAAATACAAGATTAACATGAAATTTGAAAACACGCTTTTAATTTACCATTTGTAAAATATCTTGTCGATTTTCATTTAAATTCCTGTTGTCTTGACCATTACGCGGCTTAGTAAACGATCCATTCTCGGCCAAATTTCTGTCGAGATCTAGAAAAATGGTACGATGAGGCTGTTGTCGTTCTGGATATAATTGTAGATATCTTGTACTCGTTACTGTTGAATTTCGGTTCGAATAATAAAAAATACTTATCATATCTCGTTTCTCTTTGTTAGTGTATGACATTTTTGTATTATTAATGAACAATAAATGAAATTTTTGACTGATTGAAATTCCATGGCTACCTTATTTAATCTTATAATTTATTCTTTCAAATAAAACCTAATGTCAAAAGCTTTAGTCAGCATGTGGTACATGGTTGAAATCAGAAAAAAAAACTCTTTCTGAAGATGTCTAAATCCAATATGGCGCCTATAAGAAATTAGATAGTTGATGATGACCAGAAAGAAACGAAACGTTGTATAAAAATTTAGGGTACACCACTGGATAGAGGTTTAGAAATGGCCACTAGGATGTGTTTTTATTTTTTCTCTACAGGGCCAAATGTCGGTGCTACTGGTAAAAGAAGAAAATGGGGTTTTCGCGTTTTTTTTTTAATAACGAAGGTTATTTGTCACAGGTCTATTTTCTTTACGGATTTATAACAAACACAAAATTTAACAACTTTGCCAAATTTAAACCTATACTCTATCTCCAATAATAAGCGAGATCCCCATGGTGAGGGCCGAAAATGAATCAGCCTGTACAGTGTGTATCCATCTCGATGTGAGATTTATGACAGATCTTTGATAAATTACTTATGCAATTTCTAACTTAAGACTCTTAGTTAATTTTATTGCTTTTCCATATTTGGTCAAATCATTTAACGCGTTGACCTTAATTTTTTTTGTAAATAACCTTCAAGCGCATAATCACAGTTGAATAGGTATATAAATTATACTTTCGTTCTAATACTAATTTCAAACAACGATGTTCTATAAAAATTATCTTACAGCTGTTCTTCACTCGCCAAATCCATTCTTTCTCGGTCGCTTTCGCACGGTTTTTTCCCCTAGCGCAGAAAAGAGATTAATATCTCTCTATCCCTTGCGAAAGCTTAACGCTAAGATGTAAGAGCATCCGCCTTGCTATTCGAGAAGCCGTCCACGAACACAGGGTAAACAAATTTGTTGACCATTTTATACCTGACGCCCCTAATCATTAATAAAGAGGTATTTCTGTAGAGAGCGGGAATTGCCGACAGATGGCGTATGCTAGCGAATCGCTTTGTAGGTCAGGAATGAATGCGGAACTTTAATGATGCTGGAATTTTCTTTTTTATGTTACCTATGTTACCGCATCAGTTACAGTAAATAAAATTTGTTTACAGGGTTTGATTTGTTAGAATCATTAATTAAAAAACACTATATTTAAGTGTCTTTAATCATATTAATTTTTAACTATAAAGTACCATAGAGTACTCTCTACAAAGTGATTAAAAAATACACTTTGAAGAGGTTGTTTCTTAGGGTAATTTATTCAAGGATTAAGTTAATGTTTGGATAGATATTACAAGCTAAGCCTAAACATTGTTCCAGAATTTTTTTCCCTGATATGCTTAGTACCAAAAATACATTTTAATAAAGTGCGTGGTATTCGTTCAAAGTCACATTTATAATAATAATAATGGTATTCTTTATTGTCCAACAAAATTAAGGAAAAAGGATTCGATTTACATGTCAAAATATAACTGAAAGCGAGCCACAAAATTTGTATCCTAGCAGGCCATGAATGACTGAGATAGACATTGTTACGCATACAAATGCACTTTCCTGCACATGACCCATATTAGTGCAAGTTTCCTCTATTATTTCTCTTAAAACCCTCGTAGCTAAAACTTATAAACTAATTTCTACTAATGTTATTTAATTTGCTTTAAACTCCATATATCGAACAGTTTGGACCCTTCTTCTACAATTTTGACAACCCTTTACATTCATTCAAATCATCCTGGAAGCCTATGTTTTATAGCACGCGACCATCTTTTAAATACCCTTGTCCGGAATGCTCGCAAGATTTTCACTGTTAACTCGCTAAAAGTCATACCGTATTTCAAACTGATTTTGTAGGAATTTTTGCTATGAAATTTAGATCATCTAACGCATCTTCTTTTGTTAATTACGGCCCTTTTATAATTATTTCTAGTTTAATTTTAATTCCACCGCTTATTGCGCCATCTCCTTTTCGTTGCTCGCCCTCTGCGACAGGAATCTCACTTACCGACTCCTTTTAGAACTTATCGTCTCTGGACTTTAAATTGTTTAACGTTTTTAGATTTATTTGTCTCATTTTGCGATTTGAAATCATTCTCGAGTTTTCGAGAACTAAATTCTCTTTCTTCTTGAACTTCCGAAATTACGATGACGTGTTTCCGGCATCTTCATCAATATCGTTACGGCCGCCATTAAGACTTATTCTTCATAAGCGCTGAGTCGTGTTGTGGCACGTTTTCATTGGAAACTAGATTTCTGCGGTAAAGTTATGGTTATCTTCTTAATATTATTACTATATCACATTTTGAACTTTCAGGATTCTTTTAAACGTTTATAATAACGAGAATTTCTCTGATTATCGGAGAATTTATTGGATTTCTTTTGTGAGGCGATAGGCGTCCCTCCGGAAATTTTAACCTGAGTATTTTGGGGCTTAATTTTGGCTGTTCGAATTACTCCGACGCAGATCTGGAACTCCCTTAAGCCGTCCGCATCCTGAGTATTTTGGGGCACATAAAATTTGTGAGTCCCGTTTGGAATAGAAGAAAGGACGCGGTTTATCCATATTGGTTTCCCAAAATGGCGTCGCTGTGAGGACTGCTGGGAAAAATTGAAGTGTTATTTTGCAATTGTGAGCGGTAATAATATTTGGAAGGGACGATTTCTGTTTGAGAAACCCAGATAAAGTAGGTGTTGCCTTAATTACTTGTTGTCCTAATTTAAAGTAGATCAATTAAATTTCGAATAGCGTTTAGTTAATTTCTAAATTTAAAATTTAAATCAAGCTGATACTCTCTTTATAAGACACTCACTTTGAGTGATAGTATAACCTGTTAATTCAGATCATTTAGAAGGGTTCTTTACCCTATTTCATGTTTGTTTTCTGTGTCAATCGAGTCTGTTTCTATATTTAACCCGTTGATGATTTTAAATATCCCAGGGTACTGGAATAGAAACCTAACATTAGCACCAGAAGACCGACAGCTTCACTGTCTGTCACCTGCTTAGTTTTAGTGCCTTAATCGAGGGCAGATCCTTCAGATCGGACCTTTATTAGTTTGTTTCGATACCTTATAATCATAGTTCTATCTGTAATCTTACTTTACATGTTTGTTATTTACTGTACAGAATTCAAATTACGTATACGGAATTGGTATTCTAGATATATACTTTTGTTAATTAATTTCTTCGAAAATTTAAATATATCTGAATTTTGCACACCTGTTATACAGGGGGCACTCCAAAAGTTTCTCTCTGGGTGATTTGATTTTCAAGTTCGGTAATATTACTTACTTTTGTTATATTTGTAAACAAGGCATAACCTTGGTTACTGTTATAAGGTAACCTACCGTATTTCTTGAGATTTTGGCAATACTAGAATCTTTCGCATTACGTCTTTGAGACTTCCTTTTTTTTTACTCGTTCGAAGAATCAATTTATCATTAACCTGGAGGGATAATTTAGGGACAACCCCTCTCACCTCTCGATATACCTATACGGGGGGGAGAATTTTAGTTTTCGGTCTTTATGCAATTTACTCATAATTCATTTTGCTTCTTTATTGAATCATTGAACAGGGCTTCACCTTTATTTTAAAACGTAATGTGTCTTGAGTTGCGACTGTGTCTGGCAACTTTTATTTGTAAGTGTTGAATTCGCCGTTTTGTTTTATTGTTAATTCTATCTCTAGTGTATACAATAAATTTGTAGTTTTGTTGATTGTGTTTCGATCTCCATCCTTCCCACTAGTTTTGAGTTTAACAAGGTTTCTTGCTCCGCAACGAGTGATAAGGGGCTGACCCTCTGGTGTTTAGTTGGAGCTACCAGGTCCCGCCTGCTCCCGTTATAGCGTTATCTCTGCAGGTGGATAATAACGGTGGCGTCCATATTCTTCCATCTCGCGGCCTTGAATCCGCGACGTTCTCCGAATCAAGAGAGTTAGTCGGCAGAGACCTTCCTGGGGACATAACATCATCAGGTAGGTTCAGACCAGAGAGGATCAGCGAGCGATCCCTCCTTATCACTCGTCACACTTTTAATTTTACGCCGCGTTGGTGGCAACATATAAGTCACATATAAGTCATGAAAAAAAATGTAATCCTAAAGTCAATACAAACTGATTTTATTTAAAAAAAGTTATACGATTCAATAACAGGCCTGTGATTGTTAACGTCGCATAATAAAATGTTATTCTAAAATAAACAAACACGTGTCGTAGTGCATACAGTAATTTCTTGGAGATCTACAAAAAAGAGAACTGGAAATTGATTTATGATAAAGAAGGTTCTTACTTAATTCGTAAGTGCTGAACCATGAATATCATACAATAAACAAATGTTCAGATGACTGTTAACGTTGCATTTTTTAATAAAGGATTACATTACGTTTCTGTTCATACGACAGCTTATTAGTGAGTGGACACGTTTTCTTTATTCAAAATGCCTTACCGATTTTCTTCTCAAGAGTATGCGGACATGCATTTTGTGTATGACTACTGTAACGGCATTGCACGTCAAGCAGTTATTGAATACCGACATCGGTTTTCCGATAGACGCCATTCGTCATTACATAACGTTTCTCGAAGTACACAGACAATTTCGGTAATGCGGACTGCGTGATTATCTTTTCGACCGAGGAGTAAATTTGCCAGCAGACTTAGAGGAAGAAGCATTAGCTATTGTTACAAGCTATCCAACTCTCAGTGTACGTCGAATCGCTAGACAACTAGGAGTGCCATGAACGACAGTTTGGCGAATTTCAAAACGTAAGGGCTTATATCCATATCACTATCGCAGGGGACACGGTTTGCTTGAGACAGACCACTATGCTCGTCTAGTTTATTCTACCTGGATATTAAGACCGTCACGGCTCCATTTTAATTTCTGCAGAACAGTTGATTGGTCCTGTCGTTCTTCCAGGGAGGTTAAATGCGGACAATTACCTTCAATTTCTTATTGACGAACTGCCAGGTCTTTTAGAGGATGTCCCACTGAATGTTCGACGAGACATGTGGTTTCACATGGATGGGGCACCACCACATTTCGGAATTGCTGTACGAAATTGGGTTAACGTCAATTATCCAAGATGGATTGGTCGAGGTGGTCCTGTTGCATGGCCACCCAGATCACCCGATCTTAATCCCCTTGACTTTTATTTACGAGGGTATATGAAAAATTTATTCTACGCTCAAGTTTCGAACATAAGAGAAGAGTTGTTGGATCGTATTCACCTGGCTGCCGAGCAAATCCGACAAAACAAGTATGAAATTCGGATAAGTACTTCTTCTGTTGGCTTACGGGCACAAGCCTGCATTCAACAAGGAGGTGGACATTTCGAAAATATTATTAATTGAACTTTTTTAAATAAAATCAGTTTTTATTGACTTTAGGATTACATTTTTTTTCATGATCTGACAATCACATTCATAGTTCTGTAACTTTGAAACAAATAAAAATGGAGATACAAGTTTTGCGTTTTTGTTACTTGAAATGAAGTCTACTTTACACTTCTAAAATTTGAATCTATACGAACACTTGTATATATAAATACTAATCGAATAATTACTTACATCGAATCATCAATTCCTGGCCCATAAAACAGGGCTTCTGCCGATGTAGAAGCTTCCAGAATATCTATTTGCCGTTGTCTTCAAAGCATTCTGCCTTCCCGGGTATTGTCGTTAGCGCGTTTTTCAGCCACGTCTATACGCTGAGAATCTGTTCTTTCTGTGTACCGGTGAGAATTAGGTCCACAATTTATGCCTATATATAGAATATAATAGACGAGTTGAAACCGGTCGTTTGCAGCTACCGTCCGCTACCTGCCATGGGGGCCCGAGGCCCCTCCCCTAATTGTGGGATATCCCGGAAACTATTAATCGGATTAACTTGAAATTTTCAGAGAATATTTTCGAAACATAATACTTCAAGAAATTCGATTTTTTGAAAATTCTAACTGCATCTCACCCCTTAAGGTTTAGGTATTATAAACCTCATTAAAACAGACACTTATTTTGATCGGAGAATCCAGCAATGCAATAATTTACAGGAGGTTCCATACAAGAAAACACAACTTTTATACTTTTAAGGCTTTTGGAACACCCTGTATAGTATGAAAATAATTTTTAAAAGTAACCATAATAGGACTCCATATATTCCAAAAGTGAAACTTTTTGAAAGTCAAGTATTTTGGCCACAATATTCCGTACCGTCTAGTGTATATACTATGTGAATCATATATACAAATGAAATCATTTCTAGCTTAGATGATAAAAAAAGCACAATATTTTCTTTGTTATTTTTAAGCACGCACTAAAATTACTTTTTTACACAATTTAATAAAAAAAATAAGCTCAAATATATTTAATCGTAAAAAGGCAAAAAATCGAAGTAACATCTTTGGTCGAAAATCGTTTTATGCCGTTGTATTCAACCGCGAAATAAAACATTAAATACAATCTATAATGAAGAAAATCTCCCCCTATCGACTTGGAAGTCGTGTAATATGGTCTATATTTTGTTAAAGTTGTTTTCCATGTATCTACGTTATTTTCCTGGGAGCGCAAGCATTGTCCAAGAAACGACTAAATCGTTTAGAACCCCTCGGGACAATACATTCAAGTAGTGAAATAACAAAAGCGCAAGGGGAATTTTAAATTACACCTCGTTCGTTTTCCGTCGAAAGAAAAACAGTTGGCAGCCCAAGAAACAGTAGAAAATCTACCGCGATACAAACGAAATCTACCAGATGACGATCGAAACAAAAGAACAAGAACTAGGCGCGGAGCCCGCGGCGACCGAAATCAGGATCCCGCAGAAGAATTATAAACTCGGTTCTCTTTCTACTTAGAAAAAGGGGGGACCGGGGGCGGTCTAAGGGGGACGCTATCAAAATAACGAATTGAATAAATCATAATTTGCTTTCTGTGTTTCATTATGGGAATTAAAAAAGGGGAAAACATAAATCATTTCTTAATAAGAATGGGGGGACCGGTGCAAGTGAGGCAAACTTCTATGTGGGGGGATGAATCGAGCGAGGAAACGGCTCGATGGGATTGAGTTTAAGGCGGGAGTTATTTTCATCGCGAAATGAATAATTGCTTTCCCTAACTTTAATTGAAATCACTTTTTGTCTCGAGTCGCCTCGTCTCCTCCTGGCCGTAATTTGGCCTCTCCTTAGGGGACGTGGCGACTTTTTAAGCGTCCCCGTCTAACCCACCGGGCGGTCAAATTAATTATCATTTCTAAGAAATTTTCGTACTTTTATTTATTTTTAATAAAGAGAATCCAAGAAAATATCTTTATAATTGAAATTATTAAGAGGGGTAAAGGGCTAAAGAGTTCTCCGATCTCGATGCTTGAAAGAAATTAATTTGCTAGCACTGAAGTAAAGTTTTACTAAGGGGAGATTCATTACAATATCGTTCAAATTAAATGAAGTGAGAAATACTTGATTGTTAAAACTACTGCTTTTAATTTGAAATAATGATGATCACGCGAAATTTAAAATATCGCCAAGAATATTTAAAACAGTAATAATAATAACAATTATAATTATTATTATTATTACGAATTTTTCTCACACTTAATCAACCTATCGCATGAAACAATTCACTCAACCCACATATCTATAGTATGAACTCGACTTGCGCTGCTAGTTTTACGGTATTAGTATGCACTACAGGACAGCATTTTTATTACGATTTAATTACGATCTCTTCATGAAAGATTTAACCATTATTCCCTTCAATCACATGTTTTTTATGACTCTAAATGACAAACTGGATTTCTTCAATCGTGTAATTCATAATCTATTCAACGCTCATGCTCCCCTTAAAACGGTAAAAATTACGAAACCTCATAGACCTTGGATAACTGAAAATACACAGTACAACACATGTGTTTGGGACTCAATTCTGAGAATTGCACGTGAAAGTAGCCCCAAAAAGAAGAACTTCTGCATCATTCGTTTTGTCAAGTTGGCTGCATTAATAATTTAATGGCCATACGAATTTTTTTGCTCAAGGCGGATTTTGATCACTTTTTCTATATTTTAACACGGTTATATCTCGGTATACCGTACGGAATATCTCTTTTGTGTCTGAAGCAAAGTTGTAGATATTGAATTGGAGAAAAAAAAATCGGAACAAACCTACTCGAAGAATCCAGTGCCTTAAAAATCGCAAAAATGCCCATTCTTTCCCCATTTTTCACCTTTTTTGCTCAATAACTGGATTACAAATCCACAAATATGCTGTTTTTTTTTCTTTATAAACTTTATTTTGCATGAAAATAAAAATTCCGGTTCATATTACAGCTATTCTTACACAGAAAATATGAGATTTTTATTTGTTATCTATGCATGGAAACAAAATTTAGAACATTTTCAGTTATTGTTAATATCCATCCTCGTTGAAGTTGACGCTTGTGGTTCTGATAATCTTGTTTTCTTCGTAGGTTGTTCATATTCATGTTCTGAGTCTGTATCATCATCCGAGTTAGATATAATATTCAAGGGCATGTCTTCTTCAGTGTGTCCACCAATTTCGGTGTCATCTTCATCTACGGTGCTTTCATCTTCAAACTGTATAATTTTAGAACTCCACCAACAAACCTCCGGAAGCAATGCATCTAATTTTTTGCCTTTGAATCGCTTTTCGATTGGCATGATCACTTGGTGGAACCTCTCTCCTTGTTCGTCCGATACCTGAGGTAATTGTGCCAAAAAGGTATCAAGGTGGAAATGCATGAAATGTAATTTTAACGTCATGGATGCATTGATTTTTTCAAAATAATACAGCAACTTGTCCACTCGTGTCTGTATGTCATCTCGCTGTACACGGTTCTTTCCTAAAACGCCTTCAATGACTTGTTTCAATGCGTCCCATGCACATAGGTGGTTATAATGCTTCGAAAGCATATTTGTGAAAGATTCGCTTTTCATTAATTTTCGTAAATCCGATCCATTCAAAGTACCTGTTTGGAATTTAAAAAAAATCAGTTGCGAAAAAATTATTGGTAATTATAATGCGAATATATCGAAGTAAACAAATTTAGATATGACAATATTTAAATACAGACAACGATACGTACCTTTTCTAATTTTAGCTTCACTGAGTTTTGCAAAGATGGATTTCAAACAGTCATAGGCGTCCTCAATATCTTTGACTACCACTTCAACGAATTTCCCAGCTATTCCTAATTTCATGTGGAGCGAAGGCAACAAAATATCATCTACATCCTTTATCAAAGGTTCATTACGTAATTTTAATTGTTTCTCGAGCTCGGTAGTTCTTGCTTTCCAATCTTTACATTGATATTGATTCCCTGTGTATCGCGAATCTCAATTACAAAGAAGGCAGAAGTATTTTGGAAAACCGCCCTTTAATATAATGCCTTGTATTATGTTGACAACCTTTAGATCACAACAAATCTTCCATTTGTGTACATTGTATTTGATTTTCTCTAAAATTTCGCCCAATGTTTCATACGTTTCCTTCATAGTTGTGCTGAATCCCAATGGAATGGACGGTTTTTTGTTTGTTTTGTGCAACAGCACAGTCTTAAAACTTGAAACTGAACCGTCGATGAATAAACGCAAGTCGCCAGCGATATAATCCATTCCCATATTTTTCACAAAACCTGGGATATCATGGCGGTAAGTGAACGTATTTGCTTCGTCAACGGAATAAAATTTCTGAAAATCAGCTTGGCGTTTTCGGTATGATGTTGCGCTGACATTTTGCTCTGTCAGTTTTTTACGCTTCAAAAAAGATGTCAAAAATTCTGAATTTTTTTGTGATAGTCCCATCTTAGCCACGATGTAATCCATTTCGATTTGTGGTACCGGTTGTGGTGCATTATTTTCAATATCGGGTGTCCAATCTGCATCATTCACATTGGTCGGATTGGTGAAATCGGTTTCGGCTTGCAGGGACACAGTATCCAGACTCGGAGGTTTAGGTGGATCGGTAGCAGCAGCGCGTTATACTGGAAGTGTCGCAGTGAAAGCGGGAATGTATACTTTTGTTTGTTTTCAATTTTTTTTTGTTCAATCCATAACCGGAATTTATACATGCGTCTTGCACCCAAATTACTGGCTTCATAAAAGAAAACTGTATACCTTTTCCATGTATCCACATTATAAGGGTATTATAACAACTTTTGCACACTGTGTTCGGCGTAAAATTTGCACCATTTAAATCTGTTTCATCAAAATAATGACAATAATCTGTTTTAAATTCCTCAGTAAACAAGTTTTTTCGATCCTGTTTGCCTATTTTTGGGACGATATGACCACAAACGTAACAAAAATAATCCAATTTTGGGTACTTGTTTTTTTCCATATTGAAATATTCAATGTTCTTCTGGTTTTAAAATGTAATTCACTCTGAACAAAAGGGTTGTTTATTCCACAGCCATTAAATTATTAATGCAGCCAACTTGACAAAACGAATGATGCAGAAGTTCTTCTTTGTGGGGCTACTTTCACGTGCAATTCTCAGAATTTAGTCCCAAATCACTGACCTGAAAAATGTTGTACTGTGATATTAAGCTTCTGCAGAAGTTACGCAACTATGCTAAGAGTAAATTTAGGAGAACCAAACTGGGGTCTCACTGGATTTATTACAAACAACTCCGAAATTATACTACTTTGGCGATTAGAAATAAAAAGACAGCTTATTTTCAACATTTGTCTTATAATAGGAATCGTAAATCTCTTTAGCGCGAACTTAATAAGTTAAATATTGGAAAGAAAAAGAGAAATGAGATTTCATGTGAATTCTCAAATCCGCACTTGATTAACGCTGGGTTTATTAACAACAAACCTCTCGTTTCTGGAAATTTTCTGGAATGTATTTATAATTACATTAGTAATACTTCTCCGGACCTAAAAAATACTTTCGTATATCACCCTGTCGACGAGAATATCGTGTTTCGATTCATCTTAAGTATTAAGAGTACTGCTGTCGGTATGATGGCATTGGCATTCACATGCTGAGATTGCTCATACCGTATGCGCTTCCATTCATAACTCATTTAATAAATTGTTGCATATCAGAAAGCGTTTTTCCGGTAACGTGGACAAAATCACTTGTAATCCCTATACCTAAAAATGTGAACGCTGCTAACATCGGTGACCTTCGACCTATTAGTTTATTGCCTATTCTAAGCAAAGAAACAATACTAAATACACAAATCACTGAACATCTGCAAGCTTTTGATTTGCTCCCTCAGTGTCAATCCGGTTTCCGAATTAATCATAGTTGTACTACCGCACTTTTGAATGTCACAGATGACATTCTCAGATCTAGAGATTATAACGCTATGTCTCTATTGGTTATGCTAGATTACAGTAAGGCGTTTGATACTATTAACCATGACATTTTATTGGCTATTCTATATCATCTCGGGTTCAGCAGTGGTGCATTGGGTCTGGAATTTTCGTACCTCTCCGAAAGATATCAGTGCATAACGTTGCGTGGCGACGTGTCATCACCATTGCCAAGTGACAAGTGGTGTTCCACAGGGATCGATCCTTGGCCCTTTATTTTTCTCCATTTATAGCAGCCATTTACACAAATGTGTCAAGCACTGCCAGGTGCAAATGTATGCTGATGATACACAGCTCTACGTTGGTTTCACAAAAAAAACGATGTTCAAGTTGCTATTGATAAGATTAATCACGAGTTGGAGCGCATACAATCATTTTCGCAGATTCATGCACTAAAGATCAACCCGGAAAAGACCACTGCCGTCTTATTTTGTAACCCTGCATTAATTCAGAACATCAAAGAACAAATCATGATCAAAATCATTCGGCAAGAGACCTAGGTTTAATCATTGATAACACCTTCCGATACAAGAAACATCTTTCAAAAATTATTCAGTCAGCCTATGCCAATCTCAAAACATTGTATCCTTATCGATCAACTTTTGACATCCGTACTAAAACCATGTTATGCGAGAGTCTTGTCTTGTCGTTATTTAAATTTGCGTCCACAATCTACGGTCCTTGCTTGGATAGTGCTGATCGAGCTCGCGTACAGAAGGTTCAGAACGCGTGTATGCGTTATATTTTTGGTATACGCAAATTTGAACATATTTCGCATAAACTTCTCGAGTTCCAGTGGTTAAATATGGCCAACAGGAGAAAGCTTCAAGCCTTATGTCTGTACCATAAAATTATAACTTTGAAAACGCCATCGTACTTAACTGAAAAGATCTGACGTACATAATATAAATCTTCGTAACACCAACTTGAATAGACCGCCTAAACACAGATTGACGCTTTTTGAAAGATCCTTCACGCATAACATTTATCAGCTGTACAATTCCATTCCGGCTTGTTACAAATCCTTGGAGACAAAGGCATTCAGGAAACAAATCATGTACTTTCTTTTTAAGCGTCAATAATGGTTTTCGGCTAGTATGTGGCGTGTATGTAACGTGTCTTCATTTGAAAAGTCAATCTAGGTAACTTTGAAATTTTAATAGAATGAGACGCAAATATATTAGTATGTGTTTGTTGTTCCGTAAACGTAAATCCAAATGACATTTGATGTCAATCACAAATATCAGTTAGTGCATAAAATAATCGTGCGTCGATTCTGGTTTAAATAAATTGCTTCTCAATTTTAAAATGGCTTTCACTTTATTAAATAATTTTTTTTTAGTCCAGGCTTATTTTCGAAGTGGTAATAAAATTGTAAAACTTAGCTGCCCCGAAAGCGGGCAATGCGTTGTATTTATACGAGTTACCTAACATCGAGAACCTACCACATTGTTTGTGGATAATACTGACGTGTTTCGCGAATCTTCGAGTAATCTAGTTTGTTCGACAGATTTCTAGCCTCGTAACAATATGCTTGGAACTACGAGGAGCATACCTGTCCTACGTAGTAAACCTGAACAAGAAAGTAGTAGGTACTTAAAGATACATATCTTACTAACAATTACAAAAGTTAGAATAAAATAAACAGTTAAGAAATATTGATTTGAATGGATTTTTACCTACTTTTGTAGTTTTTCAAACAATTTTTAAAATTCGTTGGCGGGCCGCATAAATATCGACAGTGGGCCGCGGTATGTGCATCGCTGCTTTAGACGTAACACCGACCGTTTTCTAATTTTCTATAAATTTTAGATATTGTTCAATAGTGTCTATTAATAAAGATATTTCCTAGTCAGAAAAGTTCTTTCTCTTGACGCGTTTCTTGGAATCCATTTTTAAGTTTCACAAGAAAATCAAAATTCAATAATTCAACAACAAACAACTCGTAGGTACCATATATTTATAAACCGCAATTTCTACTACATAGGTTATATTCAGAAAACACAGTGTTGTTCCGTGAGCTGTTGAGATAATCGGTAGAATGGTTCGCGAAAATTCGGTAGAATTCGGTAGATTTTTTTATCCTTAGTTTAAAGTCAAACAATTATATGAAAACAATTTTAATTTCTAAAATACATATAATAATAGGTATTAATAGTATCATATAACTAGTAAATATAATAAAAACGTAAATATATATGAAGCACACTAACAATAACTTATATTATTATATACATGATGTTTTATAAAACTAATGACGTTAATAATAATAATAGTTAATAAACTCTACTCGTCATCAGGTATATTTTTTAATGTTTCTTCATTTATTTTAAATATCAATTTTTTGTCTATTTTAGAAACAGCTATTTTTATTTATATATGTCTTACTATGAAGAAGTCCTGTGACTGTTTCCGTGCTTAATTTAGTACATTGTTTAGTTTTCATTAAATTGATGGAGGAAAAAATTCGTTCCACATTTGCGGAAGAATGTGGTAAACACAACAAATTTTGAATAAAATTACATAATAATGGAAAGACATTCGATTCATCACCACGGTTTATTGCCCCGACACTAGCCCAGAATTCCAACATATCTGTGCTGAAATTTTGGCGTTCTGTGTAATTTCGTAATTGCCTACATTCGCTATCTAAATTTTCAAGTTCGTTTTGTGGTATTAAATTCGGAAAAAGTAAAGCTATATCTGCTATTGAACTTATAGTTCCGCTTTTTACTATCTCGGGGTCAATGAAATTAGATTTTTTAAGTGGGTTGTTTTTTAGTCGTGATTTGTGAACAACTTTCAACGTAAAAATCCAAACAACGTAGTCGCAAATATTTTATTTGTTCTGAACTGAATTTACCTTCTTCTAGATAAATTCTAACATTTGCTCCTAAATACAGATCTTCTAATGCTTGATAATTATGTGGATTTTTAAGTTCAACGTTTTCTAATGCTGTAGATAATAAATAGTTACGTTTTAGGAAACAGTCACAAATTGTTCGAAAAATATTGGATACACTATTATATAAAGTGTAAAGTTTTGGCGATTCTGATTGCATTTCACGATTTAGACTATTAAAGAGTGGCAAAACATAATCTAGAAATAATAGAAAGACTTTGGTTAGCGGATTATTTAAATGATTGAGTATGTTTTCAGCTGTTGAGACATCGCCATCTGCAACAGCAGTTGTAAAATATAATCTGAGCGGATTGTATTATTCTAGAATTCGTTTAATAGCTGAATCAGCCGATAACCATCTGGTTTGGGACGGGTGTAAAATTTTGTGGATTTTAACATTGCAAAATAATTGATACTCTTGGAATTCGCTGATTCTTTTTGGACTAGAGTTGAAGTAATTAAAAATATTTCTTGTTTTCAAGTTTTCAAGGAAATTTGGCAATTTTTCGCACGCGTATGAAGCAACTAAGTGAAATTAGTGGCAGATGCACTTCATGACAAATAAATTCGGTATATCTTTTTTTAGTAATGTTGTAACGGAATGATGTCTTCCCATCATTACATTTGCCCCATCAGAAGCAGAACCAATCATATTATCTTTATAAGGAACAGAATTTGAGACAAATGTATTTATAACATGATTATATAAAGTTTCCGCATTCGCACTATTTAATTTCACAAGAGCAAAAAAACAGTCTCTGATTAAATTGTCTTTTGCATACCTGACGACGAGATAAAGATGTTTTATCGTTGAGCGATCTGTAGACTCGTCTATAATAAGGGAAAATTTATTATATTTAATATCCTCACATATATTTTCGAAACATTCAGCACCTATGACATTTCGAACAATAGCTGTGGTTTTCTTTCTGGCGCACGATATGCCTTGAGCAATCTTTGAATCAGGACAAATGTTAGCTATTAATTTTGGCAAAGATCCATTACCAAAAATGGCAAATTATGTTCTGCAATAAATGCAGACAAGCGGATCTCGGCTAAAACCAAGATAATTAAAATTATTGTAAACATGAAATAATTTAAATAATCATACCTTCGGCAATATTATTCTTTATTTGCGCCGATTCTGCCATACCTGCTGAAAATTCGGTTAAACGCGGCTGTTTGCGTATCATCCTTGCTGTATGTTTATGAATTATCGAAAGACTGTGTTTCATTAGAGAATCTTTTCCGCTAGAAATATTAATGTCTTTACTGCAGTTACATCTTGCAAAATTTTTTCCCTTTTTACTTCTAGAAAGCCATCTCTCAAAGTCTTCCAGCTTTTCCCAATCTTCCTTATAATTTTGGGAATATTTTATTCTTTTTGCTTGTTCACAGTCACTGTCAGTACTCATATTTTAACACTAGGTATATTAATTTAAAAAAAAATCAAATGACACCTATGTATGTGTTCTTCTAGAACCGATATAGGATACTGATTTCAAATTTAAAATGCAAAAACAGAAACAAACCCTTCACTCCAGATGCCCCACTGTTTTAAACTCATAGAAATAAGCAAATAACCAAATAGATATCGCTTTTATTCATTATTGAATGATATGTTGTATTTATTTCATTCATTCATTTGTTCGAATGAAAAGGATTATTTCATTGTTGTAGTATTTTGAAATAATTATATTATTTTCGGGGGAATAAGTATTTTAATTTGAAAAACAATGTTTCTTTAAGATAATTTTTGACCAGAATAGTCCCTTTATTTAGAATAAAGAGCGCTTGAGAAGCGTGCAAATAAATACCTACCGACATACATAATTGTTGCCTTTGAATTCAAGCATTATATCGACTACAATCCATAGTAGCTTTTATTACTGTCCCTACTCATAAAATTGCTTGCCTGTTTTAATTTTCTATTTATTATAGTCATAGATTAAAGATGAATGCCATTATAGTAGTAATTTATTATATTGTATTTTTATTCTTTATTATACATTAAAAAAAATACCCCTATAAATATTTACATTAACACGTATTATTTACATGAATTTAAACAGTTTTAGCACAATTTTATTTTTTTTTCTCATTCGTTTAAAAATCGGTAGATATGATGGCTTCATCGGTAGATCGGTAGAAGTGTAGAAAAATCGGTAGACGGAACAACACTGACTGAAAACATGCGACACTCTCAATAATAATCGTGAAGTATGTTTTCCACCAAATTCACGGTAAAATGTTACTAAAATTTTATGTATTAACATGTTGAGAAACGATCCGTTAAAAATTGACCGTTAAGTTTGTAAATACAGTATTTCATATAACGACTGTTTTAATTTGATGTAACGTTACGAAATCAGACTTTTACAGAGTCTTTTATGAATACGGCTATAATATTACGATGGTTAACCTGCAGTTTCTTTGTAGCTGTAGTAAGACCTCCTTTAGAAAGTCTAGCTTGTCTCTAATAATGTCAGTTAGTTGAATTCCAAAGCTTCAAAAATTTCGTCAAATATTCATTTGTGTAATTTCTTTTACTATTAAAAGACTAAACTCATAATTATAATTCTCTATATTCTACACTACATTTATTTTATTATCTTTAAGATCTCTATAAAAATTATTAAATTAATCACGAATTTTGTATACAACTTAAAATCTTCAATGGCTAAACCACAAATGTACAAGTAGAAAATAAAGTTCCTTGAATTTTCTGATGTTGTATAAAGAGTGTCGCTTATAACGATACGTCGAAGTTACCTATACGGCTTTAATGTAACATGTGTCGTCGTCGTGTCCTGAACCACCCCCGCCCAACTCAAGTCTTAAATGGATTTGGGAAATCGTTTATACGTCAATGGGAAATAAATTTAGCCTTTTAGGTCGATTCCGACGGAAATTGATTAAGTTGACAGAGTGCAGATGGCAAGTTGTAAATAAAGTTGAGATATTTGATTAATGATTTTGGATACCGACATACTTTTTAGCTAATTTATTTGAATCCCTTTTTTCTGGAGGCGAGTAATATGATAACGTTATAAAGAAGATAAATACGGACATCGTTGTTTCCTAGAATATAGTTTAGATATATTTATTTTTCTATTTATTAATAACTAATTTTTTTACAATTTATATAAATGGAATGGGATATAAAATCTAATCTAAACGAAGTACCAGATGTGTGATTCTTCTGGTATTCATCTGCATCTTTCGCAGCCGCTCACCAAAATAATTAACCTTGCTGTCAGAAGGTCAATTTTTCCTGATAGATGGAAACGTGCGCGCATAGTGCCCGTCTTCAAAAAGGGTAAGACTACGATGTATGTAATTACAGACCTATATTCATTCTTTCAAATTTTGCCAAAATTTTTGAGAAAGTTATATATAATTCAATTTATCCTTTTGTTCGTTCCCATATATCACCTGTTCAACATGGTTTTATGACAGGACGCTCGACTACTACTAATCTTGTGAGTTTTACCCAATATGTATGTGAAGAGTTGGATTGCCAGGGACAAGTTGACGTTACTTATACAGATTTCTCCAAGGCTTTTGATACAATTAATCATAAACTTCTTATACAGAAACTTAATTGTTTTGGTCTAAATATTGCTTTTTGTAAGTTAATCAACTCTTACTTGTCCAACAGATATGGATATGTTTGCTATAATGGTTTTAAGTCATTGGAATTTGTTGCATTGTCTGGAGTTCCACAAGTATCGAGTTTGGTACCTTTGCTTTCTAATATATACATCAATGATTTGTTTCCATTAATATCTTATCAAGTATTAGCATATGCAGATGACGTTAAGCTCTTTCATTGCATACATAATCAACGCGATGTAGACATGCTTCAGAATAACTTGAGTGCACTGGCCAATTGGTCCGAAGGACCATCGGTGCGTAAACAGGTTGAAAATAAAATCAAAGCCGAACTGAAAAATAAGAAACTGTGGTTATGTGTGGACGAAACAACTGACAGCAAAAAACAATTTGTAGTTAATGTGATGGCGCGTAATATGAAACCACATTAACCAACGTCAATTTTATTAGTATCCAGACGACTAGAACAATGAAATGCCGAAAAAAATTCGGAGAAGCTATTAGATACTTTGGAAAAATTTAAACTTTCCAAAGACCAAGTATTAATGTTTATGACCGATGGTGCCACAACCATGTATTCTGTAGACCGGTCTCTTAGAAAATATTGTCCTAACTTGTTACATATTACTTGTAAACTCCATGCTCTACACCTTGTGGCAGAACAGGTTCGTAGATGTTATTCAGAGGTAGATGCTTTAATATCGAGTACAAAGGCAGTATTCCTGAAATCTCCAAAAAGTATTCGGAAATTTCACGAATTGTATCCCCATACCCCTGAGCCACCACAGCCGATTCTGACACGTTGGGGTACATGGTTACGGGCGGGGTTTTACTATCATGACATTTTGAAAAAATTAAGGACGTGGTTTTATCATTCGATCCGAACGAAAGTGCAGCTATCAATACAAGCCAGAAAAAATTTCAAGATGTCCAGATTATAATGGATTTACAAAGTATTCGTGAGAATTACTTGGGACTAGAAGAAGCAATAACAAAATTAGAAAATTCGTCGCTGTCGTTAGAGGAATCACTGCAAATCGTTAAAGATGTTCACGCACAACTGTGTGCTGTAGAAGAAGCAAAAAGTGAAAGTGTTCTAATTAAATTTGATAGTGTTTTAGACAGAAATGCAGATTTTGACACCTTAACACGTATTTGTGAGGGCACGTCTACAGATCCGTTAAGTTGCTTAAAGAAGTATTTTGATTATGCGAATATAACATCACTAGAAGCAGAACGCTCGTTTTCCGAATATAAACATATTTTTCCTCACGGCGGACATGTTTTTCAGAAATAACCTTAGAAACGCACCTGATGTTGAAAATATACAATCGAGTTTCTCCAGCTTGTCAATCCTTGGAAGACGCTTAAAATGGTAAGTATTTTTTTAAATCCTCTGTAGTGCACACAATCACTGATTTCATTTTATTTATAGGTACATACAACGCTGCTATTATATGTGCTATTCTTATTTTTCGTGCGTTTATACATATTACTTTAATAGCAGAAAACCAAATGTATATTTAATTATTTCTGATAGAATAAATGTCTCTACTTCTGTGCTTATATCGGTAACAAACTTATGTTGCGTCCCTATTCTATCGCATATTCTAATATTACGAATTACACTCCTATACCGATGCTCGTGGCGCGCATGAAAATTGGTCTGCTCTAGTGATTACACACGTCAAAAGCACCATCTAGTGGTTGATTGTAGAAATATAAAATGTGTCCCTCGCATCTCAATTCTGTGAGGTTCCACTTCACAAGGATGAATGTTTCACTCGTAAGAAATACTAAACATGTAAATAAATAACTGAAATTTTTTTAAAAATTGTGTTGATTTAATAAAACTGTAACACTTTTTAAATCATACATGCATGTTTATTTAATTCTCTTAAAAATCGCTCGGAAACCGAGAATGACAGAAAAGCAACCCGTCTGTTAAGTGTTAAAATAAAGTTTCATAAGACATGATTTTCGTGCACGAGTTTAGAAAACGGACCGCACGCAAAGTAGAGCTAGGGGAAAGTTGCTAGGAATGGACCGGTTCCTCGAATGGACCACCGTCAATTTACAGGTATACAGGGTATATAGGTCTTTAGGAAGCTGCAATAGATGGCGTGTGATAATATGAGCACGTGCCAGAAACGAATCGGTTTTACTGTGAGTGGTCGGCGTTTGTTTTTAAAGGAAAAAAACTAAAAGAAAGCATTTATATGTAATTTTGATCACCTCTACTGTAAGCTTTGGCAGGTAAGGATTTTGAATTTTGCTGCATGTTTTATTTTTACGTAGAAAATGTGGGCATTGAGAATGAATTTACTCCGCCACTTAGTTTCTCAGGTTATGTTTATATTGTTGACGCCTTCGTATTTCGAATATTAGTCAGTTTCCTTGAATGGACCATGCTCGGTTTCCTCAAATGAACTGGTCCATTTCAGGCAACTAATAAGATTCTTTGAGTTACAATTATTGTTTTTCTTTTAATTTAAGAGGAAAAATGTCGGATGCTAGAAAAAAGGAAAATGGACAGGCGAAGAGGCGAAGGTTAGCATTAAGTGCTTTAAAAAACAAAGTATATGGTTTAAACGAGTGTGCTAGAATTTATAACGTCCAAAAAGCAACATTAAAACGCCACTTGGATTCGAAAAATAAGATTCCTAATGACAGGGTTAAATTTTACGGTGGGGTTCCTACCTTTTCTGCAACTATTGAAAATGAAATTAAATCTCATATTTTGAAACTTGAAGAATGCATGTTTGGGTTGACACTCACGGATGTCTGCAAATTGGCATTTGATATTGCCGAAAAGAATGGTATACCTCATTCTTTTAACAAGGGGAAAGGTTTGGCTGGTAAAAAGTGGTATTACAGCTTTATGAAGCGGCATCCGGACTTGGCTTTAAGAACCCCAGAAAGTACTTCACTAGCTCGTGCGAAAGGTTTTAATAGAGAGAGCGTAACGAAATTTTTTGATTTGGTTGAAAAAAATTGTGATGAGAACGGATTAGATGGAACACGAATTTTTAATATGGACGAAAGTGGATTTTCCACAGTTCAGAAAAGATGCCAAAAAATAATCGCAACGAAATGCAAAAAGCAAATTGCAGGCCCTTCAAGTGGTGAGAGAGGAGTCAATACCACATTTGTGTGCTGTAGCAGTGCGTCAGGTCAGTTTGTTCCACCTATGATTATCTTTAAACGACTTCGAATGGCACCAGAATTAATGAATGGAGCTCCAGAAGGGAGCATTGTTGAAATATCTGAGAGTGGATACATAGATTCCTCATTATTTGTTAAATGGTTGGAACATTTTATTTCCACAGTACATCCTAGTAAAGAGCGAAAAATTCTTTTATGTTTGGACGGTCATACAACACAGCAAAAACCTGAAAGCTTTGGAATTAGCTCGTGACTCGGGCATTATAATGCTCCAACTGCCGGCCCACACCATCCATAAAGTACAGCCACTAGATGTAGCAGTTTTCAAGCTCCTTGAAACCTTTTATATTCAGGAAATGCAAAAATGGATGCGAACAAATCCTAGTATTCGCGTATCGATGTACAATGTTGCATCAATATTTACACCTGCCTACGGACGGGCAGCTACAATTGAAAATGCAGCAAGTGGATTCAAGACCACTGGTATCTGGCCAGTGGACAGAAATGTTTTTGGTGAAAAAGACTTTGTTGCTGCGGAAAATCTTCAAGAGGAAACTGTAAACATTCAAAGCGATATCCAGACTGGAACACAAGGTTAAACAATTTGTTTTTGTAGTTTTTCAATTTATTATTCTACTTTTTTGTAGACAATTTCAAATCTCCACTTGGGAACAGTTCACTGTGTGTGTCCGTGGAAGCAATCTCCCCGATTCCAAATCCAGCCAACAGTGAGAGGACGTCCAAAAAACGAAAAAGAAAAGATGCCCAACAAGCTTGCAAAATAACGAGCAGCCCTTATAAAGAAGAACTTGCTGGCAAGCAAAAAGTGAAGTAGGCAAAGCCAAAAAGCATATTTGGTAAAAAGAAATTGAAAAACTGTCGATCTTCTAAACCATCCACTAGTTTATGCCCTGATCATGATGAAGCAGATGTTGGCTCCACATCATCATGGTATTGTTTACTATGTAAGGAGGACAAACAAATTGACATGATTCAGTGTCAAAAATGCAATAAATGGGTGCATGCACTTTGTGCAAATGTAAGCCCTCTGCGAAAATTTTATTTTTGCCCTATTTGCATTAACTTACCACATGTTTAGTGGTGCTGTAAAAGCTAATTTTTATTTATTTTTAAGAAATATCTTTTTGATTTACCTGTGTGGTTTTATTAGGTACTTAAGAATATTTTGTACTTTGGTTTTTTTAATAAACAATTTTTAAGAATGTTATATGAGTTTGTTAATGTTTATTTTCACATTATTGTGCTGTGGTCCAATTAAGGAAACTAGAAGTCCAATCGTGGCAACTGGTTGCCCCAAATGGACCACAAGCAAGCTTTCAAAAAAATATGTTTAAAAAAATTTTTAGCGTGCATGTTGCAATTAAAAAATAAAAATATGATACCTAAAACACTAAAATGGATGCACATAATTTTTGTTTGTATAAAAAATTTTTTGTTTCAACAGTAAAAAATAAAAAGCAATAATCGGTTCATTTGTGGCAACCTTCCCCTAATACTTGTATTACAATTTACGGTATTTAATATGCAGTAGGTGTCATATAACAATAATGAAGTTATATTTTTATGTTGTCTAAATGTTTATAATTTATACTAATCAAGGTTTAAATTAATTATTCAGTCTACATATAAACGTACTAAGCCAAGAGGTTTAAAAAATGTAAACATAATGCATAAAATTTGAATACGTAAAAGGCAATATGTCGCTTTTAGCAGGATGATTTGGGAAATTCCAAAAGTTGTTTTCAAAGGCATAAATGCATTCACAATAAATCCCAAAGCCTTTTACATTGGCTACAAAGCCGATGCAGTTTGCTTAACGTAAAAATCGTCCTTTGAGCGAACATTTTCAACATTTGTATCCAGTGTTTACTGTTTCCGTCCTGTTAAAAAAAGAGAAAATATATAGGAAAAAAGGACATCAAAAGAAACCGGTGCACAAGTAGTATAATAGCTTTGTTCCGCCTTTTCTAAGAGAGAATACTTGCGACAAATAACAAATAATTACCATGCATTTAACTGCTCTTGAAAACACCGCATCTAACTGATTAGGCGAATGCATTTTTACTTTAAAAACTTCAAAATTGTACGCACTTAATACAATTTATATTCCTATAATCACTGCTAACATCAAATATTCATTAAACCTGAAGCTACTCTACTTAATTATCTTTATTTTTACAGAAGTAAAGAAGCTTTTGCTATCCTCTCCCACAGATTTTATTGAAACACGAAGCAATCACAGTAGTGGTTATATAAACAGTACTTACCGTACTGACATCTCTGGGGAAAAAGCAACTCTCTAAGAAATTAGAGAATTTTCAAAGTTATTTGCAATCTACCCGGTAGTAATACACTATACCTAAATTTTGCAATAAATAACCTGTTCAAACTTTGAGATTTCAATGAAGCATTCTATGTAATACTAAAACTATTATTCCGTATGCATTTCGATATTGGTAACTGTTTGTAATGTTACAGAGGAGGGCGTGATATATGGATGATGATAGTATCATGTTTTTTTTAACTGTGCTAGGGAATGATTTCTTTAACAGCGGTTATAAGAATCCCAGCAATATGGGTACATATTACTGTGTACTTTGATTTTCAAAATGGGCGCCAATTATTAAACATGAATCGTCAATTCTTAAATATGAAAAGGGGTTTCTTGCAACTACGCCTCCTATGGAATACGGAGAGAAAATAATACGATAGCATGTTAAATTTAATAAATTTATTGTTCACAATTTGCAAAAATATACACTAATTTTTATGTGCTAAATATCATCAATTATATTTTTCTTTCATGATAAAATACAGTATGTAAATCTTTATATCTAGTTAGAATATATTCATATCTATACAAGGTGTTTTCTATACAAGGCCGTTTTCGTTATGTTCAAATTTTAGGAGTGTAAAGTAGACTTCATTTCAAGTAACAAAAACGCAAAACTTGTATATCCATTTTTATTTGTTTCAAAGTTACAGATCTATGAATTTGATCGTCAGATCATGCAAAAAAATTTAATCCTAAAGTCAATAAAAACTGATTTTATTTAAAAAAGTTCAATTAATAATATTTTCGAAACGTCCACCTCCTTGTTGAATGCAAGCTTGTGCCCGTAAGCCAACAGAAGAAGTACTTATCCGGATTTCATCACTGTTTCGTCGGATTTGCTCGGCAGCCAGGTGAATACGATCCAACAACTCTTCTCTTGTGTTCGAAACTTGCGCGTAGACTAAATTTTTCATGTACCCCCATAAATAAAAGTCAAGGGGATTAAGATCGGGTGATCTGGGTGGCCATGCAACAGGACCACCTCGACCAATCCATCTTGGATAATTGACGTTAATCCAATTTCGGACAGCAATTCCGAAATGTGGTGGTGCCCTATTCATGAAACCACATGTCTCGTCGAACATTCAGTGGGACATCCTCTAAAAGATCTGGCAGTTCGTCAATAAGATATTGAAGGTAATTGTCCGCAGTTAACCTCCCAGGAAGACCGACAGAACCAATCAATAAGTCATCGATTAGAGCCGCCCAAACGTCAATAGAAAATTCATGTTGAAATTTAGATGGGCGTATAGCTTTGGGATTTTCTGATGACCACCTGTGCAGGTTTCTCAGATTTGTAACACCACTTCTCGTGAAAGTAGATTCATCTGTCTAGAGGACTGTTCTGCAGAAATTAAAATGAAGCCGTGACTGTCTTAATATCTAGGTAGCACAAACTAGACGAGCATAGTGGTCTGCGATAGTGATATAGATATAAGCCCTGACGTTTTAAAATTCGCCAAATTGTCGTTCATGGTACTCCTAGTTGTCTAGTACACTGAGAGTTGGATCCCTTGTAGCAATAGCTACTGCTTCTTCCTCTAAGTCTGCTGGCAAATTTACTCCTCGGTCGAAAAGATAATCACGCAGTCCGCATTCCCGAAATTGTCTGTGTACTTCCAGAAACGTTCTGTAATGAGGAACACGGCTATTGGGAAACCGATGTCGGTATTCAATAACTGCTTGACGTGCCCTGCCGCTACAGTAGCCATACACAAAATGCATGTCCGCATACTCTTGGGAAGAAAATCGGTAAGGCATTTTGAACAAAGAAAACGTGTCCACTCACTAATAAGCTGTTGTATTAACTGAAACGTAATCTAATCCTTTATTAAAAAATACAAGGTTAACTGGTCATCTGAACATTTGTTTATTTTATGATATTCATGGTTCAGTACTTACGAAATAAGTAAGAACCTTCTTTATCATAAGTCAATTTCCAGTACTCCTATTTGTAGATCTGCAATAAATTACTGTATGCACTACGACACGTGTTTTATTTTTTTTAGGATAACATTTTATTATGCGACGTTAACAATCACAGGCCTGTTATTGAATCGATAACTTTTTTTAAATTAAATTAGTTTGTATGTATTGACTTTAGGATTACATTTTTTTTCATGATCTGACAATCACATTCATAGATCTGTAACTTTGAAACAAATAAAAATGGATATACAAGTTTTGCGTTTTTGTTACTTGAAATGAAATCTATTTTACACTCCTAAAATTCGAACATAACGATACAGGACACCTTACATATATATATATATATATATATATATATATATAACAATTGATAAATTAATTTATCAATTGTTATATTTAATAAACGGCTAAGAAATTATCTAATCACTTATATATATATAAGTAAAAATTTCATTAACGGGTTAGCGGTCTATCAAGTAAAAATAAAACTCCTTTATTCCACTCTATATTTCATAACGCATTGGTTACTTCATCAGGAGTGTAATTCAGAGTTAAAATTTAGCAAATAACGGCACTAAACATGTTAAAATTCGTCAACTTTAAAACATCACATCAATATGTTGTTAGTTTGTCGTCAACCTCTTAAAAACTTTTAAGTTAAGAGTTTTTAAGAGGTTGACGACAAGCTAACAACATATTGATGTGATGTTTTAAAGTTGACGAATTTTAACATGTTTAGTGCCGTTATTTGCTAAATTTTAACTCTGAATTACACTCTTGATGAAGTAATCAATGCGTTATGAAATATAGAGTGGAATAAAGGAGTTTTATTTTTACTTGACAGACCGCTCACCCGTTAATGAAATTTTTACTTATACAGTACGGTCGATAATACTTTATAGTCTATATATATATATATATATATATATATATATATATATATATATATATACATATATTGTAATAGCTATTTGCTTACGTAGAATCGCAAAAACAATGTCGATTAAGCAATGAAAATAAATAATTATTGTAAACGTATGTCGATGATAATATGTTATTACATTTAATTCGACACGTCAAGTGATATATCGAAATCGGCAATGCCAACAGTACGGTCAATAAATAGATCAATAACAAAAATGTCTTCCGAAATTAGCCTTTGCCGGAGAGATAGAGATTAATATCTTTCTGTGGTTGTGTTTCTCTATAGGCAATTTTAATAAGAATCTTTTTAAATAACATAAACTATTTATTTTCTATATGGAATTAGGTCTGATATAGTTATTAACAATTGTGGCTATTTCTAATATTATAAAAAATCAAATTTTATTGTTTGTATTTCAGATATAACAAAATTTATGAAGAGAAATAAAACCTATGCAAGAGCTTTGAAACTAATAATTAAGAATAAATGACTATATTAAATGAAACTGGTAAATCGATTTTATTGAACACTTAAATGATGATTTCTTGGTTTTAAATATTTTTAGTTTATGACTTACATGATTTAATTTATCGGAACAATACTTGAAGAAATTTAGATACACTTATTTTCCAAAATACACCATATGTATCAAAATATGGTCTGATATTTAAATTAATGGTGATCCTGCCTTCTGGGTCCCTCTCCAGGTATTTAAAATTATAAAATTGCTATTTTTAAAATTCACCTTCTCAATTTCTGTGTATCTTTTTCACGGGTCAAAATAATTCTTCCTTCTTTTTTTTCAATTGCCATGGTTATCTTACATACTTTCATATTTATCCAAGTCAGTTAGTTTTTTTTTAAATGCCAGTTTTATATTCAGTAAATCTAAATACCTTTTCTTTTTTTTAAATTCAAATTTGAAAATGATATAGTTAATTACGAATATTAAAGCTACTCACTTGCATATGTTAAATTTTACAATAATTTATATAAATTGACTAAATATAATTTTCAAGATTATTCAATTTTAAAAATATAATTAACTAAGATTCAACTCTAATCTATATTTATAAAACTAAGATATTAAAAATAAGATATCCAATAAATAAAATATCCATTATAACCATTTCAAATTCAAATAAATCAAATATCTCTTGCTGTGAACTGTGTTTTTGCTTATAAGGTCAGTCCACTGTATTTCCCTGCCACTTCAGTCTAATATTCCGCTTGCTTGAGATAGCTTGCTCCCAGGCTTTCCCTCTTTTTCTCGAGTGAAAATGTGGACAAATTAAAGAGTCAAATAAAAGTCGCACTTATACTTAACTATTTTATTAAAAAAGAAAAAAAAAAAAAATACTCTTCACAAAGTGTAAAGAGAGCTAAAGTATCATTAACCAATAGCTTGGAAGAAAAAGTCTGTGTGATTAAAAACACGCACACAAAGAAAAGCCTCCTGTGAAACGCGAGCAAAATTATAAATTAATAGATTGTTAAGAAAATTCTCAAATTCTAAATCTAATTTATAACCCCAAAATCAATTCGTAAAAAGACTAAACGTCAAACTCGTAATTTACTTTACTCGTGCGCTCTTAACACAAGTATAAAATTTCCCACCAAAATCCTGAATAAAGTGTTCTAGTATATCGTGACAAAAAAAAACTCCCTCATACAAAAAATATGGTAATTTTCTTAGCTATCTATATTATAAGCTAATATAAAAATAATTCAAAATTACAAATAGGCACAAATATCTTCAAATTATAAAGAATAGAATTTATATAAAACAATTGTAAAAAGTACTTACGTACGCAACACTTTTTTATACAGAAAAAACTAAAGCGAGAGATATCAAATATAATATGAATTAAATCAAAAATACGAGATCACTACCACTCGTAATGCGTAAATGAAATATTAATTACACATCAAAAACACTCAAGACAAAATAAACCGAAGTTAAATCAAATATACTTAGAAGTAAAAAATGATGTTTTTTACCACCAACTGCACAATGCAACGAACCTGATATCTCTCTCTCCCAAACCGGCAAAATATGCGGACATCGGGCACATCCAGTTCAAAATAATACCGCAAGTCGGACAACTTCCGATACAACAATAACTATACAGTACCGGTCATTACAATAAATCCAATAAACCTGTAAATATACATTGATATAAAACAAATGTGCATGTTTAATAAATGTAATAAAATCTCTAATTGTTCATAATAATTCTTCGGGGAAAAATCCACAATAATATGTTAAAATTTAAAAATCGCATAGACAATAATATTAGAAATAGCTCATCAATATATTATTATTTTTTTTTATTATTAAACCCATTATTCCCTTTCGGGACGTAGGGTAATTATACATTACATACTCGTATAGCAAGTATGTGCACTTATAATGTCTCTATGTATTTTTTCCATTTTATTCGGTCCTGGGCAATGCTCCTCAGTTGTGGGATGGACGTTAGTCTCTTCCATAACTGTTCTCCTCCAGGTGGTGCGTGGTCTGCCTCTCGCTCTCTTTCCTTGTGGCTTCCAAAATAGGACTGTGTGAGCTGGTGTATCAACTGGCTTTCTTAATGTATGACCAAGCCATTTATATTTCCTTCTCTTAATGTCTTCATTTATGTCGTTTTGTTCTGTTCTATGCCATAGTTCAGCATTTGATATTCTTTCCGGCCACCATATTCCTAGTATATTTCTAAGGCATCTGTTTATAAAAGACTGGAGTTTCCTCTTGATTGTTGAGGTAACCATCCAGGTCTCTGAGCCATAGAGGAGAACTGATTTCACTGTTGAGTTGTACACTTTGATTTTTGATGATAAGCACAAACTTTTAGAGCGCCATATTTTTCTCATACTTGCAAAAACTTTCCGTGCCTTGTCTATTCTTCGCTGTATATCAGATAATGTTCCTCCATTGCTCGAGACAACACTGCCAAGGTAAGTGAATTCCTCCACTACTTCTATCTGTGTGCCTTCGACTTCTATGTTTGTTGTATCTTTGGTGTTAATTTTCAACATTTTAGTTTTATTTTTATTTATGCTAAGGCCATTCTTTTTTGATTCCGCAATAAGGTCATTAGTTTTACTCTGCATATTCCTAATGTTCGATGAAAGAAGGCATACATCATCTGCGTATTCGATGTCCTCCAAAACTTCCGTCAGCCCCAATCGTATTCCTCTCTTCTTGTTATTTGTTGTTGCGTAGAGTACCGTGTCCAACATTATCAAAAAAAGCAGCGGTGAGAGTATGCAGCCCTGTTTAACACCCGTACTAGCGACGAAAGGTTGTGACAGCTCTCCCTCATGGAGTACTCGACATTGATATCCTGTGTATCCTTCCCTAATCCGTTGGATTATTTTTTGAGGAAGACCTTTATTCTTGAGTGCTATCCATATATTTTCCCGATTTACCGAGTCAAATGCTCGTTCGTAGTCTACAAATAACAACTGGAATGGTGATTCGTATTCGAGTGATTCTTCTATTATCATTCTAATTGTGTTAATGTTGTCTACACAGGAGCGTCCACGTCGGAATCCGTTTTGTTCTTTTCTGATGGTATAGTCAAGAGAGTCGTTGATTCTATTTAACAGTATGCGGCAGAAGACTTTAAATGTGACATTCAACATGCTGATACCTCTCCAACTTTCGCAATGTCGCAGGTCGTTTTTTTTGGGTACTTTTATAATCAATCCTTCTTTCCAGTCTTTAGGGAATTTTTCTTCATTCCAAATTTTCTGGATAAGGCGTAGCAATATTTTTGTAGTTGCATTTACATCGATCTTCAAAATGTCATCTGTTATCATATCATTTCCTGCCGATTTTCCATTTTTAATTTTTTGCAATGCATTTATCACTTCCTCTCTTGAAGGAACATCGGTGTTGACGGGCAGTTCCTGCACGATTTCTTCCTGCAATAGCTGTAATTTGGTCCCATTGATATTCATTATCTCTTCGAAGTATTCTTGCCATCTTTTTAGTTGTTGTTGCTTGTTGTATAAGTTGTCTCCGTCCTTATCTTTTAAAGGTAATTCCCTAGTCTTTTTCCTGTTTCCTGCTAGCTGATTTATCCTTTTGTATAGTTCTCTACTGTCCATTTTGTCCGCTGCAGTCTGTGCTCATTTGCCAGTTGTTCTATGTGTCTCTTTCTATCATTTCTTATACTTCTTCTTATCGTTTTGCTACATCTTGTATACTCTTCTTGTATTTTCCTTTTTTTTGTTTCATCTCTGATTCTTAACATTTTCATTTTGATTCATTGCTCATCCATTCCTTGCTGTCTCTTGTGGTTTTTGACGTTTGTTTACAGCTCACAGTATACAACGTTTTAATTTTTTGCCACATATCTTCTATCTCTAGAGTGTGGTCTATGTTTTGAGATAAATTTTCTATTTTCTGTATTATTTCCTTTTTTGCACCTTTGTCTAACTTATGTGGGTCCAATAGTCTTTGTCTTTTTGTATATTTGCTAATTCTTTTCCCCTTGTTTTTATAATTACCAACATCCAGTTTGATTCTGGCCACGACTAAGTGATGGTCTGACCCTATATCTGCCCCTCTACGGTTTCTGACATCTAGCAGCGCTTTACTCCATTCTTGCTTTATACAGATGTGGTCGATCTGATTCTCAGTTTTTCTATCCGGCGATACCCACGTTATTTTATGGCATGTTTTATGTTCGAACATTGTACCACCTATCTGTAGCTCGAAGTTGCCGCATAATTCTAGTAGTAGTTCACCATTTCCATTTCTTTTCCCTATCCCATGTACTCCGATGGTTTCTTCAAAGTTTTCTGTGTGGCTTCCCACTTTAGCGTTGAAATCACCCATTAATAAGAGTATGTCCTTTTTATTGATTTTTGTTAACTCATCAATATAATGGAGGTTTATCCCATTATAATATACCGTATGTCCCCGGATTGAGTTTACAAGAGGAAAAAAATTTTTATTTTTGATTTTACAAAAAACTGCTAAAGGAATAAAAATTTTTGCTTAATTTCAAATGACCAAATCTGTAATTAGAATTACGAAACTGTCAAACCCCTATTTAGAATTACAAATTTTTATTTTTTATTTTCAATCACAACAATAAAAAAATAATTAGGCTAGAAACAATAATGTTTAAAACTATTCTATTAATTCGCCACCCCTTTCAGCACACAATTCGACTCTAAGCCGCAGTTCCTTGTAACTGTTGCGAATTTCTTCAAGCGTCAAGGATGCAACAGCATCTCTAATGCCATTTTTTAATACTTCCACATTGTTAGGCAAGTTGTCCATGTAGACTAGTTGCTTTAACCGTCCCCACAAATAAAAATCTAAAATAGTTAAGTCAGGGCTTCTTGGAGGCCACAAAACAGGACCATTCCAGCGAATCCAATTATTTTCGAATTTTTAATTGAGCCAGGCAGCTACGATGCGCGAACGGTGGGCCGGACAACCATCCTGTTGAAAATACATCCTCTGCCGATAAGCGAGTGGGAGTTCACTTAAACCATCCCAGAAAAAATTGCTCAACATTTCCAAATAATTATGCTGATTTACATTAGCATCAAAAAAATATGGCCCTATTATTCCATGATAAGAAACAGCACACCACACGTTTACCTTAACAAAGTATTGATGTTTTGATGCAATTCTAAAGTGAGGATTAGTATCACTCCAATAACGAACATATTGTGACGAAACGGTACCATTGCTAGAAAAAGTTGCTTCATCGGAAAATACAATGCTTTTGTGAAAATTTTGGTTCTCCATTATTTCATCTCCCATCCACATGCAAAAATAAAGACGCTTCTCATCATCTCCCGGTTCTAACGCATGATTAAAAATCGGTTTATAGGGGTATAATTTACGTTCCTTCAAAACTCTTTGAATATGGGATTTGCTCATATTCAGTTGAATAGCCCGTCTCCGGAATGAAAGTTTAGGATTATCTTGCACCGAATCCAAAATTAAAACTGTAGTAGCATCATCTTCATCACGTACTATTTTCTTTTTCTTTAAATTAAGAACAGAACCAGTTTCCAAAAATTTTTTCACCAACTTCCTTATACCCATACGGGAAACAGTTACTTCGGGAAATTTTGTATTAAATTCTTCAGCAATACGACGATAGCTCTTTTCCCCAATACCGTAACATTGTATTAAATATATTTTTTGTGATAACGTTAACATTTTCACCAAAACTTACAGAATTACAGTTTGAAGTTATTTTTGACAAATAAATTAGTGTATGACATTTTCAAGTCAAAGGCTTCTACCATTAAAAAAAAATAGATGTACTGCGATGAAAAAATTAAAAAAAAAATTTTTTAGAACATAGATAAGTGGTACTGAAATTCTAATTACAGATTTGGTCATTTGAAATTAAGCAAAAAATTTTATTCCTATAGCACTTTTTTGTAAAATCAAAAATAAAAATTTTTTTCCTCTTGTAAACTCAATCCGGGGACATACGGTATATACAACTGAAAATTAACTGAAAATAGTACACACAAAATAATGACAAATGAACAAAAATTGTGATAGAAGTTGCAAAGTACCAGAGATATTCACACTTATACAAGCAACACAGGTACACCTCCTAGAGCAAATGTTTGAAGTTGAATTTGAATTGCTGTGTCATCCGTTGTACAGCCCTGATTTCTATTCCCGAAAATCAAAAATAAATTAAGAGGTCAACGTTTTTCGACGCCTGAAGAAGCGATCGATGCTTTCTAAATGCATGTTTGGAGGTACCTCAATCGGAGTGGAAAGTGCTTCGAAAATTGGTTCAAGCTTATTCAAAAGTGTATTGATCTTAATGGAGAATATTTTGAAAAACAATAAAGGCATGTACTATGATTCATTTTAGTTTCTGTTCTCTATTCCCGAAATGTAAAAGGCATCGCTCGCGATAATATTATTAACATAGACTTAAGGTAAGTTTCTGCAAACAAAATCACAGTCATTTATAATATCACAGAGGACACTAAATCGAAAAAAATATCACGCTTCCCCCTGTCTTTTCTTTACTTTGTTTAAGCTGCAAAACTTTTTTTAAAGAAATTTTATTTGTTCCATTGTCTTTAATTAAGTCTTAAAGAACTGTGTCACAGACAATACAAAAGGAAGTTAAGATAATTAATACACGCTAAAACAAAAGAAAGTAGACGGAAAAGAGAAAAACAAACGTAAAAAATCGAGACGAAGAAACGCGCAAAACGACCGACGAGCGGAAAAGAGGGAAATATTTTAATCCGGAATTCTTCCATGCGACTTCCGCCAATATAAATTCAAAATGGACCGCGCTGCGGCGCTACCTAACCCGGGATACCCGCGCTCAGATATTACGGTCAACGTGCCTTCACTAACCGGATGAAGGTACGCAAAAAATTTCTAACTTTTTTAAATTAAAAACTTTATTAATTCGTCCTGTGCTATGTCGTTTCACTCGCACAGAACCATCAGCATACAGAGAAAAAATTGGTAAAATAATCGACATTCTTTGTTGGCAATTTATCACTGACCTGTCTGGATTTTTTTTTTCGATTTGCATGCCATTTCATGGTAATACTGGTCTTATGTCCAGGAACTTTTTGCACGAGAAAATGCGGTGATTCCAATGTCAATTATGTAAGAATATATGTTAATTTTTCCAAACAGTGGATTGCCATGCTTCAATCAGTGTCGTCCGAAGGGATTTTGTATAAATTATTCATATTTTGAGCATGGCTATGGAATTCGGCAATATCGAATGTTTAATATTCTTCACAGTATATTTAACGTTTAACAGCTCATAACATACATCGGTCTACCCGTTATATTGTAATAGATTTTTTTTTTATTTAAAAACCACAAAGGGTGGTGAGCATTGAAACTAGACAAAGTCTATCTAACAATTTTTTCTTAATATCTTGCATATACGTATTGCTATGAATAGTGAGTTAGAAATTGGATGTACAACTATTCACACCAACTCTGTCCAGCTTTGATACTCAGTCGGTTACTTTTCTTTTAATGAGACTGCTTTCCTCTCCGGGTTTCCAATGGAAAACGTGGAAAACACAATAATGTTAGTTAGCTATTCTTATATTGGACCCCACTCAAAACTTGTTTGAGAAAATATTTAATAAAGTCTTTAAGTTATTAAAAACACAAAAGAAAAAAGGTAGAATTCAAAAACACAATTAATTTAAACGAAACTTTAATACAGGAGTTAAAAAAAAAATTAAAAAAAATGTCTTTATGAAGTATAAAGACTAATTTTGCATCATTAAACAGAATTATTAAGGTAAAATTATTATACGAATATTGACCGTTGCGTATAATTAAACTTTCTTATATGAATCCCGAGCAAAGTTAAAACTAATAAATTTCAAAGAAGTCCTTTAATTTCACCCCAGATAAACAACTTCAAAAAGTAAACAACAAATACTGACAGATCCGAAACAAATCTCTAAAACATGCGCAGTCGCAAGTAATAAAAAAACTGCCCTTGAACACCAAGCGAACAAAATTTTTAAAGTTAAAGAAATTTTTTACGAGAAACTTTAAAAAACTTTCTTTGTCATCTATATTAACTACAATTAAACTATATATATCAAAATTCACAAATGAAAATACAATATTAAATGCATTTAAAATACTGATAATAAGTAATATCTTTCTTTTACTTACGTAAATAAAATGTGTTTTATTTTTTTACGAGACACCAGAGTCATAAGAGCGTACAGAAATCACAAAATTACGAGAATAACACACTCGTAAATATCACGGTAAAATTAAATCAAACACCATCCACAATTTAATACAATACACGAAGCTACTTAGAAACTTATAAAATATAGAATTATATTTTACAAAATACGTCTTCACAACTCTGATCACATGAAGTGTCTAATGGAAATATCCGGAAAATCGACGTACTATAACAACGCAAGTCAAATAAAAATATAATAAATCAAAATAAAATCAGTATTCATAGATAATTTCACAAAAATATACACTGGCATCAAAAATTATTAATTCAATATATAATAATGTTTTTCTTCAAAATGTTGCGGGGAAAAATCTACTGCAGTATGTTCAATAGATGAACGTCCAGTGACACACTCCACGTTACCTTGATCACTTTGTTCGCGTGATTTTAGTACACTTAGAACTATTTCTAGGCATTGCACTGGGACTACACTAGTTCGAACGGTTTTAGTCTCTTAAGCCGCCGAACAGTCCGTTGTTGTCGACATTTTCGTGGTTTTCGAACCTGTTCTGGTGTTTGCCTGAAAACCTCTTGATCTCGTCTTCAACCTTGGGAATTTTCAGGTCAAGATGGATGTCTTCATTTCGGATGTACCACGGTGCACTGACGATGCTTCAGAGTACTTTATTCTGCACCGTCTGAATGACGTTTTTAGTGCATCCCCAGAGTTGGGTGCCATAAGTCTATTCAGGCTTTAGTATTTGCTTGTAAAGAAGCAGTTTGTTGTGAATTGACAACTCAGAATGATGTCCGAGAAACCAATACATTTGTCTGAATTTGAGGTTGAGTTGCTAACATTTCTTCTTCACAAGTGTTTTCCAACGTCGCTTGACATCCGAAGTCATACCCAGATACTTTGCTTCGTTGGCATGCGGAATTGTTTGCTGGTTGACTAATATTAAGTTATACTCGTGTTTTATATTGGTGAAATTGACGTGTTTCAACTTCGCCTCGTTTATCTTGATGCGCCATTTCCTTGTCCAATTGGTGACATTGTTGACAGCTGTTTGTAGTTTATTTGTGGCTAACTGAATGTCTTTGTCAGTAGCGAGCAGAGCGGTGTCATCGGCAAATGTTCCCGTAACTACTCCCTCGGTCTGTGAGATGTTGTTGGTGTACAACAGGTAAAGTACAGGTCCAAGAACGCTACCCTGTGGTACTCCAGCAAATACGTTCTTAATTTTGAATGTTCTTCGTCATGTTTGACTCTGAAGTATCGGTCAGAGATATATGATCGAAGAATTTGACTCATTTGTCGTTGCAAATATTGTTGTAGTTTGTATCCCAGGCTCTGGTGTCACACTGTGCCGAATGCTTTATTTTTTTCTCTTTAAGTGATCTTTTAATTACACCAGTGATGCAATGCACTTGATCGATGGTTGGGTGCTTGTTACGAAAACTAAACTGATGAGACTAACTAAGCTGCTTTTCCTCAATAATTGGTTTGCGTCTTTGCAAAAGGAGCTTTTCAAACAGTTTAAATATGATTGACAATAAGGAAATGGGCAGTATGATGTTCTGTTTTCAGATAGTTTGCCAGATTTGAGGATCATTATCACCTCAGCAATTTTCCACTGCGTTGGCTCGTATTGAAGTCTTAGTGCTGCATTGAATATACGTGATAGTTTCATTATGCCCTTATGGGGCAACTCCTTGTGTATTTGTGCGGTAATTAGGTCATAACCTGGAGCTTTCTTTGTGCTGAGATCGTTTTCGATAGTGTTGACAATCTCAGCAGTTGTTATTGGCTTAAATATCGCGCCATCTGTGATATTTCCACCATTCCAGTCGTCGGATGAGGCTGGAAAGCATTTGCCAAGTAGTTAGCAAATATTTCTGCTTTCTCTTCGTTTCGTCTCGCCCAATTGGCATCGATCGAACGGATGGGAGGATTTTCATTCTTAGGCCTATTCAAAGATTTAGTTGCCTTCCACAAGGAGTAGTTGGTACTTTCGCCAGCCGTTAATTCTCTGAGGTAGTTCTCAAAACTCTCATCCTTGATAGCATTGATTTCGTTTTTGAGCTCTTCGCACAGATTGTTTAGTACTCACTTGTCTCCTGGGGAGCGAGTTTGTAGCAATTTTTTGTGGACCTTTCTTTTATTGTGTACCAGATCTCAGACTTCTTTGATATAGTTCAGTCCTAGTGTTTTTGGCTTTAGTGTGAGGATATTGTTCCAGGCAGATTGCTGCAGATCAACCAACAGTTTTTCAACTTTATGGTCTAACTGTTCTTTCGTTTTCAAGGGCACACTTAACTGAATTCTTTACACAATCTCAGTTCTGAATCCCAATTGTTTTTCTGTTGGTTAGATACGAGGACTGCTGTTTGATAACTACATATTCACTCAATGAGAGACTGATAACTGAGTGGTCAAGTGCTAGGCCAAAGCACTCTTCAATGTTGACGTATACGAAAGCGATGTTGCGCGACACAAAGAATTCTACTAAGCTTGGCACTTTCTCTCTGTCCGTAGGCCAGTATATTGATTTGCCAGTTGACTGGAAGTGACAAGATAATTGTGATAGATAAAAATTTAAAAAATAATTATAAAACGAAAATTTAGTTTTAGTCTGCAACATACGAGGGTAATTTCTATTTTGCAATAAAAACTAAACAAGGAAAAATTTTCCAAAAATCCATTTATTTTCAATTATTTATTTTTCAACAAGTTTCTTGCACGTTTAGACATTTAAAGTAACAAACAATGAGTTTTGTGATACCCTCCTCATAGAACTCTGGCTCCTGTGAAGACAGCAACGTATTCACTGCCATTTTGACTTCTTCATCAGTCTCGAAACGCTTTCCGCCTAAGAAGGTCTTCAAATGTCGGAAGAAGCGGTTGTCGCTAGGCGCGAAGTCTGGATTGTAATTAATTCCACTTCAAGCTCTGCTCATACAGTATCATTTCTTATATTCGAGACTCCATCAGCGCAGAAAGTCGTGCTTGAATCTGAAATTCGCGATTGTTTTATACTCTTCGTACAATCCTGATTTGACACTTTCAGGTTTCTGGTTGTTCCCAAAGTTGAAGGAGATATTGAACGGTCCATTGGCTCTTCATAAATAAATCTCTCACCGACAGATGACGCCACTAATTTCGTTAAAATAGAGCTATTCCTGTTATTTTCAGGATAGAAAGTGTGCAATATTTAAATCTTCAGAATTTTCGTAAATTCTAGAAAAATAAGAAATATATGCCAATATTCAGACTTAATCAATCAAATTCTATCAAATAGGGATTTCCCATAAATGAACCGTTATAAATATACATGGTGTTCCGTGTCGTTATGTTCGAATTTTAGGAGTATAAAGTAGATTTTGTTTCAAGTAACAAAAACGCAAAACTTGTATATCCATTTTTATTTGTTTCAAAGTTACAGATCTATGAATGTGATTGTCAGATCATGAAAAAAAATGTAATCCTAAAGTCAATAAAAACTGATTTTATTTAAAATAGTTCAATTAATAATATTTTCGAAATGTCCACCTCGTTGTTGAATGCAGGCTTGTGCCCGTAAACCAACAGAAGAAGTATCCGAATTTCATACTTGTTTTGTCGGATTTGCTCGGCAGCCAGGTGGATACGATACAACAACTCTTCTCTTGTGTTCGAAACTTGCGCGTAGACTTAATTTTTCATATACCCCCATAAATAAAAGTCAAGAGGATTAAGATCGGGTGATCTGGGTGGCTATGCAACAGGACCATCTCGACCAATCCATCTTGGATAATTGACGTTAACCCAGTTTCGAACAGCAATTCCGAAATGTGGTGGTACCCCATCTATGTGAAACCACATGTCTCATCGGACATTCAGTGGGACATCCTCTAAAAGACGATTTTTCAACGATTCGTCAATAAGAAATTGAAGGTAATTGTCCGCAGTTAACCTCCCAGGAAGACCGACAGAACCAATCAATAAGTCATCGATTAGAGCCGCCCAAACTTCAATAGAAAATTCATGTTGAAATTTAGATGGGCGTATAGCTTTGGGATTTTCTGATGACCACCTGTGCAGGTTTCTCAGATTTGTAACACCACTTCTCGTGAAAGTAGATTCATCTGTCCAGAGGACTGTTCTGCAGAAATTAAAATGAAGCCGTCACTGTCTTAATATCCAGGTACAATAAACTAGACGAGCATAATGGTCTGCCTCAAGCAAACCGTGTCCCCTGCGATAGTGATATGGATGTAAGCCCTCACGTTTAAAAATTCGCCAAACTGTCGTTCGTGGCACTCCTAGTTGCCTAGCGATTCGACGTACAGTGAGAGTTAGATCCCTTGTAACAATAGCTACTGCTTCTTCCTCTAAGTCTGCTGGCAAATTTACTCCTCGGTCGAAAAGATAATTACGCAGTCTGCATTCCCGAAATTATCTGTGTACTTCCAGAAACGTTCTGTAATGAGGAATGCGCCTATCGGGGAACCGATGTCGGTATTCAATAACTGCTTTACGTGCACTGCCGTTACAGTGGCCATACACAAAATGCATGTCCGCATACTCTTGAGAAGAAAATCGGCGTTTTAAATAAAGAAAACGTGTCCACTCACTAATAAGCTGTTTTATGAACTGAAACGTAATGTAATCCTTTATTAAAAAATGCAACGTTAACAGTCATCTGAACATTTATTTATTGTATTATATTCATGGTTCAGCACTTACTAAATAAGTAAGAACCTTCTTTATCATAAATCAATTTCCAGTACTCTTTTTTGTAGATCTCCAAGAAATTACTGTATGCACTACGACACGTGTTTATTTATTTTAGGATAACATTTTATTATGCGACGTTAGCAATCACAGGCCTGTTATTGAAACGTATAACTTTTTTAAATAAAATCAGTTTGTATTGACCTTAGGATTACATTTTTTTTCATGATCTGACAATCACATTCATAGGTCTGTAACTTTGAAACAGATAAAAATGGATATATGTACAAGTTTTGCGTTTTTTTTTTACTGAAATGAAGTCTACTTTACACTCCTAAAATTTGAACATAACGATACAGGACACTTGTATATATATTTGTAGATACTATTAAATTTAAAATAATTTTGACTTATGGAGTTTTTATTTTCAATTTTTGCTGTTACTTTTCTTTCAATAATTTTGTTGTAATCGTTATGGACAATTAACATTGACCTCGCTACGAAGCGCTTTTAAGCATGTCGGATCTACAGACAATATGATTTTATACAATTTTGATATGAATATATGAAATCTACTATATAATGCATAATTGCGTACACAACAGTATCACGTGCTTTTATGATTATATCAGTAGTCAATTATAGGCAGGATGTTTTGAAGTACGCATCGCCAAGGTACCATGCAAGTTATACATACATTGTAATCTGTAACCAACAATGTAATAACGAAAACGTGGTACAATATGCTTGGAGTTCTGGTATTGTTACAGTTATTTGTGTGTTCCACTCAAACTGAAAGAGGCTCTATTGTTAATGTAAGTATTATAAGCATTTATTCAAGCGTTTACAGACAAAGAATCCTTATCAGATAAGCAAAGCAAACAAATCGTAGAATAAGTTACGTTCAAATAAAATAAAAATGATTTCTACAATTATATGTTCGTATAATTCCTTTATTTCCATACGGACCACAGAGTAGTAGCATATTTTTTTCAATTTTTGCCTATTCTCAACTAGATGTACTAACTAAACCAATGAGTTTTCAATTTAAATATCTAGAGATTCTCTCGAAGTTCTCCTTAAAGTTGTCATACTTTTCTTCTTCCCTGAAAATTTCACATTAACGCTCTTCCATTCGTTTCGCCCCTATTTTTCTTATTCTATTTCCAAATTCACCTATTTCTCTTTATTTCTATAATTATACTGTCCTGCTGTGTTCGAATCAAGAGTTATTGATTTGATATTTCTTGTATTGCATTAGCACCATATTCTTAAGCAACGATTCCCTAATACTCGCAGCGTATATGGACTACTATTACAGTTCGTTTCGACTTATTTTAATTTGACTAAATAGCTAGTAAGTACTTTTATAGCACCCCCTGCGGTGAGGGCTTAATGAAACGTGCAAACATCTATGATGTGCAGAGAGCGGACTGAAGCGATTGAATGATCAATTGCCCCGATAAAACGTTTTGGTGGTATCAGGTATAATATGTACTATTTTATTACAGTCCCTCTATTTGCTTGCTTGATTGCATTCATCGAGCAGATATTATTTCCATCGTTATGAATAGTATTGTGTGTATGAAAACGTGGTTTTTCTCTTCTACAAATTTATAATGCGCCAGTAAAAGAGTATTGACAAATGTTATAATTATATTTCTTTAAGTAATAATGTCTTTGAGTTCTTATAAGCACAAAAGAAAAAGGTAAAATTCAAAAACACACACAGCAAACTTTAAATGAAACTTTAATACAAAAATAAAAAAATTTAAAAAAATATCATTATGAAGTATAAAGATTAATAGTGCGTCATTAAACAATATTATTAAGGTAAAAATATCGCACGGTAGTGACCGCAGCGTGCGATAAAAACATCAAAATTAAAACTAATAAATTACAAAGATGCTTTTTAATTTCTCCCACAAGAAACAAACTCAAAATAGACAAAATTGACAGCTCGAAACAAACTCTAATACATGTGCAACCAAAAAAAAAATATGCCCTTTATATCCCAAGCTTACAAAATTTTATAGTTATAGAAAATTTTTTTATTTTAGAAACTTTAAAAAACGTTCTTTGTCATTTAAATCAAGTAACTAAGAATAAAATATATATATCAAAATTAACACAATGGAAAAATACAAAATTCAATACATTCAAAATAATGATAATAATAATAATAATATTAAGATATCTTTAAATATAATTTACTTACGTGAATAAAAAAAATATATATATATTTTCTCGAGACACCTGAGGTAGAAAGCTTATAAAATTAACAATTACGAGATCAACAAACTCGTAAATAAATATCGGTAATGAATTCAACCACCAACACTAATTAATCAAAATTACGAAGTTACGTAACAAAGATAAAGATTTATCTTATAATAAACACGTCTTTCTACACCCAGAGTACATTAGCGTCTGAGGATACAGCAAACCCGCCTGCTCCATATAAAAACACAGTTATAAAGATCGTACACAGCAAAGCAAAACGGCGTGCTTCAACTGCCCTAGCCAAAAATATATATAAATTCAAAATAAATGTGCATTCATAAATAATAAAATAACTTTCCAAAATATTTGCGGGGAAAAGTCTATAGCAATATGTTATCTAGATGAGTTTTCGAAGAAACATGTCTCTGCGCATTACGCTTTGTGGACGCCTTAAACTTAATGAACAGGCACTGCAATATATCTCGGTATCATTACGAATATGCAACCAATCTGTATGGCCTCTAATCCATCCTACCATGGTTGCCCTACGAGACTTCTCCATAGTTAATTAGAATAAAGAGAAATACTAAGAACAGAAATTAATGGACTAAAAAGAAGAAACGAAAACTACTCCAAAAATAAGGTAGAAAATTAAACTTAATATTTATAAAAAATTGTAGGATAAATATGTATACAATATAACAATATAGAATGGAGTTTTTAAAATACTAAAAGTTGCAGCCAAATAACACTGAAAGAGTCGAAATCAGATACACGTCATTGTAAAATAAAATTTTATGAATGAATAAACACAATAACGACGGAAATAATAACATCTGCTCGACGAATGCAATCGAGCAAGCAAATAGCGGGGCTTTTATAAGATGCATACTATACATGATACCGCCACGTCTTATTCGGGTAATTGGTCATTCAATGGCTTCAGCCCGCTCTCTGGCATTACTACTGCTGTGTATGTTCATTTAATTTTGATCATTCTATTCCTTGATCTGCTTTTTTCGTGTTAAAAATTTGTTGTTTACAATATTTATAAAGCAATCACAAACAAATCCTTTTCTATATAAATAGGTAATAATTTAACAATTGAACAAGAAACTATTTCAATTTTCTCCGCAGTCTTTACATTTTCGTGACTTAACAGCCTATCAACCTTTATTTTTATATCATTTCCTTCGGGTCCATTCTTTATAACGGCACTGTCCTACAACGCACTCTTGGCACAACATTATCATACACATCTCTGTGTTTACTTTTAAAGGGTTTCGGCAAGCCGATCGAGCCTCCCCCAGGAGCTTTTCCCTTTCAGGCAGGCCTCATGCAACTTCTCGACGATAAAAAAAGTTATCATACCTACTGCGGAGGTAGCTTAATTCACCCGGAGTGGATCCTAACGGCCGCACACTGCATCCAGCTCGACACCGAATCGCCGGCCATGAAAACGTAAAATAATCCACTTTTTTTCTGGTATTAAAAATGAAAGACCTCACGGGTGAAGTTTTAACTTTCTTTTTGGCGAAACTTTGCAAGAGATATTCACTTGGATTTTTAGCATTAATATTTAAATTTTTATTCACGTATTATTAGAAAATATACCATTTCTAGGCAAAACTAAATGGAAATTGAAATAATAATCAAAATAACAATTATATTACGTGGGTTCTCTGAATATCAGTGTTTCACTTAAAAATTTTAATCTATAACTGTTGATAATAAAATTTAAAAAACTCGGTATAATTGTTTCACTTTAATCAGAATTAACTCGATACCTGTTTCGACCTCTCAGTCATTATCTAAGAGTTTACAAATTCAAACTAAAATATTTCTGTTATTAATACAGGTTTTGCTGAACATTGCATAGATTGTATACATGTATTCAATACTAGCAATTACAAATTGTTGCACAGCAGTTTTAAAGGGAAAGAACTAGACACGTTGGAAATCTTAGAAATCAAGAAAGCCAAGACATCCAATAGGAACGTCACGAACACACAATTACACTTTAGAAACACCCCCATCATCGACGCTTTAGTTAAGTCACTAGCACAGACTTAGGTATTGGTAGCTTTAGATTTTAGTTTGAAACACGTGTCCAGTTAATTCTGATTAAAGTGAAACAATTTGCATTTTGCTATTAGAAAGAAACTTAAATACTTTTCACATATGAAATCCAACGTTATACAGACAACGTTATATATTGAGAATATCAATTGTATTATTCTAATATACTAAAAACTTTAGGTTTATTTATATCTAACTAGAAAAATTTTTGAAATACCTAATTACAAAATTAAAAAGTCATTTACTGAAAACAACGATATAAGGAATTAATTTTCCTGTAATTAAATTTCAAATGTTATGATCTTTTAAATCTTTAATATAATAACTATACAAGGTCGCCCGTATCGCTATGTTCAAATTGTAGGAGTGTAAAGTAGACTTCATTTCAAGTAACAAAAACGCAAAACTTGTATATCCATTTTTATTTGTTTCAAAGTTACAGATCTATGAATGTGATTGTCAGATCATGAAAGAAAATGTAATTCTAAAGTCAATACAAACTGATTTTATTTAAAAAACAGTTACACGATTCAATAACAGGGCTGTGATTGTTAACGTCGCATAATAAAATGTTGTCCTAAAATAAATAAACACGTGTCGTGGTGCATACAGTATTTTCTTGGAGATCTACAGAAAGAGTACTGGAAATTGATTTATGATAGAGAAGGTTCTTACTTATTTCGTAAGTGCTGAACCATGAATATCATACAATAAACAAATGTTCAGATGACTGTTAACTTCGCATTTTTTAATAAAGGATTACGTTTCAGTTCATACGACAGCTTATTAGTGAATGGACACGTTTTCTTTATTCAAAATGCCTTACCGATTTTCTTCTCAAGAGTATGCGGACATACATTTTGTGTGTGGCTACTGTAACGGCAGTTCACGTCAAGCAGTTATTGAATACCGACATCGGTTTCCCGATAGGCGCATTCGTCATTACAGAACGCGTCTGGAAGTACACAGGCAATTTCGCGAATGCGGACTGCGTGATTATCTTTTTGCGAGGAGTAAATTTGCCAGCAGACTTATAGAAAGAAGCAGTAGCTATTGTTACAAGGGATACAACTCTCAGTGTACGTCGAATCGCTAGACAACTAGGAGTGCCACGAACGACAATTTGGCGAATTTTAAAACGTGAGGGCTTATATCATATCACTATCGCAGGGGACACGGTTTGCTTGAGGCTCGTCTAGTTTATTCTACCTGGATATTAAGACAGTAAGACAGTCGCGGCTTCATTTTAATTTCTGCAGAACAGTCCTCTGGACAGATGAATCTACGTTCACGAGAAGTGGTGTTACAAATCTGAGAAATCTGCACAGGTGGTCATCAGAAAATCTCAAAGCTATACGCCCAACTAAATTTCAACATGAATTTTCTATTAACGTTTGGGCCGCCCTAATCGATGACTGGTTGATTGGTCCTGTCGTTCTTCCTGGGAGGTTAAATGTGCACAATTACCTTCAATTTCTTATTGACGAACTGCCAGGTCTTTTAGAGGATGTCCCACTGAATGTTCGACGAAACATGTGGTTTCACATGGATGGGGCACCAGCACATTTCGGAATTGCTGTCCGAAATTGGGTTAACGTCAATTATCCAAGATGGATTGGTCGAGGTGGTCCTGTTGCATGGCCACCCAGATCACCCGATCTTAATCGCTTTGACTTCTATTTATGGGGATACATGAAAAATTTAGTCTACGCGCAAGTTTCGAACACAGGAGAAGAGTTGTTGGATCGTATTCACCTGGCTGCCGAGCAAATCCGACAAAACAAGTACGAAATTCGGATAAGTACTTCTTCTATTGGCTTACGGGCACAAGCCTGCATTCAACAAGGAGGTGGACATTTCGAAAATATTATTAATTGAACTTTTTTAAATAAAATCAGTTTTTATTGACTTTAGGATTACATACTATCAAAAGTCTCCTAGGGAATACCAAAGATAAAATTAATTTTAATTCGAAATCAGGTATATACGAAATTAATTGCGATGATTGTAATTTGAAATATATAGGCCAAACATAACGATCAATAATAACCCGGTTTAAAGAACACATATCACATATTAAATGCAATAGACCAGAAAAATCTAACGTTGCCAACCATGCTTTAAATACACTACACAATATGTCGATTAAAGGGTTAAAATTTGTCAAAGCCATCAATAATCCCCGCAATCTTGACGCATACGAAAGCATTCATATCGCTAAAAACAAACAAAACTCGATGAACGGAGACAAGGGACTGATCGCCTACAGTTGTCTCTTTTCATTCTTAGAAAAGGATGTAAGAAGGTTGTAGACGGTTCAAAAAGAGTATAAACACATGTGGGTGCCGTTCCCTTAAGAGAGGTAATTTTCTCGTAATTTTTAGTCGATATATTTGTATTTTTAGGTTAGTGTATACGTGTAAAGTTGTTGCGTGATCAGTTGTGCTAGCTTTACTGTGCCCCATGTGCGACACCTTGATTAGTGGTTTTTACCTACTGATGATGACAACTTAGTTGTCGAAATACATATTTAGGATACGATTACTAATTTTGGTAAGGGGTTATATACCTTTTTTAAGTTTTTACTTAACCACAGTCTCCAAAGAAAGATTTTAGCCAAAAGAATACCTTGAAAGTTTAGTAATTTTATAAAATTGAATCATAAATCGCCAATTGTGCATTGATACTATGCTCCTTTACTTTTCAGGAATGAAACGTTTATTGCACTCGGTAGCGTTTACCGAAACGGAAGAAATGGTCAAATTATTAGAGCCAAAGGTTATAAAATACATCAAAATTATTTACAAACCGGACTTAGTGACATAGGCTTAATCAAATTAATAAAACCTGCAAGACTGGGTATTGTATGTACTAATTAGCTTTAACAGAGAGGTGTTAATAATCTGTTAATAATTATATTCAAGGCAAGAGAGTAAAGTTATCGAGGCTGCATATTAACAATAAAGAATCCCTAAAAGGTCAAACTGTCTACTTAACTGGATTTGGAATCATCGATGGTATGTTAAAACAAAACTCTGAAATTGCTTAATCATTGTTCTCGAATTTATTAAATTTTTTTTAAAATATGTAACACTAACCTTGACTAAGTTCAAAATATTATTTGTTTAGATTTTTATCGTACCGCAGAGAGACTTCGCAGAGCTACATTACACGTAAGTTCTTCTGAGAGATGTCTTGCCAATGAAGAATCATCAAAAACAGAAATATGTGCAACATCAACTGTTGAAGAAGGGAAAGCTTGTAAGGTATATTGCGTTTACAACAAAATTTAATTGGTATAAATTTAATTACCCGTTTTTCGTTTTGGATAATAGGGCGATAGTGGTGGACCTTTAACTATGAAAAGAAATGGAAGCTTATACCAAATTGGAATAACAAGTCATTTAGCTATTTTACCTTTCTGTCGTATAGGATTTAATCATTCGGTATATACAAAAGTAGCTGCTTTTATTTCGTGGATTTCGAAAGTTACCGGAGTTAATTTTACAAAATATAATAGATCGTAATTTATTAATTTAGATTAATTCATATTTTTTCTATATACAAAATAGAAAAATACATTCCAAATATTTATATTTATTGTTTTAATTTTCCTATCACAAAACCTATCCATTGGCCATCTTTTATTAGAAAATTGCCACTATACATTAACCCAAATAATATGAACATCTACTTTATCGTCTAATTTAATGCTTTCTGTAATATTAACGAATATCTAAGTTCAAAACCAATCAATTGTAGGGCATGACAAATGTTTAACAAATAATAATGTACTGCTACAACAGATGACGCAATTTTCAAACAAAATTATGACTGGTATTATATATTACACGAGAAAACAATTAAATAATAGTAATTAATCGAATAATGTAATCGAGGAGTAAAGTATATTACAGTTTACATCAAATTTTGATTTCTATAAATTTAATTATCTACTTTTCGTTTTAATTAAAAGGCCGATAATGGTGGACATTTAACTATGAAAAGAAATGGAAGTTTATATGAAGTTGGTTTAGCTTATATTACCTTTCTGTCGCATAGGATTTAATCATTCGGCATATACAAAAGTAGCTGCTTTTATTTCGTGGATTTCGAAAGTTATCAGAGTTAATTTTACAAAGTATAATAGATCGTAATTAATTAATTTAGATTAATTATAATTTTTTTTTTATTTATATACAAAATAAAAAAATACATTCCAAATATTTATTATAGGTTTCGTTATTTATTCTATAACGAAACCTATCATACCTATAACCTATAACGAAACCTATCATTTTATAAGAGTAATACAACTATACATGAACGCAAATAATAAGGACATCTACTTTATCGTCTAATTTGATTATTTCTATAATATATATATTAATGTAAATCTAAATTCAAAACCAAACAACTCTAGGGTGTGACAAATCTTTAACAAATAATAATGTACTGCTACAACAGGTCAGTAAATGTAATTTTGTTATAATAAAATATGTGATCAAGCAAAATAACTAATTGAGGAATTCAAGTATAGTTTGGTATACGCTAGAGCTTCTGCTATGCGACAAATGATGGCAGCACTCTGGACAAAATTTAAATTACTTTTGTGTATTTACCATTGTCTGCAATTGTTGAAATACCTACAACAAAAAGAATGAAACTTTACAACTAAATTAAATTATTATTGATAGGTTTTCTCCGTTCTTGACTCATTGAATAAAACAACTGTCTTACTGTCCACACTTCATAGGTTATGTTTTTGCTATTCGTGATGTTCTTTTGTCTGGATATGTCTGGACCCTATCCGGCGATTTTCGATATTTTAATACATAATGTCAGAAAAAATTCTCAAAGTTCAGCCGTGTTCTCACAAATTTCCGTTTCTGAGGTCATTTTCTTTATTGCGGTACATTTTAGACCGAATAAACAATACATATTATTCTTAATCTAGACGCATCGGGTTTTAATTTGGCGTACTTATTCAAAATTCAAAACGTCCAATTTACCAAATATTGCATCTATACCACATTACGCTTTTAAAAATATATTATAAAAACTAATTACTATAATTATAATTCAATTAGCGAAAAATACAATTAAATTATGAGAATGTAATAAAACAATTTTTAAAAATTCAGTTTCGATGGTGCTGGCATCTAATTAACAGTGCTCAAACTGCAGAAAGTCGTTCCCGTAGTTGCAAACCTACGCCCAAGTAATTAATAACAGTTCAGCCATTCCCTAAAAGATGGCGCCATTTATTTAATACTTTATAAATAACTAACGGGTGTTCAGACACATTCGAAGTCAAGTGGGCTCTGAACAAAAAATCGTATATCTTTACTTAAGTATCTGCGTGTATGATAACCTATAATATTGTATTAAGTAAATGTATCAATCTATATCAGACATAACTTCATATTTTCAAGGACTACTTTGACTTCGAATGTTTCTGAACACCCGTTATTATAATATTCCAAAATACATCAAATTACTCCCTTTATTCCAAATATCATACCAAATATTGCATTTATACCACATTACGCTTTTAAAAATATGTTATAAAAATTAATTATTATAATTATAATTCAATTAGCGAAAAATACAATTAAATTATGGGAATGTAATAAAGCAATTTTTAAAAATTTAATAGTATACGGTTTCGACAGTGGTGGCATCTAATTAACAGTGTTCAAACTACAGAAAATCATTACCGTAATTGCAAACGTATGCCCAAGTAATTAATAACAGTTCAGCCATTCTCTAAAAGATGGCGCGACATAATTAATATTTGATATAAGTTTAATTTTTAAATATTCCAAAATATGCTTTGTGGCACATCAAATTACTCCCTTCATTTTTCTTATTATGGCTAATATGAGAAACTTTTAAAAAGCCTGATGTGCTATATACAAAGCCTTCATTCAAAAATTAACTCACATGATGTGTTTTGGATATACAATCAATATTACAAATTTATAGCTCTAACTCTAATTGAATAGCTGCTTTCTGCAGTTCCTAATTATGGAATTGTTATTTAAGTGTTTATTAATAGCTACAATATATATAACGAGGGTTATTGATTCTACATTTCTACATTGAATGTATTGACAGTCCAGATAATATTAGGACAACGATAGCACAAAATTGAGTTTAACTATTTATATTGAAAATTATGTGCTTGTTGGATTCTGAGATTTAAAGGATCTGCAGAAGCAGCCAGGCTTGAATAGCATTTATGCACTACTGGCACAATCAAAGGAGCATTGAGCAGGCCTTCTAGAATATATTGTTAATGCTTTCGACATCTGAGTACACAATTTTATTTCAGAAATCAAAAGAACATCGTCTTCAATGCCAAAAAAGTAGTTGTTGATTCATACTGGGAAAATTATGGGCAAATTTCTTTAGAATATGAAGAGCATTTTATACATAGATTTCTCCACAGAATAATGGGCGATAAATGTAAGTACTACTCAGACTTGGGCAAGCTTCAGCCCTCATGTAAAGTTAAAAGGACTGTCATTTATCTGCCTTACAGTCTACCCCTTCTTCCTTCAGATTGCCATGTGTTTTAGACCTTTAAAAGAATTAGCAGGGGGGACAGTTCCACTCTATTGAAGAAGTTGTCAAAACTAATTGAAAATAAGTAGGTATGCCAGTAGTCACCAATTATGTTCTCGAGAAATACAGAGGCTCTTTGAGCTGTAGTGATAGTGTATAAGATGGGAAATTTTATTGAAAAGTAATGTTGAATAATTTTAGTTTTATTTGCTAATTTCTGTATAATAAAATTTATGATAAGAAATCTAACAAATTATTTTAAATTAAAATGTTTCATTCATAGAACAAAATGATTAAATGAATGAAATTGACTGAAAAACAGGCTTATTTTTTGCATACAAGCTAAAAACGTTGGTAATACTAATGAATATTTTATAGATTCTGCAGAAATTAATTTAATACTAGTGGAGGGCTAGGTGTTTGTGTATAAATATCGGGTGTTCCATGAGATGTTGTCACAATTTAAGGATGTGGTACTGAAGCAATTTCAAGTTAAAAATGTTTAATGAACACATGCCTGAAACTCTTTCGTAACTGAACTGCAAGCATTTGAAGTTTCCGATAATAGGTATTTTGTTTTGCTACAAAAAAAAGCTCACTGAAAATCATTTAAAAAGAAAATGATTTATTTGTTCAAAATATCCACCCAATTTCTGTGTACATAGTCTAGCTTCTTTTAGAATTGAAGGCTCTGTTAAAAATCTCAGCATCAAACCGAATAGTTTCTGCAACATCCATAATTCTAGCAACAAGCTGTTCTGTTTTCATGTTTTTCTGCATAAGTTACCCTGACTATTTAATAACAACAAAATCATCAGTACAAAATACCTGCACTAGTAGGGTTAGTAGGCTAAAATTCAAATCCTGTAGCTTTAGTTATGAGTTTTGGGCATATGTTCATTACATATTCTTTACTTGAAATTGTTTCAGTAACACATCCTTAAGCTGTGACAGTCATGTTATGGGACACACAGTATGAAAGAGTAATATTAAAACTTGTTGGTGTAGTTATGGAATTAAAAACATTAATTTCATGATACATGAATTTTATAATCTTATAATTTACAAATGCTTCAATATATTTAACATCTTTCTCTTTTGCTATGTTAATTCTATATACATTTTGTTTACTTACAATACCTATTTTCTTCGTCGACTACCCATCACTTATAGGTGAGGTAAGGATGTAAATCATGTAAATTTGTAATGCACGAATTTAGAGATTTTAACATCGATTAGTTCGACACAAATATGAAAATATTTGCAATGTCTAGGTATTAATTAAAATTGTGACACTGTGTGATAAATTCTTAATTCATTTTTCATACCTTCGTTTTAAATTTTAAGGGTCGGTATTAACAAACGATAAAATTCTACAAATTTTGTTTACTGAGCAAGTAATTAAGTTTATGCCAAAGATGATAGATTTGAGAATTGTGAATGCTGCATAAGTATACAAATGATATAAATCTATATACCAAATAATTTACTGCCGATATTAAATCTTATTCTTTGATTAAATGAATGTTAACATTCATAAATCCTATTTTACTTATTTTATTTACTTTATACTCTCTGGATATAACATAAACAAAATTAAACATATCCAGACAAAAGAACATCACGAATAGCAAAAACAACCTATTTGAACCTATGAAGTTTGCACAGTTGTTTTATTCAATGAGTCAAGAACGGAGAAAACCTATCAACAATAATTTAATTTAGTTGTAAAGTTTCATTCTTTTTCTTGTAGGTATTTCAATAATTGCAAGCAATGGTAAATACACAAAAGTAATTTAAATTTTGTCCAAAGTGCTGCCATCATTTGTCGCATAGCAGAAGCTCTAGCGTATACCAGACTATACATGAATTCCTCAATTAGTTATTTTGTTTGATCACATATTTTATTATAACAAAATTACATTTACTCACCTGTTGTAGCAGTACGTCATTATTTGTTAAAGATTTGTCACACCCTAGAGTTGTTTGGTTTTGAATTTAGATTTACATTAATATTACAGAAATTATCAAATTAGACGATAAAGTAGATGTCCTTATTATTTGTGTTCATGTATAGTTGAATTACTCTTATAAAAGATGGCATTTATGATAGGTTTCGTTATAATTCTCCATATTTTATATAACAGGTGTTCAGAAACATTCGATGTCAAAGTAGTTTTTGAAAATATGAAGTCATGTCTGAGATAGATTAATTTTGACAGACAACAGTAGACATTTAATAATTATTACAAATCAGATACTTAAGTAAAGATATACGATTTTTTGTTCAGGGCTCACTTGACTTTGAATGTTTCTGAACACCCGTTATAAAATATTAAATATGGGGCGCCATCTTTTAGGGAATGACTGAACTGTTATTTATTACTTGGGCATAGGTTTGCAAATACGGTAATGACTTTCTGTAGTTTGAACACTGTTATTTAGATGCCACAACTGTCGAAACCGTATATTACTAAATTTTTAAAAATTGCTTTATTACATTCGCATAATTTAATTGTATTTTTCGCTAATTGAATTATAATTATATTAATTAATTTTTAAAATATATTTTTAAAAGCGTAATGTGGTATAAATGCAATATTTGGTAAATTGGACGTTTTGAATTTTGAATAAACAATGCTTGTCGTTCGTCAAATTGAAGCCCGATTCGTCTAGATTAAGAATATGTATAGTTTATTCGGTCTAAAATGTACCGCAATAAAGAAAATGATCTCAGAATCGGAAATTTGTGAGAAAATTGCTGACATTTGAGAATTTTTTCTGACATTATGAATTAAAGTATCGAAAATCGCCGGGAAGGGGTCTAGCGATTTTATCTTTTTCGTATTCGAAGTTATTTAGAAAAGTCAAATATATAGTGCGAGCCCGTAGTTATGGTCTGTTCAAAATAGGTCTGCATTTCTGTCAGCTTTGGTGTTTGCTGAAGGCTAAACTATAAGCTTTACCACAATATAAACGGCAGGATCGTTTTCAGGAGGCAAAAATACGTAGTTATACCAAATTACAAAGAAATCTAGGAAATATTCTATTCTACTTCGGTTTGGAAAACGTCTCAAATGTTAGTCTTGTATTTTTCAAGTACTAATTCGACTGCATAGGAAACGCATCACGCCTTGATTTTGACAGGGAATGTGTGCGTTGAAGAATGCAAATTTTTACGACGAGCCGAAATGCAGGATTTAGAACGATGCCAGATCCGGGTCATTGTGATACAGTTTATCTCGTTGTGAAAATTATAGGGCGTTAGAGGAAGGATGTGTGCGTAACATATTGAAACCTAAAGCCTCAGCTCATGAAGGACAATACCTCATTTCTGAGTAAGTTTTCAATATCTGTACTTTGAGACGAGTAATTTGATGTGGGGCAAAGCATATTTTGGAATATTTAAAAATTATAATTATAAATAGTAGGACATATGTGGCGCCATCTTTTAGAGAATAGTAGAACTGTGAATAATAATTTAGATATTGGTTTGCAACTAGGATTGATTTTTCTGTAGTTTGGGTACTACTAATTAGATGGCGCTATAGTAATTTAGGAAGACCTGCAAGCAACTGTTCAATTATAAGTTTCTAATATTCATTGCTTATACAATACAGATCACATGTTTTAAATCATATTTGAATTTTTTTAACGAAGGTTTTGTATATAGCCACATAACATACAAAAGATAGATTGAACAGTAAATAGAAACTATTGAAATAGAAATAACGCCCTCTACGTTTTGTTCGGGAACTAAATTTAACAGGCCCGGACTAAAAAAAATATTATGGCCCGTATTGATTTATTTCATTTTAGTCATCTTTTCGAAAAGCAACTAGTAATTGAACAGAAGATAATAAAATGTCATATTTTTGTATACCAAAAATGCTAATTTCTAAACCAGAAAGAAAAAGGATTAAATACACATACAAATATCAATAACTATAAAATTTTTAAATCTGTCTGAATACATTGCAACTTGCTTGAACAGCAAAATAACTAAAGCGTACATACATTGAGATATATCCTGAGAAAAATATTTTCAGAAAGTAGCATTAATTACATCTATAAAATAAAGTGTGCGAAATATTTTAGAGCAAATGATTGATAGAAAATATAAAGAAATTTATTTTCTTCTGTACAAACATCAACACATTATCTATGAATTTATAAAGAAGTAAAATGCTGCTTTTAAAAAAAACCAAAATTAAAAATAAAAACCTATGCGGACCATAATAAAAAAAAATTCGTGTTATAAAAAAGTAGAAAAACGTTACCTGTATAAATATTAATAGAAAAAAATGTAAATAAAACAAGTACATATATTAATTCTGTTTATTTCTAATTTTCAGTGCTTGCACAAATATGTCATTTTTGACTGTATGCGGGTGTATTTCCCTTGTATTGTCCTATTAATACCATTACACCAGTTAAATATACATAATTTAGTAAATTTCTCTACTATTTTTCCTGTGATGTTGTTTATATGGCTGCAGTTACTCTTAAAATTAAACGAAAAATTCTCTTTTAAATAATTGAAAAATATAAAATAAATATTATTAACATTAGCAACAAATGGCAAATTTTTTTATAATAAAATAATAACAAGTTGCTAAACCTTTTATTATTTCTGGAGTGCAGTATTTCAATTTGGGCGGTACACTATTTAAAAACTCTTTTTCGGCAATTAGAGCATGCCACTCATTTATGTCGTTTTCTTTACAAAATAAATTATTGGTGCATGTTTCGCAAGATGGATCTCTTTTTAAATTTTTCGTTACATATCCGCTTACATATGCAATACCAATTTTATCCGCAAATTTAATTGAATCGTGGACAACTTGTAAACTGTATTTAAATGGTCTTATTATGAAAGTGTTACTGCATTTTGTTAAAATAAATATTAACATAATACTGTTCATTAAAAATGAAGAGCAACACTTAATATATCTACCAGAGTGTAATAATTTCAACAGGAAAGTATACTGCGTGAAAACAGCTAATTTAATATTCAGTACTGTATCTATGGCAAAAAACTAATTTTCTTTACCCTTTTTTGGCTGTACATATTTCAATGATATCCAAACTTGTTTCTTTTCTTATCTCTTCTATCTTATGTACCACTTTTCCACCTGAAACATAAAATAAATAAAACATTATTAGCAGTTAGAATTTTTTGCTATAAACAAATACACGGTACATAAAAAATTAAAATATTCTAAAGCATGTAAATTTTACGTTATGAGATCCAGCATTATAGTTGTCAATATTCTACTTAATTATTATCAGCTATATTTCAAGAAAAAATTATGTACAAAATTGTTGTAAACATTTCCTGTTAGGAATACTTACTTGTTTTAGTGGTGGAGGGCAGTTCCAAATTAATTATTGCTTCATCGACAACATTCACTGTTGATAAAAATAATTTTGGGATAGCACCTCGGCATAAATTATTATTTGTACGTCTGTCTTCCTTGGTGAAATGCCTGTGACATACTCTATAAGATCTATAAACCAAATCACTAGATAACGTTTCTAGCTTGTCATCATTGCATGATTTGATCCATAACTTAAAGGTATCCAAATACTTCTTAGGATTAGGGAAACGATGTCTTGGACTGTCTTTATCTTCACAATTGGCAATTGCACACCTTCGTGCCCAGCTCATTATTATATATGTTGTTTCAAAGTACCTATAATCACGATACACATATATAGAGTTAATATAAACACACTAATTACTAATTACCTAGATAATGTTTGTACAATAAAATTTCAAACAAGTCTTTTTTTTTCACTAGATTAACACTTCTTACACAATAAAAAACACTAAATCGCAAAATCAGAGATAAATAAACAATAAATAACATTAAACAATACAGCAAAAACAAAATTTCAACAACATGAACACTCCTCCATTTTGTTTTGGTACTCTTGTGCCGCCTGTGTTCTGTTCTGGAACTAAATTTTCTATCTTTTTTAATTTCACTCACTTCAATTTAAGAGAAATACCCCTGTATATAGCACATCAGGCTTTTTAAAAGTTTCTCATATTGGCGTTAATAACAAAAAAAAAAATGGAGAAATAAAAACAAATTAATGTACAATCATTTATTTAAAAAAGTCACTAATAATTTCTAAAAAGTTGTTCTATGTATTTTGGCAATTCACTAACATGGACTTGTTCCTACAAAACAAAACCGTAAATATATTACAATATAACGAAATAAAATAAATTCACTTTTAATGTGGTATCTCTACTTCTTAAATGCGCAATACCATTCTTGAGTGTGCTTTCGTTGATATAAATATTATATGGTATTCCTATTTGATCGTAATGATTCCATTGTGATTCCAAGTTATTTCTTGAGGAAGTTGGCAAAAGAAGGCACGAAATATTATTAGCTCGCAATTTCTTCGACAAATACAAACTTAATTCAATCAGATCTTCATTGGTGGAACTTACTAAAATTAAAAACTGTTTAAATCAAGAATTTAAAGTAGGAAGCATTTTTACCATTGACTCTGGGTATTGCGAAGCTGACTTTGTAGGGCGATAATTTGCGATGAAATCGGAACATTAACCTTCCATTATCTTTAGACTCTGGTTCCTCATAAGCATCGCAAATGGTATTCAACAGCATTGTTCCAGTAGAGATCGTGTTAGTAATATAATATACTGGTTCTATATTACGACCTACTTTACACTAAAAGAAAGTTTTCATAAAATAATTTCAATAAATATATTTAAAAAATAATATTATAAAAAGGTAGTGTGTTAACTTAAATATATAATGTATGTAGCTTTCGTTCTAATGAATACTACTAGACTACATTCAGCAATATTTATCACTAGAATTGTCAGATTTTCTCCACATTCCAGAATTCTACTCAATATTAGTTAATATACAGGATGTTTGTTCATTCGTTGACATAATATGAACAGTATATATATATATATATATATATATATATATATATATATATATATGTCAGGCATTTTATTGTCTGCAAGAATTTTTTTTTTGTTGATTTTTGAGAAAAAGTCAACATTTTTATGTTAGACAGTACACATTGAGTTGAGGTAGGTTAGTGATAAAGTAGAAGTCACTGTTTATTTATTTCAAACACGTAGTTCAGCGACTCTTACAAAAAATAAAACGTAATAAATAAATATCCCTTCGTTTGCTTTTTAATATCAGACTGGTCATTCATAAAATTATTTCTATTTACACGTCAACAGATGAGTGAAAACAAACATTTGGTTTAAAGGTTGATGTATGTTCGCTTTACGTAAACACATTCGTCAAAAATACATTTATTGTATTATGCAAATTAAACAAGTTGTACCTGTAAATGTTTCTCATCAACAGCATCATGATTAATGGCACTAAATTTAATCGACTCAATTGACTGATTACCCCAAGGATAACTTGCCTCTATTTCCATAAATTGATGTTTTATACCATCCGCTTGTGTGTCAGAAAGACTATACCTACTTGGTAATGCTGAAAACTAGCAACAAAAAATAGGAATATGCAGAAATTATTGTAAATACTTACAATTCTCCACCACATTCGCCTTTGTCTTTGCAATTGGTGAAAAAATCTAACAGCATCATTAGCAGGAATGAAGGTAGTACATTTTAACATACTGCTACTTGGCAAATTAACTGCAAAATCTAGTAAATTTTCATTGTTTATGATTACATCTTGTGGAGCATTATTTGGTAAAACTTCTGCAATACCGAAAGGGAATTTGTCTAAGCATATATCTTTTGCATATAAAAAAGTATCTTCAAAACTAGCATTATTGAGAAAAACTGGGAAATCGCGATTAACTAATGTTGCATAGAACCATTCCCTTTTTAAATTATCTTCAAGCAAAGCTCCTGTAGGTCCTACTGACAGTATATTAGCTGCTCGTTTCAAAAAACCATGCTTTTCACATATGTCGATAACATTTTTAAATAAAAGTGCTTCTGAAAATTTACAGTAACCTTAAATTACACTTAAAACATTTAAAAAGAATACCTCTAATTATGTTCGTCATGTAAAGGATTTTCCCTAGGTTCTAAAGGTATATTTCCTGGTGGTGCAACAAAATATTCTTCTTGTAATACAGACGTGTTGGCTAAAATATCTTCTCTACAATTGCCTTCTGTAATTTCGTCGTCCCTTACTACTAAAGGCCTAGAATGCCCAAACTTCAAAGAAGCTCAATATTATATAAGTTTTTAAAACTTACTTATCTTCTAACACTGTTATTAAAGGTTCTACACCTGAAGTATCTACCTGATGTATTTGATCTGCAAATTCTATAGCTGCCTCTAAAGTTCTTATGCCTTCTTTATTAGCACAATCAACTAAAGATAACCTTTCCAGTAAAGTTATTGTTTCTGCATCAATTCGAGTTTTAGGTGGTAATTTACTGGGGTTTATTTTACTTTTTACAGGTGTTCGCGGAACGAAACTCTTTTTCGTCAATGTTTGAATAACTTTACTCTGTGTGCAATAATACCTTATAATTTTTGCAGCTGAAATTCTTTTAATACAATTCATATCAAAGTATTCTTATTATATTTGTCTGAAAAAATACACTAAATTAAAACATGATTAATTTATATTAAAAAACAGTAATGAGTTAAAAAAATTTGAAACCATAAATTATTAAGGTTATGTCGTAAATAAACCGTATATTTCTCAATAACCAGGGTTCATTTACTAGAATAATCAAATTGAACCACGTTTATGCGCGCCCCCTGGATCGTACGTCAGAAACCAAAATACTTTTATCCACTTATAAACCTATAGATGGCACATAAAATAATTTCTTTTGTAAGTGTGGCAAATAAATTTTCGGTGATGCTAGGTTTTGTTGTGGTGAACAATTCTTTGCATTTATTTTGGTGCCTTGAAAAATTTTAGTCTGTTTAGATAGTTTAATTTTTATATCAGTGTTTTATTTGGGATAAATTAATAATTTAAGGACTATTTAAAAAACAATACTTAGATATAGACATAGACTCAATTATATTTAATGGACTCTTATTGTGTTATGTTACAGTAAATTCTAATATGTTAGGCAATATATCAAAAGTAATTAACATATACTTCTCTAAATGAATTATAGCATTCTAAAAATAAAAGCCATATGGAAAGATTACATAACTGATATTGATGTATTGCAACTGTACCATCCAGAAATAATTTTATAGTATGAATAATAACTACCTTTATAAACTTTGCAGTAATGAAAACAATATATTTCTTATTTGAAATGCTATTATTGTTGCCAGAACTGTAGGTACATGCACATAAAAAACATTTACATAGTATCTGAAAAATCAGAGACTGTGGCTTTTAAGTGAATAAAAAATTAAAAACCCATACCACAATAGAATTTAACAATTCTATATACGTATTTCGACAACCACGTTGTCATCCTCAGTTGAGAAAGCAAGGTAACACTTGAAAGCACAAAAAACACAACACTCACTGAGCGCTATATTGCACGGCTTCTCGTGTAACACTATGTTAAACGAGAAGCACAAAAAACTCCTCTCGAGAAGCACAAAAAACACACTCGCCGCTATCGCAGCTCGTTTTCTAAACTGATCTCGTGCGGCAAAATGGTGCCTTATGAAACTTGTTTTTTAATATACTATTTTCTCTTAAATAAACTTCCTCTCTATATTAATTCCTTACGTACGATCTAGGTGGTGCTGATAACTATTCTATTAAATGAATTAAGTGCACTTTATTATTAATTGTAACAGTTTTTCTGTTTGCATATATGCAAATATTTATATTTAACATAAAAGTTGATTTGAAAAACATTTAAAACTTTAAACTAATTTCTTCCGGAAGCAAGATTTCAATCAAATTGGGTCTTTTACATCAATTTAATTATTATTCTTATTTTGAAACAGTTTCTCTACGTAAATAAAAAAACCAAAGGTTTTTAATAAAAATCATCTTATCATCTATTTCAAATTCAAATGTATTTAATAAAAATGTTTTCATAAAGTATTAAAGTAAGGGTATGAAGAATATATACGTCTGAAGTCTTTATATGCAGTAATATACATTTCCAGTAAAAGCAAAATGTTCAATCTACATTACTACAATATACCTCAGACAGCAAAAAATGTAGGATTAGCTACAAATTGTAATAGCAATCAACAGCAAGACAAATGTAAGTCTAAAGTGAAGATATATCATACTTTAAAATCACGAAGACTTTTTTTATAAAAATCTACATCTTCGATAAAATAGTAAATAATCAGGTTTACCATATTTTGTTTATTGGATAGATATTTCTACAAAAGAATCTACTTCGAATAAAAATATTAAATTTGCTACTCTGCATAAAAATAAAATCATGGTCAAGTTTTCCAACATCATCGGAATGTAATGCTGCTATAAAAAACAAAAAGAACTTTGAACATTTTACTAAAAACTTCATTAAACTTACATAAAAATTTTATAACGACAAAATGAAAAATGAAGAGGCATTTATATAAACTGCTCCTGAAAATAATATATCCTGGAAGATCACAAAAGATACAGATTTATAGTCTACAACATAAAAACTCATTTCATTAGTAATGTAATTAAAAGTAATAATCACATAATGTCATAAATATCAGCGAATGCACCTATTCGGGAAATATCCATATTATCGTTATCGAACAATTTTTTATTCATGCACTGGTTCATAGTGCCTTCTAGTTTTTTGAAGCTAACACCTGACCAAATTCTTAAGAAATTAGATGTGCTCCAATCATTTTATAAAAATGATTGGAGCACATTCCTGGGTCTAACTTGTTGCTATAGGAAACAATAGATTAATTTGTCAGGATATTGAAAAATTTGAAGAAATAAGTTAAGTACTTCCTAATAGAAAATGAAAGAATTGTGTCAAATCATTAATTTTATACCTAGCATTAGGTATAAAATTCCAATCAATCGCAACACTATCACAAACTTATTTGTCAGTGGGAACATGTCATACTATTTTAAAAAAGGACTTGAAGTTGTTTCCATATAAAATTCAAGCAGTTTCAGAACTCAAAGAAGTAGATTTTGTTATAGGAACACAGTATCGTCAATGGTTTTTGAATAACATAAATAATAATGACATTCCGACAAATGCTTCTTTTTAGATGAGACTTGATTATATCTTTCAAGATATTTAAACAAGCAAAATATGATTATTTGGTCTTGCAGAAAGCCCTCATGAATTTGTGAAATCTACCCTATATCCAAAAAAAATAGAAGTCTGACTAGCAGTTTCAAAAAGACGAATTCTATATTTTTTTATCAAACCATAACTGCTGAAAGATGTTGAAATGAATTATTAGAGCTGAACTTTATGAAAATGAACTTATGGAAGGATATTTCCAGCCAGCGCACAAATCTCGAGAAGCAATAGCTTATTGCAAGAATTTTTCGATACAAGAATTATGAATTTTCCTTCAGGTTCTCCAGATTTGACAATTTTAGACTATTTTATTTTTGCATATTTAGAGTACTATTTTGAAGACCAGATATAACACAAACAAAGAGCTTCGTAATGCTATTGGGAATTCTTGTGCTGACATAACCCAAGAAATTCTAGTAAATAGCTTTGAAAGCATGAAATGTAGAGTTTAACTATGTCTTCTAAATAATGGTCAACATTTCCATCTGCTTTTGTATTATTTTCTTTTAATTTTGACTGTTGTAATATTTTTTCAAAAAGTAAATTACTAATTATTAGACACATTTACATGACAAATTTATGCGTTTATGACAGACTACGTGACGTGCACTGTCACCAACCATTAAAAAAAAAGCATGGCTGTCTCTAATGAAAAAGTTTTTGAAGGCACATTATATAACGTGTGTTCATTTGAAAAGTCAATCTAGGTTACTTTGAAATTTTGATAGAATAAGACGCAAATATTAGTATGTGTTTGTTGTTCCGTAAACGTAAATCCAAATGACATTTGATAATGTCAATCACAAATATCAGTTAATGCATAAAATAATCGTGCGTCGATTCTGGTTTAAATAAATTGCTTCTCAGTTTTAAAATGGCTTTCACTTAAGAACATAAAATTTTTTTAGTCCAGGCTTATTTTCGAAGTGGTAATAAAAATTGATGGTTTATGGGTTTATTCAGTTCAAGATTGCATGGTAGAATTTCAAGTTGAGTTTCCACATTTTGTAATAGATTATATACAATTTAAGAATACTTTGGATAGAACTTTAAAACTTTTTTCTGAAACTGGTGGTCTCTTAAGAAAATCAGGCAGTGGAGCAGTTAAGAAACGTACACCTCAAGTTGTCAATCGTGTTGAAGAAATAATGGAAAATGAACCACAAACATCTGTTCGACATTTGAGTCAACAAATAAACCTTTCTGTTGGTACAACTCACAAGTTATTAAAAAAAGATATGCAACTTTATCCATACCGTGTCACAGCAGTACAAGAATTGTTAGAAATTGATTACCCACGTAGACTACAGTTTTGTAATTGGTTTGTAAATATGAACAATAATCGAGAACTTTCGCAAAGAGTCATCTTTACTGATGACTAGAGCTGAGGATGTTTGCGGTATAACCATGGTTATATCATGTAACCATAGTAAATTACTATGGTTACATGATATAACCATGGTTATACCGCAAACATCCTCAGCTCTACTGATGACTGATGAAGCAAGGTTTTATAAAACGGGATACCTAAATTCACAAAATTCAAGGATTTGGAGTAGAGAAAATCCACATGTAGTTAATGAAGAATCGCTACATCCAGAGAAAATTGGTGTTTGGGCAGGGATAAGCCAAAGGCGAATCATTGGACCAATATTTTTTCAGGGAACGTTAAATGGTCAAAGGTACCGTACGGAAATTTTACAACCATTTATCAATCAGTTGCATGATGATGAACTTCAAAATGTATATTTCCAACAAGACGGAGCACCTTGTCACTGTACTGCAGAATCTTTGGATTATTTAAGAGAATTTTTTGATGAGCGTATAATTAGTCGAAATACTGAAATTGCCTGGCCTGCACGTTCATGCGATTTAACACCTTGCGACTTCCTTTTGTGGCCTTATCTAAAAAATAACATATTTCGAACACCTATATTGAATTTGAATATGCTACAGAGAATTGAACAGAAATGCATGGAAATTAATAACAATCCAGTAATGTTGCAGAATATAATCAGAAATTTTGAACGGAGGATTTTAAAGTGCATTGATCTTGAAGGACAACATTTTCAACATTTGTTATAGTTCTCAATAAATGCCTTTTATTTATTTATTTGTATGTATGAAACTGTCAACATATACGACTTCGTAGGTTAAGTAGTAATTTTAATTTACGACATACTTCAAAATGTTTTCAGTAAATCACATGCTACTAGATTGACTTTTCAAATGAACACTTTATATGTATCTGTTTTCAATCAAGCCATCCTAATAAAAGCAAGGTTTTCTAGATTTACTTTAATGATACAATAACACTTATTGCATCTAATTTATCTAAAAAAATTACCCCATTACCATCTATGTTATCGGAAACTCAATAAAATACTTGACGTGGAAATGCCAGTTTCAAATTTATTATGTTTACTTCGGTTAATAAAACACAATAATAGAAATTGTACACATTTTATTAAGGAATGTGTGGAATAATGTTACATATTTACAATACATCACAGTTGGTTACAACTTGCTTCTCCATTCCTTTGCATCTACATAAGCTGTTGGATCACCAACGAAAAAATCAGGAAAAATATTATCTTTGTTAGCGGGATCACAAGCATACTGATCCAAATTCGTGATGCCGTGTTTTATTAATACTTCATCGTCAATGAAAAAGTTACCGGTGACTGTCTTTGGGTCCTGCGTTAATATTGCATATGAAGCATCAGCCATTATTTCCGGTTTGCGGCTGTACTTTTGTGATGTAGCACCCGACAACATTTCAGCAGCAGCAGTATAAACCACTATAAAAATAAAATTAGATTTAATAAATAATTTGTTGAGAGATACGCTAAATATCCCCATATAGATTAAGTTGGCAATAGTAGTAATAATAGTAATGTAAGATGCAATATGTAGGATTAAGTCTTGTATGTTGTTGTGTAAAACATAAGAGAAAAATAAAAACGTTTTGATAATAAGACAGGTATTTTGTGTTTAATTCATCATAATTGTAATGTATTTTCTAATAATAGTAATATATGGTAAGTCCAAAATTAAACAAAGATTTTACGTATTGCAATTTTTAAATGAATATTCCATTGATAAAATAAATTAAGAGATGTTAGATACGAGAGATGGGGGCGCTTACTGAGCAACCGCCCTGGCATTCAAGAGCCGAGTTTACCCCCGTGGCGTGCCATTAGATATTTCATTTAAAAAATATGTTTCACGTTAGACTTCACACGAATACGGATAAAAAGCTAAGCATAGAAACAACAAAAAAACTCGCTTCTAAAATTATAATAGGTGACGAAACCCATATTCCTTCTTACGATAAAGTGGCATATCACTAGGAAAAAATAAGTTTCCATTTGCAAGTGATGTATGTTGTTTTCTTTCAAAGAGATTGGTGAAGGCTATTAAGCTAGAAGGGCAGAAAGCTGTTAGGACATTCTGGTACACACGATATTGCTTAGAATAACGGGTTTAATGCTCCTCTCCATGACGGCTTATCTCCATACTTTCTAAGTAAAAAATAAAATCTATGATATGGACCGCGTGCTATACTCACCCGATCTCATTACGTATGAGTTCAGATCATTCTTTATCTTCAAAATAATTTATTTACTTGGAATTTTAAATCGAAAGAACAGATCGGTGCTATTATAAGAGTTTTTGATTCCATTTCGGAGAACTCGATTGGCGGCTCGTGTCTTAAACGTCATCGTCGTGACGAACCATCTTTAGACGCTCGTTGAATAATATACTATAAAATTATGGCAATTATATTATTATTAATGACTGAGTCGAATGAAACGTAATCTGGAAGTCCAATTTTAGACTTTTTCCAGCAACTGAGGTCGTATATTGTAATGGGACACATTACGCCCATCTTATTTCAAAGCAGTTATATCCATTTGTAAAATTTTAAAGAATACTAAAATTAATTTATTTAAACTAAAAGTCACATTGTATAAATTTTAATGCTTTTCCCGCCATTAAATATTATTGCAAAACATTTCGCAATAATATTACACACGTATTTCAATCAGTTCCTTCTATGCCAAATCATCATTTTGTATAGTTAAGTGTGTATAGTTAGCCATACATAAACTCTATTAGAATAACCTAGTGTCACATATACGAATCGTTAGAATCACTGTATTGCATCATCCACGAAACCAGTATGATCAAGAACTCTATAAGGAAGCCGGGGAATTACCAAGAGAAAACCGAAGTTAGGACGCATCAAGGAAAACGAAACGAAACACTCGACTCAAGTCAGTCAAACGAGTCAAACGTGCTACCCCTTAACGTGATAATAAAGTGAGGGAATACTGCAATAAAAGTACTTGGCTCAAGGGAGTCAACCTAATAAAACGTGCGACCCTATAAGCAAGAGTAAGAAAGGGTTAACCGCATTTTGTGTACTTAAGTACAATAAGTACACGTAGCAAAAGTATCACATGCCTACAAGTGCAGTCATTTATTTAAAAGTGAATCACCACGCTTAATACATCAGGGCTCTTGTCTGGAATATCAGGCACCCTGAGGCGTGAAGAAATAGTGTTAATACAGTGAACAAGTGCATCAATCCAGAAGCACCGAGTCAACGATAAAGTGAAATGGCCATTAGTGCAGCGATGTAAAGGTTAGTCTTTATAAATACTGTTTATTAATCTGATCAGACTAAACAGTTCAAATCTGTGTTAAATTTACTGTATCTCGCCCCATATGTATATTAGTATTTAGTATTAGTATTTTCAGAATTACCCTAAGTAAATTTGTAATTAATCATATGTAAATTAACAAGCTTTATTTATCAATATAAGTACATTTAGAAATCATTTGTTCTTTTATTTCAATTCATGTAATCTACACTTTAATGGAAAAGCATATTAAACAAAAGGAATTGATCGAAATATTTATTAAGTAAAAAAGAGGGATTCATTTCTTTTCGCCTTAGTTTTCATACACGCTTTGAGAGAGAAAGGCGTAAGTCGCATTTCGACTTACCCGCTTTATTTAGAGTCTTTTTCTATATCTCTCCGCTATTTTTTTGCTAACCGGCAATTTTAAAAGTACAATTATACCTTAGAGGGGGTAATCCTCTTGGCGCCCGACAAAGCGGTAATTGAATAAGTCAATTACTCATTATTCAACTTTAATCTATATCTCAATATTTAGGATAACTGCGGCATTTAAGTATTTTCAGCACCAAAGTTATCGTTTGTACAGCAACCTCGAATCCCTCGAAGCCCGGGACATTATTAATATAACGCCCAATGTTAAGGGTTAAAGAGGACTGTTACAATATCGACAATAACTCTGCGAATGTCGACTTCCAAGTGGTCCAATCTATCTTGGTTTATCGGCGTAGACCAACGATTTCACATATCCCCATAGAAAATAATCCAAAGGAGTGAGATCACACGATCGTGGAGGCCAATTCACAGGACCATTACGACCATTGCGAAATTATGCCCTCATCGAATGTTTCCTGCAATAACCTGATTATGTCGCGCGCTGTGTGGTATGTTACGCTGTCTTGTTGAAACTGAAGCTGCTCTAAATTAACACCATTTAATTGGGGAACAAAAAAGTCAGTAATCATAGACCTATAGCGCTTTCCATTGACTGTAACATTCTGACTGGCATAATATCTGAAGAAATATGGGCCAATGTTTCCCCCAGCCCATAAAGCACACCAAACAGCGACTTTTTGTGGATGTAACAGCATCTCAAATCTGGTTGCTCTGCGCTTCAAATACGGCAATTTTGTTTGTTGACTTTTGTTGAAGTTCAACAAAAAAAGAGCCTCATCGCTGAACAAGATTTTGCGGTAAAAAAGATGGTCAAAAGAAATCTGATTTTCGGCAAATATGCCGAACGTACAACACGTATTATGATCATGCGGCTGTAACTGTTGCACGAGCTAGATCTTGTAAGCTCGTAAACCAAGATCTTTTCGTAAAATCTTTTATAAAGTGGATTAACAAAGCTTCAATTGCTGTGCGCGACCGCGAATAGACTTATTTGTGATTTCATCAACACTGCACTTTACAGCGCAGCAACAACTTCTTCGGTGCGCACTGTACGACGTCTCTGCGGATGCATATTATCAATTAGAGTATGCGTGGTGCAAAAACGTTTCATGTCGACCATAAAATGGTAAGTTTCGCGAACTGAACCACGATTTTCAAAATAAATTTGCACAATTTGCAAACCTTGGTCTGGTGTAAGTTCATTTTGAAATTGCAAAACGTACTGAATAGAAATCAGCTGTCAATTGTCAAAATGGTTGTCACTAGAAACAATTTTGCCAACTTAAAAATCAAACCTCTGAAAAAAACGTTATTATATTGTAACTATAAAAAGATAAAATAAAACAAATTTTATGAATTTCACTTTTTAATTATCACTGTAACGAGTTGTTTCGCACCAACCTGGGCTTCGTCAGACATATAACTAACTTATTTACAAAATATTTTTTATATTAAACACAAGTAAACGGTAACAAGCAAAAACACATGTTTTATTTTAAAAATAGTCGGTGGGATGGGTGCTTTTTATTACTGGATGTCTATGCACAAAACTTTCGCTACGGTTTATACAATATGTACTGTTCTTAAGATGGATAGATAGGGTTTCGAATAGTGAAGTACTTAAAAGAATTGGGAAAGAGAAGGAAATATTGAACACAATAAAGATAAGAAAACTACAATATCTGGGCCACGTGTTGAGAGGGGAAAGATATGCTCTGCTACAGATAATTATTCAGGGTAAGATACAGGGAAGAAGAAATATAGGAAGAAGACGTATTTCCTGGTTAAATAATTTGAGACAGTGGTATAAATGCAGCTCCATTGAACTATTCAGAGCCGCAGCATCAAAGATGAGAATAGCCGTGATGATAACCAACCTTCTGAGAGGAGATGGCACCTGAAGAAGAAGAAGAAGACTGTTCTTAAGTAATAAAACTAGAGGTTTACATTATATTACAGGGAGGTAAAGAATTCTATGGAAAAATACAAAAATACAAAATACAATATGTAACTGTCTGCATATCAAATAAATAGATTGAGTAAGGGTGAATTATTTGTTTCTAATTGATCATTTAAGATCTTGTCAGTTTTCTTTAATTTATTGATTTCAAGTGACTCTAATAAATTAAGTTTTTTGCCCTTATTTTATACATGTAATATTTTAAATTCTTTGTTAAAATTGTGGTTCGCTGAATTGATATGAGACGCATATGAAGAGTCACTTTTATTATTTCTAAATGAAGAAAAATGTTCTTTGACGCGTATTTCAAACGATCTGCCTGTCTGTCCGATATAAGTCATAGGGCAACTACCTTCATATGCGTCTCATATCAATTCAACGAACCACAATTTTAACAAAGAATTTAAAATATTACATGTAGAAAATAAGGGCAAAAAACTTAATTTATTAGTCACTTGAAATCAATAAATTAAAGAAAACTGACAAGATCTTAAATGATCAATTAGAAACAAATAATTCACCCTAACTCAATCTATTTATTTGATATGCAGACAGTTACATATTGTATTTTGTATTTTTGTATTTTTCCATAGAATTCTTTACCTCCCTGTAATATAATGTAAACCTCTAGTTTTATTACTTAAGAACAGTACATATTGTATAAACCGTAGCGAAAGTTTTGTGCATAGACATCCAGTAATAAAAAGCACCCATCCCTCCGACTATTTTTAAAATAAAACATGTGTTTTTGCTTGTTACCGTTTACTTGTGTTTAATATAAAATATATTTTGTAAATAAGTTAGTTATATGTCTGACGAAGCCCAGGTTGGTGCGAAACGACTCGTTACAGTGATAATTAAAAAGTGAAATTCATAAAATTTGTTTTATTTTATCTTAATAGTTATAATGGAATTTCATCAAGTAAAGGCCGAAACAATCATATATGTTATTATATTGGTTGCAGAAAATGTTGGCAGATTGGAATTTAAACATATACCCTATGAGAAAACGTCCTACAGCCACTTATAGTCGTCGATAATATGCGGAAATAGCTTAACAAATTATAAATAACATAAATTTTGCATTCGCGAATCTTTAATTACACTTTTATACATTTTCACAAAAATTCAACCCATTTAAAATACCATTATATTTTAATCCATCTCTAACAATAATTTGAAAGTTAGTTACGTAACAAAAACAAATATATTGTTTTTATTTTGACGAAATTTATATAATTCTTATCACAGGAGTCAGCGAAACAGCGCTAAAATAAACAGACTTATCATTTTAATTGTAATTATCATGTTAGAATGACAATGTATTTTTTGGCAGGTTTAATATACTAAGAATATGAAAGTCTAAAGTTAAAATTTTTTTTTTATTATTATCTTAGAATGACAAAGTATTTTTTCCAGGTTCAATACAATAATATGAAAATAATGTGTATGAAATTATTACCTATCATAATCATCTTTTGAACAAGTTATAGATAAAAATGTGAATATCATGTACTGCATTATTAAAAAAATTGAGACCATTTAATATATCAATACATTCTTGAACTATGTACAATAATGTAAAATGTACATAATTAAGTACGTTTTTGGAATGATCTTGATATGTAAATTGTCTTTTAATTGGCACCTCAAAGAATTGAGAGAAGTTACATGCTTTATGTACTTGTAAATATGTAATTATTTTATAATCCCATGTAGATTTAAACGACATATACTTATAGTAATTACTTCTTTCCAGAAGTAATAATTATATTGCCAACGTGTGGTGACGAAATCATTGGATACAATAAAGAATATGTACTAGCAACTTAAATACAGATTAGGCAACGCTTTCAAAAGAATTACAGGATAATCAAAAATGAAGATTCCAAATTAGAAATAATACCATTCGTATAAAAATGCATCAGCTGAACGATATGGGGCATTCTCTCACTGCGATCTCTGTTATAGCAGTATCGTAGTTGAGAGCACCGACGACGATACATCGTCAAGAGAACCCGGAAGCAATGGCCGGACGATATATTACTACCACTATTACCAACTTAGCTCTGAAACCCAGCTTTAAAAGAAGATGTACTCCGCAGCAACGTGAGGACGCGGAAACCATCATAAATCAAACCACGGAGGAAGAAGATATTCAAAATCTTTTACAAAAATCACCGCAAATATTCATCGTAGATCCCGACGAACCGACGGTAAAAATAGAAATTTTAGAATCGCCCAAAGAAGAAACAAGCCAACTGGAAGAGAATAAGCCATACATATTCACCATCGAATTCACAAATCCAAAGAAAACAACGAAAAAACAGAAAACCGAACACGCAAGCACACCAATTGAAACAAAAAACTCCTACAGTATCCTCGAAAAAACTAACGCCGAGGAAAAGATGGAACAAGACGCAAATGAATTCACTCCACAACCGTCAACTTCAAACAACAGCACACCCAGGGTAAGTGACAAAACAAACACTACACAAAACACAAAAACCGAAACACGCAATACACAACACAAAATCGCACCAATAATAATAACAGAAAAAGACAAATGGGCACATATACGACATATACTTAAAACACACAACATTAACACCGTACAAAACAAACTTGTGAAACCAGGCATACACATCGAACCGAAAACTGACGAAGACTACCGTACACTTAAACAAATACTCTACACAGAACACATACAATTTTACACGTTTCAATTGCGAAGCGAAAAGACACTAAATGTAGTTATGCGAGGCATTCCTATCTTTATCACTGACACTGACATTACAGACGACTTGACTGACCAAGGCTACCCGACATTAAAAATCAAAAGAATGAACGGTAAACACGGCATACCTGCACCACTAGTATTGATCGAACTGACGAGACAATACAAATCAATCTACAACATACACGACTGCTGCGGACTCGCAATTAAAATCGAACCATTAAACAAACGGACAGACATAATACAATGCCACAAATGCCAGACTTTCGGATATCACCAAAAAAACTGTAATGTGAACTACAAATGCATGAAATGCGGAGACGAACACTCGACACACTTATGTACAAAGACGAAAACAACCCCACCAAAGTGTGCAAACTGCGGTGGTCCTCACCTATCCACATTCATAAACTGTCCTAACAACCCAAGCAACCCTGCAAACAAAACCGCACCCAAACCTAAATACATACCAGAACCACCCCCAACAACTAATCCCTGGACACAAAAACAAAAAAACACAACACTTAACACAGTTGACGAATTAGCACTTGCCTTAGGCAATATGCTAATAACATTACACTCGACAAACGCAACAAAAGAACAGATACAATATAGTCCTTTTACGATAACAGACGAGGCACGTCATAACCGGAAACTTCAGAATTACCTACCTATACAATACTAAACCCAAAAAGAACTGTCTTTCACTATCGTATATCTAGAGATTTCTTCTTTGCAAACGTTCCTATCCTGCGTAACGTTGCCAACTTCTATTTTCGCTACTGTCATTCGTAATTCGCTTAATTGCTGTTAATAACATGTCTCAATTATGCTAATTGTCAGTTATAATTTACCACGTACATAAAACTATAGTTAGAATGAGAGGCGTTAGGTTTATCTAATTGTTTTAAAAGTATGTAAATTATCGTTATTTCCTAACTGTCAACGCGGATTACATGTCAACTGATTTTTAATACATAACCTCTGTAATAGATGTAAACAAACGATTTGGCAAGAGTGCGTGACGCAAACATGACGTATGTTGATGACGTGCCTCGTCTGTTATCGTAAAAGGACTATACTTCGTAACGCAAACACAGACAGTGTCTTTCATTGTTGGAAACAGCCAAAAGTCACTAGGAGCCAGGTCAGGTGAGTAGGGAGCATGAGAAATCACTTCAAAGTTGTTTTCAGGAAGAAACTGTTGCGTAACGTTAGCCCGATGTGCGGGTGCGTTGTCTTGGTGAAACAGCACACGCGCAGCCTTTCCCGGACGTTTTTGTTGCAGTGCAGGAAGGAACTTGTGCTTCAAAACATTTTCGTAGGATTCACCTATCACCGTAGTGCCCTTTGGAACACAATGGGTAAGGATTACGCCCTCACTGTCCCAGAACATGGACACCATCATTTTTTCAGCACTGGCGGTTACCCGAAATTTTTTTGGTGGCTTCCATTGAGCTGACTGGCGCTTTGTTGCTGGATTGAAAAATGGCATCCACGTCTCATCCATTGTCACAATCGACGAAAAGAAAGTCCCATTCATGCCTTGGTTGCGCGTCAACATTGCTTGGCAACATGCCACACGAGCAGCCTTGTGGTCGTCCGTCAGCATTCGTGGCACCCACCTGGAGGACACTTTTCGCATTTTCAGGTCGTCATGCAGGATTGTGTGCACAGAACCCACGGAAATGCTAACACTGGAGGCGATCTGTTCAACTGTCATTCGGCGATCCCCCAAAACAAGTCTATCCACTTTCTCGATCATGTCGTCAGACCGGCTTGTGCGAGCCCGAGGTTGTTTCGGTTTGTTGTCACACGATGTTCTGCCTTCATTAAACTGTCGCACCCACGAACGCACTTTCGACACATCCATAACTCCATTACCACGTGTCTCCTTCAACTGTCGATGAATTTCAATTGGTGTCACACCACGCAAATTCAGAAAACGAATACGCTGTTCAAGTAAGTAAAACGTAGCCATTTTAAGTATCTAAAACAGTTCTCATTCTCGACGCTGCCGCTAAAATTCCATCTGCCGTACAGTGCTGCCATCTCTGTGACGTATTGACAATGAACGCACGCTCATTTTAAAACAATGCACATGCTTCTATCTCTTTCCAGTCTTGAGAAAAACAATCGGAGGCCTTAGAACTTGAATGCACCTCATATGTGTGAATATTATAATTTCTACATTACTCTTAACACATGATTTGCTTATTATCCGATAATATATAAATTGGATGGGATTGTAAAAAACTTAAGAAACAGCTTTCACAATATATCAATTGCATATATACATGAAAATTACATGTACTTACTTGTTCTTGGCCACAAAGCATTGACACCTATACCAAAAGGCCTGAATTCTTCATGCATACCCAATACACACATTGACATTCCAAATTTTGCCATAGTATAAGCTACATGATTGCTAAACCAATATGGATGCATGTTTAAGGGTGGTGAAATGTTTAATACATGGGGATGACGGCTTCTCTTCAAATATGGTAAACATTCTTTAGTTCTATAAAAATATTAAACTAATAAACTCTTTCTTAATTAATTTGTATTATCTTACACTAAAAATGTACCTCTGGTATTTATGTTATGCATAAGATCATATCTTTTCATTTCCGTGTCCGCAGTAGCAGTCAAAGAAATAGCAGATGCATTATTTATTAATATGTCAATACCACCAAATTTTTTAACTGCAGATTGAACTGCTGCTCTAACTTGCTCTTCATTTCTAACATCAACAACACATGGTAAAACTTTGCCACCAACTTTTTCAACTAAAAAGGAATATGTAGTTATTTATTTCTATCAAAATTATACACAAACTAACTTTCTTCAGCTGCTGTATAAATAGTTCCTGGTAATTTTGAATGTGGCTCAGCTGTTTTTGCTGCAATTACTATATTGGCCCCATCTTTAGCAGCTTTTAAGGCAATGGCTTTTCCTATACCTCGACTAGCACCAGTGATAAATATTGTTAAACCTGATAGTTTCCTAATAACAAAAATACAATAATGTGATTTAAAACAATTAAAAAATAGTATACAAAAGTATTAACTATAATTTGAATTATAGGTTAAAAAATGTATTCTGATAAATATAAAAATATACATACCCTGTATTGTTCATTATTATTAGATATGTATGTAGAGACAGATATTTGCAAGAGGCTTGTTCATTTACTTATACTATTTAACAGTTATCTTGTAAATATTTAAAAGTTTAGCTTTAAATAAAAATGAAATAATTTTAAATATGTGATAAAGGTAATGTAATGATTACTATTACTGATAAATCTAAAAAGTTATAACGTGAAATAACATAAAATATGTAAATATAAACATTGTTCTGGGTTCAAAATTCAAGGAGATAATTTGAATTGCAAATGATAATGCTGTTATTAAATATAAAGCATTGTAAATCATGTAGGTATGTATGAATTAGTTGAAAGTTTTGAAAATAAGTACATACCTTCATTGCAGATTTCAGTTTCTTAATTGAATAAATTACTTTCTACCACAGAAAATTAGCACGATTTGTTTATTTTTAATTGCAAATGAGTTATATCAAGTTATTACATGTACTCAACACGTACTTAAGCATTCGCAGCATGTTGAGCACGATTTATAAATACATATATCATGAACCGCAAAATTTAAAAAAGTATGGATATATTTATTTATATTAAATGACATGTTAGTCATTTTAAAGTATTCTTATGCCTTAAATTTGGCCTTGGACTACAAAGAAATATATCGTGCGTTCAAAAAAAAAACCAGCCTAATCACGGCTGACTAGAGGCGTTTTTTTTTGAACGCACGATGGATTAAAAGAATAGAATTTTTCAACTTATCAGTATAATCTGTATGTAACATAGTGGTTTTCTGTTTTTCTTACTAAATGTAAATACATATTTATAGATACATATTTTACGACCCCCATATATTGTAATATATTAGCTTTTAATAAATTATGAAAAGTAACTATACTCTATTTTTAAAGTAGAGAGACGAATTTCTGAACAGACCACTTTGACAGTGAAATCTCATTGGTTGAAAGCAAGGCCAAATTGCTTTCAACCAATGAGATTTCAATGTTTTCAATGTATAATGTTTTATTTTTACTATTATAGCGTTCAAAGCTCGCGACATGCAGATTTGCTCCGACCAATCCGTGGATATGAAAACAGCGCGGCAAGTTCGAATTTAGATCAAATTTAAAATAATGACAACAATGTCTAGGCAAACCATTTGCAGGATTCATTTATTAGTCTTTAAACATATTTTCAATATTTCAAAGACACATTTCAAATTTTAATTCAGCAAATAATATATATAAGTAAACGAAAATGTTTATATTAGGAAAATCTTTAAATTTTATTTCTTCTGTTTTTTGAAAATATTATGCTATTCAAAATGCAAATGAGAATGGACAAGGATGGCTTTCGAACGGTAATAAAGGTGCATATTCGACACTTCTATAATTTGCGTCCATTGATATTCTGAACATTGTGATCTCTACACTTATGTAAAGAAAGATAAACTTTAGTGTTAAACTGAACAGAATATACATGCATATTTCCGAGCTGCTAATGGTGCAATGGTATTTATATTTTCGGTATGGACCTGATTTACAACACACAAAATAGACAATAGGATGGATAACAATTCCTATTTCTAGACAACATAATACAAAACTATTTTTTTTTTATAATTTGAATAACCATACGTGAATCAATTCTAAGGTTACGTACAAATCCTTAGTTCCTATTGGTCGGAGCAAATCTACGTGTCAGGAGCGCTAATGGCTAAACCACAATACAGTTGCGATCACTACAAACTCAGACACCGACTTTTGACACATTCTGTCAAATTTAAAAAAATTCGTGATTTGTAAATTTGACTTTTAACCGGTATGATTATGTTAGTGTCAGTTTATTGTAAGTCAGAAGCGTACACAATTTTTAAAATACCTCAATTAAACTAAACGAACTGCAAAAGTCGATAATTAGAACTAGGCTAGAGGACGGCATGAGCATTAGGCACATCGCAAATGAAATAAATGTTGATAAAAATACGATAAAAGTCAATGATATATTGCTTATGCCAATACTTTTTAAATATATAGCAAACGCCAATTAAGTTGGCGCGAAGAGGGGGTGCGCAGAGGTCGCGTTTAAAAACGTCCACCCCCACTACTCAAGTAATTGTCAGAATACATTTGTCATTGACGTTTGACGGAACATAATGTCTTTAGAGAGAGAGGTCGCGTATAGCAAACGCCAATTAAGTTGGCGCGAGGAGGGGGTGCGCAGAAGCCGTTTTTAAAAACGTCCACCCTCACTACTCAAGTAATTGTCAGAATAATTTGTCATTGACGTTTGGCGGAACATAATGTCTTTGCTAGGGCATCATAAAGTGACACACGCTTAGAGGTTAGAATTATCTGACATTTGATGTAAAACCAAATACAAATCCCCCCACTACTTTTAATCCTGCGCGAACTTACCCCTCCTCGCGCCAACTTAATTGGCGTTTGCTATACTTGTTTTGCTTTTAAAATTTAATATTCTCATCTTGTTGTGGTTTTTGAGAGCTTTCATCTTGAAAAATCTAAATTCCATCAAGAAAAATAAACTGGAATGCATTTTCATTTTAAAAACGCATATATTGTTGCAAAAACGTTATTTGTAATTGAATTTTTCCATTTTTCAAATTTTTTATTTTATACGCCACTGACTTCCTTTCAGTTAGGTGACATTTTATAAACTTCAATATTAAGACCATACAAATTTATTGCATTTTCGCGAAGTAATGTAATTGTAAATATGCTTTCTACACTTGCCATGTTACAAAAAAAACAACATTTATTATTTGACAAACTGTCTTAGTTTGTAGGGGCCGCAACTGTACATACATAAATTTAAGCCTTATAGGATTAAGAGATTTATTTATTTTGTCTGGAATTAATAAATTCAATACCTTTTCCATCATTAAATGAAGTCGAAAAAAGCAAAATAAATATTTCGTGAATTACATGTAGTATGTACTTTGTGCTTTTACTACTATGACGAAAGCCAATGTTTTAATTTATATTTTGAATATGAAATGTTCTAATATTCAAATAATTTGTTTGAATTTTAGAAATAAGTAACATTGGCTGGTATGCAACTATTCGTGTGCATTTCAGAAAAGATTTATTTTCCATCTCTTGCATCACTGTCAACTTTAGTGGGATAGACGACCCATTTAACATATACGTTTTGAAAATAAATTTAGTATTTATTTTTTTTATTTATTGAAATAGAAAATTTTATTATTTTCATAAAATTTTTAATATAAATGGTACTGAAACAAAAACAAGTCGATAAATAGCCTATATTTTCTAATTCCTTATGTATTTGACTTACAATTAGATATTTACATATATTGATGCCTATGTATTGGATATGTATTAATATAATATAAATTATATAAATTAAATATAAATTAATATAATATAAATATAATATAATATATAATCCTTGGTTATGCACCCATCATATGTAGAAATATTACCTAGGAAGGCACCGAGAAGTAGAATTGAGAAAGTTATGAATACAAAGACAATTATAGAATAATTAGAATATAATTATAGGAAGTTGCGCAGTTGCGCATATTAAAACGGCATATACCGCCTGATTCTGAGCAAACGCAACGATCCGAACGTATGAATATTTCTCCCGCTTCAAATACAATTCCCCTGAACGCGTTTAGCCAATCACAAAGCAGTCTGTCGCGCAACCATTTAACAACTAATGTCACAAATTAGTGTCACCACTGTCACCCTATACGGAGTCTCTTAAGCGTTTGAATAGTGAAAATAAGAAAATAAGAAAAGAAAATAGACATTACTGGTTCTGTACAAAATTTAAAACCATTATTCCCAAATCGCAGAGTTCCTAATGATACGTTCATTTTAGTATGCGCTGCAATAGAACTAAATTCAAATTTGACAGTTAGCGATATTTCCAACGATTTAGGCATATGCTGCTCTTCCGTTAACCCCATACTAAAATTAAATGGTTTTCGTAATTATAAATATTCCAAACATCATCAATTATTTTACGGTGATGAGTTTAAACGGATGAATTTCCGTTATTATATAATTAATTTCAAATTATGAACAATTTATTTTATTATCTGTAAGAGTAAATTTTTCTTTACATTACTAGAATTTAATTTAGTTTTTATTTATTTCTGAAGTTTATTTAGTTTACTATGAACAGTTTTCGTGACCTTTATTATTAAAATTTAATTTATTAAATCTCTTGATGCCTTATTTGCAATTTTCTTAACCGCTTATTAATAATTTCATTACGCTTTGTAGAATAACGTATTGCAATTTACTCATTACCATAACACAGGACTAAACAATTTATAGTCCTTTAATAGTAATTTGGTAATCAGATAATTTTTCTTACGCGGCTCCATAATATGTGACATTGATGTTGACACGCCTACAGCATTCAGGGGAATTGTATTCGAAGCGGGAGAAATATTCATACATTCGGATCGTTGCGTTTGCTCAGAATTAGGCGGTATATTATTTTAAATATTGAATAGTATTTTTTTAATCTATCACTTTAAATAAAAATAGTGATGTGTTTGATTGCTTAAATTACTAATTGCGAATAGTGAATGTTGGCAAGTAAAGGAGAAACTTCATATAATCCATATAAGAGTTTAAAAACGTGTAAATCAATTTCTAAGTAAACAATTTATGTGCTCCTATTTTCTATTAGATTCTGATTATAGTCTGGTTAAATGTTTACTCATACCAATGTCTCGTCTTTGCAAGTTTGAAAGAGTTTTCATTTATAATTTCACAGTATAAACTACGGTTTCAATTTATTTCTTTTCTTTAATTTCCAGCTTATATTAAAAAAGTTCAATAATTGTAATTTCTTTTCTGTGATTAGATCTACAAATGGCAAATATCCTTTTACAAAATGGATTTTTGTAACCGATAATATATTGACTTAATTAATACTTTCTTAAACTTTTGCACCTTGGATTTTAGGAGTGAGTTGGACTTTGGAACACAACATACAATTTTTAAACCTTTACGACCAAAGTCTCGATTTATTGTTTTTGCGCATTCAATAAATCTATATATTCGTGGTGAATACATTGTTAAAAGCATTTCACATTGAATTCGCAAATATGATCAATACAGGGTATGTAAATATATGTATTGGTAAAAAATTAGCCACTTAACCTCTTTCTATAATAAATGCATGTAGGTTAATGGGTTTGGTATTAGACAACACTTTCAAGTAGTCTAACCAGAATACAATTTTAACTTAAATACATTTTTATAATAACTGAAATATGTTTAATTGCAGAAAATTAGCTGGCCTTACAATATTTATTACTGGTGCTAGTCGAGGTATAGGTAAAGCAATTGCTTTGAAAGCTGCAAAAGATGGTGCTAACGTTGTCGTAGCCGCAAAAACAGCAGAACCACATCCGAAATTAGCTGGTACTATCTATACAGCAGCTCAAGAAAGTATGTCTAATTTATAATTAAAAAATTTTTGTGTACTTATAAAATTTATGTGTATCTAGTTGAACAAGCTGGAGGAAAAGCATTACCCTGTGTTGTTGATGTAAGAGATGAAAAACAAGTACGATTTGCAGTAGAGGAAGCTGTAAATAAATTTGGTGGTATCGATATATTAGTTAATAATGCATCCGCAATTTCCTTAACAGGTACTGCAGATACGGACATGAAGAGATATGATTTAATGCATAACATTAATACTAGAGGAACATTCTTGGTGTATGTATATTAAGAACCCCAGTAATTTAATCAGTTTATATAATGCCTGTTTCAGATCTAAAGAATGTTTACCATATTTGAAAAAAAGTCGTCATCCACAAATATTGAATATATCACCACCTTTGAGTTTACAACCTCATTGGTTTTCTAATCATGTGGCATATACAATGGCAAAATATGGCATGTCTATGTGTGTATTAGGTATGCATGAAGAACTAAGGCCATTTGGAATAGGAGTTAATGCATTATGGCCTAGAACAAGTAAGTTTTTCTGTAAATTCTTTTAAATATTTACGTTATCATTCTATTCTCGAATAATATAACATTTTCAAATATTAGGCATTGACTTGAAAATTAGTTGTTTTATAAATATTTAAAATGGTAAACCTGCAGAATCATTGTCCCATCCAAATTTCCCGCTACGAATATAGCAAACTTACTGCAACGTTGTCAAATCTCTGGTAATAATTTAATTTATTTCTCATTGTTAATTCACCTTATTTTCCAGTTATTAATTTACGTTAATTTGTAATTTTTATATGTTATAGGTACTCCTAATTTATATGTTATAATTTAGTTAGAACTTAAAATACATTTTTAAATGGTTCGTCTTGGTATAAAATTATTTTGCGGTTATATTTACAAATATTTACACATCGCTCTAAATCACCATTCTTTATATTAGTAGTGCATTTGGCAACGTTGCTCGTATATTGCCGACATATGATTGGTTATGCTCATCCGTAAATGTCAGTTGAAATGGGACACTGATTCTGCAGGTTTACCATTTAAAATTTCATGTGTCAGTAATTTTCTACTAATTTAAAAATATGAGAAATTAAATACATTAACTAACCTATGTATATAAACATTTATATTTTTGTTGACATTCATTAATTATTAACAAGTACTGATATATAACATAAACGCGGATTTATAATAAAAATTATCTGATAACTATATTGTTTACAAACATACAATAATACAGTAGGTTATCCATACATGTTTAAATGATTGACAATCAAAGCTTTAACCTCTGATTGCTCTTACAGGAACCAATTGTTTTTTAAATTTATAATTAGAATTTTGTTCATTGTTACTCTCTTGTTGATACTTTAAAGAAAAATGAATTTAAGCAAAATAGAGGTTTATTCATAAATCACAAACTTGAATGAATGCAATGATAATTGGTGCGTTTTATAGAAATTTAACAAAATTAGAAATGCATAAAATATATTCTTGTCATTTTAAAGTTTCGTTGGTATTTTAAGTTGTCGGAAGAAAAAAAATACATCGAAAACTCGGAAATTATGCAGTGCTATTAAAAATGACTATTTTTTTCTTTAAATTAATCGGCATCGGCACGCCAATGATCTATATAAAATGGCAGACAATGTTTCACAATCTGACAATACACAGTTATAGCAATCGCCAATTAAGTTGGCGCGAGGAGGGGGTGCGCAGAAGCCGTTTTTAAAAACGTCCTCCCCACTACTCAACTAATTGTCAGAATACATTTGTCATTGACGTTTGACGGAACATAATGCCTTTGCTAGGAGATCATAAAGTGATACACGCTTAGAGGTTAGAATTATCTGACATTTGATGTAAAACCAAAAATAAATCTCCCCACTACTTCTAATCCTGCGCGAACTTACCCCTCCTCGCGCCAACTTAATTGGCGTTTGCTATACACAATATTGTAAATTTACCAGGTTAAAAATATCTACAGAGCCTTCATTATTTGTTGTAACATGATACATATGCAACCAACATTACAGATTGGTACTACTCCTATACAAATATTCCTAGTTCAAAATAGTTTGACAGATGTTTTTTAATTTTATTTTAATTGAAACATAAGTAATTTCTTGGAATAATAAAAATAAATTTTAGTTGTATGTTTATTCAATTAAAACACTAGTGTTTATTATCATTTTAATAGCATCAATTTTATTTACAGTTAATAATGAAAAAATTGTCAATTTTGCCTCTGTACAAACACATTTTATGAGGAGCTAACGTACTGAAAGCTTTTTCACAATAACATATTTATAATAAATGATGACCATTTTGTTGCAAACAAATATTCACCCTACGTTTTAAATTTTCAAAAACATTATGTAAATCATTCTGCGTAATGTTATTTATTTCATGCACAATTGCTGCTTCTAGTTCTTGTAAATTATGTAGTCTATTTCTATATATCCTATTTTTCAAATGTCCAAATAAGTAAAAATCAAGCGGAGTAAGATCGGGAGAACGGGGTGGCCATACATTAAACAGTCTATCGTCGTAAAATTCTGTCAAATAGTGGTGTGTGTGTCTCTGGCCGTGTGAGCAGGTGCATTATCTTATTGAAACCAGCCATTTTCTAATTCATCGTCATGCAGCTGATTAATAAATTCATTTAATATTCCTCGATATCTTGCTGCAGTAATGGTATCGTAAAAGAAAATTGGCCCAATAATTCTTCTTCTCGACATTCTCACCCATATTCCTACTTTTAAAGGATGTAATGATGTTTCTACTAGTTGGTGTGGATTTTCTGTAGCCCAAGATCTATAATTTTGTGAATTTACGTATCCTGTAAGATGTACCCATGCTTCGTCACTAAAAAAAGTTAAATCTAGGAGATCATCGTTCATTCGATTATTAAACCATTCACAAAATCTAATTCGCCTATCGTAATCGACTGGATGTAACTGATGAACAACAGTAACTTTATAAGGATGCATATGTATCTTTTTTGTTAATGCTTTGTGACATGTTCCAACTGAGAGACCTACAAGAACATTTTTTTGAATGTAAACTTTGTACAATTAAAAATAAATATGAAATACCTGTTTGCTGAGATAGTTTTTTAACTGATTTATGAGGGCTATGTTCTACTCGCTGCCGAATATCATCTACAACAGCTTCAGTTAATTTGGTGGACCTCCCAGTCGATTTCCCTTTACAAATACAATGTTTATCCTCAAAACGATGTGTTATAATATGTCTACGATGTCGAAATGAATCATAATCAAAGTCAAAATCTGGGAAGCGTTGTATAAATTGATCTATACAACTTGGAAGTGAATAACTCCAATTGCCTTCGGCATCTTGTGTAGCACTTCTATAATGGGCCGCTAAAATGAATGCATCTTGTTCGACGGTAAATGCCATTTTGGAGGTTATAACCTAAAATGAAATTATTTTATTTATACATACATTCAATGTTATTAATAGATAACTAACCTTCACAAAAGTTAGAATATCTTCAATAGCTCTTCAAAGAACTGATTTTTTTAACGCGAAATAAATATAAAATTAATGCAAAGAAAATATAATTGACACAATACACAAAACGTACAAAACTGTCATAACAAAACATTTGAGTTTAGGAACTTATTATGCAGGATTGCCAATCCTAATGTATGCAACCAATATTGCAACACGTCACGTGGGTTACAACCTATTATGAAGGCACGGTATATCCGAATTGTCGACCTAAGTACTCAAGCAGCCATTTTCGATCGAAATGTGTATGGTTTTATCGTAGCATGAATAGTAACAAAGTGGAAACAATTTCATTAAAAAGTGAAGCCAAAATTGAAAATAAATTCCGTATCTACAACGTGTTTTAAACAGTAGACACTGAGTAACTAGTACTTGCAAATTATTATAAGTCACTTGCCAAGGTATCAATTGTTCAATAGATCTTACCTAGAGATCACGCTAGTAGGCTTAATTATTGCAACTTCTTCCAAGAAAATTTAAATAATGACGAAATTCTTGATCTAAATTTTTTTACTGATGAAGGATGGTTTCATTTAAACGGGTTTGTAAATAAACAAAATTGGGTAAAACTACAGTTTAGGGCTCCCATTTAAAGTGACACATCAGACTCTTATACGCATGCGCATAACCCAATAAAGTAGGGCAGCGTTGACCAACCGAACATTCATAACAAATATTGGTAAACAAGACAATTTCAGCCGTTTTCACTTTAAGCGGATTTCGCTAAAATTGTTTAAAATATGTGAATGTCTATAATGAAAATCTAGCTTTAGGGGAAGGATATATGTACATATTAAAATAATAAGTACGTCTACATTAATTACAAAATATATATTTACCTTAAACAAAAATGAAAATACATTATATTTACCTTAAAAATGAAAATAGAATAAGTATAAACTACCTATACATACAATAGAGAATTGATTTACGATCTAAACTATATTATAATAAAAATTAAACTTGAATTACACTGGATATTGTTGAGAAAGTGCAATAATAAACTCTGCAAAATGAAAATCTTGGTGAAACTGACTTCTCCACAGGAACTCGTGTAGGTAAGTTTCGAAAAGGTGTTCAGACATTCCAAACTGGCGTCGAAGCTTCCTTTTCGCACGCATCCACATGTTCTCGACAGTTTGTGTATGGACATTATCATCATCAGGATCAATAAAATTCTCTTGATGAACGACAACACAATGTTCATATACACCACCATCCATTTCGCTGATACCACTGTATGCTCTCCATGCATCGCTCATAATGATGGTTCCAGGTAAAATAAATCTAGGAAATGAAACAGACAAATCTTAAAAAGTAGTATCATGTCAGTAGTTTGCTATTGCTTACCTCCGGATCTGAGCTAATAAGGTTTCGGCTGTTTGATCAGCAACTTCCACAAGGAAACATTTGCCAGAGCCACGTTCTATACCACCAAAAACCCAATGGCCTTCACGCCACTGGCCACGATGGTATTTGCGGTGGAAAAACTTAGATTCGTCAATCTCTACTACAATCGGCTCAAAATTTTCATTTAGTCCACCAACTATTGTAGGATTTTCGATTAAAGCCGGCGAGCAGGCTTTAATCGAAACATCCCTGCAAAAGTTACACCAATCAACAACTGTATGCGTTGAATGGCTTCCAAGTTCAGCTTCATGTGCAATGTTTACCTGTGAATCGACACCATTCATAAATGTAAATAATAATTTGTTGAAGTTTCAAATGGCTACTTTCAAAAAAGGAGGCCTGTCTAATACTTGCTGATCTACGGCAAACTCTGCATTGCCAACGATAGCTATCTTTAAGTTTTCTCCTCTTTACAAATGACATAGGCACTTCACACTGCTGACAATTATTTAATTTCTTTATTAGTCGGCGTTTAGCCAACCACCTTAGAATTTCAATCTCTTCGCGAAAAACTAAATTAATAAACATAACCTTTTCCTCACGAATAACTTGAATTTCCATTATTTCGTCTTCCTGAACAATGGTGTGTCCTGCAATATCTCCTCTACCTGCCATTTTAATAGAAATTATTAACAAATAACGAATTAATACAAATCAATAATAAGTATCAAAAACACGTTTCAATGACAAAATGCCAAGTCACCGAAATTTGTCAACGTTGCAGCTGATTCCGTATGCTAGTGGCGGGAAATTCGGATGGGAGCCCTAAACTGCAGTTTTACCCAAAATTGCACAACATGGTCTATAAGCAACCCAAACAATCACATCGAAGTTCCTTTACATTCTGTTAAAGTTGGAGTATGGTTAGCTGTATCTCATCCGAGAAAAATAGGTCCAATATTTTTTCACAATAACATTTAACTAACGATACCGAGAACAGTTATTAACACCATTTTTAACTCAAGTGGAACGAGACGAATATACGAGGGAAGATCAGTAAGTACCCGTGTTTGAAGACAGGTGGCGCTGCTGAGGGAAGTTGGCATTACCGTCGTGTACTACCATCTGTCAGACAACACCATAATAAATTTCAGACTGATTCATAGGTTAGTTTTTATTTGGCAGCCAGTTGTATCACAAGTGTTTCGTGTTTCTCGATAAAATGGAAAAAGAGCAATATCGATCCGTAATTCGCTTTTTATTTTTGGATGGAAAAACATGCGAAGAAATAAAAGCGAAGTTGGATGCTGTCTATGGGGACCCTTTACCATTTATGACAACCGTAAGATATTGGTTCAACGAATTTAAACGTGGTCGTACATCTGTTTTTGATGAGGAGCGCCCAGGCCGCCCGGCAGACGTGGTTACCGAGGAAATCGTTGAAAAGGTCCACGACAAGATTCTCGCTGATCGCCGAACGAAAGTGCGCGAAGTAGCAGAGGCCGTAGGCGTGTCGTACGGAACGGCAATTAATATTTTACATGATAAGTTATCGGTGAGAAAGGTGTCGGCCCGATGGGTGCCGCGATTGCTTACGGTGGACAACAAGCGGATACGGTTGTCAATGTCGAAGCAGTGTTTGGACCTCTTTAAGAGAAATTCGCAGGAGTTTTTGCGTCGAGTCGTCACCGTTGATGAAACCTGGATCCATTATTATACGCCAGAGTCCAAGCGACAGTCAAAACAATGGATTTTTCGGGGTGAATCTGCTCCGAAGAAGGCAAAGACGGTCCCATCGGCCAGAAAGGTCATGGCCACGATTTTTTGGGATTCCAACGGAATAATCCTCATGGACTTTTTGCAGAAAGGAAGAATGGTCACGGGGCAGTACTACAGTGAATTATTGGACCGATTCGATATAAAATTGAAGGAGACACGGCCCCATTTGGCTAAGAAAAAAGTGCTGTTTCACCACGAGAATGCACCAGCACATTCACCCAGAATTGTCGCGGCAAAGTTGCATGAACTGCACTACGAATTGATGCCGCACCCACCGTACTCGCCTGACTTGGCTCCCTGCGACTTCTTTCTGTTCCCCAACATGAAAACGTGGCTCGGGGGAAAAAGATTCAGCTCAAACGAGGAGGTTATCGTCGAGACAGAAGCGTATTTTGCAGAGTTTGACAAATCGTATTTTTTGGAGGGGTTAAAGAAATGGCAGAAACGTTGGGAAAAGTGTATTGTACTAAAAGGTGATTACGTTGAAAAATAAAAAAAAAAATTTGTGAAAAACTTGCGTCTTCTTTCCTAACACGGGTATTTATTGATCCACCCTCGTAATGGGGATTACTTCCAGCAAGATGGGGCTACTGCACTTACAACTCGTGAAAATTTAGCGTTTTTAGAGTATTATTTACTTCATCGAGTTATAAGCAGAGGAGTTTGGGCAGCAAGGTCACCAGATATCTTACTCCGTTAGATTTTTCTGTTTTCGAATTGGTGAAGAATTAAGTAATTATTAATAAGACAAAAATGAATAACCTAAATGACTTGATGAATACGATTACAATTAAATGTAATGAAATAACACCAAATGCATTGCAAAATATTTTTGACAACATGAAATGTCGTATTGTATTATGCATTCAACAGAAAGGTGACCATTTTGAACACTTGTTATAATTAAAATTTTTGCAAATTAGTTATTTATCTTCGTTGTTTGATTAATACCCCGTATTTAAAGCTTTTTATTAAATAAATTAATAATCGAATTGTACTTGTAATTAATTTCATCACCATATCTCTCGATGATAAATTTTGACAGTGACAGGTAGGTAACCTTCATACCATTTAATCGATATCCGCATTTAAAGAATGCAGAACATCATAATTTATATGAAAAATTCATGGACAACTACACTCAGAGACAAAAAAACCCGGACATTTATTTTATAAAAAGAAAAATGAGATATATGTTAGTCAGAGTTTTTGTAGATAATGCAATTTAAAATGCATCAATTTGTCATAATTTTGTTACCATGGATACGTGTAAACAAGCCATTGTTATGAGACAAGCCATTTAATTGTCGAAAGTCACAGTCACTGCAGAATTTGTGTCTGCCTTTTTATTCTTTATTATCACTATTTGTTTAATTTTCACGTGTTATCAGTGTTTGAGTGTAAGACTGTAGTCACAATTTATCTTATTACACAATGAGACCCGAATATATTGCTGCAGCCGTTGCTTTATATAATGATGGACGCAGTGTGCGTTACATCCCATATGTCATGAATATGGCTAGAAGTACCATTCATGATGCCTTAAAACGTTTTAGAGAGACACAAGAATACACCAGGAGACCAGGTTCGGGTCGTCCGCGATGCACAACGCAAAATGAAGACAGGCGCATGGTGTTGTCAGTTCTTAGGGAGCGCAACCTGCCATCTACGATGGTAGCCCAACGGTTTTTTAACATGCATGGACGTCCAATATCGGCCAAAACAGTTAGAAGAAGGTTGAAAGCAAGTGGACTGATGTCAGCTAAACCTGCAACCGGTCCCAGATTACTAAGGATGCATCGCGTCGAAAGATTTCGCTTTGCACAGAATCATAGAGCCTGGAGAAATGAACAGTGGAGCTGTGTTCTGTTTACAGGTGAATCTCGTTTCAATTTACGCTAACCTGATTGACGTGAAAAAGTTTGGAGAAGGATAGGGGAACGATATTCGCAGTACTGTATTTCCGAGAGATCGCCATTTGGAGATGGTGGAGTGATGGTTTGTGCAGGAGTGTGTATGAACGCTCGTAGGGAGTTGGTTTTCATAGACGGAAATCTAACAGCTGATAGGTACATAAATGAATGTTTGGCGAATCATGTGGTGCCATTTGGTCCATATATAGGCAATGATTTTCTTCTAATGCACGACAATGCGCGCCTACACGTCGCTCGCGTTACCACAAATTATCTGCAAGAAGTGGGGATTCGCGTTTTGCCATGGCCAGCAAGGAGTCCTGACGTTAATCCCATTGAGCACGTGTGGGACATGTTGGGACGGCGTATTAGGAGGCGGCAGAGACTATCGGAAAACTTACAGGAGTTAAGAGAAGCACTTCTAGAAAAATGGGAAAACATTCGCCAAGAAGCCATTTCTAACCTGATTCAAGGCATGCCAAGACGTATGGATGCAGTTATCCAATGCCGAGGGAGTAACACGCGTTACTAAAAATGTGATTTCAATGTTACAATCACAAAACATCTAAGCCACATCTGAAAAATAATGTTACTGTGTTTACGCCATTTCCGTTTTGATGAAAAGATTTTTTTTCTAATACTGTATTTATGATTAATTCCATGAACTTTTGTTTGTAATGCGTTTTTCTATCATTTAAAATACTTAACCATTAAATTTTATAACATACTAGATCTTTAATTAACAATTTCTGACATAAAACAAGTGTCCGGGTTTTTTTGTCTCTGAGTGTAGATGTAATTCTTTTTGAAACACGTTGTATTAGAAATACGCTATTTGCATTTTTCTAGTTAAATAAAGTTGTACACAAACCTTTATTACTAGCATTACCAATTCAAATTACATGATTTAATTGTGTATTAGACCAGAAAATTTCAGTTATTTCTCTTCTCTAAAAAGCAGTTGATTCACTGATTGCTTTTGTCCTATAAGTTCTTTGTGAAGCTTTTAAATGCAAAAAACAGAAGATGGTCATATACTTTGAATATATCATGCGGGTTTTTAGGACATGGTCAACCCTAGATTTCTATTGCATGCTCTGATATTATGTTTTTGGGTTTTACTGGAAACATCAGGTTTCATTATCCATAATTACTCTCAGAAATATAGGAAGAAAAATCAGTCGGTAGCATCTGCCAAAGTGTACACATCTATTATTTTTTCAACAGATAAGTAACAAGTGACTAGCAACTTGAAATTTACACATGCATTAGTTATAATAACGTATGATCAAAAAGTCTTTGGATCGCGATAGCCATGAAGTGTAAAAACCATCTATAGAATTATTTACTTCTGTACTTCTTTACGTTGAAGTACACATAAGTCACAAATAAAATAGATTTTAGGTTATGGTAATTAGTTGCATTTTATGTATATTTTATAACAGCTGACTTGAAAGTTGTCAACTAAATGTCAAAACTAATTGAAATAAATACTTTTATAGATATCTCGTAAATTCCACGGGAATGGCAATCCATAGACTTTTTGATCATACGTTATATTGAGTGAGCCACAAAAAAAAGTTTTCAGATTATGAGTATTTACAAATGACAATTCTCTAAGCTCAGGCGTGACTTATATGTCTATCTCAGTCGTTTATCACCTACCTAGCATAAAAATGTTTGTGGCTCGCTTGATATTCAAACACGAACACTCATGTGATACACCATGACCATTTTGAGACTTAAAATATTACACCTTGTACATTTGACAGTGATTTAGCTATGGAATAACACAATTACAAAAAGTTTAAAAAAGGAAGCCAAAAATTAAAGTACAAATATAAGTTTCGAGATGTGAATGATATAATGTATAATTTCCTTAAATTTTTTTACCCATTTTATGCCCAAAAAATACGTGTTTATTTGTATAAAAACTTTTATTAAATTATACATTTTTAAATATATTTTAGTGATCCATACAGCGGCAACAGAAATGTTGCAAGGAAAAGGTGTGGAAGAAAGCAGTCGCAAACCTGAGATAATGGCAGATGCTGCATACGCCATTCTAATTCAAGATCCTAAGAAGATCACCGGAAACTTTTTCATTGATGATGAGGTATTAAAACAGAATGGTATTACTAATTTTGTTCAGTATCTAAACAACGAGAAATACAAAGATCAACTTCTGCCGGATTTATTTGTTGATGATACGACAACATCTGTAAATGTTACTTTTGCTGCGCCTGAAACAAAAGAGACAGGCTCCTCAACGAATACTTCACATGGTGATGGTAAAGTCGGTCAACTCTTTAATGTCATCGAGAATTCTTTGTCTGAAGAACTAGTATCTAAAATACAGTCAACTTATCAGTTTGTTTTGACTGGTGCAGAAAGTGGCAAATGGTATGTAAAAGAATATTTTTGGTACTAATTTTATTAACAAAAAGAGTGATGTAATCTGAACTCTAAAAGTATTCAAGATTATCATGGGAGGAATATGATTAACACAATGACAACTTTGCTACTATTTTATATATTTATAATGAACACTCTTTACCAAATTGCTTCACGGGGGAATGCGTCTACATTCCTCTAATTTTTGTTTTTTATCTGTCTTGTACCTTTCATTCATATACAAGGGCATTGCAGAGTGCCATTATTGAAATTATGTCATGCTGGATTAGTATTTATCTTTTGATAGTAATAACAGTTTGTCATTAGACTACAACGTAATTAACAATCACGTCGTGTTTTGGATTGATAATATACAAAATTCAAGCTTAAATTAATTTTGGGGGAGGGTGCTAAGAATACGTTTCCCCCCCATTAGTTTATAAGGCAAATTAATTCCTTTGAAGTCCTTTAATTATTCCAAAGGTTTTTTCAAAATACGGGAGTTTGTAAGGATCTTAACAATAGCCAAATTGAAATTATAATTCGATGATTATACAAGAATTAACAAACAAAACAAAAATAGCAAAATTGTCTCGTTTCCTCTATAAATTTCATATAATCTACCTCATTTTGAATACATCGTCGTCATATGAGATAATACATTACTTAATATTTCATTTAAATAAAATTTTATCTCGTAATACAAATTTTTGTTAAATATATCATGGAATTAAATTTTTTTAACTATCAATGTTAATGTATCGTTTAGAATCCAAAGTACTGAAATCTTTGTGAATCTTCAATATTTCTATTTATTATCCTTGTTTTTATTATGAGCTGGTATGGGTCCATATATTGTCTTCAATTTCGTCTAACTGCCACATTTCTTCCTACAATACAATAATAGCAAATAAAGGGCGAATTTTTTCATAGAAAAAAATTCGTCCTTAAGTAGGAATCGAATTCTCTATGAAAAAATTCGAATAAAATAGCGTCGGAAAGTGTAGAAAGCATATTTACAATACATTACTTCGCGAAAATGCAATAAATTTGTACAACTGCCGTACTACGGGCAAGATATATTCATCTGTTTCCTTTGATGTAACTCAACGCATCCCCATAAAAGTTTCTAATTCGCTCCTTTAACAGCTCAGTGGTAGTGCAATCGTCCGGCAAGCCAGAGGTCGTGGGTTCGATTCCTACTTAAGGGCGAATTTTTTTCTATGAAAGAATTCGAATAAAATAGCCTCGTAAAGTGTAGAAAGCATATTTACAATACATTAATTACTTCGCGAAAATGCAATAAATTTGTACAACTGCCGTACTACGGGCAAGATATATTCATCTGTTTCCTTTGATGTAACTCAAGGCATCCCCATAAAAGTTTCTAATTCACTCCTTTAACAGCTCAGTGGTAGTGCAATCGTCCGGCAAGCCAGAGGTCGTGGGTTCGATTCATACTTAAGGGCGAATTTTTTTTTATTGAGTTCTATACCATTTCTATAAGATTTAACATGCAATGGTATGGAAGTAATCTTAAGATTGTGTAACCAAATCTCATTGCGATATCTTGAAATTTGTATATATCTAAATCAAGTTCCCTGTGCCAATATGGGGTTGAGGTTACAAAATCACTTATTGTACACAAATTTGCCCCACTGTTTCTTGTTTCAGTCCATTATTTAAGTTTATCTCCACGTCTGTCTTCTCTTCTTCAATATTTCTCCCACTGTATTTCCCCATGTTTCTCTGAATCTGGTGTACTCTTATTCATTTGCTGTAAATGGCTCCACTAGCATAGTTGTCCCTGTTTTATAAATTCAGGTATAAGTATCATTCCCAATTCAGTTCTTACATCTTCATTTCTGAATTTGTTTCTTCCTGTTATTTCTCTTATCTATTTCAAGTATGGCTTCTATTTTACTTTTCTGTTTGCTGTGTTAATGTCATGTCTCACAACCATATCTTAGAATTAGCCTGTATATTGATTGATATACATTTAATTCTAATTTAACTTTTGTTTAAAGTGTAATACACTTTTATTCCTTTCCCAACTCTTATTGACCTGCATCTTCTTTCGAAACCCCCAAATATTCAAAATCTGCACTTGTTCCATGGCGACTCCCCCTGGATATATATATGTTCATTTCATATTGATCTTCTGTTATCATCATCACTTTTGTTTTGTTCTTATTAATTTTCATGCCATTCTTCCGTAAAATTTCTTTCTCAACACCTATTTTATATATTATGTATTCTTTTCACCTATTATTGCTACATTTGCAAATGCTCGTTCGAATATTACTTTTTTTTGCAAATTTTTAAGTCAGGAAATTACAAAAACTGCATGACTCAGTCCCCCAATCTTGTCTCAGTCTCTAGTCTAGTTTTAAATATTTCCGATATTCCGTTGGCAATTACGTAATTGACAGTACTTCGATGCAAGCTTTGAATTACTCTAATTAATTTGGGATTCACACCTTGTTGGTACAATATGTTCTATACTCTTTGTCGAGGTACTGTATCAAATGGCTTTTCTAAATCTATAAAAGCAAAGCATGGTTTTTCTCTTTTGAGTTGTGTTTTCTCAATGATTATCTTCACTGTGAATATATGGTTTTTCTGCCCCCTCCGAAATCCACTTTGAAATTTTGACAGTGTTGTTTCTATTATCTTTTTTTAGTTTTTCCTCCAGAATCTGTTCATTAAATTCTACTAGCTACACTTAAGCACTATCCCTCTCCAATTAGAACACTCCTTCCTTTCTTACTTCTTATATATTGGTAATATCATACCCTCTTTCCTTTCTTTTGTTATTTCTATTTTCCATGACGCTCTTGTATTGGAGCCTATACAATTTCTAAGGAATTAAACCTGTAAGGGTATGTAAGTAACCTTAAGATTTTGTGAACGTCTTCAAGTTTGTAGTTATCAATAAAGTTCCCCTGGTGTCGTCTTTCTAACAATATCCATATTGCTCTAAAATAACGTAAATAATAATAATGATTATATGCTAACACAAAATACTTATATGTATTTAAAGAAATTAAACAAATTAATGTGCTCTTTTGAACATGTTACTTTTAAAATGACGAGGACTAAAATAAATTGGCCATGAAATTCAACCTACGACAGTGTAGTTAAGGTAAAGGTATTGCAATTGACTTTGTTAAACAGATCTTGCCTCGAACATACTGCAAATGAGAATTAATGAACATTAAATCTCATTTCTATATGCAAATGTGATGCATTAATTACTACAATTCGACAAACTAAGTTTGTACAAGTACGTAGAACACACCAGCCGCGACTTCGACCTTCCTGATTGTTAGGATAATAAAAAATTCGTGAAAAGCCACGTCCATTAACGAATGGACGTGACTTTTCACGAATTCTTAAGATCTTGCCATGTATAGGTTGCTGGGTGAGTGACCAGTTAAAATGAAGCACTTGTGCTTCTCGATACGAAAAGCTAATAGACGAGACGCATACAAATTATAAAGGATGTTTCAATAAGAGCGGAAGATTTTAAGGTTCAATAAAACATGGTTTTCTGTAGTAAAGTGTTGAAATATTTATTGATTTATAATGTATACATTTGGGAATTATGTATGAAATAAAATATCTTGTAAATGACCGCCATGGCTTTGCTGGCATAGGCATACTCTTTTGACAAAATTCGCATTAACATTATTGTATACATGTGGCGATATTACATTGATAGAGCCTCTAATTTCGATCTTCAATTCGGTGATTGCGGGCTTAACGGCATAAACCCGTGACTTCAGATAGTCCCACAGCCAGAAACCCAAAGGTGTCAAATCGCAAGAACGTGGCGGCTAATTCTGGTCACCAGACTGGGAAATGACACGACTAGGAGCAAACTCGTGCAAGACAATGAATGTCTCACGGGCAGTATGACATGTGGCCTCGTCCTGTTGAAACCACATGTCGTCAAGAGCAATATCTTCCAATCGAGGCACAAAAAACTGCGTTATCGTATCACGACAATAATCTTCAAAGAAATACGGCCCAATTATTCCTTCAGACCACAATGCACACCAAACAGTAACATGTTTCGGATGCATTGCTTTTTGATGAATCATTCGTGGATTTTCTGAGCCCCAAATGCGGCAGTTTTGCCGATTTACGAAGCCATCAAGGTGGAAATCATTTTCAGTGATGAGGCCATCACTGAAAATGATTTTGTCCGCAAAATCGGCATTCACTTCTGTTTGCTCAAGTATCCAATTGGTGAACTCTCTTCACTGTGCATGGTCTGTTGGCAGAAGTTGTTGAATCAATTGGATTTTTGTAGGTGTGGAGATGCAAATCTTGAGTCATAATACGCTGAAGAGTGACCTTTGTAATGCCCAATTCTTGTGCACGGTGACGAATCGACGTCTCTCGACTTTCGGCCACACTCTTGCCGTGATGTTTTGTTCTGAACGACCTCTACGAGCTCGTGTCGTGTGTTTCACATCACTAACCGCACCAGTTCTTTCGAATTTTTCGATTATTTTTTTCGATGTAGCTGAATTAGAAACATTCTGTCGACCGAATATTGGACGCACTTTACGAATGCTGGCAATCAAACTTTCATCATTTTGATAATAATGTTTAACAATCAGTACGCGTTATTCTATCGTAAAATGCTCCATGTTTACTAACTCCCATCTGTCAGTTTTCGATCTGTTATATCATAATCACGTATAATTATGACTATCAAACATGGCAGGCAATTCAAATCTTGCACTCTTATTGAAACACCCATTATATTTACATATTTTTGAAAGAATTTTTTGAAAAGGCTCGAACTCTTAAACTACTAATTGTTTAAATTTTTTGAAATTTGCTATTGTATTTAATAATTTGTACTTATAGAAATCCGTGTAATATACTAAACTTCAAGAAAAGTAATTTAACTTAAACTTTTTAATTTTAATAAAGAATATTTAAAGAAGCTATAATAAATATTCCCATGATTAATTTTGGTTACCAAATTTATTTGAATACTTGTAATCTTTAAATATTGAAATCAGTTACTGTAACTAAACAATTTGGGCATTTTCGGATAAATTTAATTTTATGTTTATAGGTTTATCGATTTGAAGACAGGTACTGGCAAGTGTGGCAAAGGGGAAGCACCAGTTAAAGCTGACGCTACACTCACAATGGACAGTAAAAATTTTTTCGCAATGTTCGAGGGAAAATTGAAAGCATCTAATGCTTATATGACTGGAAAATTGAAAATCGCTGGCAACTTATCGAAAGCCATCAAATTGGAGAAATTAATGGGCAGTTTGAAGAGCAAACTGTAAAGCAATATAAAGTACCATGTTGGTAAAACTAAATATTAAAGACTTGATTGAATACAATTTATTAAAGAAGACATATTTTTATAAATAAGAATTTTGCTATTAATTCTTTTTAAAAAAGGTATATACATATAAATATATTTACATAAATATACGTACAGTTTATAATAAAAGTGATTGTTTCTAAATATGTTTTTTTTTGCACCATCGATAAGACAATACAATATTTTTTAATAATTTGATTCGTTTTGTTTTTACTAAATATGAAAATAAATTATTTCTACGAATTAGTATGCTGCTTTTCATAGAATAATTGAAAGGTTATTTTAAAATGTGATGGTTTGAGTATTTCTAGTTAAGAATAGCAAGATTTTCAATTCTTACAGTTGGCAGCAAAAAATAAAATTTTAGTAGAATTTAGCACATTTGTTAGCACAAGGGGAGTTTTTTTTGTTACCTATCTAGATATGAAAACAATATGGTATCGTGACAATTTTCTTATGTCTACTTACTGTGACATTTTATAGTGCCATCTCCAAGTTTGGGTCGAATCGCTTGACATTTGTTATTTTTACATTCGTTTAAAGAAGAGAAAATGGGTGATTTAAAACTTGAATACAGAATGCATCATTATATTTTTATCAAAATAAGGCTGTAACCCGAAAAAAAAATCATAAAATTATTTCATCTCCAAAATGTGGACCTGCTCCAACATCCAACTAAAAAAATTTCTGGAGAGAATGGTGCCAGCATATGGAGAAGATTGTCTATCCTATTTCAAAATAAAATTTTCGTGTAAGCAATTTAAATAGGGCAGGGAATCAATTCAAACTGAAGAAATCATAAACAAAGTTGAAGATTTAGTGTTAACTGACCAAGGAGTAAGTTTCAGTTATTGCTAGAGAAATAGTAATGTCAGAAACAAGTGTTTTTAAAATTCTACACGAAGATTTGGGAATGAGCAAAGTGTCAACACGATGGATTGCCAGGCTGCTCAGTCTCAAATAAAGACTGTGTAGAAGACAAATTTGTGAAGAGAATTTGACTGTTTTATCTCAAGATGAAGACTTCTTAAATAGAATTGTGTCTTAAACTTAGATTCACCACTGAGATTCTACCACGAAGCAAGAGTCCATGCAATGGGTTTATAAGGGCTCTCCACCACCCAAGAAGGCAAAAACGCAATTTTCTGCGTGTGATGGCCATAGTTTTCTGGGACGCAAAGGGGATACTCTTAATTGAGTATATGCCAAAAGGGATTACAATAACGGGAAATGTCTACAAAGACACAATTAAGAACTTGAACACGACTATACGCGAAAAAAGCACTCTACACTCATTCCGAAACTGCAGCTTTTTTTGCTTTGTATGCTTTCAATTAACTCTTCAGAAAACCAGCGAGCTTACTATATTTTCCAATATCTATATTTTTATAGACTTTCATAGCAGTTTTCACAGCATTGAATACTTCGACCAGATGGATGAAATTAATATATTTTCTTCAAATTTAAGAAATACGATAGCATGACCTCTTCATTTATTATCATTACCTGCCGTTTCTCTCTCCATTCGTTTAATTCGGCAAAAGCTTTTTCATAATGTTTTCTGGATTTCACAGGCAATAATTGGAGTCTTGCTTCTTGATCTTCCTCAAGAATTAGAAAAGGAACACAATCACTTTCTTGCATGTTCTAAAATTTCACAATTTCTTATGTAAACAGTAAACAACCAGTAAGTATGACACAGTCCACAAACAATGTTGTTCTTGTTATTACAATTGTAATAAATCTATTACTAAATAAAATTTTTGTTACCCTATTACGCCTTTCCAAATTTTTATCAAAATCTATAACCTTTTTATGACTGGAGCCATCTACCAGAGAATACCCTACTACCATCTACTCTCTAAGGAAGTGGTATCTATTGACAAAACGATATAACTATAAAAAGGCTTCCATTAATAGTGACCTATCTATACATCCTACTTTATCTATGGCTTCCATCATAACAATAATAATAAACTGAAGCGTGATGCTGATTTATGTTGTTTTTGTTATGTAATGCTACGGTATGAATTCAAATTGTCAGCCTATAATTGATGTTGATGTCATCGGTTACTATTTCTCTTTATTGATATATCGTATGATCAAAAAGTCTTTGGATCGCTATTGCCGTGGAATTTACGAGATATCTATGAAATTTTTTATTTCAATTAGTTTTGACATTTACTTGACAACTTTCAAGTCAGCTGGTTATAATTCAAAATGTTTGAATTAGAACATAATTTTTATTATAAAATCATACTACAGTAATGGAAATATAGGTGAAAATGGTAATTGGGTTTATTCACCTCGTTTATGTTTGAATGAGTTTTTTTATTAGTTATTAAAACTTCGTTTATTTATTAATGCATTCTGTAATCTCTATAAATGTTATTAAATATAACATACATAAAATGTAAATAAATACCATAACCTAAAATCTATTTTATTTGTGACTAATGCGTACTTCAAGGTAATGAATCACAGAAGTAAATAATTTTATAGATAGCTTTACGTTTCATGGCTATCACGATCCAAAGACTTTTTGATCATACTTTTCTTACTAAGTATATTAAGAGTTTATGTTTAAATTTTATGTAGAACTTTGTAGACAAATAAAAGAAAGATTTAATTTTAGCGATCCAGTATTAAAGTTAGTAGCAAATCCTAAATTAACGTGCTCGCATAGTGCTGCCACAGAATAATATAAGAATATTCTGTGGTGCTGCTGATTCAATAGCCGAATTTAAAATTCATTTCCAATCTTAATTGATAATGTTGAATATTTGAATGATGAATGGTGTCTATTGAGTAGTTGTGGCGAAGCAAAAAAAAATTGCAGAGGATCTTCTTTATGAATTTTGGGAATTAATTTTTACTAAACAATTATTGAGTGAAAAAAATTGTTATAATTTTGATCAATCCAAAACTTTATTAGATTATAATATAACCGAAGATGAAAAAAAGCAATTTTCGGAAGATTTGTTATTTTAAGACACATTTTTCTTCATAGTTCATCGTCACCATATCATGTTCATTTATTTTGTACAGCCACTCGTACAGCACAATTTTTATTTATCACCAATTTATCACTCTTATGTATTATGTTATGTGATATTATAGGTTAGGTTTTGTGGTTATATTACATGTCACATTTATTAATCTTTTATTTGTCACAGTCACTTCTAAGTCAAAAGTCTGCTTCCCTCAGGAATAGATTTTATGTAAATTTATAAGAAATGTATATCGATTTTTTAAAATACATTTTTATTACCTTTATACTAAAATTTATTACTATCTATTACCTTTTCCTTAAAAATCCCATTACCGAAAAGAAAATTTGAGGAACAACACTGTCCACAAATCATATAGCGATGTGCAGCTTGATATGTGATCTGTGTCACAGAATAACCTGAATGGACAATAGCTTGTTTTTCTATTGTTATCGCTGTAGCGTCGTTTGGAGACCTTTTGTTTATATATTGAAATTTGACGTTTAACGTAATACAACTGATAGGTTAGGCAAATACAAGAAACTAGTTTTAAATTTCCAAATGCCCAAGAGGATTATATCATACCGCTTTTAATGCAAACATTAAGAAGAAACGAAGAAAATATTTAAAAAAATACGAATTACTAAATTGTAAAATTTACATTACAACTATTTGTCTTCATATACAAAACTCAAAACAAACAAAGCATACATCATTAATTAGCATTCACATAAAACGTCCGTTAAACCTCTTCTATTTGATGTTGATACGATTGATATTGTCAGTATATTTAATAATCCTTGCACAGTCATAACTAGCAATAATCAATATATATGTTTATGGAACCAGTTTGATAGAAAACCATGCTCAGATAAAATGTAATACTATCTATGCACATTGGTTTTGAAGTTTCATTTATATTCAAGAAAGTGGAAAATAATTAAATAGAGTATGGAGAAAAAGAATGTTTCGTTCGATTAAATTCTGCATATGTCTAAGAAGTTTATGTAATGGGTTCTAAACTACATATATTGATTTCAATACAGAAATTAATAATGAAATATTTTTCCTCGTACACAAAATTCGAATAACCGTAACAGTAATTAAACTACAGTTATGTTGATTGCATACACAATTATCTGTTTTCCCCACACGGTGCCCAATCAACAACTGTACATACCTAGGGATTTATTTTACTCTATGATCTTACTATACTGCTGATGCTATTATCGACTATTATTCATATTATTACACCTTTAAATTATTACTGATCTGTGACACAGCCTGTCATATTTCATTTTATGAATACGAATATATTTAGTCATTCCATTAATGTGGTGATTGTGAATAAAACGTTGTATTGCATGCCTGTTTTAGATGCATTTTATCCATTTAAACGCTCGAACTAGTGTTTAAACATTCTTGCATGGATAACATTGTTTCATTTTAATACTAATAAAAATTTACTTATATTTTTGTATTTAATTATTAAGTGGCGTTTGATTTCTTTAATTTATTTGCTTTATTTCTGTTTGCATATAGTCTTTTAAATTTATAGCTTATCTATGAATTTGCACCTTAAAATCAAGGAAAACGAAGAGTGCCTTATAGTAATAAATATTTTGTTTATCTGTTATTAACATTTACTCATTCAACTCTGATAAGCAAAATATATTTAAAGACTGGTTCTTCATTATTATCACAAATTATGCCTGATTAATGTTTATTTTTTTTTGCGTATGTACTGTTAATGTAAATTGTAATTTTGTGCGTTTAAAGAAAAAGTAGTTTAATTAAGGTTTCAGATTTATAATACTTTTCTTAATGCAATTACTTTAGTGCCATTATGTATGTGTGTTTAATGCATCTTGAATAAATGATATAAATTAAACAGCAGTTTTTGATTCGTAAGAAAAACTACAAAAAGAAAAAATACAAAAAAAATGAGTTGTCGGGGGGGGGGGGGGGGGACTCCACATATTCAGTATAAGGACTCTCTTGCAGAGATATCTGAAACGCTCATTCTCACTGCGACTTCTGTTCCAGCAGTATTCAATGAGAAAACCGATGACGACATCGTCAAGCGAATCCGGAACCAATGGCCAGACGAATTATCACAATTACGAACATCAAACTGAAACCCAACTTCGTTAACAACTGGCCACCCGATTTAATTGAAGAAACACGGGCAATAATTGATCGGACTCACAACGAAAGTGACATTCAAGATCTTCTACGGACAACACCGAGCCTATTCATAGTAGACCCAGATCAACCGAAGATACAAGTTGAGTTAACAGAAAAAATCCCGAACCGACCAAAGAAGAAAAACACCACAGAATACAGAACAAGAAACATCCTGAAAAGAAAATCGAAGACTTCATATACCCTAAATTTACAAAGAAGCTGAAAACCGACCAATCAACCAAGCCACTCGAAATCAAAAATTCCTAGAGTGCCCTCGAAAGCAACACCGAAGAAAAAATGGAACACGACGCAACCGAATCCACTCCACAAATGTCAACTTGAGACAGCACACCCAGGGTAAGTGACAAACCAAACACAACACAAACACCGAAACACGCAACACACAAAATCGCACCAATCATAGTCACAGAGAAAGACAAATGGGAACAAATACGACAAATACTTAAGACACACAATATTAATACCGTACAAAACAAACTTGTAAAACCTGGTATACACATCGAACCTAAAATTGATGACGACTACCGCATACTTAAACACGTACTTAACACAGAACACATACAATTTTACACATTTCAATTACGAAGCGAAAAGACACTAAAGGTAGTTATGCGAGGCATTCCTACCTTTATCACTGACACAGACATTACAGACGACTGACTGACCAACTACCCACACTAAAAATCTAACGAATGAACGGAAAACACGGCAAACTTGCACCACTTGTAATAATCGAACTGACGAGACAATATAAATTAATTTATAACTTACGATTAAAATCGAACCACTTAACACACGGACAGACATAATACAATGCCGCAAATGTCAGACTTTTGGACACCAACAATGACACTGCAACGTACACTACAAATGCATGAAATGCGGAGACACACTCAACACACTTATGCACAAAATCAAAAACAACGCCACCAAAGTGTGCAAACTGCGGTGGTCCTCACTTATCAACATTCCTTAACTGTCCTAACAACCCTGAAAACAAAACCGCACCCAAATACATCCCAGCACCACCCCCAACAACCCCTGGACACAAAAACGAAACAACACAACGCCAAACACAAATGACGAACTAGCACTTGCTTTAGGCAAAATGCCAATAACACTACACTCTACAAATGCAACAACACAACAGATTCAAGACTTCGTAACACAAACAGAGAAAATAATCACACTTTACAACAACAAACAGTAAACACATACATGACTTAAACCCAAAAAAGCGACAAACACACAGACCACACACGCGCAACACAGGACCGCACAAAAACACACAACAGTACACGATTATTTATTAATTAGACGCAAACACGTCACAACCCTGGGAAATACGAAACAATGGAGTACGCTTCGACCACAGGACAAATTTAAATGACTCATGATATCTGAACATAATGACTGTAAAACCCTTCTTTCCTAGCACAATGTACAGAAGCAACATGGCAAAATCTTATACTTGCACATTTACATTAAAAAAATTACATATTTATTTCCTACTTATTGTATAAAATATTGTCGAAGCAAGTTATGTGTGGTGTTATATTGAATTTCTCGATGAGTAACTATAATGTAAAAATTTCATTAATCATCTATTAGCATTCTGTATGTATCACAATACTTGATTATAATACTGGAGTAAGGAGATAATGTCTACATGCATAACCATTGTCTCCTACATCTAATATTTCTCTCTTAGGACCTAAAACGACCTATAAACTCATTATGAATTATACACGTTATTGTATATGTGACTTGCTGATTTAATAAAAATTAACCTTTTCTGTTGCAAAATATTTTTATAGGGCGAGAAAAATTAACAACAAACTCATTTAAACATTCTGCAATTAACACGGACACTTTTGTGATGATGATGGTTATAGTAGGTTGACTAACACCATGAAAATCACCAGATACAGCCTGAAAATTACACTAACAAAATTTCAGACACAATTAAAGGTAAGAATTAAACATAATAATTATTACAAATAGTGGACGTCTGTATAATTCAATCTAATACACATGCAACTAATCCTAACATTATATTGCATATTGTCTGCGAATATTTATTAGAAGGGCATTAAATGTGGTTCTATTATTCAGGCTTTGATGGTTTTCTAAATTTTGCTCACACACATCTCTGCAAAAAGAACACCAGTCGACGATGGTGTGTGTAGAACCTGTTCCGAAGCCAGCTTCATGAGCAATGTTCCTTTGAGACCAGCCTCCCGACCAACCATACAATATGATCAAAATCTGTTGAAGTGTTAGGTGGCTTTCTGAAAGAAAAGAACTACTTCGCACACTCGCAGTAGCATGACAAGTTTTACACTGCCACTGGTATCCGTCATTCAACTGAGCTCTTTTCACAAAGGACATCTGGTCCAAACAAGTGCTACAGGCATACATATTTCTCAAAAGACGTCTCTTGCTTAGCCACTGAATACACTCCAAAGAATCCCTAAAGCAAATATCAACAAGGACAAACTTTTCAGCTCTAATTTCATCTTCATTCTGGATTTCTTCCTGATTTACTATATAGTAAACCATTTTATCTAAAAAAAGCAAAAACACCTATAACATTTTCTCAAGATTATAAAATGCCTTTGTAATAAAGAAATAAAATTAAGATTCGAACTCACACTAATTCCTAATTAAGTATATATTTAATTAGATAAAATATAAATAAATATAAAAATGGAACCTATAAAATAACTAAGCAAACAATAAATTAAACGAATGGAAAAAACAATTTGTGTAAAACAGCGATATACAACTATATAACTGAATTTTCAATTCAAAATAATTCAAATGTAATGTAAATTCATTTTATTGGTTATGACGGGTTATAAGTTATGATTGGTTACGAATACATGCACACTCTGCACACATTTTGCCTATCTTTGGGCATTAAACATGCCTGCCGGATCAGGAAATTTTTCCCTAGTTCTAGGGATTTTCTTATCAAATCGGGAAAAAGGGAATTATGTAAGGAATTTTTGAGAGAGATAACAAAAAATCCAAATGCATTACAAAAGACATGAAAAGAAATTACCACCTGTAGCAATTTACTAATTACTTTTTTTTGTTTGTTAATTATAAATTCTGTTTATAACGGGTGTTCGGCAACATTCGAAGTCAAGTGGGCTCTGAACAAAAAATCGTATATCTTTACTTAAGTATCTGATTTGTAATAATTATTAAATGTCAACTGTTGTCTGTCAAAAATCAATCTATCTCAGTCATGACTTCATATTTTCAAGGACTACTTTGACTTCGAATGTTTCTGAACACGTTAGTTATTTACCATTTAATATTTAGTGCCATCTACTGGCTAGTTATATAATATATAAATAAAGAATCGGTAAAAATGGGTGCAACAAGGAGTTAAGAAAGTTGTGAATCTTTTGTTTAAAAGAGGGAACACCAAAAAAATCCTAATAATGTTTTTAAGCAAAATTATTAAAAAAAACATATATATATATATATATATATATATATATATATATATATATATATATAAACGTGGTGATTCGCCCATACATTATAAATACATAAATATTTTAATGGAATACGTACTCTGTTTTCACCTAGTTATACAGTTTTCTTAATATAATCACATCGACTATTCTAAGTAACAAACGACAATGGGAAAATGTTTCCTAGTTGCGTTATAAGAAAGATAAAAACATTAAGGGGATGTTTTTAATGAAATCATGGGGAAAGCACATAATATCGTTCAGTGTAGACGTCGAAGCACGGACAGATGATTTTAGTTTACCGTACCTAAGCTTAAGTTAAGAGAAGACGTGAACTATTTTTTACTATTAAAGCTCAATATTTAGTGCAAATTAATTCAATATGAGTTCGGAAGCATCCGACGATGAGTTATTGTAAGTTTAAGTTCATTTTTTATTTTTATTTATTTACTAAAAATTATGTAGACATTCTTCTACTTCGCGCGCTATGACTCCTGTAAAAAAAAAGAAAAATTCTACAGGAAATACCTAGGCAATATGTATATATATCATTTTAATATTTACAATTATCAAATAGTTTTTCCTATAAAATAATTGTGATATATTTTTCTATTTTATTATCACGACATTGCCATCTACAGGTTTATGATTGAATTAGAGCACGATGGTTCCTCTCACATGCATCAGATGGCGTTCATAAACGTTGATAAATACGAATTATGTATCTTCATAATAACGGGTGTTCAGAAACATACGAAGTCAAAGTAGTCCTTGAAAATAAGAAGTCATGTCTGAGATAGATTGATACATTTACTTAATACAATTTTATAGGTTATCAAATTAGTATCTTCGTTGACATTTAATAATTATTACAAATCAGATACTTAAGTAAAGATATACGACTTTTTGTTCAGAGCCCACTTGACTTCGAATGTTTCTGAACACCCGTTATACGAATAATCCAACAGTTATACATAATTGTATACTTACTATTAAATAACATGTAAAATTCCTAATGAAACGTTAAATTTTTTTTGGCAACAATTCCAGAAATATGCATAAAATGAAAAGATGTAAGGGTTCTCACAAGTAAAGCGATCTTAACAAAACGATGTTTTCACGAAATTTGTCATAACACCGAAAATCATAACAGAATTCATTCTAAAAAATAGAAAGAATGTTAGCGTTAACGACGTTTAGTTGAAACAGGCTTTAAAGAATGTGTATTCGTAAAAAAATCGTTAAAACAACCTGAGTTAAGCAATACCAAGAGCAAACCATTCAAGATTTAAAACGCAGTTTGTGGTCAGAGAGATCAAGATTTGAGTTATTCGACAGCAAAGGTTGAATCTATCACAGGGACGGAGATAGAATTAAATATCACGACGGTAGAATTAGTATAGTTAGAATACCTATATGTTAAATTAGCTAGAAATGTTTAATTAGAGGTTTTTTATTTTATTGAAAATAGAATTTAGACATTTTTCACTAAAATAATATAAAAATATGTAAAATAGATATTTTCAAATAATTTTTTGCTAAAAATATTAAGGTGTTTCTTGTTTAGTATCGCTTATTAATGAATCCATACTTGCAATCGCAGTGTATTTTAAAACTTTAATCTTAAACTCTTGTAGTTACGTGTTCAATGCTGTATTGAATTATTTTTTTTTGTGACTTTATACTTATGTTGTTTTTAATGTAGCAACTTCAGAATACCTGCTATTATACGCAATTAAACAAGTTTATAAATTCCAACTGGCTTTAATTGACGTAATAGCATTGAAGAACACACGAACGAAGCAAAAAACTGGTCCGTCAATATCAGATATTATAATTCTAAAGTGACTTTGCTCAAAATAATTAGTAGTTTTAAACTAGCTCTAATAGGATATGACATTGAGTCTTATTGCGTTTGTATAATAAAATAAAATATAAATAACACCGCACCTAGATCACCAGACCAATTGATCTATTTTTTCGTAAATGTCACAACACTTATGAATTAGTTTTATCTACCAAGTGACTATAAATGATTGAAGCAAATATTTAATTTGGCAACCCCGAGAAATTGGCTTGCCTGGTCATTCGCATTATATTTATCTTTTTGAGTTAGACTATTTTATATCACGAGCTATCAAGATAATTTGTAATCGAGTCATTCACGAATCCGAAATCGTATGTCATTACTTGAACTTCACTTACATTATAAACCTCAAGTAAAATGTCAGTCGAATATATTGCGTGAGCCATAAAAAAGAGTATGCCATTGATTAAATCAGTTATGACTTAGATTGATTAACGGCTGTATTCACCATGCTAAAATTAACAGCTAATTAACTAACAGTCCGATAAGCGTAGCCGCGCTGTTAAGATTAGCTGAAATTCACCAACGTAAAATAACTGCAGGTTTATTAACTGATTGTTCAGACTAATTCCTAGCAACATCGGTTCATTTCCTCCAACATTTACGGTTGTGAACTATCTTCATATATATTAATGTGTCATGTCATGACATGTGTCACATGGTCAAAAATGAATAGAATGTATTCAAGTATACTGTTGTTCTTCTATATATTTATTAGTTTATTTTAAGTGTTACTAAAAGAAGAAGCATTTATAAAAGGTAATAATTACATTATTATAAAGAATTCAGGGTTTAATCTAATTTTAAAATGTTGAGAGAGGGAAAACCGTAAAAGTATAAAGCTGGATAATGAAATCAAAGTGATACAAAAAGAGGTGCTGAGTTAGAAGTTGAATTAAAAACAGCTCAGTTAGAGCAGATACTGAATTTAAATAAATAATTCTTGTTTTGTATAGTATGTAATGTCATTCTTAATAGAATTATAATTAAATAAAAATTTATAAGAGATGTGTCTTTTGTGTATATGTAAGTAATAATGTGGACAGAATAGTGTTTAAAAATATTTTTCTCCCGACCGAGAATAAAGTGTCATCTTATACATCTGACAATTGACATATATTAGACTACTTTATTCTCTAGGGAATAAAATATTCGATTTTCCCTAGGGAATAAAGTGAATACTGTAGTGAATGACACAAACAAACTCGTTTTACCTTAGTAACCAGAAACTATGCACATTTTCATGACAAACCAACTTAATTGAATGACATCAGATCAATCTATCAATCAACTGTCAAACTAATAATGAAATAAATTATTACATTTAAGGTCGGGAGAAAAGTTTTGTATGTAATTCGGGAATAAACGTCTATAATCTCTCAACAGAAAATGCCCTCGCTCCCTTCGGTCGCTCAGGCATTACTTACTGTCTCGGGATTAAAACTGTCGTTTATTCCCTTAATACATAAATATCTATTATTTTTATATATTTCACAATAATTTATAATAACAAGTGTTCATTTGAAAAGTCAATCTAGGTTACTTTGAAATTTTTAACCTATGAAGTCGTATATTTTGACAGTTTCATACATACAAATAAATAACAAATAATAGGCATTTATTGAAAACTATAACAAATGTTGAAAATGTTGTCCTTCAAGATCAATGCACTTTAAAATCCTCCGTTCAAAATTTCTGATGATATTCTGCAACATTACTGGATTGCAGGCGCGGCTCGTGATGACGTATTTGGGAGTGCAAGTACAATGATGCGAGTGCTTCGTGTATTCTCGTGTACTAACTGTAACGTTTTCTTTGTAAACACCGAAAACACACGAGGCACTCGCATCATTGTACTTGCACTCCCAAATACGTCATCACGAGCCGCGCCTGCTGGATTGTTATTAATTTCCATGCATTTCTGTTCGATTCTCTGTAGCATATCATTCAAACTCTATATAGGTGTTCGAAATATGTTATTTTTTAGATAAGGCCACAAAAAGAAGTCGCAAGGTGTTAAATCGCATGAACGTGCAGGCCAGGCAATTTCAGTATTTCGACTAATTATATGCTCATCAAAAAATTCTCTTAAATAATCCAAAGATTCTGCAGTATAGTGACAAGGTGCTCCGTCTTGTTGGAAATATGCATTTTGAAGTTCATCATCATGCAACTGATTGACAAATGGTTGTAAAATTTCCGTACGGTACCTTTGAGCAGTTAACGTTCCCTGAAAAAATATTGGTCCAATGATTCGCCTTTGGTTTATCGCTGCCCAAACACCAATTTTCTCTGGATGTAGCAATTCTTCATTAATTACATGTGGATTTTCACTACTCCAAATTCTTGTATTTTGTGAATTTAGGTATCCCGTTTTATAAAACCATGCTTCATCAGTAAAGATGACTCTTTGCGAAAGTTCTCCATTATTGTTCATATTTACAAACCAATTACAAAACTGTAGTCTACGTGGGTAATCAATTTCTAACAATTCTTGTACTGCTGTGACACGGTATGGATAAAGTTGCATATCTTTTTTAAATAACTTGTGAGTTGTACCAACAGAAAGGTTTATTTGTTGACTTAAATGTCGAACAGATGTTTGTTGTCCATTTTCCATTATTTCTTCAACACGATTGACAACTTGAGGTGTACGTTTCTTAACTGCTCCGCTGCCTGATTTTCTTAAGAGACTACCAGTTTCAGTTTAAAGTTCTATCCGAAGTATTCTTAAATTGTATATAATCTATTACAAAATGTGGAAACTCAACTTGAAATTCTACCATGCAATCTTGAACTGAATAAACCCATAAACCATCAATTTTATTACCACTTCGAAAATAAACCTGGACTAAAAAAATTTTATGTTCTAAAGTGAAAGCCATTTTAAAACTGAGAAGCAATTTATTTAAACCAGAATCGACGCACGATTATTTCATGCACTAACTGATATTTGTGATTGACATTATCAAATGTCATTTGGATTTACGTTTACGGAACAACAAACACATACTAATATATATGCGTGTTATTCTATCAAAATTTCAAAGTAACCTAGATTGACTTTTCAAATGAACACTTGCTATTCAACTATATTGTTGTTCTGCCGCCTATTACATATATACTTATTACTCTTATTAGTTTATTTTAAGTGTTACTAAAAGAAGAAGCATTTATAAAAGGTAATAATTATATTATTATAAAGAATTCAGTGTTTAATCTAATTTTAAAATGTTGAGAGAGGGAAAACCTTAAAAGTAAAAAGCTGGATAATGAAATCAAAGTGATACAAAAAAGAGGTGCTGAGTTAGAAGTTGAATTAAAAACAGCTCAGTTAGAGCAGATACTGAATTTAAATAAATAATTCTTGTTTTGTATAGTATGTAATGTCATTCTTCTGTATATTAATTACGGAATTGTAATTAAATGAAAATTTATAAGAGATGTCTCTTTTGTGTATATGTAAGTAATAATGTGGACAGAATAGTGTTTAAAAATATTTTATTTTTATATATTTCACAACAATTTATAATATGAATATGAACAAAGAATGTAATCTTATGAAAAAACAGTTTCAACAACTGCATTTGATAAGTGTAGAAAAAAATTATATAAGTATTCTTGGTTATGTAGTATTTGTGATTTATAAAACGTGAGTTAATCACTAGCCGTCCGATTTTTCTCGGCTAATTAACAGAGAGATTAACAAAATAATACAAATCTGTATAAAAATAAATTTGTATCTATATACATGGACACACAGTACGTATTTACCAGCGTTTGCATCAACCACCAGACGCATGTGTTTTTGTCTCACGACTTTGTCAATGGCTGGTTTACGAAGACAAACGACTGTAGTACCCCACGCGGTCATGTAGCAAATTTTGTCCTATCAGATGACACCAGATAACCTCATGACATCTGACGGACAAAACCGACCACGCCGATGCAAAGTGTTTTTTCTCGAATAGCTACGCTATTACAGGAAAAGAAAAAATACGTAACGGGTGTTCAGAAACATTCGAAGTCAAATTAGTCCTTGAAAATATGAAGTCATGTCTGAGATAGATTGATTTTTGACAGACAACAGTTGACATTTAATAATTATTACAAATCAGATACTTAAGTAAAGATATACGATTTTTTGATCAGAGCCCACTTGACTTCGAATGTTTCTGAACACCCGTTATATTACTGTGAGTCCATTAACTCGTCGCCAGGTGGCGTAATATAGCAAAAACAAATCAGCATCATCGGAGAGATTAACAGTTGGCTAGTACAAAATTACAAATGATGAATACCAGTTAGTGAGTTAACAGTTACTTAAATTTTAGCAATGAGCTAAATGCAATGGTGAATACGGCCGTTTGTGATTTAACCTACATGTCGTACTACTATGGGCTATTCACGATACGAAGATGTGCACGTCATTTATTGAACTTTCGGCATGACAAATCTCTTTCAAATAAAATACTTATGTACACCTAATAAAATTCAACGTTAATATCGCCGTATAAGTTTGTAAGACTGAGAAAGAAGCGTCCATTGTTGACAAATTTGTTCTGTCATTTGACAAATGTGTTCTGTCATTTGACAAATTTGTTCTGTCATTTATTTTCTTTGTTTGTACATTTTTATTAGTTTTCACTGTTTTTATCTCGTCTTTCTCACAAACAGTTATTCGTATAACTAGATAGATCGGTGATTGTCCTTCGTCACAACAATGCTTCAAGTAACACTGCGCGTCAAACAAACGGATTCTTGAAAGCTTCCGGATTAAAGTTACTAGATCATCCGCCACATAGTCTGGACCTGACACCTTCAGATTTCTGTCTATTTCCAAGACTAAAGGATAAAATGCGTGGTGTACGATTTGCAAGCCCAGAAGATGCAGTGAAGAGCTTCAAAAACCTTATATCTGAAGTGACTCAAGAAGAGTGAAATTTTTGATAACTGCTTTTATCGAATGTCTAAATGCATTGAGTTGAAGGGCGAATATTTTGAAAAACAATAATAAAAATAATTTTTGACTACAACATTGTTTTATTAGTTAGCAGAAATAATCGGTGTTACCCTCGTACTAACATTACCAACTCAAAACACCAACGAAATTTAAACTGGGTTTGCTTTGGGAATTGGGGGCAACCTTTTTGAATATTTCTTAATTTTTTTTTTTTTAATAAATAATTTAGCGCAACAATTATTATACACTTAATTGATTTATAGATTAATGTAATAAAAACATAAAAATTAAGGTTTTCGATTACCAATTGTTTTATTCTAATAAAAAGCACTTCAAATATCTTTGACTTAACATTTACATGCACTGTTTAAACAATTAAAGTTTCTATATAAGTATGCTCTTATATTGGCAAGATAAAAAATATGCAATAGTTTTAACATATTACTAAATTTTTAATTATCCCAACACTGTCAGTTATTTTTGATTGTTTCTTACGTCAATGTAAGAAGTGATATCAGTATATCTTTGTATAAACATGAAATTCGTTTAATTTTCTCATTAAATAAGTAATAGCAATTTATAAAAGTTGCAATTAATAGCATGAAACTATGTTTTGATAGGTTACATCAAGGCTGATGTATCCTATCTAATTACAGTCCAACATAATAAATAAGTCTAAACAGGAAGGTCTCGAAAATAAAGATAAAAACAAAAACTTGTTTATTCACCATTCTATATATTTCTACATACATATTTGAATTTGAATACCTACTTCTATATATAATTTATATACAATATAATACACTTTATTATTAATTCTTCAATAATAATCAAATTTGTTTTACACATAACTGTCGTGTGTTTTTTGTTCTTAAGGCACTGCTTGCATATATTGGCAAATCACTAATTTGAATTATAATATATAACGAGCCTTCGAAAAAATTCATAATTGGAGTAGACTGTGAAATTGGGTTGGTACTTTAGCCACTTCCACATAATGGCATTTATTATTTGACATTGAAACTATAAGTTTGTGTCAAATTTATTAAGAAAATTAAATTTGTTTAGATGTAAATCGACGACATTTTCAACAACTTCTGCAGCTATATGTAAATTTTGATTATGATTTCGATATTAAATAAATTATTTGTTTTCTTTTTTGTTGTAGTATCATTTCAATGCCATAACCTTTTTTTTATTATGTGGAAGTGGCTAAAGTACCAACCCAATTTCACTCCAATTATGAATTTTTTCGATGGCTCGTTATATATATATACAGGGTGTTTCTGAATTGATACGAAATATTTCAAAGTGTGATTCTTTAGCAAAAATTAAGGGGGGTCTTTCATATAACTTTTTGTTCAACACCCTTTTCCCTCCAAGTTACAGTCCTTTAAAATTAGGTAAAAAAATTTGTTTTTATTTAATATATCCACTTTGGAAAAATTTAGAAGAATGAAATTTGGCAGATAACTGATGCTAATAAAATGGCAGTTTTTGAGTGTTTTTGTTACCCTAAAATGTAATCACAAGGGGCTGAAAAAAACAACCCCTATAATATTTTGCATCAGAACTTTTTAATGCGCCTATATTTTCCTATTTAAAGAATTGATTTAAAAATACAGACTCAATCTGCAACTTTTTTATGTCTTGACTTTTTATCATAAAATTGTTAGTTTGATCACAAAAAAATAAAATACTGCTCAGACTCTTTTCCCATAAATTCACAGAGAGGTTATTATTTATTAAAAAAAAATCAAGTAAGCTGCTGTCAAATGAAGTCATATGACAAAGAGTTTTATTGTTTTATTAAGTGTATATGTATATAGTTGAGTATAGTTTAATAGTTGAGTATTTCTTGCAGTTCGTACTGCTCAAAGTTATTTATCAAAGAATTATAAATGAAAGTATATTAATGTCAAAGTTATATAAAATGTTATATATCTTTGACATTAATATACTGTCACTTATAATTCTTTGATAAAGGTAATATTTACCGAAACATGTAAGAGATTATTTTGAATATATGCATATTAAAGTAAAACAGACCTTAAATCGCCGACTATCTAAATCTAACATATATATAAAGGTCAAGAAATAATTATAGAGGGTTAGTTAAAAGTATGGAGACGGCGATTTATTGTCGTTAACATTCATTTTAGGGATTTATGTTCAATATAAAAGTTTGTTAGGATATTTTGATCTACATTTGAGAATATTTGAATTTTTTTTTTCTTCAATTGTTTTATAGTTACGCCTGTCCGCGCATTTTTTTTTAAATGGGAACTAGTAAATTTTACTCTACCATTCGATAGAGATTTTTTCCCATTACAAAATTTTTTTTGTTTTTCTAAAATTCATTTTAATAACTTTCTAATAAGAAAAAGCCGGTTCATGTGTTTAACAGATGTTCGGTACATCGCAGATAGACAGAAGCGTAGCGATAAACAAACTTGGGCGACATAATTTTATCAGTGGTTATTGTGTACGTCAAATCTTTGACAGAAATAATTCATTTGTGCAATTTATTGCTGTTAATATTCACAATGGCGAGTTTAAGTGAACATGAACGAATTGAAATACTTATGATGTTGGGTTATGGAGATAGACGCAGAAGTTTACAAGACGTTAGTAATTTATTTAATGATACGCATCCAAATAGAAATCCAATTTCTAAATCTGTTGTTGGTAACTTGTAAAACGTAACGTTGTAAAACTTTAAGACGCTTTGAACAAACGGGTAGCGTTAAAGATTTGCCAAGGAGTGGTAGACCTAGAACAGCAAAAAGCGATGATAAGAAATTGGATATTTATTGGCTGTATCTGAATATCCCCATTTATCAACCAATCAATTAGCGGCCAATTTCAATATTTCACAGTCATCGATCGTGTCGTTTTTAAAAAGTGAAAAGTATAAACCTTATAAGGTACACCTTGTACACGAGTTAACGGAAGATGATTTTGATAGGAAATTACAATTTTCTGAAGAAATGTTAAATATTTGCAATAATAATGAAAATTTTGTCAACAATATTATTTTCTCAGACAAAGCTACTGTTTGCCTTACCGGTGAAGTAAACAGACATAACTGCAGATACTGGTCATCGGAAAATCCCTCTTGGTTTTTGGAGCACCATACGCAGTACCCCCAAAAGGTTAATGTTTGGGTTGGCATTCTAGGCGGTCATATTATCGGTCCCTTTTTCGTCAATGGCAATTTAACTTCGGCTCTGTATTTGCAGTTATTGCAAAATGAAATAATACCTGCTAGTGCTACGCTCTATCCTCATGAAAATAATGAACACCTGCCCAATGACAGTATCTGGTTCCAGCAAGATGGCGCCCCACCACATTATGGTGTAAATGTTCGTCAATATCTGGACAACGTTTTTCCCCACAGATGGATTGGAAGACGAGGAACCATTGAGTGGCCAGCCCGTTCGCCAGATTTAAGTCCTTTAGATTTTTTTCTTTGGGGATACGTAAAAAACAAAGTTTACAAAGAAAAGCCCGATAACATCGAAGATTTACAAATTCGAATTACCAGAACGATACAAGAAATTCCCCAAGATTTTTTACAGAACTCTGTTCGGTGCCGAGTTCGTGTCTTCGGTGCCGAATTCGTATACGCCCGTTACAATTGCTCTACTAAGAATTGCACCAAGAAAGTATAGAGCTTAACCAGAACCAAAACTTCACTGCCATATACCACAGAAAAAGAGTATGACCATTTTCGTGTACAAACAAAACATCTAAATTTAAAAATTTTCTACTTAATTCATATCTGAACTTAAATTTAAAAATAAATTTTTCATTCATTTTTATTATTTTATTTATTAATTTATTCATTACTATATTCCATTTTTGAATCTACTTTAAAAATATAATCAGAAGTGATCAATGTTCCCAATTGGAAACACCATAAAAATGATGTATAATTTTTTTGTACCCCCTTCAACTGACTAGCATCCCTTAACTAATGCATTAAAAGGCAAAATATGCAAAAAAATAATTTAAAATATATCTGGATCTGACTTCGGCCTGTAAAACTTTAAAGAAAAACGTATCATGTTTAAATAAAAGAACCTGTTTTGGTTAGGCGACGAACATAGTATTTACTACAATATTTAATATTACAAGGATATTCAAAACCGCTTTGTTGATTAAGATTATGTATTTCGACCTACTTTTAATTACGGCAAGCACATATCTGAACCTCTCCACGCCCTTCAGTTTTCGAATTTATTAGTATTATGTAATTTTGCATATTTATTATAGTGATAAATAATGTTTAAATTTCAATGAAAAATATTACATAAATCTTAAAAAAATTGACGTTCGATAATAAAATTAACGGATCCTCTCATAAGTTATAATAAACCAAAATTTAAATACATTAAATATAATGTAGTATATTATGCAATATTCTGATATTATTTCTAAATTTATTATACATATAAGGGAGTTACGCAATTTCTTTAAATTTATATGTGTAAAATAAATTAGATCATACAAAGGTATTTTTAATAATATAAAATATTATTAAAAATCTGGTGTGAAGAACACAAATACAGGTTCACTATTAATATTTTTGTGAACGTGTCCGAACATATCTCTCCCCTGAGACGTAGATACGTATTTCGCCTTTCTACAGGCTCATCGGTACGCCCCTGCTGGGGAAAGAATATTTCCAGTTACATTCACAAAAAAGAACCACATCGCCACATCACAGAAATTATCCAGACCGGGCGTAGAAGTAAATTCAGCGCTGCCTATTGTCAGACAGCCGAAGTACCTCGCCCCGTCCACATAACCAATGTGAAGTAACGACGCCTTTCCAAAGGTGGCGCAGTCATCCCTCTAGAAACTGCATTTTGTTTGTGTCTTCACTCATACTACGGACTAACCGCATGTGTAATGTATCAGAATAATTGAAACATACATGAGTAGGTAAACCCCACCAGTTTTATATAATACAAAGGTATTTTTAATAATATAAAATATTATTAAAAATCTGGTGTGAAGAACACAAATACAGGTTCACTATTAATATTTTTATTGTCAAAAATTTTTAAGGAATTAGATGCGTTGTTTCCCTTTCGTTTGGCTTGACTGGCATGTAATACTTCAAGTTTCTTTTGTATTTAGATTTGTTAATAATAAACAAAAATTAAAGAAATATTAAATTTTTATTTCAATTTGACCTGAAAACAGCTTTACTTTCGATATTTTAGGATTCTTCATTGTTAATTGTAGAACACATATCCGAGGCCTGGGAGGTGAATATTGACACACCCTGTATACAGAAAATCTACTTGTACATATACAACAATATATGCGGACTCAAAATAATCTTGGAAAATTTAAATTTCAACTTTTTAATAGATGAATTTAGTAAACATACCATTAAATACCATTCAGAAATATAAGAAATAAATATAATCAAAATAATAGCAAAACACAGCGGGTATAACTCTAAACCAATAAATAATATCATAAAACATAGACAAAGAAAAATAACTATAAAATTACCTTTACCTCATGATCAAAGAAACATGCAACTTTAAATGGCACGTCATAAATTACATATCCACCGTTAATAAACCTATAAATGAACTATTAAACAAAATTGGACTAAATATAGTAAATATCATAAAAAAAGACATTATTCAAAGAAATAAAAGAACGGAATTTGCAGAACATTGCATAATTAATACAATTTACTTTCCCGATATAGAAAGTCAGAAATAACTGTATAATGTATACAAAAGTAAGATATCCGATTACTTAAAAATGAAATAAAAGCAAAATTGTACCCCTTCAGTTAGTTGAATAAGATTTTTCTTAGGTAGTAGTAGATATGTCGAAACAATATTGTTATAAAAAAAACAAAATAAATCATAGTGAAACACAAATCAATTGTTTTTATAATTTGCATTAGGAATAAATATAATCTAAACGCTTGTAAGGAAAAAATATTGCTTGTATTAACGTGTTTAGCAACTATATAATAAAAATTAAAAAAAAAATTTTCTAACCCTGTATACATTTTTATATAAGAAATAATAAACAAAAATAATATAAAAATTAACAAATAACCTGACTCGAAGTTTATAACCTCATCTTTCCATAACATACATAATAATTATTGTCAAAATTAAGCCCAATAAAAATACAAAAATATAAGATAATAACTTCCATGGTAAGTCTCTTCTGTGAGCCATTGCCAAAGACAAAAGTTTTCTTTTGTTATCAGAGTACGGAGGATATCTAATAGTTTCAATTTTCTCCCATAAAGTGCTCTGCGGTCTTGCGAAAACGCTTTTCTTATGAACAAAAGTATCGAAGGTTCTCTTACCATGATAGGATCCCATTCCACTTTGCCCTACACCACCGAAAGGAAGACTATCACAGATAATATGCATCAAAGTGTCATTAACGGTGACACCTCCAGCCGAAGTGGACTCCAATAAGAGTTTAATATTTTTTTCGTTCTTGGAAAAAATATACATGGACAAAGGTTTTTCCCGGGCGTTGATAAAATTGATGGCTTTTTGTATACTATCCACATTTACAATAGGTAGAATTGGTCCATAAATCTCTTCTTCCATTATGGAGCTATTTGGATTGACGTCTATTAGAATGGTCGGTTGGATATATCGTTCGTTCTTGTCGAATTGGCCTCCTAAAGCAACTGTATAACCATCTAGATATGTTAACAACTTATCGAAACGTTTATCCGATACTATTCGACCAAAGTTCTGTGAACTTTTAGCATCTTCACCATAAAATTCTAATAAAACTTTTTCAGCGGCTTTCACGAACTTTTTTTCAACATCTTTTGTACAAAGAATATATTCTGGGCCTATGCAAGTTTGGCCGGAATTCACACATTTTCCCCACATAATTCTTCTAGCGGCTATTTCGATATTTGCAGTTTCATCTAGATATACTGGATTCTTTCCTCCCATGATTAACGTTGTTGGCGTTTTATAAATTGATGCTGCTCTAACAACATGGCTTCCCAAGTACTTTTCACCAGTATAGAAGATGTAGTCGAATCTTTCCTTTAGGATCTCTTTTAGATCACCAGTGTAGACTTGATAACAATCTAGATCTAGATATTTTGGTATTGTTTCAGCGATATATGCACATGTATGTGATGAGATTGAAGATGGTTTCAATATGACACAATTTCCGGATGCTATAGCACTGGCCAATGGTAAGAGAGAAGCTTGTATTGGATAATTCCAAGCGCCAATTATAAAAATGACTCCGTACGGGTCGTTGTATATTTTCGTTGAATCAAAAGGAAAAATAATTTTTTTCTGAACACTTTCAGGTTTAACCCAACTTTTGAAATTTGCCATTACATTTTTGATATCGTTCTTGACAATATTAATTTCGAATATGTAACTTTCCTGTTTCGATCGCCTTAAATCTTTATTTAGAGCTTCCACCATCGCTTCTTCTGTTTCCGTATACATTTTTAGAAGTTGCTTGAGTTGCTTTTCTCTGAACTTAATGGGCTTTGTTTGTCCCTCATCGAAGACTCTTCTTGCTATTGCAACGCACGCTTTTCCATTTTTCGGTTTTAGCACATCTACGGTCGCGGTAACTTCATTTTTATCGGATAATTTTGCGCGTGGAATCATTATTTTCGCGTAAGAACTTCAACGTGCACGTATAAATGACAAAATATTACTGTTAAAATTACGTTGTTTTGGTGATGTCGTTATTGGAAAGCGGTTTGCCTTGCTCCGTCGACATCTAAAAAAACTTCGCACATCCTACCATTCTCCGTGTTAGAAGTTTCAAGGAGTGAAAGTCCGTTTATATCTTGCATTACTTATCGTTTAATTAACAACTAAAATATATAATTTTATGAGATTTATTACATTATCTTACATAATTTTAAGATTGAATACATGTGGTTGTATTTTATTATCTAGACGGAGCAGTAACTTTAAGATCATTCACCCTGATATCTCTTGAGAGTAAAAGTAAACGAATTAATGATATAATAAGAACATAATCATAATAAATATCTTTTAGTAATATATTACAGAGGCGCATTTGTCTGGAGAAATCTTTCGCTTTTCAGGTTGAATCTAGAGAATAAGCGTATAAATGTATAAAACATTATTGTCCTATAGAACAACAAAAATACCATTTTTCAATTTCCCGCTCGTAATGAACACATTATGAAACCTAAAACAGTATCGAAATGAGCTTCATTTTGATACGCTTTTTTATATTTTTTAATGTTGGCATTGTGTTCGAACAATGCTGCTTATTGGTGTTCATTTTAAGAATTTAAGAATTTAAGTACAACATGCAGTTATTGAATAGCACTATTCATTCGGTTAACCGCACATTTATTTTTTTGTCGTAGAATTGTGACCCAATTACTTCAATATTACAGTTAAATTAATTTCTTCATGGTCGTAGACGTGAGGAGTTTTTATAATTAATTTGATTTATTAGTTTATATTTCGTAAGACAAAATAAAGTGCGATGAGTTAGTTTCTTTTTTTAATTGTTTTAACTTTTAATTACATAATTACATACTTCGTAACTTTTGTAATAGATTCTGTTTAATATCGTTTCATCGAATCTACTTCTTCCAATTATTTTGACGCAAGTATTCAGTGAATTTCGTTAAGTTTCGATAACTTACGCATACATTTTCATTTACATAGATCTAGAACATCGTCTAAGTTTTACTTTTTCAGATATGATATGGAACAACGTCGAGAATGGAATCGTGAAACAATGGCAAGTTGTGATTCCTAAATTTATTGTAAAGTCTGTAAAATATCGTTAAAAAAATCAAAGAAATCGCACGTAAAACGTCACTTAGCATCGCAAACACATACAAAGAAATTAGACTCGTTGGAATATGATAATTTTAACGAAGAACTATTAAACTCAATTAAATAAATTTAACAATCCTACCTTCAAAATATTTCTCCAAAAATATACTAGTCGAAATGTTCCTGATTCAATCCACCTTACGCAAATATTATGCTTCTAAGTGCTACACGAAAGCAGTAGAACGCATTAGAAGCCATCTTTCAAATCAGTACTTATGGATAAGTGCCGACGAAACTGTCGATATACAGGCTGGCCCAAAATGACCAAAGGGGTTTGAGTTCTTTATAACTTCTTATTTAAGACATAATTATTAAATTTTTTTAAATTTTAAATACAGTATATTAATGGAGAATATTTTTAATTTAATTATGAAAAATTATATCTCGCAAGTGGTGGCCATTTTCTGCTTCGCATATTCGTGCTCTTTCCAAAACATTTTCCATAACCTTTCGCAAAACTTCAGGTGTTATGTTGTTGATTTCGTCGCGTATATTATTTTTTAATTGCTGTATGGTCTTATTAATATAGAATTTTCCTTTCAAATAACCCCAAAGGAAACAGTCTGAAGCTGTTAAATCCGGTGAACGCGGAGGCCAATTAAAATCGCTTGTACGGGAAATAATTCGTTCACCAAAGATGTCGCGTAAAAGAGCCATTGTGTCCTTCGCAGTGTGCGCTGTGGCTCCATCCTGTTGGAACCATACTTGCTAATGGTTTTCCACGGCTGGCCTTAAAAAATTTTCCAACATTATCCGATATCTAACACCAGTGATGGAAACGGCGACACCGTGTTCATTTTCAAAAAAATATGGGCCAATTACCTTTTCCGACGAAACACCGCACCAAACGGTACACTTAAGTGCGTGTAATTCTCGCTGTTGAACTACTCTTGGATTTTCCGTAGCCGATATCCTGCAGTTTTTCCTAATAACGAACCCATTTAATTGGAAATGGGCTTCGTCGCTCATAATTAAATTATGAATAAAATCATGATTTTCTTCTGCTTTTTGACGAAAATAAATTGCATAATCAAGTCGTTGCTGGTAATCTGTCGGTTTCAATTGTTGGACAAGCTGAATTTTGTATGGAAACATTCTTATTGTATGCAAAATTCTCTGCAGCGACCCTCTTGAGAGGCCAAGTTGTGTCGAACGTCTCCTGGTTGATGTTTCTCCATCTTCCCGAATACTCTCCTGTACCCGTTCAATATTGTCATCAGTGTGCACCGTTCGTCGTCTGCCGGCACCAGGAAGGTTCCTTACTGCCCCTTGTTCTCGAAAATTTGCAACCAGACGATTTATTGTTGACTCTGAGGGTCCAACCCGCACATTAAAATAACGACGATATGCACGCTGAGTCAAAACAATGGATCGTTGATTTGAGAAATAAAGTTCAACGATTATGGCACGTTGTTCAATTGTGTACTATTCCATTTTAAATTCCCCAAGTCTTCTTTACAAAATACTGAAAAAAAAAGAAAAAAATTATAATAAAAAAGTTATAAAGAATTAAAACCCCTTCGGTCATTTTGGGCCACTCTGTATTAGGACGCTGTGTGGTAAATGTTGTAGCTGGTGTACTGCATCCGACTATTCCATATAATGCATATGTAATTGCAACAAAAGTTATAAATAAAGTTGATGTGGAAACAGTAGTTAAAACCATTTACGAGAATATGCACCAAACGCTCTCGCATCGATATGCTAATTTGTTTTTGACATTAACACTGGTTCAAAAATATTATTAATAACTCAAACGAAGCAGAAATACTGTTCTTACTGCAAAAGATGACTTCGTAAGAGATCCCAGAATAAACCGATTTTCTATTTAGATGAAACCTGGTTGAATGAAGGTCATTGAATGAAGAAAGTATGGGACTGACACAATTGTTTTAAGTCGTAGACAGGCCTTTGCGGAAGGACTTACCACAGAATTCAAACATCCATCTGAAAAAGGATGTAGGCTTATAATATTACATATTGCCAATTCACATGGCTTGATAGAAAATGGTTTTAGTGTTTGAAGGGGAGAAAACATCTGACTGTCACGAGGAAATGAACGCTATAGTATTTGCAGTGGCGGCTGGTACTAAAGGACACAAGGGCACGTGCCCACCCAACCACCAAGATAAACACATAAAGAAATTCGCATGTAATTCAGTGCATTGTTGTATTTTATTATTTTTACGTATTTTTATAACGATGGTATCAAAGTTTCCTTCCGCACCACAGATACTAGCATATAAACGCTCAAAACTATGTTCCGGGGCACGATTTCAGATGTACCTATTCCGAATATGGATCGGTTGGTACCTCTTATCTTCGCCATATGTTTTTATACGTCGTTTTGGAGCACAGACTCACTCGACTCCAGTTGTGATAGTATTGTTTTCCGTGCTTACTGCACGTATTTATTATCTATTATGATGGAAGTTAATAGCGTGCAAAGTCTTTAAAAAAAACGCTATCATTTGAGGAAAAACTTTTAATTAAGAAGAAAGGAAGACCTATCCCTAAACTTCAAATAAACTACACTTCAACAAGTAAAACTCGAACTTACAATAGAGTATTCAATAAAAATATATATGAAAAATATGAGTGGATTTGCGGATGTTCACTAACAAATAAACTATTTTGTTTTATCTGCTTAATTTTTGAGAAAGAGGTTAGTGCGTGGAATAAACAAGGGTTGAATGATTTAAAGCATATCGCAGAAAGAGCAAAGAAACACGAAAATTCCGTTTCTCACATGAATACATGCGTGGATTTTAGTGTTCTAGGCAAAGTGGACATACGTGAATAGTTAGACAGTGCTTATTTGCGACATAAAATTAAGTACAACCAAGATGTGGAAAAAATCGTCATATTTTGCGCCGGTTAATTATGTGTATAAAATTTTGCGGAGCTTTTGAATTGGCGTTACGAGGTCATGAAGAGACATTGACGTCGGAAAATCCAGGTATTTATGTAGGCTTAATCAACTTTGCAGTTGTGCTTACAATACATATGAAAGGCTCACAAGCGTTTAAAGGCTCCTCAAATACTATTCAGAACGAATTGCTAGATGCAATGTTTCAAATTTACAAGCAGGAAATATTAAATGAAATTAAATCTGCAAATTTCATTGCTTTGGTGGCCGATGAAACCTCTAATAATCAGAAAATGGTTGCTATTATTCGATACGTTTTACTTTTTTAAGCCGGGTGGACATAATGCTGATGTATTAGCAAAAATATTGCTGAATGAATTGCAAACTATCTAAAATTCTCCTTCTGGGTCTGATGACCTCTCCGGAAGTTAATAGACTTGTATCGGCTTTTAAGAATGTTTTCAGAAAAGCACCATTGAGAGTAGCTCTTTACAGGGAAAACTTCCATCTTTGTCACTGCCTCCCTCTCCAGTAATAACTAGATGGCGAACATGGTTGGAAGTAGAGATGGTTGCTCTGAACCGAACCTGTTCCTTTGAACCTAGTTCGCGTGGCGGCGCAGGTGCACCTAGTTCGCATTTTCCAAAAGAGTAGATACGATTGAAGCGATTCCGAGTCGTACAATTCTGATTCCGATCGTTAAAGTCGGAGCGTCCGAGAGTTGATTTCGCAGTTGCACCTACATATTCGCATCGTATTATGTAAAAGAGTAGGTCCGCCTGGAACGAGTCCGACTAAGCGAAGCGAAATGTGAGAAATAAACGACGCAACTACTCCTATATGTATAAATAAATACAACTGGCAATTGTAGTTGCTGCGATTCCGAATAATTGTATATAGAATTGTGCAACCAAATATGTATGTTTATTTTTAAATAATTAGTATGATTTCTAGTCATAAGAAAAACTAAATTTTTAGCTACACAAAAAATATATAATAAAAAGTAAAAATAATAAGAACTAATACATAAAAAATAGTTTTAATTTTTGTATTTAAATCTAAATGAAGTCATCGTTCATATTCAGGAAAACTAATTTTTCTACTTTACTCGCACTTAACCGTGTTCTTCTTTCATTTAAAATATACCCCGCTTTAGAAAAAAGTCTCTCGCATGGAACTGAAGTAGCCATTGCACAACATATTTCCTTTACAACAATACTTAGATTCGGGAATAAATATTCACTGTCCTTCCACCACTGAAATGGATCCTGATTTCGAACAGCCATTTCACATTCTAAATATCGTTGCACTTCCATTATTGCGCGAGAATTTGCAGACCCTGGGACTTCAACATTAGATAACATTTTATCTATTGAGGTCCATATATTAAAGGAATCTTCTGCCTTTGAGGTTGATGGCATGGGTTGAGGAGCAGTGGATGTTTTTGATTTTTCCAATATTAACACTGAAACTTTATTTATCAATTGTTTCTTAACTCTCTCTACTGTCGATTGTTCCTTAAAGGCATATATTTTATATCTCGGATCCAAAAAAGTGCAAGCTGATAATATTGCATTAAATTCGATATTCTTAAATTTGAATTCTAGTCCCTCCTTTAAACTACGTATAACTTGCAATGACTGCTTACTTCTTAATATGGTTTCCTTGTTTTTCAATAAGTCGTCCATAATATTGAACAAACTAGCAGTAAATACAATAACCTGAGAAGCAGTCATGTAACGCTCACCACTCACAGCTTTTGTGACATTTTCAAATGGAAATAAAATTTTAATTAAATCTTTTATAAGGTCCCATTCATCTAAACATATTTGTGGTAAGGATGTATTTAAAAGTGCAATTGTCATCCGTATTGAATCTTCCAATTCAACAAATCGTTGTAACATATAAAATGTGGAATTCCAACGAGTCTCTACGTTTTGTATAACTTTTTTCGGTGTTTCGATACCAGCACTTTTTTGTTGAGAAATTAATTTCGGGGTTGCAGCTTCTTTTAAAATGGCTAACGATTTGTTTAACTTTTGTTATAATATTTGCTATTGTATCTTCTTTTAAAGAATTTTGAACAATTATGTTGAGAGAATGGGCATAACAACTAAAGTGGCTCCATTGTAACTCTTGTGTTATTGCTCTTAACACATTAGCTGCATTATCGCTTACAGCTAATAATTTTTTTTTTCTAAATCCCACTCTAATATAGATTTTCCAAATTTTCTGACAAATTCTTGCTTGTGTGACTTTCATTAAAAGGAGCACATTGTAAAAGCATGAACTTCATCTCAAAATTTTTTACTTAAATAATGAGCTGTGATACCCATAAAACTATCATTATTTACTGAAGTCCAGCAATCGGTTGTTATACAAACACTTGATACAGTTTTTATTTCATCTTTGCATTTTTTAAACATCTCTCGTACATCATACAAAGCAGGAATTAGAGTTTTTGAAATAGTTTGCCTATTTGGCAAGTTATATGCAGGATTTAAGGCGTTCACAAATTGACGAAAACCTTTGTCTTCTATGATTCGAAACGGTTGATAATCGAGAGTAAAGAGTTTGAACAATTGATCATCTATGTTTTTTTTCACATTCATCGGCATATTTTTAGGAGAAAAGAATGAAGACACGTTGGTTTGACGGGGTTTACAAATCCTTTTTGGGAAAATTGTTGATGTTGAAGTAGTACTAATGGCATCAGAAGTAACTAATGCTGAACTCGCTTTTGAAAGATCTTTCGCAGATGTTTCTCTTACTTTTATAGGAGTTTGTTCTTGACTATCCTATTAATAATATTGGACGGGCTGATCCGGTTCCGTGGTGACGATGCTTCGTCGCTTGTTCCCGTTGATTACAGCTCGATTAATAATGTACTCACCGCGCACAAGGTGCAAGTTTGTATACGCTTTCTTGTTGATTCTTTGGTGAATGGTTAGTTTCTGAATAAATGCAATTGATCTAAATATATTTATTTACACTAATTTACACTTATTTTTAAATATACAACAACTTAAGCTATTTATCTTCTGAGTATGACTGTTGTGATACTTTGTGTCTTGTAATTAATTAATTAAATGAATCGGCACTGTTTGAATGACTTTATGTTTGATGATATATAAAAGAAACTGATACTTAAATGAATAAGCTGAATGTCTATGTTGAGACAAATTAACACTCTGATGAGTGTTTGATTACTCGGTAAATGAGGAGTTTACCCCGATAAAGTTATAAACGATAACGAACTTGTTGTGTTAAACTTGTAGGTAAGACTTGTTTGTGTGTTAAACTCGTAGGTAAGACTTGTTTGTGTGTTAAACTCGTAGGTAAGACTTGTTTGTGTGTTAAACTTGTAGGTAAGACTTGTTTGTGTGTTAAACTCGTAGGTAAGACTTGTTTGTGTGTTAAACTTGTAGGTAAGACTTGTTTGTGTGTTAAACTCGTAGGTAAGACTTGTTTGTGTGTTAAACTCGTAGGTAAGACTAACTTGAGATTGAGAAATTTGTGATAAAGAAAACTCCAAATGAATAGTTCAAAATCCCCACTATACTATGATTGGTAGAAACTGTACAAACAGGCGTTCTCAATTGAACTTAAAATACGGGAAACACTGTCGTTGTTAGTTTCTTTGATGATAGAATTTATTGTATTGCCGTAATAACCCAGCGATTAGAAACGTTTCGCCATTTAACAAAATCCTGGAAAATTCAGACGGTAAAACCAAATGTTTTGGAGGTTCTTTGAACTACCAAGATCCAATTATTGTAGGTACATACCTGGAATGGCAATCCTGTAATCCCGCACACATGTTGGGACTGACGGTATTATATTTTTACAAAGAACCCACTATTACTTTGAATAAAAGATCTTTGAATTTAACTAGATAGTATATGAAGTATTGTTCTGAAAGGCAATATAACTAGACCCTGATTGTATACATAGTTTAAAGCTGGCAAAGGAATATAAATTTGACCTCGTGTACCTAAGATTCTCCGGATCGGACCAACCGCTTTATGTAAATATGAAGTGCCGCCTGATAAACATGTACCGTGTGATACAGCATACTGATTTAATTTGATTTAAATTAAAAATGGTTAGTTATGATACTTAATCGAAACCTAATCGATTCTTAAAGTAATTTAAAAATACTTAATATTAAAGTGATATTTAAAAATACTTAATATTAAAGTGATACGAAAGGATCCTGCATGTATCCTCAACAAATATAATAGTAGAAACTTAGAAAATTTTTAAAATATATAACTTACATCGATGGTATACTTTGTGTTTCAATATTTTCTTGTCCTATAGTTATATTGACTGTTGGATGTTTGCGGTTAATATGTCTTTTCATATTCGAAGTAGAACTTTTGTAACACATTCTTTGGCCACATAAATTACATTTAGCAAAGTCTTTATCAACTACAGAAAAAAAATTCCATACAATACTGGTTTGCCTATTAGAACTCATTCTTAAATATTTATAAAATTTAAATTAAATTCCACAAAACTACAACCGACAACGACAATACTAATTATGCAACTAATCGAAATATATCCTATTTGGTAATTTTGGTAAAGGAAAGTAGAGAAAATACAAAGTGATGTGTTTATTTTAATACATCATACATTAATAATCTTCACTTTTTTGAACAGTAACATTATGTCTCTCGACTAGACATTATATTTTTTGCATAAGAAATAGGCGATAATACTATATTTATGGTATTATTTTTGTGATTAATCTAACGAATGTTTCTTTTTGTCTAACTTTAAACATTCTTTCTAACCGCCGCCGTCAATAAATTAAATACATTCAACACGTTGCATGTTATAATGACATGGGCTTTTCTAGTGTTGCATTGAAAAGCATACAAAAATTATTTTAAACCTATGTATGTATGTATATCGTATGCACTTTAATTTAAAAAAAAAATCTATAAATTGCAATCTGACACCTCATTTAAAATGTAATAATTTAACTGCTATTTGTATATCCAAGCTGTGTGCCTAAGTAAACATAAAGATTACCCTGACTGATCGGACGCAAAATATGACTCACAATCGGTCGGTGTCGGAACTGATTTGTGCACCTAGTTTGCCGCACCTAGTTCGGAACTGGAATCCGGGTAGGTGCACCTACTCCGCTCAAGGAGTAGGTTATATCATCTCTAGTTGGAAGCTACTAGTTTTTATGCAGACAATTTCGATAGTTTACAAAATTTCGTTACATCTTTAAATAACGATGCTCGAAGTATTTCTGAGTGCAAGGAACTAATACAAATTCCAAATTTAAAAAATCAGTTGTATTTTCTTCAGGAACACTTTGGAAATTTGCTAAAACTAAACACTTATTTTGAAAATCAAAATTTAAAATTAATGAATGAAAAAAATTGAAAATGAATAAAAAATGAATAACAGTTTCAATATCGTGTATTGCCGCCTCTAGGAAATACTTCGGAGCGTTGGAGCACTACAAGATTTGTACGGGCGTCGAAAAATATGCCACCACTGAACATTATCGACCCACCACGGAAAGACACTTGGGGAACTATACATGCTTGTCTGTGTCTTTCTCCTGGTCTTTTCCAGATAAAAGTGCGTCCATCAGAAAATCTTAAGGCTTTTCTGACTTCATCAGTAAAAAAGACACTCTTCAAGTCATCCAAATCCCAATCCACATGTTCCCAAGCAAACTAAAGCCTAGTTTGCTTGCGGGGTATGGTTAAAAGAGGGCCTGTTGCGGGCACTCAATCCAGATTTCATGAGCATTGTTCTTACTGCTTTGTAAGCAATCGCAACATTTCGAATATCTTGATGAAAAATCTACAAGACAGTGGTAACTTATGAAGCGGAAACACGAGCAGATACAAGCAAAACAAAACAGCTATTACGAGTAGCAGAAACGAATACTCTCAGAGCAATAACACGAAGGTCAAAAAGGGATAAACTAAGAAACCCGGAAATAAGAAACGAATGTGATGTTACAAACGTAGTGAAATTTGTGAGGACGCAGAGAATGGAACGACCGTACTACAAGAGGAGAGAACACATGGCTAATCAAAGTTGCGAGAGGTGAAAAGCCAGTGAGAAGACGAAACACAGGTGGACCTATGAAACGATGAGCGGGAGGCTGGGTCTCAATATCCACAGAGAAAGCTTAGAAAAAAAGGATAGCGTGAAGAAAAACAAATTACGACCTACATAAAAGGAAAAAAAAAAGAAGAAAATAAATTTTTAAATTTCTAAACTCCAGTGTTATACAGGATTATCTATATAAAATACAACCTGGGCTACTGCGTACAACATAGGTACATAAATGTAGCCCAATCAACCCAAACTCTATATTTCTTCTTGTAGACCTGTGTAATTATTGTACTTTTGCGTAGTTTGTATTGGCTGCTTGTCTGTATGAATCGTGTGGTATCATATTTAGGAAGAAAAAAACGTTTATAATGTTTTAAACTTGCCAATAATTCATAGGGAAGGAATGAGGAGACCTCATGAACGGCAGCCATTAGACTTGCTTACTGTCCTGCTGTATCGAAGGCCTCCCACCAAGCTAATTGTACATCTATTAGCTTGGTATACTGTTATAATGAAGATCGTCACGGGTAGTGTTAGATTCACACCTAGTATCTGGTTACCGATCCTTTCCAACACTACCCTGCCGGATATCAAATGACTTGCTGCAGCACAGAATGAGTGAGCTAAGATTACCAGCAACATTGATTTTTCTATATACGATGACCTGGAGAGCATCGCCAGGTCCCAACAGAAATCTAGGAAACCGATTTGGCTGGATACGGAAGTTCAGCAGTGCTTCAATGTGCGTGATGACTGGATAGGCCTCTTAGAACAACACTTTGAATCGAGGAATAGAGATTTAATTTTTAATATTTCGGGCGTAATCCTCCCATGTAGGCAGTGATCTAAATTAAATAGGTTTCATATAGATTACGGAATCTGCAACTCAATGCTGCACTGAGAACTAACAGGTACTAGCGTCTGCGACTACGGAAATGTGGAACAAATTGTGACCCACATAGTAAACGATTGCCCAGGGGATGTTTCCCTGGTGGCATCCATCAGTTGAGAAGGGCAATTCCTGCAGCATTGGACTGATTGAATAATTTGGATATTAGTGTATAAGTTTTATCCTATTTTAAACTTATATTGGCTTCTCATACGAAATAAATAAAATATTTTATTTGTTAAACAAAAACAACAAATTTACGTAGGTGTAGGTTTTCGCAGTCGTTTTCTAAATGTAGATCTCGGTTTCCGGGTAATTGCCAATGTTTCGTCCACTGTTGCAAGGCACATCTTCAGGGCTGCACGTAGATGTTCGTCGATTCGCAGGAGCTTGAAGAATTTTTCTCCATAAGTCATTACATTATATTCTCTGAAGCTACTGCGAATCGACGAACATATACTTACAGCTGGGAAGATGTCCCTTGCAACAGTGTACGAAACGTTGGCGATTACGCTTAACTCGACGCGATTCCAACCCGGAAACCGAGATCTACAACAGATTTATTTATTTAAGAAAATTTATAAAATAAATTGACATCAGTAATAAAAATAATTTTAGTTCTTACTTTATTTTTATTTTACGTTCAAAATACAAATTGTTAAAAAATAAATACTCATTTCTATATTTCATTACATTCTGTTACATCTATAGTAGCTGCATCATTTTGCAAAATTAATAATCTATATGCTGTAACAGATACGCTAGCATCAACACAATAAGTTATATCAAACGTTGCTTCGTGATCTGATGTTGTTATTGTCTCTTCATCTTCATCCTCAATACTGTAAGTAACTATGTATCCTATCGAGCATGATTCTTCCTTTGGATGTCCATCCCAAGAAACAATTAATTTACTGGAATCATCGGGTGATATCGTATGTACAAGGCCAGTAACTGCTTTGTCTAAAAGAGGAAGTGATTTCATTGTTTATATTGTAATATAATTTACGAGAATGATTTGACGGGGGTGAGACTTAAATAAGACACTTGAATTACAGCAACGATCTTTTTATATTTTAATTAAGATTAAGATTAATATACTAGGACCAGCGGTGGTGGAGTGCCATTAAACCAGTTTTATAATCATCAGCATCAAAGTCGTCAAAATACTGCTCCTCTTCTCTAATAATTTCCTTGTCTGTCTTAAACTTCCTTCTAGCGAGAAACAGATTGAGTTTTGGGAATAGGGGAAAAAACGAAGGGGGCACTTAAAATTATTACATTATTACACAAATTAATACAACTAATATCAACGCATAAACATATATGTATTAACTTTGTGACAAGAACATGTGTCAATATTGCACATGTGGCTTTCTTTTAAATGTGTTTGTCCTGCTTTTAAAATATAATTTCGGAATAAACTATGTGTACGTCCGTTGATATTAGTTGTATTAATTTAGAATATTGCAAACATATGAATATTAAGACGAGTAATTTCTCCAAAAAAAAAACAGTTCATATTTTGACCCCCTGAGGAAGCATACGAATTTGATGCGAAATATTGGGATAAAAAAATAAAGAACTGACTTAAGTAACAGAGTTTAATTTTACTGGATTCCCCCAAAAAAAACGATTATCCTTTCCATATATATATAATTACATATACTTACTATCTTCGTATGTTATAGATACAGAGGAACCTGTTACAGCATTAATTACAGTGGCAACTGTTACGATACTGATAAAGCAATATTTATCTTCCGTAACTATATAGTTTTCCTCAGTAGTATCGTCACTGGATATTTCTGTGTTTGCAACCATCGTTATGTGAAAAGATACGGTGCATTTTTCTAAACCTTCCGGTGTTGACCAACTTACTTGGAAACCTTCTGTTATGTTAGAAACTTCTATATTAGTTGGCGACGGAATGTCTGAACTTGTTGGGATATCTACAATAAGATCATGTTTATCATTATCTCATACAACTAAAAATCTAAGTTAAAAATTGCTTGAATCAGTCTTTAAATATATAATTAGGTGGTTCGTAAAGAAAACGCCGTTATAATTAAGGCAGCACATACTTTAGAAATGTAGGATTATTTCTTAGTATTTGGATAACTACGGCCGAATTCTAATTATAGGGTTTTCTTAAATCCTGTAATGCAAATGAATGATGGTTAACCCAGGTAAAATTAAAAACACTTGTTCAGTTTCACCTGTTTATTAGATGATACCTTAACAATTGTTTCGTTCTATTTGACCAATCGCAAAGAGTTTGCTCAACTAAATTAAGAGATTAACTTCCAATACTTATATATAAATGTGTGTGATTGTGATTAACCCTAATTATCGTATCTACGAGGGTGGTTCGGAAACTATGTGGCCTAACAAAGAAAACGCAAGTTCTTTTGCCAAAAAATATTTTATTTTTCAATATAGTCTCATACTTGTTCAACACACTTATTCCAACGATATTCCAAATTGGTAATGCCTCCATCGTAGATAAATAAATCGAAGTTCTCGATATACATAGCTATTTATAGCAGCGATTACCTCAAAATTAAACGAAAATCTCTTACCGCCAAGCTATTTATTCAGGTTTGGAAAGAGATTATAATCGCTGGGACCCAAATCTTCGGAATATAGTGAATGAGGCATTAACTCAAACCCTAATACATGAATTTTTGCCATTGCAATCGCTGATTTGTGGACAGTTGGACAGTCTTGATAGGAAACCACTTTCTTCTTTACCAAATGTTGCAACAAATTGCCATAATACTCCCCATTTATTGTTTCCCCATTTTCTAAGTAGTCCACCACGATAATTCAATGAGAATCTCAAGAAACAGTTGCCATAGAATGAATAGAAATTCTTATGATGGTCGGATATGGTGACAGGGAACGTTCACATCACGAAATTTGCACTTTATTCAATAATGTTTATTTGGATCGAGATCCTATAGCTCAATCAACAGTTTCGAGATTGGTTACTAAATTTAGAGAAACGGCCGATGTTAGAGATATACCTAAAGCTGGCCGTCCAAAAGAAATCACTAATGAAGACCGGTTTTATTTGCTGTAACGGAAAATCCCACTACGTCAACCACTCAACTAGGATTAGAAAATGATATGAGTAGCAGATCTATTAGACGAATATTAAAAGCGAACAAATACAAGCCCTATAAGATACACTTACTGCACGAACTTAACGAAGATGACCCGGACAGAAGATTACAGTTTTGTGAAACAATAATGGAATTGTCCAATAACGATCCAAATTTTTTAAACAACATCGTATTTTATGACGAAGCTACATTTTGTCTAAATGGATTTGTAAATAGGCATAACTGCCGTTATTGGGTGACTGAGAATCCACATTGGATGCGAGAAAATCATACACAGCATTGCCACAAACTTAATGTGTGGGCTGGCATTGTTGGGCAACGAATCACAGGTCCGTACTTCTTGGACACAACCTAAATGGTGATGGTAACCCCATGAAAATAGTACGCATTCATATTCAGAACTCAATAAAGATTCCGAATTGCCTAAAAAATAATATTATTTCCATTTAAAAAAAACAAAAATTTTTTGGCTGTCATATGTAATCATCATGAAAAAAAACAAATAACTGAAGCCAATACAAAATAACTTGTCAAAAAACTTTTGTTAACAACATTTTGTTCTAAAGTTTATATTTACGGAATTATTCGACTGATGCGTTACTTTTGCCCAACTCCGTATATATATATATATATATATATATATACAGTGTGGTCATAAAGTTTGGAACCAAGCTTATAACCGCATTATTTTACATTTTTAGGAAAAACGCTCGGACAGGTAAATTTTCTTTTTTAAAACGCCATCTTTTGACATACAATTTTTTTCTATGACGTCATTGGTTTTCGAGTGATGACGTTATCAACACTTGCTTTAAATGGCAACCACATTATTTTTTTATCGTTTTTGGTAGATCTTTATATCCACCAAATGGTGATATAAAACAATTGGTATGTTGCAACACAATTTTTTTGAAAAATGATATAAATTTAGAAAAAAATACGAAAATTTTATTTTTGTACAAAATTAAAATTAAATAAAAAAAAATACATCTGAACTTAAATTTATTGCAACAGTTAACGTAAATTTTCAAAATGAACCCCACCAACCAACTGACACTGTCCCAGCCGAGTGTAAACACTTCGTATACTCGCCTCAATTATGTCTGGGGATATTTGTGTAAGTTCTACGCGAATTCGTTCTTTTAAATCTTCTAAATTGTTCGGTTTGTTAAAATACACTTTCGATTTCAAATAACCCCACAAAAAAAAGTCTAACGGAGTCAGGTCAGGAGAACGAGGTGGCCATTCTATGGCGCCTCTCCGTCCAATCCATTTATTGGGAAATATTTCGTCAAGATAGTGGCGAACCTCTACACCATAATGGGGAGGCGCCCCATCTTGTTGAAACCAAATATTTGGATGGGGTACATCACCATCCTCGTGATTTGGGAAAATAACAGCGAGCGCTGGAACCAGTTCAAAAATTAAAAATTCTAAATATTGCACAGCAGTCAAATTTCCTTAAAAAAAATATGGTCCTAAAATGCGTCGTCCAATCATTCCAACCCATACGTTAACTTTTCCTCTGCGCTGAGTATGGCACGCTTGAGTCCAATGCGGATTGTTCTGCGACCAATATCTGCAATTATGGCGGTGAACAGATCCATTTAGGCAGAATGTAGCTTCATCTGAGAAGACGATGTTTTCCAAGAAATTTGGATTTTGGTCACAACGTAACATTACGTCTTCACAGAACTGCAGTCGACGATCTTCGTCATCCTCATGTAATTCCTGTACAAGTTGAACTTTGTAAGGACGATAGTGTTCTTTTTTAAATAAGTTGACGACAAATGAGTGAGCCACCTGATTGGTTAACGCAAGTTGTCTGGTGGAAACATGATGCCTTTCTTCTGCTTCTAGAAGCACATTTAATTTCACATCTTCTCCTACTTGAGGTCTACCTTGCCGTGGTCGATCTTTTACGAATCCAGTTTCGGCAAACTTTCCAACTAGTTTTGTCACCGTAGACCTGGTAATTGGAGGTCTATCAGGGTGTTCATGGTTAAACAATTCGCATACTTCTGCATGCGTTCTTTGTCTGTCCCCATACCCAACTTTTCGATTCTTTCTCGCTCAGATAAATGTGCCATTTTTTATATTAGCGAAAATGAACAATTTTTACACAATATCTCAAAAATTTAACGTCAAAAATAGAAGTAAATAATTCAACAATGTTGTCGCCATAGAAACAATTTCAAACTAAAATTTTTGTACATAAATTGTATAAAAAGAAGCAAGAATGTCATGAAGAAATATCTTGCAAAAAAGTGCGTGTTTTTGTTTTTGTAAATTTTTTGCATAGTAACATGAGTACATGTGCTTTTGACGATCCGGTTTGTTCAAGAAGAATATTTAAGTCCTCACACAAGACAGAAGTGTGAAAAAAACTTACATATTTCAGTAAATTTTGTAAGCTTAATTAGTTTTTGAAATCTTCAATTTTTGGGCGATAATTTTAATTAAGAAATGGTCTGCCACATCATGTCAATTTTTTAAATAAATTAAACTTCTTTGGCCCTTTTTTGTGAAACTATTTAATGTTAAATAAGATTTTTTAATAAGTAATTGGCCGATTGGGAAGACGAATTTCTTTTGACCTGGAGCGAATAACGCAGATTACTATTGATCGCAAAGCATTTACACTCGGCTGGGACAGTGTCAGTTGGTTGGTCGGGTCCATTTTGAAAATTTACGTTAACTGTTACAATAAATTTAAGTTTAGATGTATTTTTTTTAATTTAATTTTAATTTTGTATAAAAATAAAATTTTCGTATTTTTTTCTAAATTTATATCATTTTTTCAAAAAAATTGTGATGCAACATACCAATTGTTTTATATCACTATTTGGTGGATATAAAGATCTACCAAAAACGAGAAAAAAATAATATGGTTGCCATTTAAAGAAAGTGTTGATAACGTCATCACTCGAAAACCAATGACGTCATAGAAAAAAATTGTATGTCAAAAGTGGCGTTTTAAAAAATAAAATTTACCTGTCCGAGCGTTTTTCCTAAAAACGTAAAATAATGCGGTTAAAAGCTTGGTTCCAAACTTTATGACCACACTGTATATGTTATTAAGTATCTTTGTAACATTTTTATTTGTTTAATTTTGTATTATTTCATATATTATTTTTGGGTTGTAGCTGTTATTATGACCTAGAAATGTAAATGAAGGATAGTAAATTATTTCCTAATTAAAAAAAATAAGTAAAAATTATTTAAGCTGAGAAACAATTGAATGAATAATTTAGCACCTTAGAGCTAAGAAGTTTTTAAAAAAAGCTTACAATTGAGAGAAAATGTTAGATCCCCATCGCTCTGCACTCCCTCTTCGTTTGCCACCCAAAGATTTATCGATAACTCAGAGCAGGCATCTAAACGGGCTATTGAATAGTAGGAATCAGTTGTACTGATTACGATTTCTTCAGCACCATCAATAGAATATTGCAGAGTATAGATCACTGCACAGCCTTGATTTTCTTCTGGAACCTGCCACGATATGATGCTGTATTGGCCCGTGTGTGTTACTGATATATCTACGGGCACTTCGGCGGCTTCTTAAATAAGAAATTATAATATGCACATTGATTAATATAGCTTTACTTACTACTGCAGTCTACTGTACTGTCAGATGATCCAATGAACACCAGGCCAACTATCAGACAAGTTATAGAAAGAACGACTATTGTTATGTTGAGGACTGAAAAGAAGTAAATATACAATAAGCAAGTGTCATTTTCACGACTGCGAATACCAGTATGTACGAGGGTACATCAAAATATAACGAGACTTCTTTCACAACTAGAATTTTAAAACATAAAGAACAGAAAATAAAACCCTCTTCTCCAATGTATATCTCTACTATATCCTCAAGTAGGCTTTGAATTAACTTTTGACGTTTATTACAAATTAATCACTGAATTGTCAGTGTTTTGACGTACACATCGAAAAAACGAGAGTGGAGCCAAAATATGCGATAAAATTTTGTGTTCGGTTGGGTAAAACTCCAACTGAAACTTTTGAAATGATTAAAACTGAATACTCAGATAATAAGTTATCGCTAGGGATCGGACACGAGAGGCCGATGACTCATCGCCCACGGGCGTACTAATGAAAATTTGTATTTTTAAAGAGCTTTTAATTTTATTTATACAGGGTGTAAACTCTCCTGACAAACGAAGACCGGAGTTTCCTCAGATAATTTTAAGACAATTAAACCCAAATTCACCTAGTTCGAAAATGCTTCCTAAGGGAGCTAGAGTTCTTTGAAGATGGCGCCTTGTATTTATTTTTTTTTAAATTCCTCCAGAACGCTTCTATTTAGAAAAACAAAAACTGGTATGCTTATTTATCCTCCAGAGATGAATCGATTCCATCAATTGCGAATTTCTAGTACCGGTCATAGGCGTCCGTTTTGGGTAGGTCAACGGTTATTTTAAGGCATAACTTTTTTGTCTTTAACTTTTAAGCATTTGTGACACTAGATTATTAAAATTTCAGGTATTCCAGTACTAAAAGGTACTCTTACTTTAAGTCGGTAGGATACACCGTTTTCTAGAAAAATCGATTTGCAAATTTTTCGTTTTTTCTTCATTAAAGTTCAATGTTTTATTTTTTGCAATAGTTAGCTCTAAACTGCCAACAGAAGTAAAACCTACGTTTTTCATTGTCAAATTGTTGTCAGTTCGCGAAGTTTATCTTTTCATTTTTTACTTTGTGTTATTCAAACACAACGATTTCAATTAAAAAAAAAATGGTTTTTACTAATGAGGAATACGCCGATATGCATTTAGTTTATGGCGAAATGAGGTGTAACGCTCGAGCGGCGCAACGTAGATACGCTGAAAAATTTCCCAATCGTCAGCATCCCACTCACTCAACATTTACAGCTCTTCATCAACGATTAAGAGAAATAGGTTCAGTGGTCCCAAAAAATAATGAAACAGGGAGACATAATGATGTAACAGCAGAACATGAAGATGTTATTTTAATGGAAGTTGAGGAAAATCCAGAAATTAGCGTTCGAAGACTATCTGCCATGTACCCCACAATTTCAAAATCTTCCGTAGGAAATATCTTACACAAAGAAAATTTATATCCTTTTCATTTTACAAAGGTGCAAGCACTGCTAGAAGGAGATTTTCCTGCTCGCGTAGAATTCGCTAGATGGTTACAAAATCAGAAAAATCAAGATGAAGATTTCTTCAGGAACATTTTGTTTGGTGACGAAGCTACATTCTCAAAAAATGGAATTTTTAATGTACATAATGCACATTATTATTCGTACGTTGGTGACAATCCCCACGTTGTTCAAGAATTTAAGCATCAGCATAGGTTTAGCATAAACGTCTGGATAGGAGTAGTTGACGATTATCTACTTGGACCTGTGGAATTACCTGCTCGTTTAAATGGTGCTGATTACTTACATTTCCTGCAAAATATTTTACCTGATTTGTTAGATGAGGTGCGTTTAAATATTCGGCAAAACTTATGGTTTCTACAGGACGGCTGTCCGGCCCACTTTAGCAGGAATGTACGAGACTTTCTAGATAATAACTACGAAGACCATTGGATTGGAAGAGGCGGTCCAGTTGCTTGGCCAGCAAGGTCGCCGGATTTGAATCCTTGCGATTATTGTGTTTGGGGATACATAAAAGCATTTGTTTATTCCGTTCCGATACAAAATGGCGCACAACTCTGGCTAAGGATACAAGATGCTTGCAACGAATTTAGAAATAACTTTGGAATTTTTGCAAGAATTCGGCGTTCTCTAAGCAAAAGGGTAAACTTATGCATAGAGACTAATGGTCATCACATCGAGCAACTTTTGTAACAATCTACCTTTGATACTTGTTCTTTTTTTGTTAGTTTCGTTCCATTGTAATAAATAATTTGTTTTTAATTTATTAAATTAATTTTCATCCATGCCTTGATAGTCCAAGCCAACTTCGTCGCTAAAAATAAGTAGGTACATAATAAATTGAACTTTAATGAAGAAAAAACGAAAAATTTACAAATCGATTTTTCTAGAAAACGGTGTATCCTACCGACTTAAAGTAAGAGTACATTTTAGTACTGGAATACCTGAAAATTTAATAATCTACTGTCACAAATGCTTAAAAGTTAAAGACAAAAAGTTATGCCTTAAAATAACCGTTGACCTACCCAAAACGGACGCCTATGACCGGTACTAGAAATTCGCAATTGGTGGAATCGATTCATCTCTGGAGGATAAATAAGCATACCAGTTTTTGTTTTTCTAAATAGAAGCGTTCTGGAGGAATTTAAAAAAAAATAAATACAAGGCGCCATCTTCAAGGAACTCTAGCTCCCTTAGAAAGCATTTTCGGACTAGGTGAATTTGGGTTTAATTGTCTTAAAATTATCAGAGGAATCTCCGGTCTTCGTTTGTCAGGAGAGTTTCTGGACACCCTGTATAATTGGAAAACAAACGGGTGGCGATCTATAAAATACGAAATACATTTTTATTTGTTCATTTTGAGTCATTACTCAAATGTGCCGTTAACCGAATGAATAGTGCTATTCAATAACTGAGTGTTGTATTTAGCTATGTTATGACTATTTGTATGGTCCATCGCAATTTCGGCCTGATGCGTCCGGTCTCTACTAATAGCTTAATATGTATTAATCAAAAGTCAAAAAAGATAGTTTCAATTATTAACGTTTGAAAAATTCTTTTTCGCCTTTAATTTATTCAATGCCTATTACATACTTTCTTTGCGTTTTGTCGGAGATGTCAAATTTAGAGTATTGAAGTCGTATATAGAATTTTTACTTACCGATTCTTAACATAATTATAATTTGTCTTTGCAAATATAAACACTAAACCAAAGAACTAAAACATAATCTCATAAACTATAAATTATACACCACCATTATCTTACTCATCGTTTGCTATATTTGATTATTTTCTCAAATTATGATTACTTCGAGATATAAACATGTATCTATTCAATAGGTAGATAAAATATTATCATTCGTTTTTCATACAAAAAGGTGTTCATGTATGTTTGCTAATATATTCAATTCTGTGTTTGGATGATTGTTTCTGATAGTAAAAAGAATATGTGAAGTGATTGATTGTTAGATAAGGATTGATTTGTTTTAGAACAATAATATATATACATAGTTAACCGTTTGAATCTGATGTAAGTAAATATGGAAATATTTTTTTAGTTCAAAGGTGACGTTAAAGATTAAAAAATTTCATGCATGGTTTATCTTATCCATAAAATTTTATAGCACGTAAGTATTCTTCAGTGAATTCTTGTTATGTTAAATTTAAGAAAATCAAAGTCCTATTTTAATTTTTATTATAAAATAATGTTCTACAATTAAAAAAAAATTAAAACATTTTTAATAATATCGAAATGTTAGTAAAATACCGGGCGCGGAGAACACAAGTTAATATTTGTGTGAAAACTGCTTGACAGACAAGCAGACACGTGTTTCGTCTTGCTTTAGACTCGTCAGTGCATTATGCTCGTAAAGAAAAATTTCACTCCAATAATTCCCTTGCATTCAGCGTCGTTCATTTGCTAATGTCAATATCACGAACGCCAAATCAACAATTGTCGTCCACATGACAAGTGAAAGATAAAAAATATCGTTCCGATTGTATAGTCATAGCTGTAACACTATCAAACACTATCAGTCGAACTGCTTCGACAGCGTAGATAACAAAACAATTTGAAACATATTTGAGTGGGTAAAACTTCACCATTTTATGTATAAAACAAAAGTATTTTTAATAATATCGAAATTATATTATTATAAAAAACGGGCGTGGTAAACACATTACAAGTTAATATACTCGTGGACAAAAAATTCTGGATACCGAAATAAATGTCTGTTAGTACAAGAAAAATTTATTTTTTCAAGACATGGAACATTATCTACAAAGTAAGAATGAGAAACAAAGAATAGGTACTTAACATTTTATTCAATAAGAAAAAGTCACGAAACAGTCAATTGTGCAAAATTAACAAAGTCTTTACAGTTAGATTTTATATTGTAAAATATTTTTCTTTCTGGGTCCTTTTTAAATAAAACTAATGGTAATTTAAACACACACTATATTAAAAAAATAAACAAGAAATACACTAAATAACAGTTTAATACTAATAACTAATAATAAAAAGATTTATTTCATAATGTGTATTTATTTACATTTATATAGTATCACTCGACGACGATTACCCGTGGAATGCTTTGTATCTCTCCATTTCCAGTCCTATAGACTTTTGAGAATATCTCCGGAGTTCCTAGGCCTTTCCAGAGACGGGTGGTATGTTCGACGCATGTGAGTCATCGCCAGACTGTCGCCTGACGTATTGCGGATGATTCACAACATAATATCTACGTTTTCACACAATTCAAGCGATTAATAGTGTGTACTACCTCCATATACTCTAAAGACTTATGCCATACGGCGCGGTAAACTTTGAACGCAGTCGGCGACCTCTTCTTGTGAAATGTTTTCCCATTCCTCATGAAGAGCTATTCGAAGATCACGAATGGTTACCGGTAGGGGTAAATATACCCCTAATGAATCCCAGAGATTTTCGATAGGATTCAAGCTGGCCATTGCAAAACGGCGAAAGTTAACCGCATTCAAATATGGCTCAACCACCCATGCGGTGTGAGATCGCGCGTTATCGTGCATTAGAGTAAAGTTCTAACCTACAAATGGAGCAAATGATACGACGTGATCAGCTAAACACTCGTTGATGTACCTAACAGTCGTCATGGTATCATTTTCAATAATAACAAGTTCAGTTTTCGCGTACAAAGAAATGCCAGCTCAAACCATTATAAATTATAACACTTCCACCAAATGCCATTCTTGGCGATATACGACACGCTGAAAATCGTTCACCAGGCCTTTTCCATACACGTTCTCGTCCATATAGTGAACGCAGACAAAAACTAGATTCATCCATGAACAATACGGAGCTCCATTGATCCATTGTTCAATGTTTATGTTCACGGTCAAATCGTAGTCGCTGAACACGATTTGCTGGAAGCAAAAGTACACAAGCAGCAGGCTTTTTTAACATCAGTCCGTATTCCTTCAATCTTCGGCGAACGGTTAGTGCGGAAATTGCAGTACCGTAAACGTCTTTGACTTAGCGAAACACAATTAATGATGGTAAACCGCGCTCGTAGTGTGGATAACGCCATAAAACAGTCTTATCGCCGGTTTGTGGTACAAGTTTTGCCTGATCCTAGCCTTATAGTGTATTAATCGTGTGTCGATTCTGGATTAAATAAATTGCTTCTCAGTTTTAAAATCGCTTCCCCAGTTTGACGATGTCGCTGTATTGGATCTAGAGTCAAAAACGACGCGAGGTAAAAATACGGAATTGGGAAGCAATCACGCGCTCGCGGGCAACGTTGCCGGGAGGCGAAACGAGTGAACGGGAGGGGTGCTGACGTGGTCCTCTAGTGGGTGGTAGATTAGTATATGCGCTGCCAAACTGTAGGGGAGTCTGCCCATGGGCGGACAGGTGCCATTCCGCCTTTCCAGCAGGGGAGAGAGGAACCATGCCACGCGGCGAAAACTCGGCGCCGCGCAATGCACAAGTCACTAGGACTGGTCCTGGGCGGCAACCTGGCCAGGCTGCCGTGAACAGCACACGCTCGCGGTGTGTGCAGTGCCCCCGCGATAGCGGAGAACGTTAAGCCAGCACAAGTGTGACCGTCGTCGACCGAGGCAGCCACTAAGAGCGTTGCTGTGTTCCCCGATCTCTCAAAATTAACGCGATGAGACACAAAACACATGCACGAGCTAACATATCACACCCCTACACATGCGCGCTCGCACAATTACAGTCCCACAGCCAGAGCAACAGACAGCCATAGACAGCTAGCAGCAAATTACACACAAGTTAAGTATTTTTTCTTATTATTATTATTATCTTTAACTTGCACGAAACAGAAACAATGGCAACACACACGCACGTACAAACATACACACACACACTAAGCATGCGTAAAGACGAAGCAGGTCAACCCTGCAGAAACAATTATTAGCAAAGTTTGGGAAATAGTGACTGCCGGTCTTTTCTCCTTGTTACAGCTGCCGCCGTTAAGGAGGTGCCGGCGCGGGTACGAATGGATAGGGATCCTGGACGGGACATGGAAGCCCTAGGACCAGAAGGGATTAAAAATTTGAATGTATATAGTAAATGAAATATTTAAGGAGCGGACTACTTCTGCAGGTTAGGAGCGCAATTGTAAATAGATAAGCAGGGCGCGGACTAGGTCCGTATTAGCTTAGTTTAAGATTAGTTAGAATAAGTTACTTAGTTAGATTTGACAAAACACCAAGTTTAGGATCCGGTGTAGTGCCACTAGGCGGAGCACCGGAATTTAGGGTAATGCCGTGACTTGCTTACCTCTGGGTCTCCCCACCCCTGGGCTGAGGCAGCCTCAGAAGCCGGGTGAGCCGTTGGACGTTGGCAAGAACGGGCAGGGGCAGGTTTAGTGGTCCGAGTCCGGGTCTGCTCCGGGCGTTTTCTGGTTTCTTTTTCTCCCTTACTTTTTTTCTTGTTTTATTAAGCACGACACTTAGCGGTCGTAGCAACTTGGCGCCAAACGTGGGGCAGAAGGCCGGTCCCGTGTCCGAGATTCGTTCCACTCTCGAGGATCGAGAGACGGGAAAAAAAAGAAAATACGGTGTTTCCAACCAAACAACCTATTTATTTAAACACACCGTGTATAGTTAAAGTCACCAAAAACCAAAAATAAATTTTAAATAGAAGTTTATTTATGGGCTGAAGGCCAGTCAAAAGCAAGTAAGAATTTAAAATTAATAACGATGTTGTCTAATTTCAAATGAATAAAAAAAAATAAAAAATTACAAAGTGGCTGAGAGCCTTAGTACGCCCAAAAAAAACAATACGTTTCTTTCTTATTGGTTCACAATAGATTACAAGTTCCACAATTCGTGGTAATAAAACGGTCTTTAGCTAGAACGTCTTTTTATTATACAAATAAGGTTACGCAAAATATGTAATTAGCGTATAATGAAAGTATTCACATTAAATGGTAAAAATATGAAATCCACACAATTAAAGTGGAAAAAAAACAAAGTAATCTAATTACTTGGCAAAATATGTAATACAAACAATTCAAGTGTAAAAAGTATTTTAATTAAATTAGCAAAAATTTGAAACACCAACACTTAAGGTGTTGAAATAAATTTTATATATTTAAACGCAAGGTTAAAATTTGAAGCTACAAAAAGAAAGTTCGTGAGGCGAACGCAAATTTATAAAAAAAAGTGATCTATAAAAATAAGGTCAGGCGACAGAGATTTTTCGTTAGAAAACACCTGGAACTATTGCACTAATGAATAATGACTAAAGACGGCAGACTATGTGCCCGAACAGTGGCGTGATGTGGAGGGATCGAGTAGAGGCGTACGACAATCAATTCAGTTGCCGTTGAGACGTTGTAAGCGATACATTGTTAACACAATCGTGTTGAAAATGTCGGGAGTGCGTAGAAACAATGCATCGACTCGGTTGCATGCTAACGTAGTAAAGAAATTTTTACATCGGTTTCCCGATTTAATATATGACGGTACCGTAGTGAAATGTTTAGTTTGTGAAACAACTTTATTAACTTAGAAAGCAAGTCAGTGACAAAGACATATAAATAGTGATCAACATAAATCGAATAATAGTGGACGCAGATCATATAATAAATTTGTGTGTGATTTAACAATGATGTTAATTGCGACCAATATGCCAATGCAGAAAGTGGAACACCCAATGTTTCGTCAGTTTTGGAAGAAATACAATCCTACGTGGAAATTACCAGCAAGAAGTACGCTACGGTACGCTACGGTATGGAAGTACGTACCGTCAGTGCGTGAGAGAATTGTAAATTGTACGAAAAATACGGTAAAAAAAAATTCCTGTGGTTAACAATAGACGAAACTACAGATATTAAAAAACAGTCCATCCTAGCCATTCTAGTACGGCCGCTGACTCCGCAAGGACCTTCTCCTCCTTATTTACTAACCTGTAAACGAATGCAAGGGTGTACTGCCAGAGCGATATATGATGTATTAATAGAAACACTACACAAATTTGAGATTTTACCGAAGCAAGTGTTAATGTTAGTTACCGATGCTGCCAAGGTTATGTGTTCCACGGCAAACTTACTCAAAACGATTCAACCAAACCTGCTGCATGTCACATGTTTGCTTCACGCTTTGTACCTTGTAACAAACACTATACGTAGAACTTATCCTGATGTGGATCAACTGATAGGACAAACGAAAGCAGTTTTTCTTAAATCTCCGAAACGGATTCGGCTATTTCATTAGCTGTGTCCTGATATACTCGAGCCGCCGCAACCAATTCTTATACGATGGGGTACTTGGTTAGAAGCAGCATTTTATTATTGCATTTTACATTTTGAAAAAATTAAATCAGTGATTTTACAACTAGATGCCAAAGAAGCAGCTGCAATACGGCTCAGCCAGGTTCAATTTAACAATCCTCAAGTTGCAGCAAATTTAAAAATTATTTACGACAGTTACGTTCCAATACTGGACGCAATAAAAAATTTACAGAACACTGCGCTGTCCTTATCGGACTCATTAGCAATTATTGACCACGTAAAACTAGTGCTGCATATCCTTGAAGATGAAAAAAGTGATTGTGTCCGTGAAAAATTTAACAGTGTATTAGATAAAAATGTAGATTTTACAAAATTAGGGCAACTTTTTACCAATACTGAAGATCCGTTGTACAGATACAAAGAGCGCTTTAACTATGCAAATATAACATCTCTCAACGTCGAACAATCCTTCTCTGTATATAAACATATATATACGTCGCTACGTACGAACCTTTCCGAGACTAATACAGAAACATATATTATGGTGCAGTTTTTTCATCGCGCACTTCCGCATTTTTTTGCAACAATGTAAACATGTTGTGTAAGTTATTTATCTTTTTTCTTAACGTTTTGTATAGGGATTCGATATATTTATTTTTAAGTAAGCGCACTGTTATTCTGCTAAACTCTCCACGCAACGCCACTGCTGGGGCACATAGTCTGCCGTCTTTAATAATGACTATAATTTTTAAATGTAACGAAATAGGAAATTTACGAATGATAATTAATTATTAACAAATAGAATTAGTGTAACAAGCTTATCTGATGGATCCAACGGCGTTCGGCGATCTCTTTTCCCTTCAGGAAAGAAAATCGTCACTAGCGGAACAGGTGATGTACATGGTTTTTTTTTTGGTTTTGTTTAGCCCGTCGGAAACACCATCTAACTAAAGGAATACAACGAAAGTAAGCAAAAGAATGTTATTACAGAAAAGGCCCATACATACCGGGTATACGTTCGATGGCGATTAAATAAAACAATGATTGTTTGACGAGTTACCAGGTTAACCCATTCCGGACGAGCGCCGGGAGATGGCGCGCCAGTCTGCCGGCCGAGCTCGGGAAGCAGCCGCCGAATGTACTAACTAGTCGCTTAAGGTTACTTGTCTTGCGCGTTAGTTACAGCTATCAGCTGTTTATATTTCAGTACAACAGTGATTTTAAGTCTGTGAAATGGCGAAGCAATATTTAACGGATGAAGAACTCGAAAAATTACTATACGAAAGTGACAGTGATTACGTGTTAAATGAAAGCGAAGATGTAGATTATTCTAGTGGCGAAGATGAAATTCTGGTTTTAGGCGAACAAAGTACGAGTAGTTTTGAAGAACAGAGTATTAGTGTTGCCGAAGTACTGCCGAAATATTGAAGACGATGTGGATCAGCCAGGACCTTCGAAGAGAATGAGAATAAATAATAGTAAATCATTGCCCGGCGGTATACCTTGGAAGTTTGATAACAACTTCACGCCGAAAGATTTCGGTTTCGATCGTAGTAGTTCTGGTATAACAGACAATCTAAAAGTTCAAGTAGATTCCCCAGAACTGACATATTTCAGACATTTTCTGAATGAAGGGTTAGTTGCTGTTATTACTGAAGAAACAAACAGATACGCAGAAATAATGAAAAACAAAAACATGCCATCTTTTTCTAAGTGGGTAAACGTGAATATTGCAGAGATGTATACATTCACGGCATTATGTATTTTGATGGGATTTATAGAGAAACCAGCTCTAAAGGATTATTGGTCAACAAACCCTGTTATTGAAACTCCATTTTTTGCAAAAGTCTGCTCACGAGATAGGTTCCTACAAATTCTGTATGCTTTACATTTTATCGATAATGCAAACCTAGACAAAAATGATGCTCTAAGAAAAATAAGGCCTATTCTCTCTTCAATCAAGGAAAGTTTTAGTAGATCTCTGTATCCATTCGAAGATTTAGCAATTGACGAAAGCCTCATTCTTTGGAAAGGTCGTTTAGCTTTCAAACAGTACATACCTTCCAAACGCCATAGTCTTTGAAATATGCGACGCAGAAACAGGCTATATATTAGATCTTATAATTTACACCGGCGCCTCTCCAAATATTCAACGAAATGAAGAATTCGGAATTTCCGAAAATTTAGTTCTTACCCTTATGGAACCATATATGAATAATGGACATACCCTCTATGTCGATAATTGGTACACAAGTCCTGCGTTGTTTCACTACCTTCACGACAATAATACTGGAGCTTGTGGAACTGTTAGGTCAAACAGAAGGGGTATGCCTGATTTTGGACCAGTAGGAAAAGGAGACTGTAAAATAGCTCATACTGACAAAATATTGGCTTTGAAGTGGTACGACAAACGTGTAGTTCATATGCTAACATCTGTGGACAACGCAAATATGACAGAAACTGGCAAAACCGACTTCAAAACTAGTGACAAAGTTATGAAACCTGCGTGCATCATACAATACAACAGCAAAATGGGTGCAATCGATAAAGTGGATATGCAAGTAAGCTTCGTAGAATGCGCCAGAAAAACACTAAAGTGGTACAAGAAGGTATACTTCCACATGATAGATCTGTGCCTGTACAATTATTACATTTTATACCAAATCAAATCAGGTAGAAAACCGTCGTTCAGTAGTTTTCGGTTAGAAATTGTATCTCAGATGATTGGTGAATTTCACACTCTGACAACTCGGAGAGCAAGACCTCCAACAGTTGATAACCCCCTGCGGCTGATAGAGAGGCATTTTCTTGCACCGATTCCACAAACAGAAGCACAAGGAAAAAAGACGCAACGAAGATGCCATGTCTGTGCCAACACCAAACTTGCAAAACGAAAGAAAAAAGATGTGAAGTTCATGTGTAAAGAATGTAGCGTTGCTCTTTGCGTCTATCCCTGCTTTGAACAATTTCATACAAAGAAAAAATACTAAGGCTAAGTGTAGTGTTTTAGTTATATCGAATTAGTTGAGTTAGAACAGAATTAGGTTCTTTGATTTTTTTAAGTTTTGTGTTTTACGATTTAGATTTGTAGTGAGTACACTACTCTTTATTCGAAATAAATGTACGCGTATTTATTTTGTCAATAAAGTATTTCATTTACTTGTTAGCCATAAAAAAAATAAACAGACGCATGAAGAAATGTACGGCTCTCGGCCGACAATAACGTTAGGAATGCCGTACATGAACGTGAACAGGCCGAGGAACTCGTGCAGCTCAAAATGCAACAGTACGGCGCTCGGCCGGCAGGGTGGAGTATCGAATGCCGTAGAAGTACGGCGCTCGTCCTGAATGGGTTAATTCTTCCTAACACTTGAAATCCTCCCAGGGAGAAATATCGCATTTAGCGAATAATATTTTTGGATAGGTTTGATCGATAAATATCCTTACGGGGCCGTAATCACAAGGATAACAATACGGCTTACATCGATCGATATCCGTGTTAGGTGAAACGACGTAACTTCGTTCAAAGATGATAGCGAACAACACCAAGTCTCAAGAGCGAGTCGGACTTTTCTTAACAACGAAAAAACAAAGCGAGCACTAAAGGTCAAGGGAAAAAAAGGAAAGAAAGCTTAAAGAAATTTAATATAAATTTAAATAACGAATAACGATACCTATACAGGCAGGTTCGTTGGAAATGAAACGAAATATATTGAAGATATTAATTAATTATAATACGAAATAAAGTAATAAAACGTTGCGCGTTACGGACACGTAACAATGTGCTTTGTATTATCTTAAGTTCAGTAAATAAAGTGTATTGGATCTTGGACGGTACGCCCGGGAATATTCAAGACAGCAGCAATGTGTCGAGTATTGCGCCCATCTTCGTTCTGCTTGCGTTTTATCAACCAATAAGTGTCAGTACTGATAGTTCAAATGACATTTGAACACAACAGATGAAACTGAATAAAGAGCATACCAAGATTTTTTGGGTTCGTCATTATTTTTGTTTTTCTTTTGGCTGTTTTGATAAACTAAATGTATCTCCTTTAATCTCCAGTTCTTATTTCGTAGATAATATTTCATGTCTTGTGAAAAAAAAACAAAAAAAGAATTTAGTTATGACAACAGACATTTGCTTCGATGTCCGGAATTTTTTGTCCACGAGTGCATTATGTGAAAATTGCTTTCCAGACATGCAAATACGTGTTTCGTAAAGACAAATGTCACTGCAAAAATTGCCTTGCTAGATACAATCAAGTCACAAAAGACAGTATGGAAGAACACTCATCACCGCTCATTATGTATGCGTGTGAGACCATTACCTACGTAAGAGAGTTACGCTACGCAGAGGTTCCGAAGGATTGGAAATTAAATGTTCATTCCTCAATTCAGGATGTTGTTCAACGAGAGTTATCCAGCTATCACTTACATTGATGGGGTGCTGAACTTCGATATCCAGCCAAATCGGTCTCCTAGATTTTAGTCGTGTCCTGGGAACGCTCTCCAGATTATCGTATATAGGAAGATCAATGTTGTTGGTAATCTTAGTCTATTCATTTTGTACTGCAGCCACTCGTCTAATATCCGGCTGGGGCAAAGTTGGAAAGGATTAGTAACCAGAGACTAGGTGTGGATCTGATAGTACCGGTAACGATCCTAATTGTATCGTTTAGTTATATATCTACTAGCTTAGTGTGAGAGCTTCGATACCAGAGAGAAGCACAGTATTAAGCAGACGAGTAAGTTACTTCAATGGCTGCCGTTGTCAAGGTCTCCCGATAAGTTAATGGCAAGTTTATTTAATATATTATTGTCTTCTCACCTTTTGACTAGTTTTATAGAAGTGCTGCCTGAATGTCAGAGAGCGGTCTAACGTTCCTTGTGGTCGATCTGGTCACTATCAAATTCAATATTCAGCTCCAGTGAAGGAGAGCTCTGTCGTCTCGATTATTATGACCAATCCAGTCAGGGACATCGACTTTCAACCACTCTCATTCAAAGAGATTCCAATGGGAACAGCCTTCATCCTGTTACCAAATAAAGTTTACAGGTTCATCTACTAATTGGGAAAGAGCCATTCTTTCAACATATCTAGAGAAACCACCGTAGTTTCGGCGAAACGAAACGGTCCGTACACTTGACGTCGGGACACAGCAAATTAAATATTTAGTTCTCTGTTGGCTTCTTTGTTACACAAATGAAAAGCACGTGATTCGGATTTGTAAGGGTTTGGCTGCAAGCGCCATTTCTTATAATATTTATCTAAAATTTGCAGATCTTCAGCAACTTGTAATTCGCCATTATCTAAATCCTTGATGTCAGTACATAAAGTCAGGTCATCTGCATATAGAAATTTTCGTGATTTTGTGGGTGGGAGATCATTGGTGCAAATGTCATTAGAGGAGCCAGAACCGATCTTTGAGGAAGGCCATTTTTCAAGGTTTTGCCATTGTTGTTAGTTCAACTATTTAGTCAGACTTGCGATTCAGCGATTGCTTGGCAAATTCTCTTCAGCATACTTCAACGCCAATTTAACGCCAATTACAGTGGGCTTTGGCAGACCATGAGTCATTACTTCTGCGCTTGTGCAGCGATTTAATATAGCTGGCTGTTGGTATTCACCCTAAATGGGACCCCCAGGATAACAAGACAGTAACTTACCACTGCACTATCGGCTAGTTCCATTAACTTTGCATACGTTTCTTTTAATTAAAATTAAAACAAAAATTTCAATAGGCTTACACATTATATTCCTTCAACTAAGTCGACGTTGAGTAAGAGAAGTTTGTACAGAAAGTTCAAGCTGGTTTAGAAGTTTGGGAATTAATTTTATATCATTTAAGAACTTACTGAGTTGTTAGCAGCTGACCATAATAAAAAACAAAGATTTTTGCAATTTTTATTTTCAAAAAAGTTCATATTTATTCTTGATGTAATACAATGTTAAGACATGCTATTTTTGATATTACAATTCAATCAATGTGAAATGCGTCTGCGATTTATATTATATTAATTGTAACAGTGTAATTATATAATTAATAATTAATTCTAATATAAGAAATTATCAACTTACACGATTAAATACAGAAATTGTACACAACATTTAATTTTGGAGCAATTTTGTGTATTTAATCGTGATTTAGTTATATAACTAACTACATCTTTGCAATTATATACCGGGTGTCCTTGAAATAAAAAGACGTCGTATGAAAAATGGAAACATATAGAATATAAATCTAAAATATTTTCCCAAAATTCTCTTTCATAAGCCAGTAAAAAAATGACAAAGATATTTAAACAATTTTTGTCACGACACTGTACGATAGACTATATTATAAGAGACGATATAAGTTGACAGACAATAACAAAAAGAATAGTTTTGTTATTGTCCATCTAATTCAGCTGTTACGTGTATAAACATACGCTGTAGCGTATGCGTGTGTAAGATTTTTATTATTTATGCGCATTCTGAATATTTTGTATTCATAGGCGGCACGTAATATAATTTTCAGAGCGTTTTAAATCTCGGGGTTCGCGACGTAATTGACTCAAAATATTTTAGATTTATGTTCTATATAATTACATCTTTTCATTTATCATACGTTGTCTCTTTATTTCAAGAACAACCTGTATAATAGAGTTAGCAGACATAGGTCACTGACAGTTCTTCTCCAATTCCCGTGCTTTCTCGAATAGTCAAGTTTGTATACGGACAAAAAGATTGTAAAGTTAGTGAACATGTTTCTTTTCCATTGCATAATATTTCACTAATATCATTTTCATTTTCAGCGGCAACAATGTAGTTTAAGTCAGTACACTGGGTTGCGTAAGCGGGTGTATCCCAAGATATAGTAGCATCCTTTGCGCGGCAGACACAAACCTCGAAATTTTGGACGGGTCCTAGTGATACAGGTTCCTCTAAAAAATTTAAAAAAATTAATTTTCTCAATTTAATTTCAGTGAAACATTGCAGTTACGTAAGATTCAGAGTGTTGAAAAATGGGCTAATTTGTTTCGGAGATGTAAATGGTGTTGAAATTTTATGGTCGTCAATTATTTTTCATTATTATAGAGTAATAATAAAATTATGTCCAATAGTTTATAACAAAAAAAAAAAAACAGTTTTTACCAGTCTATAGCCGTTCTGAACGTAAAAACTTTTGAACGCCCGTTAATTTAGTATACAATTTGGTAAAAAGATGTGCAAAAATAATGGTATACCAAATTAAGAACTTACATGATGACATGCTGAAACTATACCGGATGTACATAAAAGAATGTTCCAGTTACAATGGTATATTATTACTAGCTCTATTTTGATGATTAAAAAAAAACGTTTTGTGAACTAGCATTAAATGACACAAACATTTATTGTATATTCATGATTGAAAGAAAACATTTTTTTAAAACTATTTTAAATATGCTGAAGTATTAAATAAGTTGTTAGTATTTAATGTTAAAGGTTTAGCACTGGATATATATATATATATATTCATAAATTACATATAAGATATTCATAATTATTTATGTGCACTATTAATATTGAACCTATGATATACTGTATCGAAAGTACCAACACCTAATTAGCTTAAGACTGTTATGAAATAGAAAAAAAAAAACAAATTGTTGCTATCAACAATTTCTTTTAGTTGTTGGGATATAATGTGGTAGTTTTTAAATTTGTGAAATTTAAACAATCATTATTTATTTAGTTAGAAACATATTTCAAAATTTAATTAATTTAACGTACTTCAATAGTGACATCTTTTAGGATATTAGATAACTAACCTGAGTAGAAAATATATAAATGAGCTGTCAAAAAAGATGTTTTTTAATTTTTAAAAATTTAGTAATACTAAACAGTTTTAAAGTGGTATAAAATATAATACAAAATTGACTTCTGATACAGTGTGGGCATTGTGTGTGATCTATCACAATATATATATATATATATACATGTTAGTACAAACTTGGTTTGTCGGATTGTAGTTATTAATGCATCACATAAGGCGACATTGACATGTAAAAATGAGATTTAATATTCATGAATTCTCATTTGCAGTAAGTTCAGAATGTTAACTATATATACATGAAGTAGAGAGGTGAAAAGCTGTAACTGTCTTTGAGATACCGTACATTGATAAGCCTCAATTAAGGCGAAATGCGTCTGTACGTTCTCGTTGATGGGAATAGCTTTTCACAAATTTTTAATTATCCTAACAATCTGTAAGATCGTTGTTGCGACGAGGTGTGTTATACATGCTAGTATAAACTTGGTTTGTCGGATTGTAGTTATTAATGCATCACATAAGGCGACCATTGACATGTAAAAATGAGATTTAATATTCATTAATTCTCATTTGCAGTAAGTTCAGAATGTTAACTATATATATATATACAGGGCAATCCAAATTAAGTGTTCACCATTGGTAACTTTGTTATTATTAAAGATACAAGATTGTTTAAATTAGCAAACTAGTAGTACTTTTAACGCTCTTTAAGATGGAAGAATTAAAAAAAACAAATGAGCAGCGCCTTTTCGAATTTTCCCGAAAAATATGTTTTTTTCAAATGGAAACCCCTGTATATTATATCATTTTCTGTTAGAAATTCAATTTTTAAACAAAAAATCTTATAAGAACTTTTTTACTGGGATTAAAAACACTTGAGTTATAATGTCTAAACAAAAACAGCTAAATAATTTTTATAAACTTTATTTTATACATAAACATATCATTAAAAGAAAAGAAAAATCACTGATTTTTTCATAGAAGATGTTCAAAAATACCACCTTGTTGTTCAATACATTTTTGAACACGTTTCTGAACTTGTCGAACTGCTTTTAGTATGGTCCTACCATCTATTTGGTTTATCTTTTCACTAACTGCAATTTTTAGGGCGTTTACGTTTTCGTACCTTTACTTATAAATCTCTGTCTTTAAATAACCCCATAAAAAAAAATCAAGTGGTGTTAAATATGGCGATCGGGGAGGCCACTGAATAGGACCATTTGTTCCTATCCATGAATTGTTAAAAATAGTATTTAAAATTTGATGAGTACCTCTGTAGTTGTGCGCAGGTGCGCCATTCTGCTGAAAATGCAGATTCTGTCTACTTATGAGATCAATATCGTCTAAGAAATTATTCAAAATTTCAGTCAAAAATTCTATGTACCTTTCACCAGTTAGAGTGCCCTCATAAAAGAAAGGACCAACAATCCTTGAACCAATTAAACCGCACCAAACATTAAAACTGTAACGGACTTGCGGGCGTCTTGGATGTACTAAAAGAAGGTTTTCCTTTGACCAGTAATGATGATTTTTTGTATTGTACATTCCAGAATTTGAGAAATTTGATTCATCGGTCCATAAAATATAACGAAATTTGTTTACATTTTGGCGACAAAAGTTAAGATACCAGTGGCAAAAAAACATTCTTCTCTCTGGATCCCCTGGCAAGAAAACTTGAACTGGTTTGTACTTATAAGGAATGAATTTGTGTTTCTTCAGAATCCTATGCACAGTACCGTGACTCAAATCAGATTCCTTGATAATATCTAGTATGGAATTCTCACGGTTGGCCTCAAAATATGCAAGAACTAGAATTTCCGTGGCCTCGCTTATTATAAAAGTCCTTCTTGTTCTTGTTTTGGCAAAAACACTCTCATTGCCTCTAAATTTTCGGTACAGTTCAGCGTAGTGTTCTTTTGCCCTCCTAGAGGATTTTCTGCACACTAAATAAGATTCTAACATATCACACTTTTCTGCATGGGTAAAAATAATTTTTTTGTCAAATTAATAACTAGCAAAATGAAATTTATGAGTGAAAGACTAATAAAACTGTACTAATATTTGACGTTTACTAGAAAGAATTAACGTCGTTATCATAGAAACATAGAAATGCACTTGACTTAGCTGTTTTTGTTTATTCACTATAACTCAAGTATTTTTAATCCAAGTAAAAAATTTCTTATAAGATTTTTTGTTTAAAAATTGAATTTCTAACAGAAAATGATATAATATACAGGCGTTTCCATTTGAAAAAAACATATTTTTCGGGAAAACTCGAAAACGCCCTGCTCCTTTTTTTTAAATTCTTCCATCTTAAAGAGCGTTAAAAGTACTACTAGTTTGCTAATTTAAACAATCTTGAATCTTTAATAATAACAAAGTTACCAATGGTGAACACTTAATTTGGATTGCCCTGTATATATATATATATATATATATATATATATATATAAAAAGCGTTCAAATAAATTTTACCTCTAGTAGTCCATGACAATAAAAATGTTTGTCGTAACTTGTACTATTTACATTTGCATCAGTTGTCAATTTGACAGACTATTTATTCTGATGTATACTTAGTTGGAGCTTTTTGAAATTGCTTTGTAATTTAAAATTGATTTAAAATGGTTTTCACTGTTCAACACAAATCATTCATGGTTGAATCTTATTTTTGGAACGGATGTAATATTAACGGACAATGGCACTATTTTCTTTAAGAATGCTTAGAGGAATTTAGAAATATGTTTCCAAACTTCGTTTTTGATTTTGATAGTTTTTGGTACACAGTTAAATATTGCACTAAGGTTTTCAGAGAAACAGAGAGTGTTATACGGAAAGAAGACAGTGGCCGTCCGAAAAATGTACGGAAGAGCTAGTTGACGATGTAACGCAAATTATGAATGATACACCAGGAACATCCATACGAGTATTCTCTCCACAAGTGGGTGTTTCAATTGGCACTTGTCATACAATTTTGAAAAAAGACTTACATTTACTTCCATATCGCATGGCCTATTATCAAGAAATCAAAGAAATCGACTATCCTAGAAGAACAACATTTTGTCAGTGGTTCTTAAATAATTTTGAAAATGACATTCTTGACAAAATTTTTCTCAGATGAATCATGGTTTTATCTGAATGGATATGTTAACTCACAAAATATAAGGATGTGGAATACTAAGAAACCGCATGACTGTTAAGTTGTTCATCCACAGAAAATTAGTGTATGGTGTGCGATTAGTCGAAGAAAAATCATTGGCCGTATTTTCTTTAAAGGAGAAATGTATCGACAAGAAATTATTATGACATTTATTGAAAAGCTTAATGAAGAAGAAATAAATCAGGATTACTTTCAACAATATGGAGCTAGAGTGCACACAGCTTGTGAAACAATTAATATGATACGGAAATTTATCAAAATCGATTGATAAGTTTAAACATCGAACATGAATTTCCACCAAGATCTTGTGATGTTAACCCCTGTGATTTTTTTCTGTGGCCTTTTTAAAGAACTCAATTTTTTGGGTACAGATACCTGATCTTGCAGACCTTCAGATCAGAATTGCTGAAATAATTAACGAAATCGACGATATGCTACTACAAAACGTTTTCTCCTTCATTGAAGATGTTAGAAATGTCTCGAACAAGGTGGTGGCCACTTTCAACAATTTTTATAAAATGTTACTTGTTTGTTGCAAATAAACGTATCTCATTTAGTTAAATATTTTAATTTTATTATTTTGACATTTATCATGTCATTCAAATAGTTCATAACCAACAAAATTCATATTAAGAACTTAAGTAAAAGCTAAGATATACGTATAATTTCCATAGGCAACTTCGAGGTAAAATTTAGTTGAACGCTCGTTATATATATACAAGCTGTCCCGTATCGTTTTGTTCAAATTTTAAGAGTATAAAGTAGACTTCATTTCAAGTAACAAAAACGCAAAACTTGTATATCCATTTTTATTTGTTTCAAAGTTACAGATCTATGAATGTAATTGTCAGATCATGAAGAAAATGTAATCCTAAAGTCATTACAAACTGATTTTATTTAAAAAAAGTTATACGATTTAATAACAGGCCTGTGCTTGTTAACGTCGCATAGTATAATGTTATCTTAAAATAAATAATCACGTGTCGTAGTGCATACAGTAATTTCTTGGAGATCTATAAAAAAGAGTACTGGAAATTGATTTATGATAAAGAAGACACGTTTACTTTATTCAAAATGCCTTATCGAATTTCTTCTCAAGAGTATGCGGACATGCATTTTGTGTATCGCTACTGTAATGGCAGTGCACGTCAAGCAGTTATTGAATACCGACATCGGTTTTCCGATAGGCGCATTCCTCATTACAGAACATTTCTTGAAGTATACAGACAATTTCGGGAATACGAACTGAGTGATTATCTTTTCGACCGAGGAGCAGACTTAGAGTGCTACGAACGACAATTTGGCGAATTTTAAAACGTGAGGGCTTATATCTATATCACTATCGCATGGGACACGGTTTGCTTGAGGCAGACCACTATGCTCGTCTAGTTTATTCTACATTAAGACTATATTAAGTCTATATTAAGACAGTCACGGCTTCATTTTAATTTCTGCAGAACAGTTCTCTGGACAGATGAATCTACGATCACGAGAAGTGGTGTTACAAATCCGAGAAACTTGCACAGGTGGTCATCAGAAAATCCCAAAGCTATACGTACATCTAAATTTCAACATGAATTTTCTATTAACGTTTGGGCGGACTTAATCGATGACTTGTTGATTGGTCCTGTCGTTCTTCCTGGGTGGTTAAATGCGGACAATTACCTTCAATTTCTTATTGACGAACTGCCATATCTTTTAGAGGATGTCCCACAGATTGTTCGATAAAACATGTGGTTTCACATGGATGGGGCACCATCACATTTCGGAATTGCTGTCCGAAATTGGGTTAACGTCAATTATCCAAGATGGATTGGTTGAGGTGGTCCTGTTGCATGGCCACCCAGATCACCCGATCTTACTCTCCTTGATTTTTATTTATGGGGGTTCATGAAAAATTTAGTCTATGCGCAAGTTTCGAACACAAGAGAAGAGTTGTTGGGTCGTATTCACCTGGCTGCCGAGCAAATCCGACAAAACAAGTATGCAATTCTCTTCTGTTGGCTTACGGGCACAAGCCTGCATTCAACAAGGAGGTGGACATTTCGAAAATATTATTAATTGACTTTTTTAAATAAAAGCAGTTTTTATTGACTTTAGGATTACATTTTTTTTCATGATCTGACAATCACATTCATAGATTTGTAACTTTGAAACAAATAAAAATGGATATACAAGTTTTGAGTTTTTTGTTACTTGAAATGAAGTCTACTTTACACTCCTAAAATTTGAACATAACGATACGGGACACTTGTATATATATATATATATATATATATATATATATATATATATACAGTGTGTGAACTGATGAGAGAAAACTTTTTTAATATAGCTTAATATAGGTTTTGGGAGAAAAACTTATTCTTTATAAAAAAAAATTACTTGTATCGTAACCCCTTATAGTCAAACAAAAATCCAGCAATCACTTATGAGAAGATCAAAAACTTGAAATTATGTTGAGTTGTTGGTTTTAAATATGACTAAATGTAAGTCCGAATGTTACATCAGTATCGTATTACCATTGTATTACTTGTTAACCAACGATATTTACTAATAATTTAGAGAACTTAATCCAAAAATGACTTTAGTGCAGCGAATGTACGTGGTGAAATGTTATGGTTTAGGAGATGTCTCGTATAAATATGCAATAAAGTTATTTAATGAATAATACCCTAAACTATTAAAGGAAACATATCCTAATATTCTGCATATTACTTGTGCAGCACATGCTCTCCATAGAATCTGTGAATATATCAGAGACACCTTACCGGAAGTTGATAGACTATCCGCTTTTAAAAAATTTTTAGAAAATCACCATTGAGAGTAACATTTTGCAGGGAAAAACTTCCATCTTTGTCACTGCCTCCCTCTCCAGTAATAACTAGATGGAGAACATGGTTAGAAGCTACTAGTTTTGATGCAGAGAAATTCGATAGTTTACAAAATTTCGTTACATGTTTAAATGACGATTCTCGAAGTATTTCTGAGTGCAAGGAATTAATACAAATTCCAAATTTAAAAAATCAGTTGTACATTCTTAAGGAACACTTTGGAAATTTGCCAAAACTCATCACTTATTTTGAAAATCAAAATCTCAAATTAAATGATGAATTAACCACATTAGATGTGGCTATTAATAATTTGCAAAATATTCCAAGTGACTTCGGATGTGACCTTCAGCATGAATTAGACGCAATTTTTAATAGAAATCCAGATTTAATAACATTGCGGCAATAGTGTACGGGACAATGCCTCAAAATCTAACTGCTAAATACGCTGAAATAAAAGAATATTTCTAGTATGCACCTATAATTAGTTGCGATGTAGATATGACGTTTTCTATCTAGAAGGATGTATTTCATTCAAATAGAACAAATTTTACGCAAGAGAACCTTGAGAAAGTATTACCAGTTAATATTAATACTCCTATACTCAACTTCAACTACAAAATGAACAAATAAAAATGTATTTCGTATTTTATAGATTACCACCCGTTTGTTTTCCAATTATATAAATAAAATTAAAAACTCTTTAAAAATACAAATTTTCAATAGTACGCCCGTGGCCGATGAGTCCATCGGCTTCCCCATTATATAAATAGCTAATCGATTGTTTATTTTCAAGTGCAGGAATTCAAACAATTTTAAGTGTAGATACTATTTTGCAATATTTGAATATTATTGTAATGCATTTCCCATGGTTTTTTTTATATTACATTTTAAATTGGAGTAAGGACAGTAATTATTTTTTATGTATCAGAAGTAATCCGATAAACTCAGATTGCTATTTGTGTCACTAAAAACAGATTATTTTATGATGGAACATATTTAATGAACTTAATTAAAAACAAAGAAATTATTTTTACAAAAATCTGCGTATTTGAGACGTTGTTAGAAAGTTCAACACAACATGTCATGAATTAAGAAATACTGAAAAAAACAAGTCAATCAACGGGAGGAAACGTCTAGACAGCGTTTCGTTCTGGTTGGAACTTTTCAATGCACGGCATTCCTCGAAGACGGACATTGCTTTTTCATTTCTATACTTTCTGTATATATAGTTAACATTTGGAACTTACTGCAAGTGAGAATTAATGAATATTAAATCACATTCTTACATGTAAATGTCGACTTATATGATGCGTTCATAACTACAATCCGACAAACTAAGTTTGTACCAGTATGCAGAACACACCCTTTCGCGACAACGAACTTCCTGGTAATTAGGTTAATTAAGAATTAAGAAATACTGAAAAAAAAAGTCAATCAACGGGAGGAAACGTACAGAAGGAGTTTCGTTCTGGTTGGAACTTTTCAATGCACGGCATTCCTCGAAGACGGACATTGCTTTTTCGTTTCTATACTTTCTGTATATATAGTTAACATTTGGAACTTACTGCCAGTGAGAATTAATGAATATTAAATCACATTCTTACATGTAAATGTCGACTTATATGATGCGTTCATAACTACAATCCGACAAACTAAGTTTGTACCAGTATGCAGAACACACCCTTTCGCGACAACGAACTTCCTGGTAATTAGGTTAATTAAGAATTAAGAAATACTGAGAAAAACAAGTCAATCAACGGGAGGAAACGTACAGACGGCGTTTCGTTCTGGTTGGAACTTTTCAATGCACGGCATTCCTCGAAGACGGACATTGCTTTTTCATTTCTATACTTTCTGTATATATAGCTAACATTTGGAACTTACTGCAAGTGAGAATTAATGAATATTAGATCACATTCTTACATGTAAATGTCGACTTATATGATGCGTTCATAACTACAATCCGACAAACTAAGTTTGTACCAGTATGCATCCGACAAACTTAGTTTGTCGGATTGTAGGTATGAACGCATCATATAAGTCGACATTTACATGTAAGAATGTGATTTAATATTCATTAATTCTCACTTGCAGTAAGTTCCAAATGTTAACTATATATACAGAAAGTATAGAAATGAAAAAGCAATGTCCGTCTTCGAGGAATGCCGTGCATTGAAAAGTTCCAACCAGAACGAAACGCCGTCTGTACGTTTCCTCCCGTTGATTGACTTGTTTTTTTCAGTATTTCTTAATTCTTAATTAACCTAATTACCAGGAAGTTCGTTGTCGCGAAAGGGTGTGTTCTGCATACTGGTACAAACTTAGTTTGTCGGATTGTAGTTATGAACGCATCATATAAGTCTACATTTACATGTAAGAATGTGATTTAATATTCATTAATTCTCACTTGCAGTAAGTTCCAAATGTTAACTATATATACAGAAAGTATAGAAATGAAAAACCAATGTCCGTCTTCGAGGAATGCCGTGCATTGAAAAGTTCCAACCAGAACGAAACGCCGTCTGTACGTTTCCTCCCGTTGATTGACTTGTTTTTTTCAGTATTTCTTAATTCTTAATTAACCTAATTACCAGGAAGTTCGTTGTCGCGAAAGGGTGTGTTCTGCATACTGGTACAAACTTAGTTTGTCGGATTGTAGTTATGAACGCATCATATAAGTCGACATTTACATGTAAGAATGTGATTTAATATTCATTAATTCTCATTTGCAGTAAGTTCCAAATGTTAACTATATATACAGAAAGTATAGAAATGAAAAAACAATGTCCGTCTTCGAGGAATGCCGTGCATTGAAAAGTTCCAACCAGAACGAAACGCCGTCTGTACGTTTCCTCCCGTTGATTGACTTGTTTTTTTCAGTATTTCTTAATTCTTAATTAATCTAATTACCAGGAAGTTCGTTGTCGCGAAAGGGTGTGTTCTGCATACTGGTACAAACTTAGTTTGTCGGATTGTAATTATGAACGCATCATATAAGTCGACATTTACATGTAAGAATGTGATTTAATATTCATTAATTCTCACTTGCAGTAAGTTCCAAATGTTAACTATATATACAGAAAGTATAGAAATGAAAAAGCAATGTCCGTCTTCGAGGAATGCCGTGCATTGAAAAGTTCCAACCAGAACGAAACGCCGTCTGTACGTTTCCTCCCGTTGATTGACTTTTTTTTTCAGTATTTCTTAATTCTTAATTAACCTAATTACCAGGAAGTTCGTTGTCGCGAAAGGGTGTGTTCTGCATACTGGTACAAACTTAGTTTGTAGGATTGTAGTTATGAACGCATCATATAAGTCGACATTTACATGTAAGAATGTTATTTAATATTCATTAATTCTCACTTGCAGTAAGTTCCAAATGACAACATGTCATCATATCTGTATTTAAATTTACTTGAATAAAACATTATTCAAAGTTGCACATAAAAAATCATAAATTGTAATTTATGGCATTTAAGAAACTATAGTATAGATCTATTACAGTAATGTATTTACCAGATTATAGTCGCCTAAGATGTAAAGACTTTGTGAACATCCGTTAGTATACAATTTGATGAAAAGCAGTGTAAAAGGAAAAGTAACGGGTGTTCAGAAATATTCGAAGTCAAGTGGGCTCTGAACAAAAAATCGTATATCTTTACTTAAGTATCTGATACTAATTTGATATATATATATATATATATATATATATATATATATATATATATATATATAAAATTGTATTAAGTAAATATATCAATCTATCTCAGACATGACTTCATATTTTCAAGGACTACTTTGACTTCGAATGTTTCTGAACACCCGTTATAAACAGTGCAGCAACCTGTGTAATCTATAGACTTAAGTTTTTGTATATAAATAAATTACCTACCAATATATTTTCCTATAATATAATTTCCAGTTTGTTCTCCTGATTCATGTATAACCCACAGGCGTACAAGTAAAGACGAGCATGCTTCTAAGCGAGATAATTTATAAAACACTTCAGTAGTATTAACTTCCACTTCTTCCACATCATTAATTGTATAACGCAGTTGATAAGTGGCCTGACATTCGTTTGGCCATCTCTTATACCATGATATAAATGTAGAGTCTAAATCGCTCATTATGTTTAATCTAATTGGCAGTTGTGCGGCTACAAATAAAAACAAAATATATTTTTATCAATTCTTCTTAGAATTATGGTTCTATTTACGTTCACACGTGTCACTACTAAATTCATCCTTTTGCTCATTTAATGACATAAGAGTTAGTGTACCCAAAGCTGCTAAGCCAAGTCCTATTAGGACCAAAACTGAAAATTTATATAGCAAATAAGTAAATTTATATAAATAGAATTTATATACAGAGTTAGGCTAATGTATGAATCCATTTGATCTTTGATACCGCTACTTAGATTTTAATAAAATTTTCCACATTTAAGTATGTAAAATATTGGTTATTTTTGCAAATCTCTATTACTCTTTTGCAAAATTTAATTCTACGATCATAATCTACATCCAATAATTCTTGCACTAAATGTGGTTTATACGTATGATATTTTTCGTTCTTCAATTTTCTAGCTACTGATCGGCAGGCAACTTATATTGAAGTTTGTGGTAATTTTTCTAATGCTATAGCAATAAGTTCATTAGATGCTACTTTTGGTCGTCTGATTTTCGGTAAATTTTTAACATTTCCGGTCAAATTATACCTTTTCAAAGTTTTAGCACCGACAGTTCGTGATATTAGATGCCGACCTTGATGCAAATTGTTAAATAAATCGCTTCTTCCTGAGTTCTGACGCGCTCACCAAAACCAATCATAATCACGTTATTTTTCAGTTGATTGAAGCATTATTAATATTTGAACGAATTCTGACAGTTTAAGTCAAGTATAGCAAACGCCAATTAAGTTGGCGCGAGGAGGGGTAAGTTCGCGCAGGATTAGAAGTAGTGGGGAGATTTGTATTTGGTTTTACATCAAATGTCAGATAATTCTAACCTCTGAGCGTGTATCACTTTATGATCCCCTAGCAAAGACACTATGTTCCGTCAAACGTCAATGACAAATGTATTCTGGCAATTATTTGAGTAGTGGGGGTGGACGGTTTTAAAAACGGCTTCTGCGCACCCCCTCCTCGCGCCAACTTAATTGGCGCGTGCTATACTGAATTTTAATTCTAAGGCTTACTAAACATGAACATGATTTTAAAATATCAGTTTTAATTAAATATCTTTGTCGTCGTTGAACAAAAGGATATCAAACCTTATTATTGCTGAACGTCTAGAGCAGAACTCTATTGGAGTTCATAAAAATATATATATAGGGTGTTTCATTGAAAATAAAAAAGTTAACATCGTTTCCGGATAAACCGGAAATCTGATTCGATTATAGATATACTCATCGAATTCCCGATTTGCATTTAATTAATTGTGGAAAGGTTTATTCAAATCTAAGTAGCTATATCAAAGATATTCGAATCGATCCATACCTTTGCCTCCCCTTGTATATTAGAAGGAATCTCTTGGTTTTCTTGGCCGTAATTATACAAGATAAGACGCTGTGTATCTTTGAAAATAGCCGCCAGGTAATTAAAACAATTTTTAATCTATAGTGACGTTTCGGCTCATAGAACCTTTTTCAAGCTGGAGTACTTATTGGTTCAAATGCGAAAGCCATTTCTTCCACCAATAAGATTATAGACACAATATTTTTAGTGATTCTAGGAGCAAAATCTCTATTGACTATTTAGAGAAGAGAAGTACAATAACTGGTCAAAATGATGTTTTACTGGCACGTTTCGATGCCGAATTGAAAAGAAACCACCACATTTATTACGACAAAAAGTTCTGTTCCATCAGGATAACGCGTCTTCTCATTCATCCGCTGTAGTAGTAAACTGCTAATTTTGTCGAATTGATATAAATTTCTAGCTCATCCACCATATTTACCAGAACTAACTATGGGTGATATTTTTTTCCCAAACTTGAAAAAATGGCTTGATTAAAAGAGTTTCGCGACAAATGAGGAGATCGTAGCTGGCACGAATTCCTATCTTGATGTGCTTCTAAAATATTATTTTTTAGACGGTTTATAAAATTGGAAAGTCACTGGGTTAAGGGTACAGAATTGGATGGTAATAATATTGAAAAATAAAATATCGCTTTTACCCTAAAATAAGTATTTTATTGAAAAGTTTCTCTCCCGCCAAATCACTATCTTATTAAGTTGTAATATTTGATTAAATATTTCAATTTATTGTTATATAGATAGATTATATAATAACGAATAGGGAATTTTTACCCAAACAAATCCTCGACGTAAGAGCATTGACATCGCCCAATATAGGGTCAGATCACAAATTGGTACTAGGCAAATTTCGCATTAAGGTCCCACCAAACAGGGAAAAATCACCTAGGTATTTCGGAAAGTTAAACATAGAGTCTTTAGAGGATCAAACAACGAAATGGCTGTACAAAAGGCGACAAGAAGAAAGATTCAAGACAAATCCGGTAGAAAAGGAGGGAAATGTAAATGAGATCTGGGAAAAAATAGAAACTAACATATCACAAGCTGCAAAGGAAAGTATAAGAGTCAGAAAAATTAACTTAAATGAGACAAAAACACCAAAGCCATGTTTCACCAACGAAATCAGAGATCTGGCGTACGAAAAAAGAAAATCATATCTACAGTATTGCAGCCATAAGACACCTACTAATTATCAGCAATATAGAGACACACGAAATCGTATAAACTCTATGATAAGAGACATGAAAAGAGAGTATTGGACACGGTTTACCAAAGAGATGGAACATGACCTCTATGGAGCACAACGTAAGGTGTGGAAGATACTTAAAGGGAGAAAAAAACCCATTAATGAATATAAAAATCTTAGCAAAATAGAAGGAGGAAAATGGATGGAATATATCGAAGAGTAACACACATACGGAGGAAGAAGAAGGAGACAGCGATAATGAACAAAGAATAGAAATTGCAAAAGAAAAACTCAGGATTACCATAGAGAAATTAAAAAACAGAAAAGCCCCAGGGCCCGATGGCATACACAATGAATTGCTAAAATACGGCAGAGAAACAATAATTGACAATATCGCATTACTCTTTCAGAAAATTTTAGATACCAAGCGTGTACCAGACGAATGGAAAACGAGCATTACAATACCAATACATAAGAAAGGAAATAAGAACAATCCTAGTAACTACCGTACCATCACCCTACTTAATACAACACTCAAGTTATTAACGAAGATATTCGCCAACAGGATCACTAAACAATACACAATAAGTGAAGAACAACAAGGCTTCCGGCAAAACAGATCAACAATAGATGCTATTTTTATACTAAGACAGATAGTTGAGAAATCAATTGAATACAACCACCCTGCCTATATGTGCTTTGTAGACTTGACAAAGGCCTTCGATCGTGTCAGACTGGAAGATGTGCTGAAGTTATTAAAAGAAGAAAACCAGCCAAGTGGATTGGTAGAGATAATTAAAGACATAAACACAAACAACAAAACTAAAATTAAGATCGAGAACGAACTAACATCGGCAGTAGACATCAAATCTGGAATACGCCAAGGGGATAGTCTAAACCCACTACTGTTCAATCTAATAATGGATAAAATTATAGGAGCAGTAAAAAATGTGGGACAAGGATACGGGCTTGGAAGAAAACAGATAAAGATTCTGTGTTATGCAGACGACGCAGTCCTGATCTCAGATACGGAAGACAATTTACAGCGTATGGCATACACTTTTAAAACAGTGGCGGAAACCTATAACATGCAGATATCAACCGATAAGACAAAAACTTTAGTAGTGGCAAGGGAGCCCAGACGATGTAAAATCGTAATTGGGGATGAGATAATCGAATAACTTTCTAAGTTCGAATATCTAGGAATAGAAATATCCAGCTGCGGAGACCTAAGAGACAGTGTTCGAAGACAAGCTAATAGGGCGGCTTATGTTTCGGGATGCCTGAGGGATGTTATTTGGCGGAATAAAGATATGAGACTGGACGGGAAAGTACGCATATATAAGGCATGCATAAGACCAATACTTGCATATTCAATAGAAACGAGAGCCGACACAGCAGAAACAAAAAGGATGCTTAGAACAACGGAAATGAAAACATTGAGGTCAATAGCGGGGAAAACACTGAGAGACAGAATCCCGAACAATCAAATACGGAATCAATGTGGTGTACACGATATCGTACGGTGGGGCAGACAGAGGAGACGGTAGTGGAACCAGCATGTAACACGAATGGATTGCGAGAGGTTAGCCCGAACAGCGAGGGATCTAAAGCCAATGGGCACCAGACCACCGGGCAGGCCCTTCAAAAGATGGCGAGATAGTTGGCAGTGATAGTTGGCAGTCTACGTCACAAACAGCACTGCAGCACTATGAAAGAGATCGGATAAGAACAGGCCTAAGGCCTAATATACGAAGAAGAAGAAGAAGAAGAATCTGCGAAATTTGTTAATATAAGAAATATGTCATTATAAGAATTATGTCATTATAAGAATGAATCTAACAAACAAGATTTGGCTTACGATTATTCTATAACACACCAAATAATTCACAAAGAGTACCCAAGTGATAAAAGACAGGATAGTAAAGGCGTGGAAAATATTGTGTATTGTTCCCAGGACTTACAAGGTGCTACTTAGAAATTCGCGGAATTTAAATACGGCACGTGAAGATTGTGTGAGCTACGTTTATACTCAGTCAGTGTGTCAAGCGCTACTTTGTTAGGTGGTGACAAACAGTTTTTGTGTTTAGGTTTATTGAGTTGTGTTTGAGTTATTCTGCGACACAACCGAAGAAAGCACGACAAGTTCGAAGCAACGTGAAGTCGATTTTGATTTGCTTTATTGACGTTGATGGCATCGTGCATAAAGAATTTTTCCTAGAAGGTGAAACAGTTAACGGACGGTGTTCTTTAGCGACTAAGAGAAAACGTTCGGCGCAAGCAACCTGACAAGTGACGCAACAAATCGTGGATTTTATACCACGACAGTGCACCAACCCACATATCACATGTTGTGCGTCAGTTTCTAGCATCAATGAAGACGGAAGTACTACCCCACCCTGCTGACTCCTCAGATCTTGCCATTTGTGATTTGTTACTGTTTTTTTCTGAAGTTATAATTGCGCTGTTTTGAAACGATCGCAGGCAGTGTTCAACACGTTAGCACGCCAAGACTTTCAGTACTGCTTACAGGCATAGACAAGTCGCTGAGACCGGTGTATTCATGCAGAAAGAGAGTACTTTGATGGGGATGATAGTGAAAAAGTTGTAAGAACAACATTTTGCGTTTTTTTCGCATTCCAGGAATTTTTGAATATCACCTCGTATATACTTTCTAGTCAGTAGAAACGTGTGAAGCCACATCTAACAAGAAAAAGAACCGGGATAGTTGACAGATAACATGAAAGATATAAAGGACAAACTCCAGTCGCTGTTCTTGATGACGTTCGATGTAAGCTGCTGCACGGATGAGACTGTTTCGTTTAAGCCTTCATATATACAGAGAAGCAAGTAGCTGCAACCGAAATTGTTCGAAACAGTCTCATCCGTGTAGTGGCTTACATCGTACGTCATCAAGAACCATCACTGACAAACTCTATACTTGCGGACGACAGATTCAACATATTGAGATATTCTGCTACTTGAAAAGTGTGTTAAGCTGAAGTGAAAAGACAGAAATGGAAATATTTATTATTTTGTATTAAAATATGGACATCGTCGCAGACCAGAAAGAAAACTAAAATACGAATATTTATTAGTAATGTAAAAATTAGATAATTAAAAACTTTACATAATTATATCAACACTATTCACCCCAAAATAAATTTTAGTAAAGAAACAGAAATAAATAAAAGCATTAATTTTTTAGATTTAACCATATCACACAAAACTAATAAACACGAGTTCGCTATATACCATAAACCAACACATACAGATACCGCAATACACGCTAATTCTTTTCATCCTATAACACACAAATTATCAGCATACCAATCAATGGTATATAGATTAATTCATGTACCTATGAGTAAAAGTAATTTCGACCTTGAACTAAATAGAATATACACAATAGCATTAAACAATGGTTACTCTATAAATATTGTCAATAACATCCTAAATAGCTAACAAAAATCTAAAACCCTTTCATTCAACGAACCACAATTTTAACAAAGAATTTAAAATATTACATATAGAAAATAAGGGCAAAAAACTTAATTTATTAGAGTCACTGGAAATCAATAAAATAAAGAAAACTGACAAGATCTTAAATGATCAATTAGAAACAAATAATTCACCCTTACTTAATCTATTTATTTGATTTGCAGACAGTTACATATTGTATAGTATTTTTGTATTTTTCCATAGAATTCTTTATCCCTGTAATATAATGTAAACCTTTAGTTTTATTACTTAAGAACAGTACATACAGTAGCGAAAGTTTTGTATAGACATCCCGTAATAAAAAGCACCCATCCCTCTGACTATTTTTTAAAATAAAACATGTGTTTTTGCTTGTTACCGTTTACTTGTGTTTAATATAAAAAATATTTTGTAAATAAGTTAGTTATATGTCTGACGAAGCCCAGGTTGGTGCGAAACGACTCGTTACAGTGATAATTAAAAAGTGAAATTCATAAAATTTGTTTTATTTTATCTTAATAGTTAAAACCCTTTCCTTAGTTTATCCAAAATTAAAATACAAGATAATTAATTCCTATAATTCAATCACTTACTTAGGAAAAATTTCGGAAAAAATTGGTACTTTCATTAAAAAACTTAATAACGAACATATATCATTTAAAATAGACAATACTATACAGAACATTATTAAAAACAACAAAGATAAAATAGACAAAGAATCAAACTCTGGTGTATATAAGTTAACATGCGAAGATTGTAATAAGGTATACATAGGACAAACGGGGAGAACATTCAAAATTAGGATGAAAGAACACGAGAGAAGCCATAAAGAAAAGAAAACAGATTCAACTTGCGCAATTCATTGTGTAGATATCAATCATAGATTTAATATAGATTTCAAAATTTTACACATTCAAGAAAAAAGTAAAAAACTTAACCTGTTAGAAAACTTATAAATTAATAGATACAATAGTTTAGGATTAGCTTTAAATGACCAACTAGATTTAAACAACTCCCCTAAAACAAATTTTAATGAATTTCACATTTTAATTGACACTACAACGATCGTTTCGCTCCAACCTGAGCTTCATCAGACATATAACTAACTTATTTACAAATTTTTTAACACAAGTATACGGTAACAAACACATGTTTTATTTTAAATATTTGAAGGAATGGGTACTTTTTATTACTAAAATGTCTATTCACAAACTTTCACTTCGGTTTATACAATGCTGTTCTTAAGTAATAAAAACTAGGGGTTTACATTATATTACAGGGCGGTAAAGAAATTCTATGGAAAAATACAATATGTGACTGTCTGAGTCAGTGAGCACAAATTCTTTAGTAGATTTGAAAATCTAAGTGACACTAATTTCACAATAGAAGAAAAATCATTATTAGAAAAAGGTTTTAATTATAATGTAAGACCTGAAATAACATGTAATACGTTAGATTATTTAGCTGTAGAGACGGAAATCGCATTAACAGATACCCCTCATAATTTGTCTAATAAATTTGCTGCATCGAACATCCTTAAACGGGAAACCGAAAACATAAATTATAATAGAGAACTTAAGATTGTCAAATCTATAAAGAATAAATCTACTCATAATTCGCTAGTTTTACTCGAGCGGATAAAGGGAAAACGGTTGTAGCAATGAACAGAGTAGATTATTTGAATAAAACGAATGAGTTTTTAGTTATGAATAAATTTGAAATAATTAAGAGAGATCCTACAGATCCTACAGTTATAAGAAATTCTGCCAATCTTTTTAGCGAAAAGGAACAAAATAGTTTAATCATTATGAACCCTCAACCCCCAAAATTATATTCCCTTATTAAATTACATAAAGAAAATTACCCGATTCGTCCGGTTGTTTCATATGTGACAGCTCCGTTCTACAAACTCTCGAAAAGGCTTATAGATATCATTATTAAATATACAGGATTTAAACCTAAATTAAGCGTAAAAAACTCATATGTACTAATAAAGAAAATCAACGACTTTAACGTCTAACACAAAAAAACGGTTATTTTAGTAAAAGATCTTCTCCATAAAAATAATATAAATCCAATAATTATTAATGAAATTCTTGATTTACTAAACATATGCATAGAACAGAATTATTTTCAATTTAATGAAAACATATACACTTGCAAAGAAGGTTTAATCAAGGGTAATCCCCTAAGTCCGTTATTAGCTGAGATTTTTATGGATCATCTTGAAAATTCTATTTCAAAAAATCCTCTTTTTCAAAATGCTTTATTTTGGTACAGATACGTAGATGATATATTACTAGGTTTCATAGGAACAAAGAGACAATTAAATTTATTATTTGATTATATTAATACATTGCATCACAATATTAAGTTTACAATGGAACAGGAAACAAATAATAGTATTACCTTTCTCGATTTAACGATTACTAGAATTAACAACAAATATAACTTTGCAATTTACCACAAACCGTCAACTACAGACATAACTATTCATAACACTTCTTGCCATCCGATACAACACAAATTAGCGGCTTATCACAGTCTTATACATAGATTAATCGATACTCAGTTGAACCAAACTAATTTTGAGAAAGAGTTAAATTTAATTAAACAAATAGCTATCAACAATGGATATAAAAGTAATATAATAGATAACATTTTAAATAAAAAACTCCTTACAAAAGCCATATCACAAGTTTTCCCAATATTAAATAATAACAACCAAAAATTTAAAATGATCACGTTTATAGGCTCTTCAAGCTCAAAAATTTGTAAATATTTAAGAAAGTTTGACATTAATACAGCGTATAGAACTAACAACAATTTATCCTAATTTATAAAAAACAATAAAGATTTAACAAACAACAATAAAAAGTCAGGAGTCTATGAGTTAACCTGCGGTAGTTGCCCTATGACGTATATCGGACAGACAGGTAGATCGTTTGAAATACGCATCAAAGAACATTTTTCTTCATTTAGAAATAATAAAAGTGACTCTTCATATGCGTCTCATATTAATTCAACGAACCACAATTTTAACAGAGAATTTAAAATATTACACGTAGAAAATAAGGGCAAGAAACTTAATTTATTAGAGTCACTTGAAATCAATAAATTAAAGAAAACCGACAAGATATTAAATGATCAATTAGAAACAAATAATTCACCCTTACTTAATTTATTTATTTGATACTCAGACAGTCACATATTGTATTTTTCCATAGAATTTCTTAACCTCCCTGTAATATAATGTAAACCCCCTAGTTTTTATTACTTAAGAACAGCATTGCATAAACCGAAGTGAAAGTTTGTGAATAGACATTTTAGTAATAAAAAGTACCCATTCCTTCAAATATTTAAAATAAAACATGTGTTTGTTACCGTATACTTGTGTTAAAAAATTTGTAAATAAGTTAGTTATATGTCTGATGAAGCTCAGGTTGGAGCGAAACGATCGTTGCAGTGACAATTAAAAAGTGAAATTCATTAAAATTTGTTTTATTTTATCCAGATAATAGTTATAATGGAATTTCATCAAGTAAAGGCTGAAACAATTATATAAATTTAAGATTGTAAAAATTTTTCCACCACCATTTCCCCAATAATTTTCACATAAATATTCAAACTTGTATTGTACATATTCAGTATTTCATCCACCTGATGAAGCCATTGTATGGCGGAACAATATTGTAGTGGTATTTACAATAAAATAATTTTTGAAACTAGAAGTTTAATTACTTATTTCTTAGCGTTTTAATGTAAAAATTGGTTAGCTGTTTCTGGGAGGTGTCTGGGAGGTACGAGATGATAATTCAAGCCTTTGTTAACGGATGTTGGGGTAAGGTATTAAACATTTTTGAGCGACACGATCACGAATAAAGAACTATGGATGAACTAAATTTCTACACATTGATTTAATATCAAGAACAGAAACCGAAATTGGATAGAAGATACACAGATACAAGGAAAAGAAATGAGGACAAAAAAAACTTTTAGATGCAACACCAAACAGAAATAATATATCGAAATTTACGACCAAAAAAATGTTATTATTGGAAAGAAAATAAGAAAATTAGAAAATTTACTTACCGATTCTTAAAACAAATGAAAGATGCTTGATCATCGTTGGTAACTGTTCTAAATAAAATACGCGAGAAATATGGTATATACTTAAATATATATTAGGGTAATTTATTTATTCAAGTATTTACACAGATTAATTTTAACCAGCTCTGATAAAATTGATTTATAAACAGTAAATTTATAGTACTCCTTGGAATCATGTCGATTATAATCAGACCAAGTTATCTTGATGCATAACAAATCTAGTGAAGTATTTTTCAGCTAATTTATAAATAGCAAATGTAGAACTTAATATTTATTTTCTTTCCTTACCGTTTTGCATGCACCTTAAGAAATACAATAAGCCGCAGTAGTGTTACTTGTTCTATTATCATAATTAGAAAAATAGAAATAATGCAAACACTTAGTTATAGGTTTTGAATTTTATTTTAGATTTCGATAGTAAATCGCGAATCTACTTGATAATTATAATACGAAATATGTCTCAAAAGTAATGAGAATGATCTATTTTAAACTTCTTTATTTAATATATCTACAATTTAACCTACAATTGCCCTTCGAAATATGCTCCTTGGGAATGCACACAGTGTCTTCAGCGATTTTGTCATTCTTGGTAACAATTCTAGAAGTATTGTTCGGTAGGCTATTTAGAACCTGCGCTGTGATTCTTTGGATGTTGTCTATTTAAATAGAACACAACAAATTGTTTAAACGCCCTGATTTTTGGCTTTATTCGGTCTATAATTATATAGCATTTAATTTCTGAATATAATTTCGTCCATATAAGCACCCCCAACTGACCCAAATATTGTGTAGTCCAGAGGTCCAATTTTCGACCATTTTTTCGAGAAATTGGGGACGTATCTGGATAATAATACGCCTTGCGTCTCTGGCTTAGCGACGGCAATTTATTCCCAAAGAAAATAATCCATAGATGATTAGTTACATGATCTTAGTGGCCAATCAACAGGTCCATTTTGCTAATAACGATTTATTCGCCGAACATTTCCCACAGTAGATCGATTGTGTCGCACGCTGTATGGCACGTATTGCCGTTCTGTCCATACCACGTCTATCGAGGAAAGAAACGATTTATTATTTGTGCATTGGTTGTAACTCACTGACCAGCCTCATTCCTGAAGAAGTATGAATCGATAATTCTTCCAGGCCATAAAAATCACCAAACAGTAAATTTCTCTGGTTATACGAGATGCATTCAAGTTCTAAGGCCTCCGATTTTTTTTCTAACTAACTACTCACCCGAAAACTATGAAACTGGTGTTACTTCTCGACGTAATATCCCTGCAGACGTACACATTTTTCACAACGTCGACGCCATGATTCCATGGCCGCCGCGAAGGCTTCTTTAGGAGTCTGTTTCGACCACTGGAAAATCGCTGAAGTAATAGCAGCACGGCTGGTGAATGTGCTGCCACGGACAGTGTCTTACATTGTTGTAAATAGCCAAAAGTCACAAGGAGCCAGGTCAGGTGAGTAGGGAGCATAAGAAATCACTTCAAAGTTGTTTTCACGAAGAAACTGTTGCGTAACGTTAGCCCAACGTGCGGGTGCGTTGTCTTGTGAAACAGCACACGCGCAGCCTTTCCCGGACGTTTTTGTTGCAGTGCAGGAAGGAGCTTGTTCTTCAAAATATTTTCCTAGGATGCACCTGTCACCGTAGTGCCCTTTGGAACACAATGGGTAAGGATTACGCCCTCACTGTTCCAGAACATGGACACCATCATTTTTTCAGCGTTGGCGGTTACTCGAAATTTTTTTGGTAGCGGTGAATCTGTGTGCTTCCATTGAGCTGACTGGCGCTTTGTTTCTGGATTGAAAAATGGCATCCACGTCTCATCCATTGTCACAATCGACGAAAAGAAAGTCCCATTCATGCCTTGGTTGCGCGTCAACATTGCTTGGCAACATGCCACACGAGCAGCCTTGTGGTCGTCCGTCAGCATTCGTGGCACCCACCTGGAGGACACTTTTCGCATTTTCAGGTCGTCATGCAGGATTGTGTGCACAGAACCTACGGAAATGCTAACACTGGAGGCGATCTGTTCAACTATCATTCGGCTATCCCCCAAAACAAGTTTCTCCACTTTCTCGATCATGTCGTCAGACCGGCTTGTGCGAGCCCGAGGTTGTTTCGGTTTGTTGCCACACGATGTTCTGCCTTCATTAAACTGTCGCACCCACGAACGCACTTTCGACACATCCATAACTCCATCACCACATGTCTCCTTCAACTGTCGATGAATTTCAATTGGTGTCACACCACGCAAATTCAGAAAACGAATGATTGCACGCTGTTCAAGTAAGGAAAACGTAGCCATTTTAAGTATCTAAAACAGTTCTCATTCTCGACGCTGCCGCTACAATTCCATCTGCCGTACAGTGCTGCCATCTCTGTGACGTATTGACAACGAACGCACGCTCATTTTAAAACAATGCACGTACTTCTATTTCTTTCCAGTCTGGAGAAAGAAAATCGTAGGCCTCAGAACTTGAATGCACCTCGTATTAGCGGCTGAAGGGTCTCCTGCAGATTTTCTTCACTCCAAATGCAGAAATGTTGCTTACTGACGTAGCAATTCATCAAAATATGAGCCTCATTACTGAATAAAATTTTACGATGAAAACCTGCATTAATAGCCAATTGATTTTCGATACATTCAGCCAACATACACGTAAACTATGATTATTCATCTTTATTTCTTGCACTAATTAAATCTCGTTAGGATGCAGACCAAGATCTTTCCGCAAAATTTTGCACAACGTGGACAGACACAAGCCCTTTTCTCAATATTACACCCAATAGCGGCAATATTCTTTTCCGTCTGCACCATCTGTCGCCTGTGCGATTAAGTGTCATCTACTAGTTGGTAGAAGGATCGAAATCTATTCATAGTTTGTTCAATAGACGAGCCATTATATCGACCACAAAATGCGTGAAGTTATCTTTAAGTTTAGACAGCAAAACCACCATTTTCGAAATAAAATTTCATAATTTCCAAGCGTTGTTGCGGTATCAATCTTTCCAAGATGAAATGAAAAACCTTACTGGATATAAAAGTCACTTTAGTTGTCAGGCTTGATTTACACTTATTTTTACAAAACATGCGGTATCTATGACAGAATGCAACATGTATAATTTTCCCAACATTGCTATATTGGATTGTAAACTCTACTACTATTTTGCATCTTGATTATATGATCAGTTACCTTAGAGTATATACGAGGAATGTCTCAGAAGTAACGAGAATGAATGTTTAACGCTCAATGTGGCAACACTGCATCAGGCTGGAGATGGTATGATCGCTAGTTGTTTACAGTTGTATTCCAATATCGTGTCATACAAAAAATGCAGGAAAATATCGAGCAGCGAAATGCAATTAAATTTGGCGTTCGACTGGAAAGAACTGCTTCAGAGACGTGTCGAATGTTAAGAACAGCATATGGAGATGTTGCTTCGTCTTCAGCACAAATTTTAAAATGGCACAAGGCTTTTAAAGAAAACATCGAAGATGAAAATCGCTACAGATGGCCGCCCACATCGAAAACCAATGGAAGCGTGTTACGTGTCCGTAACGCTCAACGTTTTATTACTTTAATTTGTAATTTAATTAATAATTTCTTCAATATATTTCGCTTCATTATAACCGAACCTACCTGTACAGGTATTCGTTATTTTAATTGATATTCAATTTCTTTCAAGTTTTTTCTTTTTCCTTTTTTCTTGACCTTTAGTGCTCGCTTTTTTTTTTGTTAAGAAAAGTACGAGACTCGCTCTAGACACTTCGTTGTTAGCTATCAATCTCTGAACGTAGTTACGTTCTTTTTCCAACACAGGTATCGATCGATGTGGCCTTATTGTAAACGTTGGATTTACGGCCCCGTGAGGGATTTAATAGATCAGGATATTTAAAAATTATTCGCTAATTGCGATATCTCCCCTTGGAGGATTTAAAGTGTTGGAAAAGAAGAAGAAAACTTGTAACACGTAAATAGCATCGCTTTAATTTTAATCACCATCGAACGCATTAATTCGGTATGTATAGAGCTTTCTCTGTTGTACCTATCTTTTTGCTTACTTTCGTTGTTCTTCCTTTATTTAGATGGTACACCCGACGGGCAGGAAATAAGCTAACACCATCCGATTGTTCCCGCAAGTGTCGTTCGTTTTTTTTTCTGGAGGGAAAAAGGACACGATCGCCGAGCTATTCCACCAGATAAGAACCCGATTAGTTATTTTATTTTCTCTAGTTATTCGTAATTACTTGATTTATTTCACATATATATATCTTTATTCTTATTAATTAATTGTTCGTCAACAAATAATCCCAGGTGTTTTCTAAACGAAAAACCGGTGTCGCCTGACATTCCTTTTTGTAGGTCATTTCTTTTACCTTTGCGTTCGCTTTACGAACTTTTGTTGCCGTTTCTATATAACTTTGAGTTTAAACATAAATTTATTTCAACACGTTAATTGTTTGAAATTCACATTTTTGCTAAATTAAATTAGAATACTTTCATCAACACTTTAATTGTTTGTATTTCATATTTTTGCTAATTAATTAGTCTTTTTTTGCTAATTAATTAATCAATTACTTTAATTATACGCAATTACATATTTTGCGGAATTTTATTTGAGTTTAAAAACTTTATAGCTAAAGGTCGATTTATTTCAACTAATTGTTGAATTTGTATACACTGTGAACCGACAAGAAATAATACTTATTATTTTTTTAGGGCGTACTAAGGCCCTCAGCTGCACTGTAAATTATTAAACTTAACGTTTTATTGGAAATTACATAATATTATACTTAATTCATTAATCTTTTTCTTCACTCTTCACTTGTGCCTGGCCTTCAGCCGCAAATAAAATATAAATTTTATATTTCAATTTAATATATTTTCTTTTGTCCTTAAATATATACTGTGTGCATAATAAATAGGATTTGTTTGGATTGAAAACAGCTTAGTTTTTCTTTTCTCGCCTCTCGATCCTCGAGAGTGGAACGAATCTCGGTCGCGGAACCGGCCTTCTGCCCCACGCTACCTGCCTTGTTTTTTTATATATAATATTTAACGCCAAGTTTCCGAGTTTGCGACGTCCAGCGGCACAAATTCGGTGGCGCCCTTATCCAACTTTTTTTTTACCTAGACTTACTTACCTCTGGGTCTCCCCACCCTTGGGCTGAGGCAGCCTCAGAAGCCGGGTGGGCCGTTGGACATTGGCAAGAACGGGCAGGGGCAGTTTTAGTTGGCCGAGGCCAGGTCTGCTCCTTGGAGCGTTTTTTTTTTTTTTTTTTTTTTTTTTTTTTTTTTTTTTTTTTTGTAAGCTCGACATCTGATCGCAGCAAGCGTGTGGTGGGTGCGTTCTGTGTTAGCACGAGACAGATAGTTAACAGTCAAGATGATTGCACATGAAGTAAGCACGAGTAAGGGTACTGTTCATCGAATTTTGACAGAGGTACTAGGCATGAGAAAAATTTGTGCAAAGCTAGTGTCCAAGAATTTGTCTGATGAACAAAAAGAAAATCGCTTATCCATTAGCCAAGAACTATTGGATCGCTTGACAACCGAACCCAACATAAGGTCCTTGAACGTTTGTGGAAAAGGGTTTTGCGTATGCGACCTGACATTGAGAGCTCTTGGATCTTGCATCACCATGGTCGGTTAGAGAATTGTTGGCAGGGAAGTCATACTCTCACATCCACCGCTGTGGGTCCAGAGTCCAAACAAGGCTTCATGTGATTATTTTCTTTTTCCAGCGCTTAAGCAGAAGTCGAAAGCTTACAATTACAGAGCGTTTAAACAATTTGTTGTGTTCTATTTAGATAGAAAACAACGACACTTTGAAAAAACACCCGATACAAATTTACAAATATCACAACCTTATAACAAGTACACACCACAATTCGTAATAAAAAATCTAATCCATAAATTTAATTCTGTTCCTTTGCTGGTTCAATCGTAAATTGCATTAAGTTGTGATCATATGAGTACGGATGACGGTGGACGCGTTTCTTGTTTGCAGTGACTACCACTTAAATGATTTATAGAGTCCGTGATATCGTGTTGAAAGATTGCTGATTGAAAGTGCGTGGAATATTTCAGCCAATAACTACTTCACTGAACTTGTATTCAATATCTTGCGCGAATATTTGGGTATGAAAAAGTTATCGGCAAGATGGGTGCTGTGTTTATTGTCAAATGACGGAAAACGAAATCGCGTTCAACGTAATGTTTGAATATACACAACCACAATCCAAGTCAAGTTTTTGCGGCGTTATAACCGTGGACGAAACATGGATCCAACAACTTTATGTCAGAAACGAAAAAACAGTCTAAACACGTGACGAACATTTTTCGACGAACGAGAACCAGTTTACTTGTCTGCATATTGGCTTGATTCGACACTTTGTAATTTTTTTATTCTCAAAGAAGGCAAAAGTGGTTCCATTTTCCGAAAAAGTTATGGCTACGATGTTTTGATATTTGCCGGGTAAAATCTACATCGGTTATTTGGAAAAAGGAAGAACGATCACAGGACCATAATATAGTAATTGATTAGACTATTTAAATTCTGAATTAAAGACAAAATTTCATCACTTGGCGCAGAAAGGGTCGACGTTTGACAATGATAATTAGAGACCGGACGCATCAGGCCGAAATTACGATGGACCATATAAATAGTCTTTACTATCGCTAAGTAGTATCGCACGCAGTTATCGAATAGCACTATTCATTCGGTTAACCGCACATCTGTTTTTTGATGTTGAATGGTGACGCAATGACTTCAATATTACAGTTAAATTTCTTTCTTCGTGGGCGTAGATAGAAGGGTGAGGAGTTTTAATAATTTATTTTATTTATTAGTTTATATTTCGTAAGACAAATAAAGTACGGTGAGTTAGTTTATTTTTTTTAATGCTAAGAAATAAGTAATTAAACATCTAGTTTCAAAAAATTTTTTATTGTAAATACCACTACAATATTGTTTCGCCATACAATGGCTTCATCAGGTGGATGAAATACTGAATATGTACAATACAAGTTTGAATATTTATGTGAAAATTATTGGGGAAATAGTGGTGGAAAAATTTTTACAATCTTAAATTTAGTAGAGGGGAGTTGTTTAAATCTAGTTGGTCATTTAAAGCTAATCCTAAACTATTGTATCTATTAATTTCTAAGTTTTCTAACAGGTTAAGTTTTTTACTTTTTTCTTGAATGTGTAAAATTTTGAAATCTATATTAAATCTATGATTGCTATCTATACAATGACTTGCGAAAGTTGAATCTGTTTTCTTTTCTTTATGGCTCCTCTCGTGTTCTTTCATCCTAATTTTGAATGTCCTCCCCGTTGTCCTATGTATACCTTATTACAATCTTCGCATGTTAACTTATATACACCAGAGTTGGATTCTTTGTCTATTTTATCTTTGTTGTTTTTAATAATGTTCTGTATAGTATTGTCTGTTTTAAATGATATATGTTCGTCATTAAGTTTTTTAATGAAAGTACCAATTTTTTCCGAAATTTTTCCTAAGTAAGTGATTGAATTATAGGAATTAATTATCTTGTATTTTAATTTTGGATAAACTAAGGAAAGAGTTTTAGTTTTTTGTTGGCTATTTAGAATGTTATTGACAATATTTATAGAGTAACCATTGTTTAATGCTATTGTGTATATTCTATTTAGTTCAAGGTCGAAATTACTTTTACTCATAGGTACATGAATTAATCTATATACCATTGATTGGTATGCTGATAATTTGTGTGTTATAGGATGAAAAGAATTAGCGTGTATTGTGGTATCTGTATGTGTTGGTTTATGGTATATAGCGAACTCGTGTTTATTAGTTTTGTGTGATATGGTTAAATCTAAAAAATTACTGTTTTTATTTATTTCTGTTTCTATAGTAAAATTTATTTTGGGGTGAATAGTGTTGATATAATTACGTAAAGTTTTTAATTGCCTATCTGAACCGTTCAAGCAAATTAATATGTCATCAACATACCTAAACCAATATACACAATTACCAAACAAGGGATGTGTACTAATTATAGTTTCTAAATTATTCATGGAAATTTCCGCTAATAAGGGGCTTAGTGGGTTTCCCATTGCTAGACCCTCTCTTTGTTTATAAAATTTCTTTTTAAATTGAAAATAATTTTGTTCCAGGCACGTTTCTAAGAGCTGTAAAATTTCGGTCTTTGTGACAATGTTGGTGTTTCTACGTTCTAGTTGTAAAGTAATTAAATCTATTACCTCCTGGGGTGGGATACTAGTGAACAAATTCGAGGCATCAAAAGAAATGAGTTTACATTTGTTTGGTAATTGCAAGTTTGAAATGTTGTTAATTAATTCCTGGGAATTTTTAACGGAGAACTTAGATTCGAATTTAGTGTGTGTAAGAATTAAATCTATTAAGAGTTTGCTTTTACGTACGTTACTTTATTTTTACTTACGTTATTTTTTTTCGTTGTTTTAACTGTTAATTGAAAAAGGAAACATCTCCTAATATGCTGCATATTACTTGTGTAGCACATGTTTTTCACAGAATCCGTGAATATATACTTTTTCTTTATTAGCACGGTACAATCTAAACGACTATTTGGGAAAGAGCAGAACGATCGCAGGACTATATTATGGTCATTAATTAGACCATTTTAATTTTGAATTAAGGAAAAAAATAACATAATTTGGCGAAGAAATGGTCGTTGTTTGACCATAATAATATACCTGCTCTTTCATCTGCAATTGTAAATCGCTGAATTCTTTTTTGTTTGATCTGCTTCCCTATTTTGCAGAGTTTCAAAGATTATACATTTTAAAAGGCATACAAAATTGGAACATATTTACTCTAAGTGTTTGAAGTTGAAAGGAGACTATGGTTGAAAATAAAACGCTTCTTTTGTATACTAACAATTTAAAAACCATATTCTAGTCAAATATTCCTCATAATTTCCAATCATAATAAATATAGATTGTTAGTTCTCCCATATTCTTTATTGTCTTAATAAATTACAACATAATTACAAATAATGTACAAAACACTCACAAATTATAGTAATCACAAAATTATTTTCACTAGAAATTGGTTTATTTCATACTGATGTCAAAAATGGAACATTAAAGTCTTAATACTTTAAATACATCAGCTGTTGACAGGAATAACTTATTAAAACTGGTATTCCTTTTCGTATTGTTTTCGTGACTTATGAGGCATCAAATTCTTCTTCACGCGATCAGCTTCAACCAGAATATCTTGCAATATTTCATTTGTATCCATTTTAAAACAAATAATCGAATAAAATACAGAAAATTGACATGACTTTTACACTTTTCTCTATTTTACTAGGTTATTCGTTTCAAAATGGATAGAAATGAGATATCGCAAGATATTCTGGATGAAGCTGATCGCGTGAAGAAGAATTTGATGCCACATAAGTCACGAAATCAATACAAGTACTAAAACTTTAATATTTTACTTTAAAGTACTAGGACTTTAATGTTCTATTTTTTGCACCATAAATAATCCAAAAAATGTCATTTTTGACATCAGTATGAAATAAAATACTATATCCTATATATATTCTATACAATAAATTAAGATTTTTTTAATAAATAAATAGTTTACTCTAATGACTGCATAATTTCTGAGATCTTTACTAGCAGTTAGGTGATACTGTAAGTTCTTTAACTACTCCTGAATTTTCTTGAACAGTAAAGTCGGTACATGATCCAAAATTGTTTAAACTTATTGTACAAGTTGTTTGGTCGACACATGATTTAGTTTCATTGGTGTCTTTATTACTAGCAATGACAGTATATATTAAGTCGGTGCATTGACTCGCATATACAGGTGGATCCCAAGAAATAGTAGCATTTTCTTCAGAAAAAGAAATTTTTAGATTTCGAACAGGTTCTAATGAAATAGGGTTTTCTAAAATGAAAAAAAATAACTTAATTAATATTGAGATATGAAAGAGTAAAATTAAACATTACGACTTAAAGAATTACTTTTTACTTTACGGCAGGTTCGATCAAATAAGCGAGTTGTATGTTCGTATTTCAGAAAAGACCTAAGGATATAAGCAATTCGCAACTCTGAGAAGCAATTATTATTAAAAAAAAGTACAACAAATTAGAGTTTAGCATTTACCATGAAGAATCTCATACAGACATAGCTATACATAATTCGTCAACACATCCCATACAACACCAATTAACAGGTTTCCATAGTTTCTTATATAGATTAGTTAATTATTCACTATCCAAAGAAAATTATGAAAAGGAACTAACTCTAATCAAACAAACAGCAATCAATAACGACTACACAGGAATAGCAAACCGCCAATTAAGTTGGCGCGAGGAGGGGTAAGTTCGTGCAGGATTAAAAGTAGTGGGGAGATTTGAATTTGGTTTTACATCAAATGTCAGATAAGTCTAACCTCTTAGCGTGTGTCACTTTATGATCCCCTAGCAAAGACATTATGTTCCGTCAAACGTCAATGACAAATGTATTCTGACAATTACTTGAGTAGTGGGGGTGGACGTTTTTAAAACCGGCTTCTGCGCACCCCCTCCTCGCGCCAACTTAATTGGCGCTTGCTATACTCTAATTGAAAATATTCTTTCAAAAAAGTATTTAAAAAAAACATTTTTTTGGTATATCTTGTAATGAATGACAACAAAAAAAAAACAGAATGCAAATATACACTGTGAATGAAAATACACTGCTCAAAATCGTACAGGGATATTTACAGAATTAAGAGAAAAAAGATTATTATATGTATATTGTTAAGCAACTTTATTGATCAGATTTTTATATTCACAGCGTAACTCAACAAAAAAAGTATAAAATTAAAAATAAATTCAAGAAGTTTTAATAAACTTGAGTTTGCAAATACGAATTTTGTTTACAACGATGTAATCTTAAATCTTAAAGATGTTTAAATTTAGAAAACAATCCTAAACATATCATCAAAAGCAACTTCTAGTAATTAGTATGACCTCCACGATTGTTTATTACTGCCCTAATACGGTTGCGAATTGTTAAAATTAAATTGTCAATCTCTTCTTGTGGTATTGCTCTCCATTCTTTTGAAGAACTCTAAAACGGTCTCGGGGACCATTAATGTGATCATTTGAATTTGTAACCCTCCTTTGTAACTTATCCTACAGATGCGCTAACGGATTTATATCCGGAGATTGAGCTGGACACTCTAACAACGAAATGTGTTGGTGTTCTAACACATTCATTACTAGAGTGGACCAATCCGGAGCGAAAGCAGAGGCGTGACTAACGAATTGGTTCCCGCGTGCCCCATCGCACATTCGATTACTTAGTATGTTGTTCACGGTCATCGTGTGTACACTTATAATAGCAGCAGGAAAGTGTATTCTGTGTATTTAATAATGTTGAAGGAGCGTACAGTAAAAAAACCGCTCTCATCAAAGTTAGTCAATAGGTTTATTGAGAACCATCCTAGTTTATCTTACAATGGGGTAAATGTAAAATGTTTAGTGTACAATATATATATAAACCATTTAACAAAATCAAATTTGCAACGCCACGTGCATAGCGCAAGACATAAAGATAGAGACACTGGTGCCGATACAAAATACGAAGTGTTCTTATTTAATTTGTGTACAATGATGGTTGTGTGTAATTTGCCGTTTACTTTGTTACGCAATGATTCGTTTATTTAATTTCTTGAAAAATATGGCAATGTAGAATTACCGAGCTGCACCCACTTACGACTATATTTAAAATCTGTTCGTGTACATTTACAAAATAAAATTAAGGCTGATCTGAAAAATAAAAAAGTGTGGTTGAGTGTGGATGAAACAACTGATAGCAAAAAAGGATCTGTACTTAATGTTATGGTGCTTAAAATGGAACCAAATCAATCGCCATCCTCAATTTTATTAGCTAGCAGACAAATACAAGAATGTACTGCGCGGGTAATTTCAAAAGTGGTGTTAAGTATATTGGAAAAATTTCCAGAGATCAAATCCTAATGTTTGTGACAGATAGTGCCGCATCCATGCTTTCTGTAGGTCGGTCCCTTAAGGAACAGTGTGGTAACTTTTTACATATTACATGCAAAATCCATGCCCTACATCTTGTAGCAGAACGGATCCGTAAATGTTACCCAAATGTAGATGCGTTAATATCGAGTACAAAGGCAGTATTCCTGAAATCTCCAAAACGTATTCGGAAATTTCACGAATTGTGTCCCCATACCCCTGAGCCACCACAGCCGATTCTGACACGATGGGGAACATGGCTACGAGCGGCATTTTACTATCATAAATATTTTGAGGATGTAAAAAAAGTGGTTTTATTATTAAATCCGAAAGATAGTGCCGCTATCGAAGAAAGTCGGAAAAAATTTCAAAATAGTCAGGTTAAAAGTGATTTACAAACTATTCCCAACAATTACTTCGGAATAGTGCAAGCATTAGAAAACCTACAAAATTCTTCGCTATCGTTACATGAATCAGTGCTAGTTGTCAAAGATACACACGCACCGCTATGTTCGATAGAAGACGCAAGAAATGAGTGTATTTTAAGTAAGTTTGAAAGTGTTTTAGATAAAGATTTAGATTTTGCCAGACTTAGACAAATTTGTGAAGGTTCGTCTACAGATGTGTTAAGTTGTTTCAAAGATTATTTTAATTATGCAAACATCACATCACTAGATGTGGAGCGATGGTTTTCTTTATACAAGCACATATTTTCCTCACGGCTGACGCGTTTTCGAGAAATAACTTTGGAGACGCACCTTATGTTAACAATACTTCATCGCGCTTCTCCAGATTTTCAAGTCACGGAAAACGCATAAGAGGGTAAGTTTTTTTTAATCATCTAATTACATACATTTTAGATTTTATTTTTTATACGTATCATCGAGAACGTTTCATAATCTAGAAAAACCGTCTTAAATTTTTTTTTGTATCTAACATAATAACAGCACCATTCGTGATAGTATATCTCTAGATATTAATAATGTTTCGCATGCGGGAACCAATTCGTTAGTCACGCCTCTGCTTTCGCTCCGAATTGGTCCACTCTATACATTACAATTCGAGCCACATGTGGAGGCGCATTATCTTGCATGAAATTCAAATTTTCTTTTACTGCCCCTGCATATGGCACAACAACAGGTAAAATGACCTGTTCCACATAAACTTGAGCTGTCATTTTACGTTCAATCAAAACGAGATCTGTTCTTCCACCAATACTTATGCCAGATCATACCATGATTGTACCACCTCTGAAAGAATGGACTTCTTGGACTACAATCAAATGATTTACGTGTCCTGGCTGCCTCCAAACTCGTCAGAGAATATTACATATGATCATTGTTCGTTTGTCCAATTTCGGTGATCCTGTGCCCATGAAAGAAGTTCTCCGCGATTACCTCTTGTTAGAGGTGGAACTATTAAGGGTCGTCTTCATCTTAAATGCATCTTATTGCGAATAGTTTGGTCGCTAATCAGTACGTCATATGTTGGGTTAAACTGGTTTTGTATCTGCAGAGCAGTGCAGGTTTGATTACGTCGGGCAATAATTTGGACGTAGCGGTCTTGTGCTGCTCTTGTAATCCCACCGTTACCACGATGTTGATTACGTACTTCATCAGTATCAGTATAGCGGCGCCATAAATGGCTTATAACTTGAAATTCGGCTGTAACTTCAGTTTGACGCCGCCCAGCTTGTAACATGTCAATAGCACGTAACATTTCTTCCCGCGGTAAATTACGCCTTTCCATTAATAAAACTACTCAAATTATATACAAAATTTAATGTCCTTAAACTATACAGCAAGAAATAACATTAAAATGTAGTTAAACGGAAAGTGACAAATAATGCCGTTATGAGTCATAACGGCATTATTTGTCACTTTGTAAAGACGGCAGACTATGTGACCGAACTGTAGCGTGATGTGGAGGGATCGAGTAGAGGCGTACGACGATCAATTCAGTTGCCGTTGTAAGCGATACATTGTTAACACAATCGTGTTGAAAATGTCGGGAGTGCGTAGAAACAATGCATCGACTCGGTTGCACGCTAACGTAGTAAAGAAATTTTTACATCGGTTTCCCGATTTAATATATGATGGTACCGTAGTGAAATGTTTAGCTTGTGAAACAACTTTATTAACTTGGAAAGCAAGTCAGTGCCAAAGACATATAAATAGTGACAAACATAAATCGAATAATAGTGGACGCAGATCATAAAATAAATTTGTGTGTGATTTAACAGAAAGTGGAACACCCAATGTTTCGTCAGTTTTGGAAGAAATACAATCCTACGTGGAAATTACCAGCAAGAAGTACGCTACGGAATTACGTACCGTCAGTGTGTGAGAGAATTGTAAATTGTACGAAAAATACGGTAAAAAAAAATTCCTGTGGTTAACAATAGACGAAACTACAGATATTAAAAAACAGTCCATCATAGCCATTCTACTACGGACGCTGACTCCGCAAGGACCTTCTCCTCCTTATTTACTAACCTGTAAACGAATGCAAGGGTGTACTGCCAGAGCGATATATGATGTATTAACAGAAACACTACACAAATTTGAGATTTTACCGAAGCAAGTGTTAATGTTAGTTACCGATGCTACCAAGGTTATGTGTTCCACGGCAAACTTACTCAAAACGATTCAACCAAACCTGCTGCATGTCACATGTTTGCTTCACGCTTTACACCTTGTAACAAACACTATACGTACAACTTATCCTGATGTGGATCAACTGATAGGACAAACGAAAGCGGTTTTTCTTAAATCTCCGAAACGGATTCGGCTATTTCATTCGCTGTGTCCTGATATACCCGAGCCGCCGCAACCAATTCTTATACGATGGGGTACTTGGTTAGAAGCAGCATTTTATTATTATAAACATTTTGAAAAAATTAAATCTGTGATTTTACAACTAGATGCCAAAGAAGCAGCTGCAATACGGCTCAGCCAGGTTCAATTTAACAATCCTCAAGTTGCAGCAAATTTAAAAATTATTTACGAAAGTTACGTTCCAATACTGGACGCAATAAAAAATTTACAGAACACTGCGCTGTCCTTATCGGACTCATTAGCAATTATTGACCACGTAAAACTAGTGCTGCATATCCTTGAAGATGAAAAAAGTGATTGTGTCCGTGAAAAATTTAACAGTGTATTAGATAAAAATATAGATTTTACAAAATTAGGGCAACTTTTTACCAATACTGAAGATCCGTTGTACAGATACAAAGAGCGCTTTAACTATGCAAATATAACATCTCTCAACGTCGAACAATCCTTCTCTGTATATAAACATATATATACGTCGCTACCTACGAACCTTTCCGAGACTAATACAGAAACATATATTATGGTGCAGTTTTTTCATCGCGCACATCCGCATTTTTTTGCAACAATGTAAACATGTTGGGTAAGTTATTTATGTTTTTTCTTAACGTTTTGTATAGGGATTCGATATATTTATTTTTAAGTAAGCGCACTGTTATTCTGCTAAACTCTCCACGCAACGCTACTGCTGGGGCACATAGTCTGCCGTCTTTAGTTATGACAACTAATAAATTGATGTTGCAAACGAAACACAATCGCCCTATTGTTAGATTGCAAGATAATATGATAAACGTTTGCGCATATTATTTTTGTTCAAAATATTTATATACAATTCGATATTCTGTTTTTACATCTTATTTTTAAAAATATCCCTGTACGATTTTGAGCAGTGTATTCCAAAATATTTGAAGAAACCTAATATGAACACTGTTTTCAGAGCAAATAACAATATATCAAAATACATAAAAAACAATAAAGATAGATCAGATTAAAATAAAAAATATGGATTCTATAAGTTAACGTGTGTATGTGCGAAGATACATTGTTCTTCGTTTAAAAATAAAAAACAAGATTTCGCTTTTGTCAATAATTTAACAGAATAAAACCACATATTCAATAATGATTATTAGGAATGTCAGACAATGCAAGTTCAGTTTCAACTGCCAAGTATTCTAAAACGGTATTGATTCATTTTCCTTAAGTATCTTTAGACTAAGTTTTTACTAAGTTTTAACCCGGATAAGACGAATTCATTCTTATTTATCCCAAGCAAGAAATACCATCCAAATCAGTACATCGTTTCCGGTTAAACCGGAAGTCTGATTCAAATATAAATATACTCATCGAATCCCTGATTTACATTTGTTTAATTGTGTAAAGTCTTATTAAAATCTAAGTAACCTTGTCAAAGATATTCGAATGGATTAATACATTTGCCTAACCCTGTATAGTGATATTTTATTGTTCTATCAATTAAAGACTCTTACCTTTTTCGTGCATAGCGTTGTTTGTATCGCTTTCAGTATCGGAACTGATTGCAGATACCTGTACAGTAATGTTAGTACAGTATACAATATCCAGATTTATATCTGATTCTTCCACTATGTAAATTTCTTTGAAATTAAGGTATTCATAGATAACATTATATTTTATGTCACACAAATTTTCCTTGTCATGGTTCTTCCAAGAGGCAATCAGAGTATTTTCTGATATAAAAGGTGTTAATTTTAATTCTTCTGGTACGTCTAAATCTATAAATAAAACGACATGAATTTATTTATGAGCGAGTTACGTGCAATAAATATGAAATTAAAAAAGAAATGTACACCAATTATAGTAGAAATTTTGGTTAAATTTCAGCTATAGGCAGTTATTACAGTTATAATAATTATAATTTCTCACTAAACAGTTAGTAGTAACTTGGCACACCACAACGTCTAGAAAATACTAACCTGCATATTGCTATGGATTTTTATTTAAAAATAAAATATTTAAAATAAAATATTTTGTGACCAGGACTGTATATTGAAAATGTTAATAAATTTTTGCGAGCGGTAACTAGAGAGAAAAACTTGTTTTCCGAGATTGAAAGGGGAGAACCTGGGAGACGACTTTAAGCCATTAAACGAGAAGGTTGTTTTCTTCGTGATATATATTTTATATTTTACTAAATAAAACACTAAATAAAACACTTGGTATAGTAAATTATTAATCATGTTTCACCAAGAGCCAACCGTGAATTCTATACATTATATATTTTATATATTTAAATTAGTTCGGGTTTTGTATTTTTGAAAGTGTTTTATTGTTGATGTTGTAGAGTTATTAAATTCCCGACATTTATTGAGTTAAATTCTTGTTGTATTGATGATTAAATTTGATTAAGCACCTTCTTCGTGAGAGTCTCCACATTAATCTTGTAAGTAGAATAAAATTTTTATGACGTCATAATTAACAGAAGTATATTTCTATTGTATTAAAGATAGTAGTTAAGAGATTTAATTATTAAGCATACAGATAATATAGTTTTGTATTAACAATTCTTTGTTAAAATTATATATGAAAGTTTGTTCAAGTGGAGTCAGGTTTTTTGTGCTTGGTGTTTGCACATGTGTAGTTTTTGTTCGCGTATCAGTATCTGAGTATACAGCGTGGGTTTCTTTGGAGAATTTAATAATAAACTTGATTATTTTAGATAAGTTTGATCGGAGTCAGTAAGGAGGATGTTTTCCATTCATTTAGCGGTCAATTTACAATGAATGTTTTTACCTCAAGTATCTTTGTTATATGGCATAGCATCTTTATACTTTGTAAAGATATATTTTTTTATTTTTGTATTGATATATAAAATATTTATTTTAATTTTTAGCCTGTGTTTGCTTTATTTACTCATTTCAATTTTGCTAATTAATTAATACCTATATAAAAGAATATATTTAAAAGAAACCTAAAGAGAGATTCGTTCAAATTTAACTTATATAAAATAGATAAATAAAATTTTTGTGTACAAGTGTACTGGCGCTCAATTCATATTTTAGACACGTCTTTCCTATTTGGAACCCGTGACGTTAGAGGTCTCAGATTTGAAAATTCACCGGCTGAGAAAACCTAGTTGGGAAAACTAGTTGTGGATGGTGGTGTAATAAATCTTCAACCCACTATTCATAGCAATATGTATTTTGACATATTGTTGCCATTTTCAACAGAGACAATTAGATTTAGAAGGAGAGAGTTATTTAAGTGTAACTGAGCATTTAAAATTCTACCTCATTTATGGAAATATCTGATATGCTTTGCACACAAGGTATAATACTGCTTTGCAAAAGAAGTAAATGTCTTTATGAGTGTATAATTTTTTCAATAACTAGTTATAGTCATTGTTGAAGATGACAACGTTGTTGTCAAAGTGTATCTACATATGCAGTATGCCTGGTGCAGTGTGGAGTGTTTAGTTAGGTTTCACGACCAGCTCATCCAAATGTCTGCTGATAAAACGCTAGAACAGCAATTTATATCTAAAGATTTAAATATGTTTCGGTTTGCTCGTTGAAATGAATATGGAAATTTAGTCATAGAAGCATTGAAAATATTAATACCTTTGGATTTCGTCTATTTATACATTAGAATGGAGAACTAAAAAGACAGCAGTCATTTTAAATTATATATTTTTTCTAAGATATAATACAACTTTGTGATAACTCAATGCAGTTTGTGTGTATGCAAACAATCTCAACCAGGTCACAGCCTCGTTCCCGTAACGCAAGTGTAACGTGTGTTACAAATATGTCCTCGCTGACGTGAGTTGTTTGCAAACACAGCTACATGTCAGGGTCTGTATTACATTCCCTAAGTAGTCCGAGGACCTTCTCTTATGTATATATACTGTAGTGTAAGTAAGAAGCATCATTCATATTCAGATTCAGATTCAGATTCAGATTCAGAGTCACAGAGTCAGAGATTCACATTCACATTCACACATTCAGTCTACATACTAGTTAGTAAGAATGTATATAATTGTTATGCAGTTTTAAGTGTTGTTATGTATTAAATATATGTTACCCGAACTATGTGTATCATTTAACGGGACAACGATATCTGCGTGAAGGCCCAACGATGTAGCCCTCAGGACCAGGCTAACATCACGTGGCGTCCTGCCACGAACGTGCACAAACGGCACGAATACCACATGGCGATTCTGCCTTAGGGCTTAAGGCCCCACTAATATCACATGCCGATCCTCCAGGCACATAGGACCTTATCACATAAGGCCCTAATATCACAACTTAAAAAGGAAAGTTTTGTAATATTAAATATTGTGTAATATTAAAATTTCGTTGATCCACCTTTATTCTCACATAGACATTTTACTCTGCTTAAGTCAGATATGGCTAATGTACTACAGTGGAACTTCTCTAACTCGAACTTCTAAAACTCGACTTATTCCGTAAGTCGAATATTTTTGGCGAACAATGAAGTTTGAATATTATTATATAGTATTTTTGTCTCCCTAACTCGACTTTCTATTTCTCCACTTTTTCTATTACTCGACATAATATGCGAACACGTAGGTACACCTAACTCGACATTTTCGGGGAATTACGGAATTATCTCTTGGAATCAGCAATATGAACAGGCAGAAACGTGTGCCGGGTGCTTTCGGAAGTGCAGTTGTGTAGTACGCGTGAAAAAGTGTATGGTAAATATGTCGAAGCGAAATTTAAAGTGTTTAACATTGAATGAAAAAATAAAATTAATAGCAGAGGTGGAAAAAGGGGAAAAGAAGAAGAAAGACATTGCGGAACAATTTGGGATCCCTCATAATACGCTATCGACAATTTAAAAAAATAAAGACAAACTTTTGGAAAGAAAAAATGATACGTTTAACAATAAACGAAAAAGGCTTAAAGCTTGTGTTAACGATGATATTGACGAAGCAATGTTCAAGTGGGTTACTATCGCACGTGCTAAAAATATTCCTCTTTCGGGGAGTTTAATTAGAGGAAAAGCGAAAGAATTTGCCGCTGCCTTTGGACGGGAGGAAGTTTCAGCTAGTATAGGCTGGTTGGATAAGTTCAAGAGTCGACATAATATCGTCCAAATGTCACTGTGCGGTGAAAGTGGTTCTGCAGATTTTCAATGTGGTGAAGAATGGCAGAAAAATGTTTTACCGACTTTAATCAGCCAGTATGACAAAAATAATATTTTCAATGCTGATGAGACGGGGCTTTTCTTCAAATGCTTGCCCAACAAAACCCTTGCATTTAAAGGACAAAAATGCTTTGGTGGTAAAAACAGCAAGGAAAGAGTAACGGTTATGGTTGGGAGTAACATGAGTGGTTCTGAAAAGCTAAAATTGCATGTTATTGGCAAAACAAAACATCCACGTTGTTTTAAGGGTACAAAGTCACTGGAAGTGGTTTACGAATATAACAGAAAAGCGTGGATGACAAGTGAGATTTATGAAAAGTGGTTATTAAAGCTTGATAAGCAGTTTGCAGTCTAGAAGAGAAAAGTTTTGCTGTTCGTTGACAACTGTCCGGCGCACCCCAAAACCGTAGCAGGAAAGCTGAAGAATATTAAATTGGAGTATTTTCCTCCTAATCTAACCTGTCTAACCTAATCTAACCAGGGAATTATAAAAAATCTAAAGCAACATTACAGAAAACGGATTATTATGAAAATTTTGGCTCATTTGGAAGAGTCAACATTTACTTCAAATGTTTCTTTACTTGATGCAATTAAAGATCTAAACAAAGCATGGAATAACGACTTAAAGACGCAAACAATTGCAAATTGCTCTAGAAAGGCGGGCTTTGGTAAAGATGATTTAGTGCAGGATGCTAACCACTGGGATGAAGATGATATCCTTCCACTGTCTGAATTAAAAAATTGGTGGGTCTTATACAGAACTGCAATAAACACAAATGATGTTGAATTTGAGGAGTATGTTGATGTTGATCATGATGTGTCAACAATGGATTTCCCAAGTGATGAAGACATTTTAGAAAGTGTAATACAGCACCTTGCTCCTAATGAAATAGGTAAGTTTACCCATCCATGTTTTCTATGTTCCAAGATGCCAAATTTTATTATTGTCTTAGATACAGATGAAGACGAAGATACTAATGAAAACCAGACTGATACAACTAGCATACCTACACTCAACGAAGCGTTTCCTGCCATCGAAAACTTAAGAAGATTTGTTTCATCTAGGGAGAATGTGCCATATGCATTGCATGGTTCCTTAAATTTACTAGAAGATTTTATAACGAATGAAAAATGGACCAGTGTAACTCAAAGAAAAATTACTGATTTTTTCAATAAAAATTTGATGCAGCTTTTTTGACGTTTTAACGAATTTTCTAAGTTACTAATATGTAGTACTAAATGAATAATACATATAAATAAACTTTAAGATTCAAATTTTACGTAATTTTCCGTAACTCGACATTTCCCTAACTCGACTTTTATTCCCTGTCCCTTGGAGGTTCGAGTTAGAGAAGTTCCACTGTATATGTAATACACTTTTAACAAGTTTAAATATGCAAACGGGTAATGGACTATCATTGTATAATACTCTATGTTATGCTAAATATACATCGGATTGATGTAGTTGTATGTTAAAGGCACGAGCTATCTCAAGAAGTTAAAAGTGCCCGTTCTGCAGGAAAAAAACGGGGGATTGTCGAGAAACTTTTCTGATTGATTATCCCAGTATTATGCAAGCTTGATGCATAGTCTCAGAGATTCTATTGTGATGTGAGCCATCCGTTTATACGTCAGGCGAAGATCTGGCGATGATGTTACCCGCCGATCGAGTCATCATTCTCCCAGACGTTCTAGAGCTTGGAATAACACGAGATAGAGTCCGGAATAATCTCGAAGGCACAAGCCGGGCTATACATATGCCTACCAATCGAGAGGCTAGGGACTCATTCAATCAGCAACCGTCGCGTTAGAACATAAATGTGAAATAGAATATTGATATATAAATATTGTGAAATAAATACTGTTGTTATTGTTATTAGTTATTAAGTGTCCTTTAGTGTATTCTTATTATTAATATAGTGTGTTTTTAATTACCGTTAGTTTTATTTCAACGAACCCTAAAAGACAAGTTCTTCACACTATTAAAGTGAAAAGTTGCTCCACGACAGTGAACCAGTGCACAAATCAAGACTCTCAAAAGTTGCTCTTGCTGATTATAGCTTTCAAGAAATTAAACATCCACTTTATAGTCCATATTTAGCATTCAGCAACCAGTTTTTATTTCCGAATCTCAGAAAAGCACTTAGGATGACAAAATTTAGAGACGATGACGAACTAATAGCTGCTGTAGAGAACCCTTTTGCAAGGAAATGAAACGCATATTTTATGATGGATTGAAGATGTTTTCGAAACTGTATTAAAAAATAAATTGTTATTGTTGCTCTAGTTTTTTGCTTTCATGCTTAGTCCGGGAAGATTATAAACATCTCCTCGTATCTTTAAAAGCTTCGAGAGCTGATTTCTTCGAATGCGAAAGTGAGTTTAGATGTATTCTGAAAAAATATAATAGAATTTTCAAATAAAGTTGTGTTTTACTGTATTTGGCTCAAGAGATAAAATCGCTAGCACAACATACTTTCGTTACTATAGTAAAATATACTTCTGGACTAAATTAATTGGCCACCAAATAAACTTGAAATAACTTTTCCAAATTACAAGATATTCTTAATAGACTTTTCACATGTTATAATTTGACGTTTATTAAACACAATTTAAATAGTCTGCGATGAAACAATTAACAATAGCAAGACATTCTCTGCTAGGAAACCTTTTCAAGTCATTTAATTAATAGAGCGTGGTTTTTCGTTGCTAAAAATAGTAAATTTCTTTGCATTAAGTTAATTAAATATGCCTAGACCAGAGGAAGTATCCCAAATGATTATTCTTTTTCGTGAAGGATATTCACAAAGAGAAGTTGTTGGACTTCTAAATACAAACAAATCGGTGGTACAGAGGACCGCAGCACGGTTGAGAAGCATTGGTGGTTTCAAAAGAAGACGCGGATAAGGTGCTAAAAGAAAAACAACACGCTATATCGAACTTCAGAGTTTAAGAAAACGACTTGTAATCTCGTGAGTTAAAAAATGATCTTCGATTAGTCACTGGAAAAGAAATTCCTACCAAAACAGTAAGAAGAAGATTGAAAGAAGTCAATTTTGTCTGTTAGAAAGCCAGTAACCGGTCCAATTCTCACAGCTGCGCACAAAAGAAATCGCTTGAACTTTTTTTGAAAATCAAGGTTGGAACGAGGGGCAGTGTAACTGCGTTTTTGTTTTCGGACGAGTATAGACTCCTTCTAAACGGGAATGATCGCTGTGTTTGTGTCATACGAAGACCAGGTGAGCGATTTGCACCATGTACCATTCGAGAATTTGACAAATTTGGTGGGGGGCTCTCTAATGGTTTGGGGTGGCATAGAATTTAATAGTCGTACAGAATTGGTTTTGATACGAAATGGGTCGCTAACAGCAATAAGATAGAGACGAAATTATTATTATATTATTATTTAACCAATTGCCGAACATTTTGGCAATTAATTTTTATGCAAGACAATGCCAAACCTAATACAGCTAACATTGTCACAGCTGCATTGAGAGATGCAAATATCAAATGATAGGAGTGGCCTGCCAAAAACCCTGATCTCAATCCTATTGAGCATATCTGGGATCAATTGGAGAACAAACTTAAAAACTCATCGAGATCGCCAGTAACACTTGATGAGCTCTCTAACATACTTGTTCAAGAATGGTAACAGATACCTCAAGAAAGGATCTGAAACTTAATCTCAAGCATGCCAAGAAGATTAGCAGCGTGTATTGCTGCAAGAGGCGGACATACACGCTAGTAATATTACTTTTGTTAACTTTTACAAATTATGATTGAAGTTCATGAGAAAACAATTGGTATTTTAGTTTAATTTTTGTCTTTTTTTCTTCAAGTCCATAAAAGTGAAGTTCGTTAATTTTAATAGCCCTTAAATCAAACTCTAAGGAAACACTTGAATTTATAAATTGATTATTATTATTATTATTATTAAATATTTATTGGGATAATTAAAAATTGCTGAAAAGCCATGTCCATGAACGGAACGTACAGACGCGTTTCGCTCTTAATGGAGCTTATCAATGTACGGTATCTCGAAGACGGATATGGCTTTTCACTTCTATACTTTGTGTATATATAGTTAACATTCTGAACTTACTGCAAATGAGAATTAATGAATATTAAATCTCATTTTTACATGTAAATGTCGCCTTATGTGATGCGTTAATAACTACAATCCGACAAACTAAGTTTGTACCAGTATGTAGAACACACCTCGTCGCGACTTCGACCTTCCTGGTAATTAGGATAATTAAAAATTCCTGAAAAGCCACGTCCATCAACGGAACGTACAGACGTGTTTCGCTCTTATTGGAGCTTATCAATATACGGTATCTCGAAGACGGATATGGCTTTTCACTTCTATACTTTGTGTATATATAGTTAACATTCTGAACTTACTGCAAATGAGAATTAATGAATATTAAATCTCATTTGCAGTAAGTTCAAAATATTTATTCGTTTAATTGAATTTCATTAATTTGTTTTAAATTTATTTTGAATTTTACTGGTGGTCCCATAATTTTGTGCAGAAGTGTACTGTATTAGGTTTAATATTACGAAAACGTTCATTATGTTGCTATACTTTCCTACTTTACTAATTTAAAGTATTATTAAAAATTGGGTGTGGAGAACACAATACAAGTTCATATATGTGTGAAAGTATCTCTCCAGATACGCAGATAGGTTTTTCATCTTACCAAAGAATCGTCAGTGCGCACCACTGGAGAGATACTTTCACAGAAACAATACCCTTGCCATATTACAAAAATTATTAAACACAGAGCGTAGAAGAATATTCAGAGCCGCTCATTAACTAATGTCAATACCACGAACGCCAAAACAACTAACACTGTCTCCATAACAAGCTGTATTAACGTGCCTCCACTCTTTATCGGACAAAACCCATTTCGTATATAACAAAGTAATTTCAAACAAACTTGAGTGAGTAAAATCGCAATAAATTTCGTATATTGTATTTGTATAAATTTTGTTTTATACAAAATTTGGTGAGGTTTTACCTAGTCAAATATCTTCACTAATTTACTAACCATATGTATAAAGGGCAGATACAAATGGTTCACTGGATATGTTTCGATAAATTGCTTGAATTTCAAATTGTAGAGAAAAACAATAAATTTCTTCAGGAACTTCAAAAGTAGTCATGTTAGTGATAAACGAGAAAGTATCAATATCTGTTGTAACGTTAACTTTGTAGGTTAAGTTACATTTACTAAAACTTTGTATAATCATCCACGAAATTACTTTTTTGTCATTTTCTTGTAAAACGGATACGTTTGTTACCGGACTAATTCGAATGGG